>JAPTHN010000006.1:6085041-7285041 GCA_026936325.1 Platynereis dumerilii | reverse complement strand
TGTATCATTCTTACGACTTTTCTCAGAAATCTAAATTAAGATATATATACAACATTTCTCTGAAGCAAAAGTAATGAGAATAGATCACTATACTCAAGAAGACATTGTTGTTGAGGGTATAATTACATCCTCATATATTGTAATACATTCTGTATGTCTTCTAAATATTCCAAGACAAAGTCTGACAGTCCGGACAGACATACCAATACATCATAATCAGATAGACAAACAGGAAAGACAGATTGGACAGACAGTATCCGGTGTGCTTTTAATCACACGTTGTCAGAGGATCCCAGTGATGCATGGAATGATGCATAGAATGATGGATGGCCAAGCTGCAGCAATATGTTTTCCAAATTACACCAATGCTGGGCCAATGCTAGCAATGTAATGGCTTGGCAAATTCTATTCTTGTTTTTCTTGCTTCTTATACATATTGTACAAGGATTGTCAAAGAAAGCCAAAGAAGTAGAAGGCAAATACATGAAGGAAGGTATAGGGTTGTAGAGGTAGTAGGCTGAAATAGTAATGTAAGTTGGAGGTATGCAGTAAATAACAGTACGGTGGTACAGTGGTACTTGGTAGTAAGGTAGAAGTTCCAGGTAGGCACACTGCTTGTTCTAGGCAGGTAGGTATTAGACTTTGGTAGCAAGCAGGTAGGCAAGCAGGTAGGCAAGCAGGTAGGCAAGCAGGTAGGCAAGCAGGTAGGCAAGCAGGTAGGCAAGCAGGTAGGCATTGAGTGTTGGCAGGTAGACAGACGAGAAGGTACCAGGTATGCGTTATACACACTGCTGGTACATTGTAGGCAGGTAGGGTAGACATAGATAGGCATGTAGGCAGACAGATAGACACCAGATTGGCAACCTGCAGGCAGGCAGTAGGACTGAGGTGGGCCTGTAGGTGCCTGTGGGTCGGTACAGTGTGGTGGAGGCAGATACAGTGTAGGTAGGTAGGTAGGCTTGTCAGTTCAGTGGGCAGATTTGCATGCCAAAGTAGACATGTCAATGAGCGATAGTTGGTAGTATGCAGGTAGTTGGTTGGACAAGGTTGGCAGGCAAAAAGGTACCGAGGTAGGTACACTACTTGTACCAGGCAGCTAATAAGTGAACTACAAACAGAATTGTTCGATAACCGGGAATCTAACCTAGGGCCTTCAAGGGAACAGAACGAGACCTCTTACCACTAGACCACTTTGGTATAATCTCTTCCTTAAAACTGGCTGGCTGGTACATGAACAGGAATCAGATATGTAAAGTCTGGCATACACTCATGATTCTGAACACACTGCCTCTGAGCCAGTAATCTAAATTACTCTAGTTCCAGCAATTTTGTTGATAGATAAAAGCGGAAAGACATAAAACGAAGAACGCGTTATCTCGCTATCACATTTATAGTAGCGGGAGAACATCGGGCGAGCACAGCGGGAACTAAGTGACACCATCATTACTGTTTCATCCACGTATTTTTGTGAGGCGTCCTGTTTCTATGCATAACAATAAAGTCTTAACCAAATTTGTATTCCGCCAGGACTCCGGAGGACGGTGGGAGTTATTAGTGTCATGGCGCATCACTGCGGCATCAGCCAGATGTCATCTGCTCTATGGGAGCATCTGCCCATCTGGAGTATGTCTCAGAACCAGTCAGAAGCCATATATAGCCCAGCATACACAGCAATTCCCCCAGCAATGGATTATTGGCCAAAGCTATGCTCGACTAAGGCTAAAGCTATGCCTAAGCTGCTCGGCTAAAGCTATGCTTGCGCCAGAATAGCTCCAATGGAGTCAGCGGGGGCACGACTAATGTGGTCCCTCCGCGGCCAGCCACGCAGTAATTAAAGCACGAGAGAGTATATACCGCGTCTACACCTTTAACAGCCCAGCCTCAAGTGGATGCCGTAATTGCTCTAATTACAGGCAAGGCTTTTAATGGATACTATAAGTTCTGTTATATAACCGTATAAGGTTGGCCAACAGACACATGCTTCATTTGAGAAGATAACATAACAAGAAATAAAACAATTTTCATTACGATGTACAGTCACAATTTAGATATCAATGGCGTGAAAATATTGTGTCTACACATCAGAAGTTTGAAAGTCTAGCCTCACAAACAGATGCTGCAAAAAGCTAGTCACAAGGCAGATGCCTCTGAGCACATTGTTGAAATTAACAAACAGTTTTCATTAAAACAGGAGACCTTCAGTGATTAACACAAGAGAGAGTATAATGTGTCTACACATAAAAAGGGCATGGCTTATATGGATGCCCTAATTGCTCCAATTACAAGCAGGGCTTTTCATTTATGCCCTAGGGGTGGTCAAATATAACATTGGGATATAATACGGTTAGGTGTCATATGTCATAATTGTCATTTTACTATTGTGGATATGATCTGTGTTTTGTCATTATCTTGTAGACAGACTTTGCCAGACTCGTCACCGAGGTCATCATATATAATACATATCCCATATTCCGCTCCAAGGTATCCACTACTGAAATTAAGCAACACTGCTATAATATCTACTCATTCTACCTGCTTCCCCCTTCCTAAAATGATCTACCAGCAAAGCTTTCTATTCCATCTAAATCAAAGTCAGACCTCCAACCTGACAAAAAGTGTAATCAACCTCCTCATGACACTCCAGGGCCACTCTCCTCAGTGGCATAACTCTGAAACTCAAATCATCCTTCGGAAATAACTCCGCTAACTCTACAGACTGGCAGTAATTAAACCCAGGGTGGATGACAGTCTCAGTTTAACAGGAAACACAACAAGAGAAAACTAGAGGAGACTAGGAGACTACACTACCAGACAATGTGATGAGCAACACTACTCGACAACACTGCTAGACAACATTGCTGGACGACACTGTCAGAAAACCCTGCTAGAAAATACAGCCAGACAACACTGCCACTGCAAGACAAAACTGCCACTACCAGATAACACTGCAAGATGACATTGCAAGACGACACTGCCAGAAAACACTGCCAGACAAAACTGCTAGATAACCCTGCAAGACAACACTGCCAGACAACACTGCTAAAAAACACTGTCAGGCAACACACGACTGCCAGACAACACAGCCACATAACATTGCCAGACAAAACTGCCAGACAACATTGCTAGATAACACTCCCTAGAGAACACTGCCACACAACACTGCCACACAACACTGCTAAACAATACCATCAGAGATCAGACAACACAAGCCTACCAGACAACACTGCTAGATACTACACAACACTGCCAGACAAACCGCCAGACAACACTGTCAGACAAAGCTTGAACACAATAAGTATACTATACAATCAGGAATATATTGTACATGTATCACTGTGAAAACAATAGGCCTACCCTTCTCTGTTCTCAACACTACCAGACAAAACTATACTGCACAACAGCAGAGAGGAGACACATCACACTACTAGATACTACACTGACTATAGAGTCAGTATAGACCCTACTACTAGACAATGCGACCAGACTGTTCAGGTGGAATACACTAGAGTCATCCGAAGAGAATTTACATGACAAGCGCATCTAATTTCATTCCGTTTCAGCGCTCGATGTCGATTCGCTATGACACGTATTGTGGGAGCTATCTCCAGAAATAATTGCAGCTCCATCAAATGTCTATCTGATATTCCTGTCAAATGTCTGTATGATTATGTTGGAAGCAGCCATATATTTCGCAATTGATATATTCTGTGGAGTTTGGAAAGGCTCAGGAGCCTCAGGTCAGGTCTGCATTTATAATAGTCCCAAATGGCATTATGATACTGATGGGAAAAGTAATCAAACAATTCTTGTGGTATTGCTGGTACAATGATCTATTGTTGAGAACTTAAGATATTTAGGAGACAATAAAAACTACAAAAGGATGTCTATGCTCGATCAATCACCGAAAAGCTGGAAAGGGATTGGCAAATAGATAGATAGATAGATAGATAGATAGATAGATAGATAGATAGATAGATAGATAGATAGATAGATAGATAATTAAGTGCAGCCCTCTAAGCCAAGTTCTGGGAACTCATGAGGTAATAGTCGATGGATAGATAGAAAGAAAGGTAGATAGACAGATAGATAGATCTAAATAATATTATAGGTAGATTTTATTCTGATCGATGGATTAAAGACTACAGAGACACCCAAACCTATAAACTCAAATATACGAAGTAGATAGATGCCGATTACAAGTAATAGCACTAAAATAAAAGAAGCTTATTTTGCACATGGCGCCATTCTCATAATTCTGTTTATTTGCTTTGGCTGCGGTGACCATCTTTATTTATTGACCAAATAGGCTACGGCACGTTTCGCCCAAAGAAAAACGACCACACGTCGCCAAAACTCTCGCGACAAAAATCTCACAAGAACGATTGCCCGAGAAGAACGTCAAGAAGAGATTCGCCAAACAAAAATCCGGGAAGAAAAATCTCTGGGACCGACCTTCGACCAAGCTGAAAAACTGCAAGGTTTCCATGGTAACTAAAGCGTCTCCATGGCAACCAGACGGCAAAACATGACCTTTGGTGTAATCTCTCGAAGGACAAGGTATATTACACTGAACGGCTTTACGGTTAAGCTGAAGTTTTCATGAAGGGGATACAAGAATCTTAAATACAGCACTGCTGAAAGACCAAGGTCTTTTCAAGGTTATTCACAAGGATTTCAAGTTCAACTTTTAACTATCCACTTTGACACTTTATGTGCTCAAGGGAATTAACTGTATTATATTAGTAAAAGGGGAATTAACGGTACTACATAATAAATTAAAACATAAGCTCGAAAAAGTCTTCAGAAGCCTTGGTTTGTAGTGGTTTGGAAAGACACAAGTACAGGCCTTAGAGGGCTGCACTCATCATCATTTATATCATGTCAATCAATCAATTAATCAAATAGTCAATCAACAAATCTATCCATGTAGGCCTATCTATCTGTCTGGGTGTCTGAATGTCTTCCAACGGTCTAACTAACTATCTATCCACCTACCTGCCAATCTATAGCTTCTATGTAAGCATCTATTGAATGAAATATTTATCTATATATATCTATCTCTCCATATCTCTATCTATCTCTCTCTCTCTATCTATCTCTCTATCTCTCTATCTCTCTATCTATCTCTCTATCTATCTATATCTACTATATGACAGTCAATCAACCAATCAACCAATCAACCAATCAACTAATCAATCAATCAATCAATCAATCAATCAATCAATCAATCAATCAATCAATCAATCAATCAATCAATCAATCAATCAATCAATCAATCAACCATCTCTCTATCTCTCTACCTCTCCATCTATATATTCCTGAATATTATTCAGAAAAGTCATTTCAAACTCGCACCGTATGACCTTGCTAGCTATATCTGCTACACTGACAGAGCATATACCTACGCTTTTGACCGCAACCAGCAGCCTGTGTGCACAAACTCATATTAGTGTTACATATATCAAATCCCAAGAGAGCTAAAATAAATGGACTCTAAATATAGCCATGAAATGTGGATGACAGAGGCTCACAAGCACTGTAAGCACAAATATATACACAGATTAATTAAACTAATGTCTCTTTTGTTGTGATGTTTTATCAGCCTATAGGAATGGTGTAATGTTTGTGTCATCATCATATTGTCACTAGTTGATGTGGAAAATGTAATTTAATTTATTTAAAAGCCCATTTAACAGACCATAGTTAATGTAATAAGAGAAATTGATACAATGAATTTTTCAGTCAGTAACTATTTTCGTTTCAAAACTGTATCTTGCCTCTATAGGCCAATATAATATGTTGGATTCAACCACAAGAAAATTTAGAAAGGTTATCTAGACCAATCTAGATGAGACTAGATTAGTTCGGCCTATATAGCTGGTTGGTAAGATAGAGAGACTGATAGGATACTGTCGTACAGATAGAGAGAATGTTAAGAGATTTATAAACAGGGCTTTGGAGTCGGGCAGCAAGCGAATTGACTCCAACTGACTCCTCTGCCTTTCTGATAAACGATTCAGACTCTGACTCATTAGGACTCCTGAATTTTGACTCTGACTCATGAATTCTCTTAATTTTATACAGTTCACATCGTTTTGCAGTGTGTTTTGTCAATTACTTTTAATATTTAGGAGTCAGGAGTTACCGGTTTATTTTTCGATTCAGGCTCCACCTGAAAACCATAATTTGACTCGAACCCATAAACCACCTGAAAACCTCTGACTCCACAACTCCAGAAAAACAGAGACTTATTAGATAGATAAATCTGATGTTTGTCTCAGGAGCCAACAAAAAACACAGAGAAGACAATCTGCTTAAAGAATACTTCTCCAATACTGATACTGTAACCCAACCTCTCAGACTGACTCACTGCTCACTATGTGTGGTGACACAGCAAAATCTGCTGATTGCACAAAAGTGTAAAGTTTCAATTCTGTTTGAGTTGGATGGCAGAATCCATCTGATGAGAAAGCAGCTCTGTTATAGCATGGTGAAGCTATTTACACCAGCAGCAAAATAGCTGTCAATGCTATTAACACAATCTCTGATCTCCAGGGCTGGAGGCGGAAATGGGCACCCACGTGCCAAATCCACTTCCTGTAACACCTTAAAGGGTGTCCTTAAAAGAACTGGCTGAATACAAGTCTCTTAAGCCTTAAGCTCAGTGTTTACAAAGAAATATTGATGAAACGGAACACACTTGCCGAATAAACTTATAAGATCCATCATATGTTTAGCAGCTGGTGGCTGAGCGCTTAAGGTTCCCACCTGCCTGCATGGGTTCCAAATTCCATCCCAGGCTGGGGAACCCGAAATCTTGAATGGGCCTTCATGAGCAAGATCAGCTGGATGTCATTCAGACGAGACGTTGAATTGGCGGCACCTTGTATCAGTGTCTGTGCTGGGCAAGTAAAAGATCCCTCACATGGGGTAAATTTGTAACATGTCGAGGACTCCTGCTCTGTCTCCCATCTAATCAATCAACCCTCAGAAGCACCAAGAACTGGGCTTAGAGGGCTGCACTTACCATATTTATCTATCCGTCATTTACAAATCTCTCAGTAAAAAATATATTCACACATAGTTGTCCATTTTTCTCTCACACATTGTTGTCTATTTTTCTCAAACACATTGTTGTCTATTTTTCTCAAACACATTGTTGTCTATTTTTCTCTCACATATCGTTGTCTATTTTTCTCACATTGTTGTCATTTTTCTCTCTACACATTGTTGTCTATTTTTCTCAAACACATTGTTGTCTATTTTTCTCCCTCATATTGTTGTCTATTTTCCTCTGACACATTGTTGTCTATTTTTCTCTTGACAAATCGTTGTCTATTTTTCTCTTCACATTAACAAAACATGCCCAGACAAGACCAACACATTCTACCTGTCTCAAGAAACCATTACTATTCATCAATGGCAGATTGCAACTTCGCGTGTCCTATTGACAACAAAATCTTCAGCTGCTTTTTTGACAAATATTGTCTCCAAAAGATTCAGTAGGATACAGTGTATTACAGTGGGCCCTGCATTATGAGACTGCCCCTTCTATGATTGGGGCTTTAATTCCTCAATTTATGCACTTGGTAAGCTAATTATCTGGACAAGAGTCAAGAGGGGGGCACATCAATGAGGCTAAGGATGATTGAAACTGCTGTCCAACATAAAGATAAGGCAAGTTGGTGTCACAACAGACCATGGCCTAATAACTCAGGGACCACTGCATACCTTAATGGCAGAATGATACCATTACAAAAAGATACTTATTTTAAATATAACAATAATGATACTTATTCTAACCACTATTGTAATGATTGCAGTCAAAATCGAAAAGTGCCTTAATACAGTTAGGCCGACTGAGTATAAATATATGCCAAAATGTCACTCCTTTGAAAACTATCAGCATTGAGTATTATCCGAACTTCCAAAGGTCTCTCAAACATATATGGCAATTATATATAATTCATGGATGGATGATTGCGGCTTTACGTCCATTATTAATGCACTTGGTAGGCAAATTTGGACAGGAGGAGGATAAGGCAATGAGGTGAAGGATGATTGAAACAGCTGTCCAACATAGGCCCAGACGACCCGGCAAGAGCTGGATTCGAACACTGGACCCAGCGATTGGCAGTCCAGCACACTAACACGAGACCAACCTCCCCCCATAATTAGACATAAAGGAAATTAAGATATATATATACACATTACTTACATGTTTGCCCTGTCTGTTCTTGAACTTGAACCACGTGCCATCCTTCTCCCTTTGGTAGTGGATCTCATACTCTTCAGCATACTCCTGGCCCTGCAAAGATAAGACAATGAACTGGTAAATAATCTTGAAAATTTAAATTATTAATTTATAGTGATGCACGGATACTGAAAATAGCAGGATACCGGATACCGGATAATCCGGCAGCACCAACTGCCGGATACCGGATAGTAACCGGATAGTTCGAACCGGATAATAAACATACGAAAAGGTAGTTTTTATGCATTCACGGTTGATATTAAATTTTTTTTCTGAGAGCCGAGAGATATCATGTCCGTCAGGAGGACTGCTCCTCTGATGGAATATTTTTCGCTATGTTCTTTAGCTGAATTAAATTTGTGAAAATGGTTACATCATGTTTTTTACTGTGTTCTTGTAACATTCTTTCATTTATTTTCAAAGTTTTTTCAGCTTTTTACTTATTTTTGAGCATCCCAGATATCTGGCTCAGACATCCTAATTCTGCCGGATACCAGATACCTTGCAAATTCCAATATCCGGCCGGATACCGGATACCTTGCCGGATATCCGTGCATCCCTATTAATTTATTATTAGTTTAATTTGTGTGGGTTGTGTGCGTTTGAGGCATATTTAGGCCCTATGACTAAGTATGACTTTACTTGGCAAGTTTCTCCGAACATGCCAAAGATCAAGGTCCCGGATTCAGTTCCAGGGCTTGGTCTATTCCTAGTTCGAGAAAAAGTAGGCCTACTGGTTGATCATCTTGAGCAGCATCTAAGGTAGGTGTCACTGTTTTAGTTACCCTCCAGAATTTGCTAAAATTTCCAACATCCAGTCAGATTCCGGATACCAAACTCGAATAGCAAGTGACCATGAACATTTTACCAATTTTGAAATTCAATAGAGTCTTTTACGTCCTAAAATTTCAGAATATTCTTGATATAAAGGAGAATTATAATAGGTGCACATGACAATGATCTTGGATTTTTGTCAAATGTATTAGGTCACTATGATATATTTCTTAGTAACACAAGAGAAACACAGTCACTCACACACAAGAACACACAACCATGTTGACTCTGTACTCTGTAGCTTGGAGAGACTATCTGAACCTCTGAAGTGTCTGAATTCTGTAAGAGGCCTTCATCATGTTCACTCTCTCTGGAGTCTGGACACCAGCTTCAGACAGAAGTCCGCCTTCTTGAAACATGCTTAAGAATGAACTTAAAGAGTAAAGACCAGGATCTACATTTGGAAATTCCACAAGCCAGAATCTACATTTGGATTTTTCACTATAGTCTACATGTACATTCTTCAAATTGAGCAGTCGTAGATCCTGTGTTATTAAAATCACACCAGTCTTTATAAAACTACAGAATAGAAACAGTCCCAATAACTGCATATTCATAATATATACAATGTCTTGTAAAATCGTGAGAAAAGACAACTCTGTGGCAGCTGTATTGTTACATATGGGTCACAGCGAAACTCCCAGCTATATTCCTTATTGGTACATTCTATATACAATTATACATTCTTGAAAACCGATCTGTTTTTGTGACTAGCTCAATAGAAAGAGTCACAATAACCGCATATCTCTAATCTTTAGCCTGATTTGTCACATCTTGAGAAAAAAACCACACTGTAGTTAGCAGTATGGCTACATATGGACCACAGCGAACCTCCCAGCTATACTCCTTATTCATTTATAGTACATTCTTGAAACAATGCCAGTCTTTGTGGAACTACTAAACAAATATATACGATATCGTCACAAACAATTGCATATCTATAATGTCTAGTCTTGTAAAATCTTGAGAAACAACCGCACTATATAGCAGCAGTATGGCTACACATGGGCCAGAACGAACCTCCTAGCAATACTCCTTATTGGTACATTCTATATTCCTGAAACCACATCTGTTTTTGTAACTAGCTCAATAGAAATTGTCACAAATAACTGCATATCTATAAACTCTAGTCTTGTAAAATCTTGAGAAATGACAACACAATAGCAGCAGTATGGCTACATATATGGACCAGAACGAACCTCCCAGCCATGGATACTCCTTATTGGTATAATCTATATATAGTCTTGAAACCACATATGTTTTTGTAACTAGCAATAGAAATTGTCACAAATAACTGCATATCTATAATCTCTAGTCTTGTAAAATCTTGAAAAATAACCACACTATAACGGTAGTATGGCTACACATGGACCGCAGCGAACCTCCCAGCCATACTCCTTTTCACTGATTCCATATCAAACCACATAGTGACACCAGTGTTTGTAACTATTTATAATCTAGGCCCTGTCTTGTAAAATCATAAGAAATAGCACTGTGGCATAATCTTTGATACGGCTACATATGGGCCAGAGCAAACCTCCCAGTCATACTCCTAATTCATTAATAGCACATTCTTGAAACAATGCCAGTCTTTGCACAACAACGAAACAGATACAGTCACGAATAACTGCATATCTTATTATCTATATTATATAATCTCTAGTCTTGTAAAATCTTGAGAAATAACCACACTATAACAGTAGTATGGCTACATATGGGCCAGAGCAAACCTCCCAGCCCTGCCAGCAATACTCCTTACAGAGAATCTGCAATGTTGTTGGGTTGGAGCGTGAGAAGTAATAAAGGCGGCACAATCAGATGAATGCAGATCAATACCAGATTTGTTGCAGCACATTGAGAATTATGTGCTATTGTTCTACACAGAAAATGAAAATCCCAAAAATAACACAAGGAAATGAGATGTAGGAAGCGGCGAGAAAGTGTGAGAAACTGTGAGATGTTGAATATAGAATTTGGAATAGTGGTTGTATAGTGTGAAATTCTTCTAGTAAATATGTTCTACTGTTCTACATGAATTCGTTGTAGAATATAGACTTGAAGTTGGATCTACATACGTAGGATTTCATTTAAAATACGGAATAACACCCCGGGAAGAATGGTTCTGTCCAGAAATGATTGTAATTCTGGTTGCTAGGCTGTTGTTATAAAGAAATTATTGGTGTACATCAGAAGTTGGATATTTACAAGAATTAGGCCTAAACCAGCAGTCGAACAACTATACTCGAGCTGACAATCACGCACATAATTACTTCCTCTTTTTTTTAAGCATACACTCCTAACGCAAAAGGTTCTTGATGGTATACATGAAGAACCCACAGCCGAAAGAAGTTCTAATTTTTTTAAGGGTTCAATTGAATTGAAAAGGTTCAATACTTGGTGGGCAGGCCCTATGATAGGACCCTATGCTCCCAACTTGAGAGAAATGGGTTCCATTGTGGGAGTTTCGTGCAGCTGGATTATTATCTAAATGTCGTTTTTGTTAGCAGTTGGAAGCTTTTTAAAAGTTGAATAAGAACATTTTATGGTTCCTTATCTAAACCAGCTTATGGAACCCTTAAAGGTTCCATATAAAACCTCTTTGTTTTAAAAGAGTGTTCATCAAGACTGAGAGTGAAGCATAATAAAAATCTCAATGACATGCGAAAGCAATTGACAAATAATAGTGTACATGTATGATATTGATCAAGCCAGGAGACTAAATGGTTATTAACAAACACCATAAAATGCATACAGTCACTATAATTATATATCCATATTCTATTGCACATTAACCCTGGGGTGGGTCTCAAAAAATGCCTCCAGGGCCACAGCACCCAAGGACGGACAAACAGAGTACAGACACAGGACCCCAATTTGGCTTGCAAGGATCAGCAGCCAGACAATCTGGCGCCAAGGCACTTTGGAAATTCCTAGGAAATGTCAGGAGAAGAGTGAAGAGATGGGAGTTTGATGGGAAAAGTTATAGATAGATAGATAGATAGATAGATAGATAGATAGATAGATAGATAGATAGATAGATAGATAGATAGATAGATAGATAGATAGATAGATAGATAGATAGATTTATAGATGGATAGATAGATAGAAATCAGATAGAAAGATATATAGATATATAGATATATAGATAGATAGATAGATAGATAGATAGATAGATATCAGGTAGAAAGATATAGATAGATGCATGGATGGATAGATAGACAAACGGACTGATAGATAGATAGATAGATAGATAGATAGATAGATAGATAGATAGATAGATAGATAGATAGATAGATAGAATGATGATGATTGGGGCTCTACATCCTGCATTTATGCATTTGGTAGGCTAAGTTGGACAAGAGGAGGGCACAGCAATGAGAAAAAAGATGATTAAAACAGCCGTCCAACATAACGTCAGCCTAAAGCAAAATTGGCCTAAGTCAGACTTAGGCCATTTAGACTTAGGCCAATTTCGTTATCACTAATTTTAGAGGATATCACCAATATTTTTCGGTCATAAATTAGAGTATTTTAAAATTTTATTGAAGTTGTCTCCTCGCATTTCATTCATAAATTTTATGGAGAATTGCTTAATAACACAGCTACACCACAAAATAATTTTGGCCTAAGTCATTTTTTGTTTTAAAAAAAATGGCCTCAGTTTTTTGCTGAACATTTGCCAAAAATTGCCAAAAATGACTTAGGCCAATTTTGCTTTAGGCTGACGATAAGCCTAGATGACGCAGCAAGAAGTAGATTCGAACCCGCGACCCTGCGATTGGCAGCCAAGCACTTTACCACTGAGCTACTAACCCCCCTTCCCCACACATTATAAGTTGGTGTTCTTGACACAAAACACATCTGTGCTGCAGTTTCAGGAGCTGGTCTGGTGCAATGGCTGCAATGAGACAATGCAGACCTTGAGCAGGAAGCCACCTCCTTAAACTTCTCTTTTTATCCTTCCTTTCTCATCTGTTTTCCTGCGTTATCATCTGCATTCGTCATCTGTTTTTTTTTTTGCTATATCATCTGCATTTCTCATTATATTTTTGCCCCACATCTGGATACTCTGCTTCTATAATCTATATATATCATTTTCTATTATGGTTTTGTTACACATCAGCATTTATTTGCCATCTCATTTGTTCTTTTTCCTATTTTTCATCCACATCTGAATATTAATCCTATATAATCCATATTTTTCATTATATTTCCTTCCCTCTTGGCTCACTTTTTCATCAGTTTATATAAAATATATCATCTTTTTGCAGACCCGTTTCTGGATATTTCTGTCTTTCGTTAGCACTTTGTGTCCACGACCATTACTTTTTTCATTCCTTCTGTATGTATATTTATAATAAGAGTTTTTTTAATCTTCCAATATGACCTGATTAGCGGATATCTGTTTTCCTACAATGAATGCTTTCTTATTCTATTCTTCCAGTGGTTCTCCTTCTTAGATTCAGTTTGGACAATAAAACAGCAGTTTGAGATATAATATAGAGAGAATGAGAGATAGTTATGGTAGGTGCAGCCTTACAAAGCCTAGTTCTGGACACTCATGAAGGTTGATAGACAAGATGGGAGAGAGAGAGAGCAGGAGTCCTCAACATACCACACATTTACCCCATGAGAGGGATCTTCTATTTGCCAAGCACAGACACTTATACAAGGGACCGCCAATTTAACGTCTCATGGATCCATACAACATACAGCTGGGATTTTGCTCTTGGAGGTTCCCATGCCCAGGGTTCGCGAAGCCATGCAGGCAAAGACCTTCAGTGGAACAGGAGGAAACCTTAACCACTCTGCCACCCATGCAGCTGGGCTCATACATCTATGTATCCTGCCTCGCTCCGAGTTGTCTCGATTTTATGCTGGAAGACAGACATCTGCTGCACTCTAAACAAGACCGGTGTCTATACATGCCATGCAAGCTCCTATTTGGTGTCTAGGACTTCATTAGAGACAAGTCTTCAATTTCAGAAATATGGTTTATATCAATATCATAACATAATCCATTGTCAAACTTTACATCTCTCCCCCCCCCCTGGCTCTCCCAGTCTCTAATTCTTCCAGTAGTATCCTGGTCTGACTCAAAAGAGTGTCCTCATGCCTCCCAGGAATAATGTTTATGTCTCCTGAATTCATAATTGATGATGGTCTCAGGGGTGCCCTACAGTATGTTTTCCTATAGTGACTCATTATTTTGCTGCTATCTCATTTGTCTCTATGTCTTAGTCAGCCCACTTGAGATAAACATGACGCAGCAGTAGCCTGCTTATTGTAAGAACATAGATATTCAAGTGTTGTATTAATATTCAGAAGAAATTGTTAAGACATGAAGTAGGTTAGGTTGAGTTTTTTTTTTTTAAGTGACTGGTTGCGGCAAGCAAATTATGCTACACTAAAGGCAGATGAGAGATATTGTGTACAATTTGCAGAATTCCAAGTCAGTCATAAGTGGACGGCTCATTGTAAGAACATAGAATGTCATAGATATTCAAGTGTTGCTGAATTAATATTCATCAGAGACATAGAGCCATGAAGAAGGTATGGTGAGCACTTTAAAAGTGACTGGTTGCGGCAAGCAAAGTATGCAACACTAAAGGCAGATGCCAGAAATTTAATATTGTGGAATACTAAGTCAGTCATAAGCAGTTTGCATTTGGTAACTATACACATTACATACTCCATTACTTCTTCATAATATATCATCATGGATATGTGTCAAAATGTGACTGTGAGTGCAATGTTCATCCGTTTTATACAATATCCTGATTTAAACGGCTCATCATTCAAAAGCCAAGAAATTTAAACATCATCATGTGCTTTCTCAAATTGATAGGATAGATATGTTGTAATGACACATGCAATTTATAGGCCTATAATGCTGTCTTGTCGTTAAGTATAAAATTTAGGCCTATTGCATGTACTGTACATGGATTTGATAGCACAGTTCTGAAATATATTGGTTCATCAAGATAGAGAAGGAGAGCTGCTCTTTGGTAATTTTAATGACGAAGCACTTTTTAAAAATTTATCTATAGTGAAATTTAACAAATATCAGCTTTATATTAAGAGAAATAGTAGAGTCTAAACGCTGACTCCAATCTTTAGCAATGGTTCAAAACAGTAGACTCCACTTTCTCCAGTTCTGGTAGTTTTAAGGGCGGAATTGTTTTGCAGCCTCTGAGCACACAAAGGCCCTGGCGCTTCTTTGGTTAAGCTGCTAATGACAAACCACCGAGTTTTCTGGAGCAGAAAATCGAATGCTGCCAAGCAGAAGAGTCTGAGGCTGTTGACAAGTTGGAATTCGAGTTTTTTGGTTCAAGGCATCGAGATCATTTGGGAAATTTAGAGGAGGAAATTTAGAAAAGGAATTTAGAACAGGAAAGAACAGGGAAGTGCAGAAAAGTTAGTGGAGACAGGAGAGAACATATGAAGGTTCACTACTAAGTCGTAACTATTGAATGACAATGGATTATTATGGTATGTCTGATATATAGGCCTACTTTAAAGTTAAGAAATTATCAATTCTTAAAAATGTATTACATTCAATTAAAGACACTGACTGATTGAGAGTGTGAGAGAAGTATCCCCCCTCCCTTCAGTATCACAAAAAGGAGGACAGTATTTTTTTAAAAATAACTTTCTTCGGTAGCCAATTGTCTTAACGTTTTTCATGAGCGACATCTCAAAAGGACGTCATTCAGAGAAGACGCGCGCTAAATTGGCGGTCTCTTGTATTAGAACCATACATTTGATATAGCGTCAGCGCTTAACAATTCCACATCAATCATATTAAAGTTCAAAACACTGCAGAATAACCTTCAGTGACAGATGTATTTCCACATTAATTTCTCATATTTTCCCATTGACAAAAAGAAATACAACAGCATTTAATCACAATTCCTGTCACACTAGAGTAAAACGTATGCACATCTAACACACACATCCATGATGAGAATCACACATAGCATTACACATAGATCTATTATCTTTATAGAGCTCTACAGCTACAGAGACATCACTGCCTTATCTGAGAGAACTGTCATAACAGAAATCTACAATTCAAATGAGAGTTTATCAGAGAACTAGTCCACCCAATGCACAAATGATGAAGAGTTATGGCTCACTGGATAACATTGACAAAGCTGTGGGTTTATATATATGTGTACATAGGCCCACAGGCTGATATGTTCAGCTACTGAGTTTGTACTCTATGTTACATTGTATGTACATGTATGTAGTATGTGCAGTGTGCACACATGTATAGTCTATATACGTACTGTCTGCTATACTGAAAACTAATTACAACCAAAATATCCCAAAATATCAACTAGAATACTGTCACGAATGACAAACATGCCCCCTCCAATCAACACCTCCCTGCTTTGTGTTAATGACTGCAATACCCACCAATGAACCTGCCTATCCCCTCAGCTTTGGCTAGGGTCAAACATGCATCTGTGTTTGTGGGTGAAAATCTAATAAACTTGTATCGCACAGGCCCTACTTTTGCTAAGGGACCGGTCAGAATTTATGACTGGGGGGGGGGGGGGGGGGGGGTTTTGGCCGGGGGGGTACTAACTTTTCACACGTGTTTCAAGGGGGGGTATTGATTTTTTACAACAATAAAAAATGTTAAAAAACACGCATAAAATCATTTCATTTGGACTTTTTACGCGCAAAAGTCTGCGAAATGACGCGAATCTGTACGCGTGGCCATGTATAACAGAATATATGTGTGTATTGCTTTGTATGTCGAGAGGGGGGGGTACTAAAAATACGCGTGAAACCTAAGGGTGGGGTACTAAAAATCCACATGAAAGTCAAGGGGGGGTATCAATTTTTGACGGGAAGTTCCAGCAAAACTCCCACCCCCCCCCCAGTCATAAATTCTGAACGATCCCTAAAGCTCCTTAATTCGCAGATATCTATTTTTAATGCAAAATAGACCTTCATAATAAGTTTGAAGAAAAGGAACCTACCAGTATATGCAGTTGCTATGGAAAGTAAGCGATACCCTTCAACATTTTGCCATTGAAGACCATTTTTAAATTATCTCACACTAATGACTTTAACTTCACGGATATTGCATGAATCATTTAAACAATGCGTGTATCATAAAATTGAGGTCTCCTGCTACCATGTACAGGCTGGCCATTGAATTTGTATAGGGCATCTTCGTGCCATACGGGGGTTATAATCTTACCAAAGTATGAGCACCCCTTGTGCCATTGGAATAGCATTGGGGTGTAGCCTACCTAATACTTACTATTTCAAGACTATAATTATACAAATATAATAATTACTTTCAAGGGTATCTTTAAATTTGTAGAGCCCAAGCAACTCTATCCACAAAGGTAAATAATTAAAAAATTTTAATCAATAATGTCTTTCCATTTTTACATGCCATAGAATCTGACATTGCTCAAATCCACAAAGCGTAATGTTACTAATGTAGAGATATTTTGATCTGTCATTTTTGTAATCAACAATCAACATCTTTCCATGACAATATGGCCACAAGGACTGTTCTCGCCATATTTTATGTCTCAAAGAGTATCTTTCCTTTTTTTCAATTTCCCTTTTAACAAAGCATTGTAATCATTGATGGCGCTGGATGAAAAATGCTATGAATAAATTCAATAAATATTTCAATATGACTGTTTGCTTCGTAGAATGATTCCATGAAAACGTATTATCAACTTTTTAAATATGGTTGTCATAGCAACTTTTAGCCACCTTACAAATCCAACAAGGAATGATGTCCAGAAGGAAAACCGAAAGGGTTCGACAAGTTCAAAGTTATTCTAATTTTCAAAGCGAATCAGACACAAGACTTGTTATGCTGATGAATGATTGGGGCTTTATGTTCTGTATTTATGCACTTGGTGGGCTAATCAGGACAAGAGGCTCTCGAATTCCATTCCTTGGCCATTTTACTCTTGAATTCCCTGTCCCTTGGCCATTTCATTTTTTAATTCTTTGTCCCTCAGCTCTTGGCACGGGCTTTTATGTTTCCCATCATCCCTTGGCTGTCTTACTCTTGCATTCCCTGCCTCTCATAACCCCCATCCAGAGCCTCAACAGTTGATGTCTTGGATATTAGGGATAACAAGTGCCATCACTGTTGCCATAAAGTTCCCTCCATGTCGTTTATGTTTCATCATCATATTCAATGCTGTATCAATGTCGCATCCATGTTTTTATTGCCCATAAAATCACAGCGAGATGTTCTACATGCAGCGGGCTGATCTAAATATCAGAGGAAAAATTCCCACTGTTTTTGCCATTTACAATTTCAGGGATGTGTTGACAGAGGTGTGATTATTATGTTGAATTTATTAATGAAGATGAATGGATGGTTGGGGCTTTACGTCCCATATCTATGCCCTTGACAGGGTCAGGAAAAAGACATGGCAATTAGGCGAAGGATGATTGAAAAGGCTGTCCAACGAAGGCCCAGCCACCCAGGTAACCGGACAAGAGCTGGATTCAAATATGAGACCCAGCAGTTAGTGGCTCAAAATGTATTAATGAATATGTCTGTATGAATGATTACTTTTGAAATAGTTGTTGCTGAGTTTTAAAAACTACCTGTAATTTAATGAGTTGGGTCTTCTTGTGCATTGCCAAGATATAAAGCTCTCAGTGGTTGCACACAAGACTGCTAACCTCATTTCCTCCATAATAATTATGTAGGTTTTTTATTTTATTTTTTTTATTTTTTCCCATCAAACATACATTTATGAAAATTCAACTACAATATATTCTTATAAATTGTCATAAATTGATGTACTTTACAAAAGGAAGCAGTGACGATGGCGATGTAAATTCAACTTGTCACTGCCTCCTTGACCACAACTGATGTAACTTTATATAAATTGTATTCTTGTATTGCGAGTTAATTGTTTGTTAAATTTTGGTCAAATAAAAATATCTGAATCTATATCTAACCTCTAGGACAGGTTCGATTCCAATTTCCAAGTCCGGACAACCCTGTTGGACAGATGTTTCATCTCGTGCCAAACATGCACCGCAGCACATTACTCTGGTCACTGTATGTCCCATTAAGCCTCATCTGTGTGCTACAAATACAGAACGTAAAGCCCAATCACCCGCCCACCTATTCAACATCTTAATTTAATTATTGTATTATAGAAATACAATATTTCAGAAATATCATTTAAATCTGATGAAAGGAAAACTATAAACAAGATAAATGATTTATAAGCCCCAACACACCTGACTTTTTTATGGAGGTAGGCTACAAATGAAAAGTATAACATCACAACTGCCGAGATGAAAAAGAAATTGGAAAGAAGAAACTCGGGTTACAAAAAATAGAAAATTCACAGGTAAAAAGAACATATTTTCATAGCTTTTTTGTCATCAATCATCGACTGATCTTTCTTCTTCACCAATAAAAAAAAACACAAAAAGAAGAAAAAAGTAAGAAAGGAAAAAGAGGATAAATGCATAAAAAGACAGAAATGACCCTAAATATGTGCAGATAAGTGGCATTAGCAGACCTGAGGTAGCTTAACGTGTCAGCAGGGGATGGTATAGCATTCATCTTCTGATCTAGTTACTTGTGAAAAACAATAAGTGAAACAACAGATCCTTGGAGTAGTCCGAAAATTTGGTTGGTTAATATCTGAAATTCATTTTTCACTCAACTTTAAGATAGATCCTGAAAGAGGATTATTATCAATGCAAGAAACCAATAAAGACCGGTTTGACAACATTCGTCATCCATTTAACGATGGATTTTCCAGGATTTTTAAAGTACGTACTTCTGACAATTTTCACGGACTATAATTATTCTTTGAGACTTACCTTTTTTCCCAAGGTAACAATTGAGATGAAAAGTAGTATTTTTAGAAATAAGTGATGACGCTGGCTCACGAATGTCAAAACTTCCCCGGACTCCCAAACCCCTCCCAGACTATACCATATCACAAAATTATCCGCCATAATAAACATTAAACAATGCATGGCATATAACATCAAATGATTCACAAGAGCCACATAATCCATCATTCTTGCACAAACTCATGATTCATGAAGTCATAATTGATAGCATGTTGTGCCTCAAAATATTAATCATCTGGCCCACTGATATTGTTTGTCTAAATATATAATGAATGCATGAAGTACAGTAAGCATACAATGTCGTTCGCTGTGAATTATACATTAATGCAAGTATGGTACATTCACTGAATATGAGTTTATTATATAAAATATCATTTGAACAACCGGGTGCTCTGCAACCTACAGAGAGCTATCGCATTTCGAGGTGGATAATAAAGACAATTTCACAGCCTGGTCATATATACTCCAAGCTAGGGATCTTTTACTTGCCAAGCACAGACACTGACACAAGGAGCCGCCAATTTTGAACGTCTCATCCGAATGACATCCAGCTAGGATTTTGTTCGTGAAAGTCCACTGAAAATTTCGAGTTCGCCACCCGGCTTTGGAACCAATGCAGGCAACTTGGCAAGAGTTGGATCAATGCGGATCCAGTATCTATCTATCTCCCCACCAGAAATGTCTTCCTCTGCCTGTCCTACCCATATACCATTTTCTTTCATTATCAACACTGATTCAACAGTGACTGTCGTCTTAAGATCTTATATATTGTGTATTGTCTTATAACACTGTGTCTCAGCATATCATATATCATACCTAATGAGACCAGGAAACTGGAGACAAGATAATGTATTTCATCATAAAACACCTAGGGGGCTAAATGCTACTACTTCCGGTGGTGCACTTCCTGTTCGGAACTTCCTGTTGCTGCTGCAGCGCCACAGGAAGGAAGTGCCGGTTGCTAAGCACTGAATCACGTGACTATGATGCTACTGTGTCATTTTGACAGTGATGTGTGTTTTCTTGGCATACTCAACAAAGGGGGATTATATAAGAATGACAGAGAATTTATCATATCTGGTCCAGTGCCGTGAGTTGGTAAAATTTAAGTTTTGGGCCAATATTCACTTACATTTTAGGTCATATCTCAGCCCCATAAAGGAATTTATGCCGGTATGATGGATCGAATGATAGGCAAAAATATCTTCTTTGATGTAAATAGCAGCAATTGCATCCATATGTCACTGGTCTTGAGATAATGAGTGATCAATGATTGCAGTTAGGGAAATTTTTGGTGTCCCGCCGGGACACTGCATGTAATATTTTTGCATACAACTTTCAAACACAGGAAAAGGGATGAATTTAGGATCAAAATTGCAATGCATTACTGTTCCCTGATTAGGTGGGCATCTTGTGAATCCAGAAAAATGGCAATTGGATGTTTCTATATTTTTTTAATACACCTTTTGTAATCCTCAGTTGGTGTGTCCCGGGTGAAGTTTAAAAGTGCAATGTGATTTTTGATGACACAGATAAACCACGGATCGAAACATTTTCGGAAAATTTGATATACCAATGCATTGCTCATGACCTTGTCTGTCAGGAATATATCACTTAAAGTGGCTGAGGCTGCTGTGCCAGGAGCTGTGATGGCTTGAGTAAGACTGACAACAGCGCGACGCCCTTATATTCTGCAAACATTCTGTGGGACTTCTCTTGTTCGGGTACTTCCTGATGAAGGCTTGTTGCTGGAATTCTTGCATTCTTGGTATTATTGTGATGCTCATGAGCCTTGCTTTGTATTAGTGTATAGAATAGGGTAGAAAGTCCAACCCATAATGGCATTAGAGCCCTATCTTTGAGACTGACAAAAAATGCGACGCTCTCACATTTTGAAATATTTATGTGGACCTTTCTTCTTTACACGCTTCTTGATGAAGGCTAGTGGAAGGAAAGTTACCTTTTCTGATATGATTTTGTTGCTCATGAGCCCAGGTTTCTATTGGTCTATAAAACGCGGTTGTAAATGTAACCTATCATGGTATTAGTGGCCTGTCTTTGTCACTGACAACAAATGTGGCACTCTTACACTTTGTAAAAATGTGTGTTCAGACATGTCTTGTTCAAATGCTTTGTGATAAAGACTCTTTGCTGGAATTTTCGCTTGTTTGATATTGTTGTTACACTTGAGCTTGGCTTTCCATTGGTATATACAATATGGTTTTTAGTCAAACCTATCAGGGTATAATGGCCCTGTGTTTATTGCTGACCAAAAAGTGCAAAGCTCGCTTTCGGCATTACCTGCTAATTATACCATAGAAGGTATGAGAAGGCAAATAATGAAAAATCTGTTTTTTGTTTGTTTTAAGAATATTATTCAACAATGTGTGTGCAAGTTTCATAGTGATATCTTAAAAAGTCTTTGCTGCAGAGGTATTTGAAGAAACAAAGTTTCGTTTTGAATAAACTGCATTTCAAGTTAGTATTTTCTTCACATTCATATTTAAATTTACTAGCATAATGTGGCATAGACGTCACAAAAACGCATATAAAACCTCAAATTTTTGGATTTGGAATCTAGTAACACATAGGAAGCATATCAGTGATTATTGATTTTTTGGTCAATTTCACCAGAAGTTCCAAATTTTACCAACTTGTGGCATTGGTCCATCTTACATTTGCATTGGTTCATAAACTTCTTGAAAGGATAGATAGATTGGTGGTCTCATTGGTTTTGGATGGATGGATGCTTGGGGCTTTACGTCCTGTATTTATGCACTTGGAAGGTTTATTAGGACAGGAGGAGAACACGTCTACGAGGCGACGGACGATTGAAACCGCCATTCAGCATAGGCCCAGGGCCAGGTGACCCAGCAACAGCTGGAGCCTGAATTCAAACCTGGGACCAGCGATTGGCAGCCCAGCACACTACCACCATGACCACTGAGCTAACCTTCTCCAACTGTGCCCGTTCTTGAAACCAGTGTAGCTCTCAGGGACCAGGTTCGAATCCCGTCCTGGCACTACACAACATGCATGGTGAACTCTCCGCGCAACGAATGGCGGCGAATTCTATGTCGCTCAACTCATCATTCCTCATGTTTGCAGAGTTTGTTTAAGACTGAATAGGAGACGTAAAACTTTCAAATAGGCCTAATTATCGATTTTAAAATCAATTGATACAGATTAAATTGGATTTAAAATCAATATTTTTGGAAGGTAAATATAAACATTGATCACTACACAAATCAACCGACTGATTCCAATCAACAGACTGATAGATAACTTGTCACTTTTTTTATCAATAAATTACTATTCATTAATACTTTAAGTCTATCCTTTACTTGGTTCACCAGGTTCCCACTTCTCCTCCACTTCCTCCCTTTCAACATTGTTTAAAAGAAAGATGGGAGATTCACACTGCTCTGTGGGTGGTGGGCTGTCTGGTGGCAACCAGTTGATTGGGGGGGGGGGGGGCACCTGCAGTTGTTCTTTCGTCAACAGAATTTGACACTTGGTGTGCTGAACTGTGATTGCTTGCCAATTAGACTACACGTTTCCATGGCAACAGCATGCAGACAATCTTTTTTTATCTTTTTTTCGTTCCTCCACTATTCTTTTCTCTGTTTTTCTCACTTTTTCACCTTTTTGTTGTTTTTCTGTTGTTTGAAGGCAACAAATAGTGAAATCCTGCATTTCCTGTCTCTAACACTATTTAGAGGCTAAATGCAAACCATTTCGGTCGATTTTTAAACATTGTGACAGATACGGCTAAAACACAAACACTGCGAAAAATCTATGTTGTTGCACATCAGTAAGGGAAATTATCACCAGCTGATGACAATCAATGTCCTCAGCCCCACATGACAATCACCCTAGCACTGTCATCACCCTCCCATGACACTCTCACAGTGTCATGGTCTAGCCATGACTTTGGCCGTGCTCAAAATCATCTTTGACTGGCTATTTAAAAAGAACTACTGCAACTATCACTTCCAAACTTGGTATAAAGTTGTATCACAGTGTCAACTAACTCTATGAATTTTGGCAGACCTATCCATTACATAATGAGGAAAAGAACCCAAAGGCTCCAGAGAAATTAGGAAATTGTCATCAGCGCTGATGACTTTGCAGTATTTCGTGAAATTGGATAGAATTAAGTCCCGCAACTGACATGCTGCTGTGTGGTGAAGATGGCTGCAAAGAGATCAGACTTTCTTCTGAGACCCAACTGATCAACCCCACACACTCAATCATCCTGTCAGGGCCAGGACTTGGCTGGAATTGCAATTGTCCTCATATGCTGGTAATTTCCCTGACTGCACATGGACTGTGTTACTGTGGCAGAGGATGAAAATTGTAAATAGTGGCATTTCATGTGAACCAGACTCAGATCTATGTCCATGTTTGTAAAACTGAGGCCAATACTAATGCCACATGCAATGAAGTGAAGGATGATTGAAACTGCCGTCCAACTTAGGCCAAGGTTACCCGGCAAGAGCTGGATTCGAACCCTGGACTTTTGAATTCCCTTTCTCCATTATTCCCCATCAAGAGCCTCACTGAGTTAACCCGCCCCCTCTTGAAGGCGTACCTTGAAACCCTTCTGCAGGTTTTACAATTTACAGCAGCGAGTTTCACATTAACGAAAAGAGAAAGCATGGCAGATCCGGTGGCTGCACAACTTGGCAGTTTGCTTATTCGGAAACATTCCCTCCATTCTTTTTGCTTCTGAACAAACAAACAGGGTGCACTGAAGTCGTTATGATTCAGCCAGTTAACGCCAGGTGTCTCACTAAACAATAAACTGCAGGTGGCGTCCTGGGTTGCAAAATGTCAACATGACCTAAAAGAGCTTTTCAAACTGTTTAAATATGTCTTAAACATGTTGGGTTTCTTCTGTTTTTTCTTGTACTTTAGAGTGCCATGAACCCCGGGGTAAGTTGTAGGTATAGCAACTATTTATTTATGTATCATAGGTGTTATGCGCCTTGTGTTTATATCTTCGTGAAATCTTTTCCAAAACATGCAAACTTTGCTGGAGGTACAAAATACTTGGAACTGGTAATGGCTAGTTCTCACGGAGACGTAACAGAGGGTTCTTGTTGCGTCGCTTCTTGCTTTTCCAGGAAAGAGGGAGGTTTTTTACCTACATTCAACAATTCGGCGACGATATTTTCGTCTACGGCGCTTCTTAAACTGCCTCGCCAAAAGTTCCTAGAAGTCACATGACCTTATGGTGAGGCAAGAACTTGCTTCACGAAAGATTCAACCGGTTGAATCTTTGCGAAGAAAGAAGTGGTGAAGCAAAAGACCAGAAAGATCCTCAAAATGATTGGGCGCAGTTAGAGACAGCTTGGGCGAAGTTAGAGACAGGTTGGGCGAACTTAGAGGCAGGTTGGGCGAGGCTACTTATCATTGAGTCAATGGAAATTCGGCGAAAAAAGAGAACAACTCGCCGACGCAAACAGGCTGTTTAAACGCCGAAACAGGCACTTGCTTCACCGTAAAATGTATTTGCTTGGGCGTAATTGAAGATTAGGATGAAGTAAGAGGATGCTAGGGCGAAGCAACAGCATGCTAGGGCGAAGAAAGAGACTCCTTGGGCGAATCTAGTTTAACATTGAAGCAATGGAACTGCGTCGAGGCTCCTGACAACTCGCCGACACAAGTCTCTTCTTGCCTCGTCCGTAATTACGAGCGATTCGGCGTAAAAAACGAGAGCCTCGTCGTAATAGGAACCATCAACGACGATTTAGAACCTCTAATTGATTATATAATTGTCCAAAAATGGCTTGAAATGCCGAAATTGGGCGAAACTTGACTTCCTGGAACCTCTACAACTTCGCCGTCACTTAACCACGCTCGTGAGACACAGGCATAAGAGTGGTCTTAAAAGCAACAGCTGGGAGGTCTGGTAATCAGGATGGATGGATGGATAATTGTGCCTATACGTCCTGGATTTGCACACTCAGATAGGCAAATTGGAGTATTAATTTAGAACTGGAGGAAGAAACTGCAATGAGGCAATGACTGAACCTGCTGTCGAACATCAAGGCACCACAGGTCAGGCTCTGGATGGGAGGGATGTGGGGGACGAGAAATTTAAAAGTAAAATGGCCAAGGGACAAGGGGACATTAAACCCATCTGGAGCCTCACATGTCGAGGGACCCGTTGACTCGGCCAGAGCTATAATTGAACCCGGGGTCCAACAACCTACTCTTTCCCTTCTTGGAGGGGGGGGGGGGTTGGTCTAGTGGTAGCATGCTGGGCTGCCAATCGCTGGGTCCAGGGTTCGAATCCAGCTCTTACTGGGTCACCTTGGCCTATGTTGGATGGCTGTTTCAATCATCCTTCACCTTATTGTCATGTCCTCTTCATGTCTTAATTAGCCTAGCAAGTGCCATAAGTACACAATTACGTAAAGCCCAGTCATCCATCCATCTCCCTTCCTGGATTCAGGACACTTGCTGTACTTCTACTGCACTGTTGCTCAACAGACAAAAATACAACCTAAAACCTCTCATTCACTTTGAACCTCCTTAACCCCTCCCCCCCAACACTTACCCCCCTCCCCAATCCACTTCAGAATCAAGAATTTGTAAATCTAACCACTGACAGGGAAGAGCAGAGGGGACAACTAATTCCTTATACTTACTATGCTAAACCCTTGAATACTGGAATATTCATTGCAACAGCAACCCACTCTCAGCAGCTATAAGGTCAAAGACAACTTGTACAAAATCCACAGGGTTTAACTCTTTCCTTTGAAGTGAAATCAAATACCTAAGTAAACACAAAATATTCATTTGATATGATTACATTTGCTAGCTTAAGTTTTGAGATATTTTGAAGCTGAAAAAATTGGGTTTGGGAATATTGGGGATTTTCTATTATGTATACAGGAAAACCCAGCTTCTAAGCGACAAGCCTCCAATGCAACAGTAGTTAAATTTAGTATGAAGGTTTAGCAAGTGCATTTACTAGTTTAGACAAAGAGTCCGGGAGTAAAAAGGCCAGAAATTAGTCCTAATGTTAATCTTTTACTTTGCCCATATTTGACAAATACATTGACGATGACAGTACCAACGCATGACTGACGGTTGCAAACGGAAAAATTTATATTTTCAAAAAGCCATGATGGAAATGGTATGCTGGACTCTAAAGATTAGTAAAGAAACCCATTAACTCTTTTTCTGGAACTCGGGGGAAGGGTAAGAAAACTAAGACATCCGCAACTCTTCAGTGACAGGTTTGATTCTAGGACTAGAATTCCTGCAGCAAGAATGCTCTTTCGATAGGCCTGTTCCTGTTCATGACTACGCTACCGGTAATTTAGCCTTTTCACCAGCAGACAGGAAAAAAAAACAAATATTATGGCAGTGGTTACATTTCCTCCAATTTCCTACATTACCATTACACCAAGCATGCTTAATTTGTGTTTTGACAGCATTACAAGACACTGCACCATAACTGCCACAGAAAATCCTTGAGCCACAGGAAGGCCACCCTTGCACCATTTTATGTCTGCATTAAAGGTAAAAAGGGATAATGTGGAACATTAAACCTTCTGAGGGCAAGGGGGTATTCCTTTCATGTGGGAATTCCCTTATCAGGGGATGCCCAACCTTTGATGCCTCCTCAAATGGAGAGTTCTACAGCCTCGTTTTCAATTGATGACGTCAGAGCAACAAGCTGGGATCTCCCTCCAGGGAATTCCTTCCAAAAGAAACGGGATAACGCCTTGAGAAAAAGAGTCAACAGAATGATTGAAAAGGGAAATATTATTTGAAGAAATTAATATTGAACCACAGAAAATATTGGCCGATGATTGATCAACAGCTTGGCAGAGACATAAGCAGCACCAAGAATGATCGGTTTGTGGACCAATCGCCTGACAGACAGACACCCAGTCATATAGTGTATATATATCACAAGCGCCATGTAACACAGAAATAGACATTTGGTAAAATGATCAAGGCCTTGAAATTCAGAGATAAGACATTTGGGAAAATCTACCAAAGCCTTGAAACACAGACATAGACATTTGAAAACTTGTTCAATGCCTTGAAACACAGACTTCAGACATTTGAAAACTTGATCAATGCCTTGAAACACAGACTTACGTCATTTGAAAACTTGATCAATGCCTTGAAACACAGACTTTAGACATTTGAAAATATCGATCAATGCTTTGAAACACAGACATAAATTTACGTTTGGAAGTATCGATCAATGCTTTGCAACATAAGACAGAATCAAAGAAGACACTACGGGAAGACTCAATCAAATTCATGCAGCTCAGTGACTTGATATGATGACATTGTCAGCTAAAATGTTAGAAACTATAATATTCATTTCTATATGGATTGCTAGATACACACTGATACATGTTCTTCTAAATTTATAATATTATCTGGTACATCAATCCGCAGATATCAAACAGAACAACCACAAAAAACCTGTTTCAATGCTACCAATGAACCCCAAAATAGAAGTAACCAATAGCCAGGCAACTACTTGCAATATTGCTGTAACATCCTTTATTGCTTATTCATAAGGGTTGTCCAGTGTGCATTTCACAGAAGGGGCTAATGGATACCTACCCCAAGCAATTCACTTGTAGAGGTGGTGTAGTCTGGACATAATTTTAACAAATAGCAGCGGAAAATCACCAAGGGAATTGCTGAAGTGATCAAAATTGTTTAAAACGGATAAAATGGCCTTGACATTGAGTTTGTAAATTGAGTGAAATGTGACACCAAATACGAGTGAATTTTGCTTTTTAGAATGGCAAACGACGAGTCGTGTATAGCTGTATATGTTCATATTGGCTGAAAATTGAATTTATGTTTTCGTTGTCATGATACAGAGGCTTGCGGCATTTACGCATACAATTCTATAATGCAATGAAATCTTCCTTTTAAAAATTGTGAAGTAGGGAGCGGTTTTAAAATATTACATTCAAAAACCATTTAATATACCAAATACCAACCAAAACTGGTAAAATGTGGCATAGAGACTCAATGCACCAAAAACTTTAGCCAGAACTTCACAAACCACATACATCAACCAAAACTTAAGTAAACTACACCAGAGATAAGTTCAGTTGACACAACATTTGAGTTTGAGAGGAAAGCTTTTCCAGGTCTCTTAAACACTTGAAGGTTATAGAGTGCCAGTTGCAAATGTTTAGCAGATGTCTTGGGTTTGTTAAGCTAAACAGCACTTAAAAGCTGAAGTTATTTATCTTAAAAACATAAGAATTACATCAATGAGCTACTGTTTGGAATGTATACAAATAATGGTTTTTAGAAGCCCAACACAAAAGAATAAATTAAAACAAGATCTGAAGTAAAAAAATATTCAATAATATAGCAGATCTGAGAATAATAAAAGCTGTATAAACATTGGAAGTAAGGAGAACAATGGATCTATGGTTGGTAATCCAGGCAAGTGTAATATCAATCTATGCACACATGTCAATGTAAAGTAGTTCTAGTAGTTATGATATCTGTCTCTCTCTCCCTCTTATCTTCCCATTTCCAATGTAGTGAATTTTCAAATCATCCTCACATTCCATTTGACAAATCATACATGTCGACAGACAGGCGAGAAAGAAAACATTAAACCCATCCCACAAAAGGCCAAATAAGGCAACATGTTTAATGACATCAGCATGTGGTGTAAACTTCCACGCTTGTCGTCTGCTATTCAGACATCATTTTTTAAAATTCCAGACAGTGCTGCAGTAGACATACACTATTCTAGTACATGCTGACATAATCTTAGGAATTTCTTTGCAGCAGAACTCCAGAATAAACACAGATACCTTCAGTGTATTCCCATACTTGCAGACTTTTGAAGCCTCAAAAGTAATTTGCTTAATCTGAATGTGTGCTTGGGCTACAGATGGTGAGTTGCGTAAGCTTACGTAAGCCAGAATGTGGCAGCATCGATGCAGGGGAGTCTAGCAGCAAGAACACTAAATTCTACTGATTTTGGGGCTTTTAAACACACAATATAGCTCAATTATTGAGCTTCGTATAAAAAGTATTGGTGGATGATTTGGGCTTTATGTCCTGCGTTTATGACCAAGGATGACAATTAGGACAGGAAGAGACCAGTGATGTAGTCGAGGCCGGGACATCCGAGGCTTAGACCGAGGCATGAGCCTCTGAGGCGAGGCCATCAAAAAGTGGCCCAGAGGCCGATGCCGGTCCAGCATCACTGGCCCAAAGACACCTGAGACCGAGGCAAGGCCAAGGATTTGGCATCCGAGACCGAGCCAAGGCCTCCAACACTGGAGGAGACACACAATGAGGTGAAACAAGACTGAAACTACTGTCCAACATATAATAGGTCAATGTCACCCAACCAGAGAGGGAATCAAACCTGGGATTGGATTTCTAGAGCCCTATCCGTTTACAACAAAGATAAGTTCTTTAGGTATATAAGGAGAACAATTTAATGAAGAAGACCAACTAAACCATCCTTCGACCATTTTATTCGAACATAAAATTGCCTAAATCATTACCTGAGCAGCAGGCACAAGTGCAACATATATGTAAATAGCCTGAAATAGAGACATATAAAGCACTCACTAAATTGCTAAAAGGTCGCAGTACAACACAGCCTTAAATAGAAAGCGAACTGCAAAAAGGAGCATCTGTTTTGGGAGACAAGCTGACGTCATAGCTGCAGCATTTGTGCCAGAGGCCACATAGAAAATTAATGGAGGAAAGGTTTATTAACTCTATCAAGACATAATGGATGGGTAATGTGGAAAACAAGACACTAATGAGCACATGCTGTATACAGGAGATATATGGTCACAACTTTGTTAGCTGTTGGGAGTTTATGTAATGTAATAACAACAATATCACCTCAATAAGTCTGAAAAGGTTATCAGGTTTTTAGAAATGTTACATTGTAGTCAAGATTGTTAATTTTGATGAAGAAATTTACATACATTGTAGTTTAGGCAAAATGAATGTGTGTAGGATGTATCGGCCTGCCATCAAATGAACTAGGCCCGATTCTCCAAGGTTCAATACTGGCTCTGGTAGGGAAATGCGGGGTCATCAGGACAGGTCGGACAGCAGAATCAACCATCCTTCGCCTCATCGCTATGCCCTCCTCCTGTTCTAAATAATTAGCCTACCTAGTGCATAAAAACAAGACGTAAAGTCCCATTCATTCAACTATCCTCCCAGTTCCATGATTCAGTTCCACAGATGCTTTTTTTAAAGCTTCCAACTCAAATTTAATAAACTTTGACCTTTTGAAGCACTTTGGCTTCCACAAAATGAGATCTGAGAATAAATCCGTCAAAATATCCAACATCATTATACGTCCAAATCACCCGATCAATGTATGAAACTCCCTGTGAAGAACATCATAATAATATAAAGTCTTAATTGGGTAGAGCACGTAGAGTGCCACCATCCAAAACAACCATAATTGAAGAAGTCGATAAAATTTTTCACTTGAGAGACTCATTTGTACAAATTGCTTGTATATTGCATGACATAATGTGGAACCTTGTAGTACCCCATGTTGGAGCCAAATCCCTGTATTCCACCAGCTGATGCCAACATCCAATTAACCCAAAAATGTGTGGCCTTAATAGCTGAATCAGAGCCAGATTTGAGGACACAGCCAAATTAGGTATTGATGCATGTATGGTAATGATGACAGCATGATAATTATTACAGCATGGAGAAATTCAGCATTGTAGACTACACATGTATGTAGATCTTGTCAGTCAGGGAGTTTACCATGTGCTGAGGACTCAAATTTCCTCAGACTAAGAGGACTCTCATCCCAGCACTGTCCTCACTACCCCATCAAGGGTCCTAGCCTGACTAGGACTCTTTCAGTGCTCAGCATCATCTTTGATAGGAAATTTAAAGATAACTGTTGCTGTTATCACTGCCAAACTTGGCATGGGGTTGTATCAGGGTCTCAACTATCTCCGTAAATTTTGTCAAGGCCTCTCCATTACATAATCAGGAAAATAACAACGGTCATGAGGGGCTGATGACTAAGCGCTAAGCAAACTGGGTTAGAATCAGTCTGGCTACTGTCATGCTGGTGTGGGGTGAATATGGATGCACAGAGGTCAGACTTTTCTGTGACACCAGGCTGATCAACACCACAAACTCAATCATCCTGTCAGAGCCAGGACTTAGTTAAAATTGCAATAGTCCTCATGTGACAGTAATTTCCCAGACTGCCCATAGACTATATGCAAAAACAGATTAGCTGCTTTTAAAGCACATGTGAGATGTCATGTACATTTCTTTCTGGGAAGCATGTTCTTTGAAAGGAAAGAAAAGAAGTACAATGTAAATGGATGCCATTACATGACATGGGAGAGACAACATGTCAGACTTGTCAGATCACTGTCTTGTTTGTCATTGTATGGAAAAGCTTACGGTGACATCAAGGCCAAGATTTGATGCAGAATAAATAGATATGGTAAGTGCAGCCCTCTAAGCCCAGTTCTGGGCGCTCATGAGGGTTGATTGATGAGATGGGAGAGAGAGCGGGAGTCCTCAACATGTTACACATTTACCCCATGTGAGGGATCTTTTACTTGCCCAGAATAGACACTGATACAAGGGGCCGCCAATTTAATGTCTCATCCGAACGACATCCAGCTGGGATTTTGCTCATGAAGGTACACTGAAAATGTTGGGTTCCCCACCTGGGGTTCGAACCCATGCAGGCAAGGAAGATGGATTAGACAGGTTGGTGTCTTGGTGGATAGATGGATAGATACATAGATGGTATCATAGACATTTAAATACAAGATATAGAGCCTGTTGCAATAACATATTATAGATTTAGGAAATGTTGCCAGTGAGGTACAGATGACAATGGCATTGTTGAATCCTTTGTCCTAAAGAAGCTGACATCAGCAATGAAATGAAATTAATGCCTCATCATGGTAAATTATGGTAAAACCGATAATCCTTATAAATGGAAATTTATTTGCGGGAATGCTAAAACATCAACCCAGAAACCTCATCGCAATATTGTTATTCGGACAACTTAAATTGTATTTCTTATTTCATTGTGTAAGATATATAATGAAGGAAAATAAATTGATATTTTCATTTGTTTGCAGAGTTGGCCTTACAAGGGAAACGTGACTTTTTCTTTTCTTTTAGCTTTTAGGTATTGGTCATCAAATTCAACATACAGTTGGCGAAAAAGGCCTTCAAAGCACTGAAATATAGGTCAGTGCTTCAAAGTCACACATTTTTCAGGATATTTCTCTCAATGTGAACATGCTGAACTTAAATAATTCCTTCACTTATCATGCTTATTCTTAACACTATCTATAATAATACAGTAAGAATTACAAAAACTCCCTACCTGTCCATTTCCGAAGCGCCCCTGCGTTTCGACCATCGTGATGACCTTGAGCTCGCCAAGGTCAATCTGCAGGTATTCCTCTCCTGACCTTGTGACCTGTTTCTTCGGACACCACGCGCCCCCATTTCTCTCTTGGCGGATTCTGAAAAATATAACACAATCGGTGAGATACATACTCGATACTCGATCAAGGTTTTATATAGATTAGATTATCTTTTTTTTGTTTTGGTTTTTGTGTCTGGGGAGATCCTGCTCGTCGGACCTCTTGTTCTAAATTGCTCTGGACATTTTCATGGCTCATTGATTGACATATTGACTGATGGCTAGATATATTGATGGATGACTGATAACTGACTGACAGTTTGACTGATTGACTATCTGATTAACTCCCTGACCGACAGTGTGATTGATTGACAGATAAAACGATTAAGCGAATGACTGTTTCATTGATTGACTGATTGACAGACTGACTGACTGATAGACTGATTGATTGACCTGATCGATTAGTCGGTTGGTCGTTTTGGAAAATCTACAGAAATACAATCATTCACTGTCCTGCTGTAATGAGTAAATTTGCACACACAATTTATATCCTAGATCCATTGTCCCAAGACATAGCAATGAACCTTTTGTAGGACAAATTCTAAAGAGCTTTAATACATCAATCTTCCCCCAAAATCTCTCCATTGCCTTCACTTTCTCATTATTGTACCATTGTAGATGTCATAACAGACATCATAATATTTTTGATTGATTGATTCATGTTTTGCTATCAGTGACAAGCAGTGGTGTTTACATGGTGGCCTATGACCTTGGCAGCAATTTCAAGGTCAGAGTGGTGCCCCCTGGGGGATTCCTTTTGTACTGCTTAATGAGGTCATCCCAGGCTGAATCAGGTCAAATGCTTGTTGCATTTGAGCAGATGTATGCATTTATGTGGTTTGCAACCAGTGGTGTGTATTCCTTCGTCAGATCCAGTAAGATCCAATATAATGCGTAACAGGGATATACAGTTTTTACCTTCGGCGAACAAAGTCCGTAAAAGGTATTAAGGTATTGTAATCCATTCTTAAGCATACAAAATGTCCTGGCTGCAATCAGCTGCAGTTCACCGTATATTTGAATATCGTTCCGCTCAAAACGTCCTTGGAAAACAAAATCTTTCTCACTTTAATTTGTTATTTCTTGGGAACTTTGCACGTTTTTTTGGTCTGACTTAAGTTTTAATTAATACCTCCATGTTTCCTTGTTATTTTTCTTATTTCTTTTGTTTTTTGGATTATGTTTTTTTCCACTAATTGGAAGACAGGCCCAGACAAGCGCATGCAACATTTGGGAATAAGCCACATTTGTGTTCAGAAAAGTAATCAAATTAAACAGACTTGCTTTTTAGTTTTTGCCTTTTTTGCTGTCAGGAATTTGGCATTTAATATTTCCCAGTCCCTGTATTTTCACATTGGCTGTCAAGTCCAATTGTCAAATTCATATGTGTTTGTTTTCTTTGATTCCAAAGCTACACTGTGTAATAATGCCTGCTTTAGAAAGCGTAGGTGTTACTATGGATATTGGCTTTAGTAGAATTTGTAAGCTGCTAGTAGATAATCCTATTATAGATAATTATGGTAAGTGCAGCCCTCCAAGCCCTGATTTGGGCGCTCACAAGGGTTAATAGATGAGATAGATGAGATAGTGGGAGTCCTCAGCATGTGTTACATTATACTGTACGCCATGTGAGGGATCTTCTGCTTGCCCAGCACAGACACTGATACAATGGGCCTCCAGTTTAATGTGTCATCTGCACAACATTCAGCTGGGATTTTGCTAATGAAGGTCCACGGAAAGATTTTTTTTTTTGGGTTCCTCAACTAGGGTTCAAACCCATAGAGGTCAGTCAAGACCTTCATCATTTTCCGCTGAGCAGGTGGAAACTTTAAAACCACTCTGCAACCCAGCTGCCCTTACAGGACGTAAAGGCCAAATCATCCTCACATCCTACCTATCTGAGGCTATCTCTCCTTCCCACAGAAATTTATTCTAACATCCAGTTTGGAAAAAAAAAAAAACAATATTCAAAAAGTTAAAAAGAAAAATCTCAGTGTAACACAAAAACTATGATTAGACATCAAAGCCTGAAACAAAGTTGTGGATTGTATTGAGTAAGAATTTTGAGCGGTTCAAGCTGTTTCTGGTTAAGTTAATTAACAGGATAAAAAGCCATTTCCTTGAGAAAGTACTTAAAATTAACCATAATTCCATTACATGCTAAAGGATCGTGTTTATGTTCAAGCACAAATGGGATAAATTGGTTTACGGTCTAATCAAACAAATATCAGATGAAAAACAGTCTGAGAAGGGATTGATTGCAATCTGTGGGTTTCTTAATTAATCTGGAAATGATACAGACTTTACTCCACATATATTTGTTTGATACATTTATATGTCAATAAAATTATACATATTTTATTAATATAATTAACGTGATACACGTGAGCGGGTGGATTAAGGGTTTTACATCCTTCATTTATGCAACGACTAAGTTGAATATGCTAAATGCTTGACAGGACAGGCAGGGGCCATTGCAATGAGGATGGATGAATCATGCATGATTGGGCTTGACTTCCTGTATCTATGCACTCTGGTGCACTAGCAATTGTGCAGCGTACGAATTACGTACGTAAATTCTACATACGAAACTCACAAAAAAGAGCCGATCCGTAGAACGTACTTACGTTTTCGTACGAATTTCATACGAAATCATAAAAATTTCACACAGGCACTTTTCAGTTACTTCTGCCATTTTAGTGCAATATGGTTATCATAAACGTTTTAAGATTAGACCTTGTATTGGCGTATGTGGAAAAAAATCAGCAAAAAAATCGAGTTAATGCCCCAAAAACCAAATTTATACGTATGAAATCCATACGAAAATTTATGTATGTTTTACGTACGTAAATTTTCGTACGTAATTCATACGTGAAAACAACTGATTTACGTACGAAATACGCAAGAAAGAACAACGTATGTTTTACGTACGCTGCACAATTGGCCATGTAGTTTTAATTAGGACAGGACGAGGACATGACGCGAAGGATGATTGAAAGAGCCGTCCAATATAGGCCCAGGTGACCCTGCCAGAGCTCGATTCGAACCCTGGACCCAGCAATTGGCAACCAAACACACTACCACAGAACTAACCATCCCCCCACATCACTGAGGCAGGACTAATTAATGCTTTTGGAAATGATAAGACATGTGTCCAACAGATCGCAAGGACCGGGCATCAAGCGGTCGCCATACCACTGAGCTAGGTCCTTTTACCATTCATCTTAGAACTATAGAATTAAAGACAACCTTAATCTGGCTCAAGTCCAGCCTTCAAAGAAATAACCATTCCAAATAACAAGGAAGAGGCACAGAATAACCTTAATTGCTTCTAACATTGTCCGAAGTCTCTATTCAAGCTTGTGGAGGTCACCGTATAGAACCTTCTAAAGAAATCAAGAAAATTGCAGGCAACAGTCGACCAAAGACATCAAAGATGCTGTCCACCCTCCAACCCATCTTTTCCCATTTATTTCCCAAATCACAGACTTATCCAGATATCTCCCAGTGGCAGCTAGGGAAATAGGGAATTCCCCCTAATTTAGGCAACATCATCTATCACAGTGGAGCACTTGGCCCTGCAGTTGATGTAAGAGTGAGTCCAAGTGAGACAGCAATGGACAGCTATGTTATGCTATGAGTCACCATCCAGCTACTGCAACCTCTATCTTATGATATCTGCTACTGGTGGTATGGTGGCATCCGTCAATTGAGTCAGTTTAGATGCATCAGTCCATCAATAGCAACTTTATGCAGAAAATGTTGTTTAGTGTCGTCGATGCATTTCTAGGTGGGTGGTGACATGTTTCTTTTAAGACTTTTTTTTCTGCAAAATCAATTTCTGTGGAAAGGGGAGATAGGCAGTCTGGATGAATGACTAAAGCTTTACCTCCTGTAATTATGCACTAACTTGGTAAGTATAGCTAATTAGGACAGTAAGAGGAAACAGCAATGAGGTGAAGGATGTTTGAAACCGCTTGACATCCTGTATTTCCGTAAATAAATTTATTTTCATTCACTACTACCCGGACGACACAACAGTAGAAGGTTAATCGTATTATTTACTTTCTAGGTTTTACAAATAAGGACGAAAACACGTCGAATACTCCCCTGAATTCTTGTTATGTATTCATACTCGGAAAAATGGAAAAATAGATAATTAAGTACATCTTTTTAAATTAAAATCTAAGTCTGCTAATTGGCTCAGGTCTGCCCATCAGTTTAGAATGACATCATAAGTCTCATCATTCCCTGCTCTTTAAATAGCCCCATTTGTACATAGCGAATTTCCTCAAACGGCAACATACTATACTAGATATGTTTTTTACTGCGTGCAAGGATTGTTCGATCAAATAGTTCAAATGCTCCCAGCAGTCTCAGCTCCCCGAGGCTCCAACAACAGCTTCCGGGTAGCGGTACAAATTACAGACAGACCTTCAAAAGCATTGTAAGCCCCTGTGGGATGTCCGCAGATGAGACGTTAAATTGACGGTCCCTTGTGACAATGCTGTGAAGTGTGATCTGAGATATCAAATGACAAATGCAAGCAAAATCTCTACTTGGACTCTCCTATACATGGGAAAGGAAAATAGGAAATTTGAAAATACACACAAGAGATAAAATAGCAGAGAACAAAATACAAGATGGATACAAAGTATATAGCACAGTAAGTATTTAAGTAATAATTGTGTTGAATAAACATAAACTAAATTTCATCGAAGAAGATACGTCTTAAATTGACACTGATCCCTATACTGTCTCTAGTACTTCACACATCAATAGCCATTTTATTCTCTAACCCACACCTCAAATCGCGCAATCATCAACATTCATGTATGTCATTATAATATCGATGTAATCATTCACAACTAGTACAGCATCACACCTTCAAAGGTGTACTAAAGACCAATGATGAAGTGAATATATAACAATTTATAATGAATCGCCCAATTATAAACCAAGCCAGTGAATCGGCATCCATCTTCGTCAACACACAGATTCAGTGTTCTTGTAGTTTTTGTTTGCCGACTGGTCACAAGGTTAGATCTTGTTGTGTGACTTCCCCTCCCAGCTTGTCTCAGTTTTGCTAGCAAATGCTTGGCATGGTAGAATAGATTCACAGCCAATCAATACTCTAATCTTGCCTCCAACCTCTGGTAATGCTGAGAAAAGCCTCTTTGATTCCCGTGATTCAGGGTTGGCAAATAAAACCCACCCCCCGGGTTTAACCCGGGTTAAACCCGTATTAAACCCGGGCTGGGCAAAATTGACTTTTACCCAGAAATGGGTAAAACCTGGGTAAAACTAATAATTTGCCAATCAAAAGTAATTTAAAATGCAGAATTAGAGAGATCAATCATGTTAAAACCTGAACTGGCATGGTGAATACAGGCTGGTAAGTAGGTAGGTAACGTCAGTGCAGCCCTCAGGGTAGTTCTTGTCAGTTATGAGGATTGATGGATAAAATGTATGGGATCTTTTAGTTGCTATTTAGATACCGGTACACGTAAAAGGGAGCAGCAATGTTCATTACATTTTAAGAAATTTATATGATCAGCAGTGATTTTATCAGTATAAGGAAGCACATTTAGTAGCTGCTGAGAGATCCAACCATTCAAAAATGTATTTGGCCTCTGCGAAGAGGTGAAATATAAAGTGACGCATCTATCTAAAGAACTTGGGAGACAAGACTGAAAGAAAATTGGTAATTCATGCCACTAAAAGTATGGTCGTGTATCCTGATAAGGAACTACTGTACATATTTGCAGCTAGCATTTCATAAACATCAAACAAAATTCAAGAATAAAGTGAGATGTTCTCTCCCGGTGAATTGGTAAGGAGTACTAAATAGAACTTTAGAGGTGAGATCGGCATGATCAGATCTTCCTAACTGACCAAATCGAACTGAACTCAAGTTTGTTGAGTAGCTTCTAAAGATTTTCTACCTGCTCTGTTTAAGAACCGGAGTTACGTTGCTTCAGCATGTTCAGTTAGTTTTGTAGACAATTTCACAAATAAATCGGAACTATTAGCTGAACATGCTGACTGCTGATATAGCCCTAGTCAGTGCCAAGAAATTGCCTGGAGGACTGCACTTGCCATACCAACCCATGCAGGTACTAGCTAAATCCAATTGCCAATACTTGGAAATTGCCTTGTCAGTAACTTTGGTAAAATCGTGATCTTGAATAAGGCTGTTGATACTTATAAATCGATTTTACCCAATAAAACCCACTTTTGCCCGGGTTAAACCTATTAAACCCGGGTTAAACCCAGGTTATACCCACCGGGCTGGGCAAAATTAATTTTACCCGGGTTTTTTCCAACCCTGCCGTGATTGGACAGTGTGTTCCTTCCTTCCCCTACTTGTTTCCTTTCTTCCCTATTTCCTTCCTTCCCTATTCCTTCCTTCCTCTCTGTCTTTCTTGCCTCCCTTCCTTCCCTATTTCCTTCCTTCTTTATTTCCTTCCTTCAACCTTCTTTTTCTACATTACTTCTTCGCTTACATGAACTACGCCTCTTTCTCCTTTTCCTTCCTTCATTCCTTTCTTACTTCCTTAGTTCTATCCATTCCTCTTCCTTCCACCATTTTCCTTCCTTCGTTCTTCGCTTAGTTTTCATTATCTTTTTGGTTTCATATAATCGTTTTTCATATTTTCTTTAAACCTAAAGTTTTATTCTAGCACTTCCTTTTTACATTCCTTCATCATGGTCCTTCCCCTTCCCTCCTTCCTTTCATTGATTCATCGCTTAGAGTTCTCCATATTACATTTTTCCAATATCCAATTGTGTGTATTATATTTGTCTATTCATATTTGTCTATTCATCTATTTTTCAGCATCACCATCTGAGGTCCATCCCAATCAAAACAGAATCTTTGTACTAAATAAGAACAGCATAGAATCTGATATAGACATATATATCAAGAGCCATTTATGCATTTCCATAAAGTGCATCAATTGCCATTTACAAAATGCCATTCACAGAATGCTATTCATAAAATGCCTTTCTAAATACTTTCCAAATACCATTCACTAAATGCTTTCAATGCTCAATGCCGTCTGACTTGAACTGAGCTATAGCTCAGATTTCATTTGCTCCAAACCAGTCACTTGAACCACAGCTTGAATCTGATCCTTGCCTATTCTGCCCCACACTAAACAGCAGCAAACATCTATTGTGCCTGGTTATTGTGCCTTTTCTCAACCAAATCACCATATTGCAAGCAGCTTTTAAGGTCTGTAGGAGTGCATTGGTCCTATTGGAAGCACACAGAGGTCTTTTGTTGGTTTGTGAGCTTGTGTGTCCTCTAGGTCTTGATTCCTTCAAAGGTCCATTTGGAAACTACCATTACAAAAAGGTCCCATCCATACATTTTATATGCCTAGGCCTATATTATCCTGTGTGCCTATTTGCAATGCCTTCAAACTCTTCACATATGACTTATCTTATTACAGTTGTGACTCCAAACTATACAGCAACTCGTAAGTATACGACATGCAGCCTTGCCTGAGCAGCTGAGTGTCCACTGGCCCCAGCCATGCAAAACGCACCCCAACATCTAATAGTCATCTATTGTGCCTTTTACCAACCAAAGCAGCATATCACCATTCGCCGAGCTGCAATAATTAGGCAATAGTTCAGTCAACAGTTGTTCCACAGCAATACCATAATAGAACCAGTTCCCTAATAGCCATCGTATAGCTTGAGGATACCCCTTGAGAGGTATAAACCGTCCTTTATGTAGCCCTTTAATGCAATTAGCCATGAACTTCAATCTTCAGCATTATGGCCCAATACAATGTCCCAGACAATTCTGTAATCTATACAGCATCAGGTCACTTTACAAAATAGCCATCCCAGTAATGGTATCCAGTTCCATGGTCACTGCGGTCAGTGTGCACATTGTCTAGTGGCCTATATATTTGACATCAGCATAGAGTGCCTCAGACTCAGGCTACAGCAGCCTGCTGAATCAGTTGCGAGCGACAGCGAGCAGGCTACAACATTTCAGGATCGGTGTCCTATTTCACGTCCTCGCACACATGCATTTCTGAAGCAGCCAGCACAGTTCTGCTGAATTCTGCTAGGCGCGGACCTGATAGACAGCGGCGCGGACTTTAGGGGCAGCACTTCTAGTGACCTAGATCCCAATTCGATGCCCATTTCGACTTGAATTCCATCAGTCTGCAGCCTCGCTCCCTCGCCTGCTAAAACAGCAGACTGACTTGTCAGTCAGCCTCAGACTATAGGCCAGCAGAACAAATATATGCCATCTGATTTGGGACACTCGTTGTCAGCAGCAGTATGAGTGGCAAAGCTGTGACATGATGGAATGCTGATTGGGGATTTACATCCAGGACGGTCCTGTATCTATGCACCAGGATGAGCAAATTGGGACGAGAGGACTAAAATTTTCATCCAGCATAGATGCACATGACCTGGCCGGAGCTTGAAGTGAAGTCAGGACCTGGCGATTTGAACAACAGAACGCTACCAACATCATCTATCACAGAAGAGCACTTGGCTCTGCAGTTGATGTAAGAGTGACAAGACAGCAATGGACAGCTATGCTATGCTATGAGTCACCATCCAGCTACTGCAACATCTATGTTATGCTACTGGTGGTATGGTGGCATCAGTCAATTGACTCGGTTTAGATGCATCGGTCAATCAATTGATTTATATATAATTTGGACCTGTTGTTCAGTGTTGTCCATATATTTTCAAAACGGTGATGAGTCCTAGTGATGCACGGATAGTGAAAATAGCCGGATACCGGATACCGGATAATCTGGCAATGTCAAATGCCGGATACCGCATATGAACCGGATAGTTGGAACCGGATAGTGAACATAGGAAATAGGAAGTTTTTCAGCATTCGCTCCAATTTCGCAGTTGATTTAAAGGAAAATTTTCTGAGAGCCGAGACATATCATGTCCGGCCGGGAGACTGTTCCTCTGATGGATGTTTTCATTACCTTCTGTAAGCGAATTTAAACTTTGAAGATGGCTACATCATGTTTTTGACTCTGTTCTTGTAACCTTCTTTTATTTTTTGTGAAAGTTTTTTAGCCTTTTCACTTATTTTTGAGCATCCCAGATATCCGGTTCTGACACCCTAATTTTGCCGGATACCGGATATCCTGCAAATTTCAATATCCGGCCGGATACCGGATACCTTGCCGGATATCCGTGCATCCGTAGTGATGACTCCACTAATATCAATATGTTCTCTGAGTGACATCTCAAATCATGCAAGTATCAACATTTCAATAATTGACCACTATCCCAACTTCAGGATTGTACTATAATGACCAGCTACAAAGTGAACACATAAAGATTCGTCGTCCTATGTACCATCCAGGCATCACACTAACCATTTAGCATCCATCTTCGTCAACACACAGATTCAGTGTTCTACTGTTCTTGTAGCTTTTGTTTGCCGACTGGTCACAAGGTCAGATCTTGTTGTGTGACTTCCCGACCCAGCTTGTCTCAGCTTTGCTAGCGAATGCTTGGCATGGTAGAATAGATTCACAGCCAATCAATACTCTAATCTTGCCTCCAACCTCTGGTAATGCTGAGAAAAGCCCCAATGATTCCTGTGATTTGATACTGTGTTCCTTCCTTCCTTCCTTCCTCAATTTCTGTTTCCTTCCTTCCTTTCCTATTTACTTCCCTCCTCTTTTTCTTCCTACATCCCCTCACTTCCTTCCTACTGTTTACCACGTCTCTTATTCCAAATTCCCTCCAAAATCTACTTAATTCCTTCTTTTCTTCCTTTTCTCCCTTCCTTCCTTTTCTCCCTTCCTTCCTGCCCCTTCTCCTTCCCTTCTTCTTTCATTAATTCATCTCTTAGAATTCTCCATATTACATTTTTCCAACATCCAATTGTGGATATACATGATACATATAATTGTCTATTCATCTATTTTTCAGTATCATCATCTGAGGTCCATTCCCATCAAAACAGAATCTATTGAAAATAACAATAAAAGCATAGAATCTGATATAGGCATACATAGCCATTTTATTTATATATTTCTATAAAGTGCATCAATTGCCATTTACAAAATGCCATTCACAGAATGCTATTAAAAAAATGCCTTTCTAAATACTTTCCAAATACCATTCACCAAATGTGTCCAACGCTCAATGCCTTCTGACTCGAACTGAATATAGCTCAGATTTCATTTGCTCCAAACCAGTCACTTGAAGCACAGATTGGAATCTGATCCTTGCCTATTCTGCCCCACACTAAACAGCAGCAAACATTTATTGTGCCTTGTTATTGTGCCTTTTCTCAACCATATCACCATATTGCAAGCAGCTTTTAAGGTCTGTAGGAGTGTATTGGTCCTATTGGAAGCACACAAACATCTTTGGCGAAACAGAATGGCCTTGAGCTCACATTCACAGAAGTAGAGGGAAATACTACCATAGACCTAGGAATGAATTTTAAAGAATAACATATCACAATTCCAGGGATTGGGCAGTCATGTCTTTATTTAATCTTATTCCCTAAGATTTAATCAAAACGAAAGACCAAAGTGTCCTACTTTGAAAGACGGTTCGGCAGAGCTCTACCACAAGTGCCATGCAGTGATAAGGAACTCCGCTCAAGACCTTCGGTTTCTAAGAAAACAGAAGAGCAAATCATGGCAGTTTCAAAATTGACAGGTTTAGAAACTTGAGCACTCTTTAAGTAAACTCCAACAGGGAGAATTGTCTGCCACAAAGAGGTGGGAAAGTAGAAGATTTCTGATATCCATAATTCTAAATGGCTTGAGTTGTCTTTTTGAATACAAGCTAATTTCACCTTTTTTTTTGTCCTACCGACCGACCCTAGAAAAAGTGCTTAAGGTGGCTCGATACTCGTGAACTTTCTAAGATAGGATTTCTCAAAAATAGTTTAGAATGATCCAAAATATAGTTTATAGCAAGGATATGTAAAAAAAAGTGGTCGCAACCAGCCTTTTTTTCAAAATATTTAAGTTTATGTACAAGAAAGTCAGTCCACGCAATCCTGAAAAACTCAATTTTTTTTTTATCTTTCTTTCTGTGAAGTTTGTCCTGCCATTCAGTGGTCATGCATCCCATATTATGAAATGAAGCATGAAATTGAAGAAAAAACTTCAATGGAACTGCTGATTACAATTTCAAAGAGATATATTTAGTTTAAAGGACTTTCCAAGGGGCTCGGAATAAAAGTTTTGATTTTGACAATTTTAATTTTTTTTATAAACCATGGCGCTAAAAAAAATTGCCGGGATAGGATTTCTCATTTTTTTGTCATTAACTTCCAAATATTGTTAGGAACAATAAAATGTATAAGAGAAGGTTTGCTACCGCGATAGAAATTGAGATAAAAATTTATTTATATCTCAAAGTCAATTTTTAGAAATTAGACCTGCTTGCCGAAAATCGTGTGTAAAAAGTTTCTATTCGGACCATAAAGCTGAATCTCTGGCATGTTATAGTGCTGTTCATAGCGCATCTAATGCTTCAAACCAGAAGTTTCTAACCCTAATAGAAGTGACGCAAATGACAAACGAAGTGGCAGTCGCATGGAATTATAAAATACCAAAAAAGCAGTCCGCAGAGCTCAGCAGGCTGTTGTTGCTATGGTGACGCCGCCATTGCTGCACCATGAGTAAAGATCAATTATGTGTGGCCTTATTGCCTATATATAAACATGCCTATTCTGTAAACCTTCAAACTCTTCTCATATGACTCATCTCATTACAGTTATGACACCAACACCAGACTGCGACTCACCACAAGCAGTCACCAGCTCTACAACATGGAGTGACTGGAGCCTTGCCTGAGCAGCTGAGTGTCCACTGGCGCCAGCCATACAAAACAGACCCCAACATCTAATAGTCATATATTGTGCCTTTTACCATCCAAAGCAGCATATCACCATTTGCTGAGCCATTTTAAGCTCTAGTAGATCTACTCTAACACAATGGGTCCCTTTGTTGCTATGTCCCTCTGTGCTGCTCAGTATAGCGGCCCAACAATGATTGGCCAGTAATTCCACAGCAGTTCCATTATGGTTCCACAATAGCAACAGCAATTCCTTAATTGTACAAGTTGCCTAATAACCACAATAGTCTATGCCTGCTCTGCTGAATGAATATGTATGTGTTTGCATCAGTTCGAACCCAGGGCGGTTAATTCAAGAATGTTTACAGCGGACCTTCGAGAGCAATATCACAGCTGCATGGATGCGGTTATGGTGAGGCATTTAATTGGCAGCCCTTTGTATCAGTGTCTCAGTATCTGTGCTGGACAAGTAAAAGATCCCTAACATGGTGAAAATGTGTAACATGCCAGGACTCCTGCAAAGGCCTCCCTTCTCTCCAATCTCATCATTCAACCCTAGTGGGCACCCGGCACTTAGATTAGCACATAAGAGCGCTGCACGGCCATATCTATCTATCTGTCTACAATAGCTTGACAATATCACTTGAACAGCTGTAAACAGCCTGTATGGACCTTTAATGCAATCAGCTACAAATTTCAATCTCATTCCTGGCATTTTGGCACAGCGCTGTGGCCCAATACGATGTCGCAGGCAATTCACCAATCTATACGGCATCGGGGCGCTTTCCAAAATAGCTATCCTGGTTTCCAGTGGTTTTCTGTGGTGTCCAGTTTTGTGGTCACTGCCGGTCAGTGTACACACTGTCTAGTGGCCTATATTAGCACTGAGTGCCTCAGAATGCAGGCTTACAGAATGAGCATAGGCCTATACAGTGGTCCCTGTGTTATAAGTCCACCCCTTCTGCAGTCATGAAGCGGTCTCTCGCGGGGGTGCTGTCCCTTGTCCGGGTGCAAAATCCACTAAAAATACTACTTGGTGCGGGAGGAAGGCAGTCCATAAGACAAGTCGGTCTTACAACAGGGGGTCTTACAACGCAGGTGTCACTGTATATGCAATCCCATGTGGGAGACCCACTTCTAGGCAGTTTGTGGCAAAACTGTAATACGGAGGAATGATCAGGGCTTTCATCCTGTATTTATGCACAACGGACACGAGGACTGAAACTTGTCGTCCAACAGAAATCCATTTACGGTGACCTGGCCAGAGCTGGTATTGATGGATAGATAGATGGATGATTGGGTCTTTACGTCCTGTATTTATGGACTTGCTAGGTAATTAGGACAGGAGGATAACACAGCAATGAGGTGAAGGGTGATTGAAACAGCTGTCCAACATAGGCCCAGGCAACCCAGCAAGAGCCAGATTCGAACCCTGGACCCAGCGACTGGCAGCCCAGCACGCTACCACTAGACCAGCCCTCCTCCCCGAACTGGCATCGAACCCAGCTATTGTGAGCCCACTGCCCATAGCAATACCTACTGAGCTAACCCTCCTTTTCTGCTAACTGTAATATGATGATACACCGTATGTTCCTTTGGCCAGAGTTAATTAGCTTTGTTTGTGTCCAAAAGCTAAAAATATCTCACATGACAGTCTGGTAGGTCAGCTTCAAATCTGTCAGGTATATTATCTTCAAATGAAGCATTGCTCAACATAAATCAGACATTTATACATTTCGAGCAAAACAAAAGACAAAACACCATTTAGCTATACATTACATCTTCGTCAAGGCAATGGAAGCAGTAGGCATTTGTAAATTTTTATCCTTCATTCAATCTGAGAACCCTCTGCCACTTATCGTAAGTACACGTCTTTCGCGTATTTTTATATATTATATCAGTCTATCCCTGACTTTCAATCAATATAATTATCTCTGCTTTCCCGCCCATGTATCTATCTATCTAAAACTTTCTCTATCTCAAATTGTTTGTGTGGCCGTCCGGTTATCTATCCATCTGCTTGGCCTTTTGTTTCACATTCCTTCTTGTTGTACAACACCCTCTAAAAAGCAGCTTGTGCTGATTTATGGCCCAGATTTGCAAGAGCAATTTGTTCTTTGCCAACATGCCAGGGTGGGAATTGCTGGAGTGATGGGGCTCTAACAGGCAAGGTAAATGGAGGAGGAGAAGGGAAATTATGAGGTGAGAGCAGAGAAGAAAGAGTTTGGAGAGATGAGTAGGAGATGCAAAGAGGAGAAGAGGAGAAGAGATGAGAAGAGATGAGAAGAGGGGATGAGGAGAGGAGGACTCAAGGAGAAGAGGACACAAGGAGATGAGGATATGAGGACACAAGGAGATGAGGAGATGAAATAAGGACATAATGAGATTAGGACACAAGATGAGGACATGAAATAAGGACACAATGAGATGAGGACACAATGAGATGAGGACACAAGATGAGGACATGATGAGATGAGGACATGAGATTAGGACACAAGGAGATGAGGACATAATGAGGTGAGGACACAAGGAGATGAGGACACAAGATGAGGGCACAATAATTCAAGATGAGAACATTACATGAGAACACAATGAGAGGGCAAAATGAGATGAGGACACAACAAGATGAGGACTTGACATAAGTACACAATGAGATGAGGACATAATGAGATTACAACATTAGGCAATGCGGACACAATGAGATGAGGACACAAGATGAAGACACAATGAAATGGGACACAAGGAGATGAGGACACAAAGAGATGAGGACACAATGAGATTAGGACACGACAAGATGAGGATTCAAAATGAGATGAGGACATAATGAGATTAGGACATTAGGAGATGAGGACACAATGAGATGGGACACAAGGAGACGAGGACGAAAGATAAGGACACAAGATGAGGACACAATGTGATTAGGATACAATGAGATGGGGACACAACCAGATGAGGATTTGACTCGATGAGGACAGAGTAGGCGAGGGCAAACAATGAGAAGAAGAGGAGCAGAGACAAGAGGAGAAAAGGCGAGAGGAAAGCATGTGTGCCAATGAATCGAACAGCAAACAGTGGACCTTCAGAGTAGCAGCGAATGGCTTTATGCTGTCAGCTTCATTCTCTATAGATACACGACGCGCATCGTCGTGGCAAGATGACTTAGTGGCACCCTGATTTCCCATTTCCCACACTGAATCAAATCCCCCAAAATCAGCACCCCCTCCCCCTGACCACTGTTGGCACTAATCTAGTAATCCACATCTATAATGATTATCAGAATGGTCATGGGGGCAAACCATGTACATAATCTAACTTATCTAAGATGATAAGCATAGGGAATAACATAGAGACTAACTAGAACATAAAAGAACATACAGAACATAGAGAAAAGATATTGGTAATCATCTACAGTGATTGATCTATCAGGGCCATATCAAAACAACAATCTGGGGACCCCAACAGCCACCAGGAATGAGTCATCTGACTTATGGCTGTAACTGCCTACAGCTATAGACAATGGTCTGCTGCAGGGCTGCAAGAAAGCAATGCCATAAAGCAAAAGGCTTCTGTATAGCATTGTTGTATTGCAAGGGTTGGGAATAGAGCGGGGGGGTAGGGGGTGACTATAGGGTGGCTAGGTCCCATATCTGGTACCATTGATAACACAAATGACAAAAGTGAAAGAAAGAACTCAGATAAGTCTAAGAAGAAGTCACTGAAATAATAACCAAGAACTAAGAATAGTCACTGGGAATTTTTTGGGAAATCAATAATAAAAACAAAAAAATAGGCTTTTTGTCAAGCTTCAAATGCCAAATTATAGACCATATGTGAGAATGTCTTTCAAACAATTTTACTTTTTGAATTTATTAATGACTATCCCCACTTCACATGCTTAAAGTTAATCATGCATGGCAGCATGGGGAAGATCAGGAGGGCATAACACCAAAATCTGATAGGCCTAACCTTTTCCAATTTTCTACATTTTTCTAGACTTTATGACAGTTCATTCTTTACATTTCTGTCTGGGTCTATTTCCCAGAGTGATCTGAAGGGAAGTCTGCCCAAAGGACATCAGACTTCATCAGTATTGACCAGCTTGTCATTTCTAGATGGCCATTCTCCATACAGTGTCCATTGTCACTTTGACTCAGTTTGAGATTGGCAATACAAGGACAGCGAAAGAGGCAGAGGCATCTGGTTTGTCTCATGTGATGTCATATTATTATGATGGACACTATAAACGGTAAATTACTTCGATGGTACATTGTTTGATGGGCATGCCTTTTCGTGGTGTCTTTTAACTTAGATATGCAGAGTGGTCCAAGTTTTGAAGTGAAACAAAGAATCGAATCTCCATCTGCCATGATCAGAATATAAAGCCAAGACAACACAGATACATGGCATTGTATAGAAAGATAAACCCAATAATGCAGACGGCACACAATGACTCGCGAGGCAGTGAAACTCAAGATTTATGACTCACGAGTCCGATCGGGTCGTGATTTATGACTCGAGATGCGGAGATACATCGAAGTACCCTTCAGGGAAATCCAGCCGGTTGATTAAACCCCATTGCGCAGCTATGTTTACCTGGAGATTTGAGATTTATGGCGCCACCTTGTGAATTTTTCATGATTCTTTCGTCTTACTTTTGACCTGTTGGACATCATGGATCAACCGCCTTCTTGAAAGCAAGCCTCCACATTGTACAGGTTGCTGTGGACACATTTCAATTATTTATGCCAAACCAGTCTCATCCGGAGACTGTGATGGCATGATCCATCACAGTTGCAAGAGATACAGGAGGGTATACTCCAGTACATGTATACTGATGAGGTATAGTCCACAGGCACTCTCCTGGACTGACTATACAGTCTGTTAGAAATAACTCAAGGTGACTGACTCTGCAGAAAACCCGCTCATCCAAGCTGGCAGTGATGTCATAAGGCAGAGCCAATCAGCTTTGGTATTACAAAATTTCTAGTTCTGCAATATCCAAGAGAGGGCTCTGTTAATATATGAGGCACCATGTGGGAGCCTCATTGAAGATTAAAGTCTGAACATTTGGGCAAAATAACCAAATGTAAAGTTACAAACTACTTCTATTTGTTGATATATAATATTTCCAAGGATCTATGACAAAATCCTTCTCATGTTCACAGTTTTTCAGTGAAAGGACTTGTGGTTTAATACCCCATAGGTACCTCTCCTGCCAGCTTGGGTGAGCGAACTTGCAGTTATTCATTAAGCTACAAATCTGCAAGGAATTCCCTTAATTACAGGTAAATTAGCTATAATTTGACAGAGTTAAGGTGTGGAATTGGGAGTTGACTTATCTGGCTAGGGATTTGACAAAAATTGCGGCTGTGACACAATGTTAGATGTTTGAAATTACACCCTGAAAACGAAGCTGTTATTTGCCTCAGTTTTGAAGTCATGCACCTTGATGTTATTTATACAGAGTATCAATTGACTAAGACAGGAGTGTGCCTGTGTATAGTCAGTCGAGATGTTGCACGCAGAACAGTGATGAAAGAAGGGGCATTTAGTTAGTCTCATGCAACTGGATATCGCTCATGGAAGTCTGAAGCTAAAGCAATGAGGCTCTGGTCTCTGGATGAGGCTTGGTGTCCTTCTGTCCCTGGCCATTTTACTCTTGAATTCCTTGTAATTTCACAATTTCACTAATATTACTTTGAATTTCCTGTCCCTCATTTCTGGATGGGGTTTTATGGCCACCTGTCCCTTGGCCATTTTGCTTTTGAATTCTCTGTCCCCTCGCCTTATAACAAGAACTTATCACATTTGTTTTGAATGGCCAAGTCCTAGACCAATCAGATGCAAGTAAGTTGCTGAGTATGATAATTAGACAACATAAGAGGCTGGTCTTTGAGACTCTATGACTGCCCAGTTGTTTCCCCTAAACCATTAGGTTCTTTTGTTCAGAGATAACTCCTCCCGTGGGAATGTCTCAAAAGTGACTGATAACTGGCCATCCAATCAAAATGTGTTGATTTAAAATCTTAACACGGATTATGAAAATACGTTATTCTTTACAGTCTTGCCTGAGTCTTTTTCCCTGAATGTGTCCCTTATATCCCTCATCCAGATCCTCAAGTAAAAAAAATGCTTGCAGTCCTGCGTTTCACTTTCATTGACCATGTCGTTTGAAGAATTCATTCTTGGTGGGGCCCCCCTTTAATCTGAAGCTAAGCGACTGAACGATCCCAATGAGCCATCAATGCACCATTGAAATGATGTACCATCATAATAATATGGCATATTTTGAGACAAACCAGATGCCTCTGCCTCTATTATTGTCCTTGTATTGCCCATTTCAAACTGAGTCAAAGTGACAATGGACACTGTATGGAGAATGGCCATCCAGAAATGACAAGCTGGTCAATACTGGTTCAGATTTTCATATTTTATGTTTCTCTTCCAGTGTCCTGTATAGCCTGGTGGTGTTGGCTCTTGAACAAAAGAGCGAACTTTTGGATTAACGGTTAACAAGCTTTGTCTTCCGCATCTGGGGCCCAAGTTCGACTCCTGCCTATATGCCTCCTCTGTGAAATATTGCACTGTTTCAACTGTTGATTTAATTTAATTGAGACATTATTCATGGCTTACTTCGCCATTATATGGTGCTTCTTCCATAAAATCTGTTCGCATAGAAATATTGGATGCATTCAGGAACCAAAATCCATCTGTTGATTTGGAATTCCTTTTTGAATCCAGATACTTCCACGTTCGCTCCAATTTTTATTTAGAATCTTTTTGAAGAACACAACAAACACAGGATAATGCAGATAATTACAAGCAAAAAGGATGAAAATTGGGGTAAAGCTAAAGAGAACAATGCCCTCATTTTTTCTGCATCTTTTCAGCATTTTTTTCTCATTTGCTTCAACAAACATGGTTTAAATGGTCCTAAAATGGATCATAATAGGCTTGGAGTGTTGCTCACATTCAAAATAAATTGGAATTAAAAAGAGCAAATAGCAGACTGGTGATAAGATGTTTGCTTCCAAAATTAAAGAAGAGATTATCTTTAAAATCTGATGCAAATTGAGGAGTCGCTGTTTTCATAATGATAGCTATTATCAGAGAGAATAGGATGGAATAGAATAGAACAGAATAGGATAGAATTGGATGGAATGTCATTTCAGCAGGATTAGACATTTTAGTCATATTCAGAAACATGCATAACATACATAACTCTTAACGGAGTAAATAGAGTAACTAAAGAATCATGAGATGCTAGAATAAGTTGACTTACTTTAATAGGAGGAGATCAGTTTTAAAAAATATTGTAGAAGACACATAAAACAATGGAATGTATGGACGGGTGATTGGGGCCTCTTTACATCCTGTATTTATTCTTTCGCAAAGCCAATATGGACATGGTGATGAGGCGACGAATTATTGAAACTGCTCGGGTATTGAACCTATTATTCAGCGATTGGAAGCCAAACACACTCCTGATCAAATTGTTCCTCGACCAGGATTTGAACCCGCAGAACCTTCAGCGTTACAACGTGCAGGTCAAAATTCCTGTGAGACGACACTTTTGACCAACGTCTTCACCAATTTGGTAACCCAACTGTTAGTGCGGGCCTGGGCGGAATTGTTTGAAGATCATTCATCTTACTTTCTAACTTAGCTTAAGCATCCTTAGACCAACAAGTCAAGTATATTGCCCCTATGCAAGCTATGCAAGGGCATGTTGTTCAGAGCACGGGCATTAAAGGTCTTTGTTTGAGGGCATTGTCCAACATCATAATACGCCATAGGACATTTGGGCAATTGACCTTTAGGACATTGATGGCCCTTCAGGGATTACTTGCCCGCCACCTAGGGGCACGAGTGTTTTCAAAAAAAAAGTTGTGAGCTTGTGATGTATGTCTATATTATTAACAAGGGTATGAATGATAGGCCATATTGAAAGATTTGTTTATAAAATTTAGTGTGCTGATTATTATCTATATAAGGCATGACCCACCTGAAAAACAAATTGAACACCATCCTTGTGTATTTCTGCAATGATTTCATCCACTTATGGGTGCCAGCTTCATTGTTATAAACAGATATCCTGCTGTTGAAGGAGACAGTCAACTCATTTACCATTTCATTTAGGGCCATTAGACTCAATGTACCACTCCATGCATCAATGATTTTGCAGGCAGCAAATAAACAAATGCTGTGATTGGATTAAAAATGATTTGTCCAAAATAATCAATTACTTGGTTGCAAATCATTCAGGAATTGTTGTAAAATTATTTCAAGCCTGGTGATATTTTTGTTATAATTGTCTGCCTAATTTTAAGCAAAATTTAAGCAACACACCTGTCAAATGACAAAAAAGGCCAAACCTGCTGATCACTTCCAAACCAAGTGATCACTGTCATCAACAAAATCAGTAATTAGAATAATATTACACTTGGAAAAAAGGATTAGATAACACACAACACTGATTTTGCACAACATAATGCCAACTGACATTCCATGGCTTCACTTCATGCACTGCACTGAAATATGGTCCTGGTAGCCTGAAGACCTGTGTAGTTGCTGGAAGATGTTTCTAAAAAACAGGTTCATGAGTGCTTCTTTTGGTCAATGGTAATATTTATGACATTAATTTTAGGTCAGCATACTGAAATTCTCCTCTTAATTTTTATTTCATTACTCTGCATGGTTGTGAGACAATGGGCCTTTTTTTTCATTTTTGCTCCTGAGTTAGCAAAGAATAGATACTTTTGACTTTGTTTGAGTTTCCAATCTGCATGATCAGATAATTAACCTTTGATAATGTGCAGGCCACCCAGAGAATCTACCCTAGACAAATCTTTCTGAAAGTCAATATTTCCATAAATTTAGGTCATGAGCGTCATATCCAATCAGCGTGCAGTGTCTCTCCCAACTTCAAATATTTACCGGCAATTTCCGAAACGAGTTTTTGGACTACGGACATGCAACGGCTATCATTTTAAAGCTCTCAGAGAGATCTATCTAACAAGCTAAACATCATATGTCTAAGGCTTCGGCCTCATTTGCATAACATGTGTGAAAGCCTGTTCCTTGGCCAGCTATGTGGGCGTGTCTGCTTTATTCACTGAAGACTTTGCTGAAGTGGTGCAGGCATGTATTATTGTATATCTGGTGTATTTTGTAAAATCATAAACATTCACTCAGATTACATAATTCATTCTTCTGTCACAGAAATTTCACCAACATGGCAACCTACCAGGGTTGGAGTGTTGGAATTGTAGTAAAATAGAATTTTGGGTGGTCAGTCTTAAGCTATCAACATGCAAAGAAAAAGCCTGTGTACATGTGTTTTATAGATTTTACCAAAGCATTTGACTACATAAACAGAAATGCTCTATATTTCAAACTGAGGCAGCAGAACATTGGAGAGAAAATGCTCAAAATTATTATAAGTATGTTTGACAAGGCAAAAGCAAGGGTTCACCAGGGTGGAAATACTAGTAATGCAATTGACAGTCAGTGTGGGGTCTTGCAAGGGGGAATTCTTAGTCCAAAGCTATTTAATGAATTTATGTCTGACCTTCCTCAGTATCTTGACAAATCGGATGGGATAAAATTGAACAACTTCACTTTAACACACATATTGTATGCTGATGATATTGTACTTATCGCTGATTCTCCTAAGTGTCTACAGAATAGCATAAATTCAGTGCACAATTTCTGTAAAAAATGGCATCTTATAGTAAATGTCAGTAAAACCAAAGTAATGCAAATTGGTACCAAAACAGCTGACTCCTTCTTTTGCAATGGCGAGGAACTAGAAAAAGTGGAGAGTTTCAAATATCTGGGTCATATGCTAACTAACAAACGTAAAGTGCACAGCAAGATGACAGAATACCTGTCAGTGCAAGCTCATAAGGCACTTTTTGCGCTACAAAGTGATTCAAAGCAAGTCCTAGGACACATCGACCCAATTATATCTTTGCGAATGTTTGATACTTATGTTCTACCAATCCTTGAGTACAACAGTGAAATATGGAGTAGCGAAAAACCTGTATCTGAATTAGAAGTTCTGCAACTTGGCTATCTAAAACGTATGTTAGGCGTAAGAAAACAGACACCTTCTCTGGCTGTTTATGGTGAAACTGGTAGATTTCCACTGCATGTTAGACAAAAAGTTAGGATGATCAATTATTGGATGAGATTAGAAAATTCACCAGATGGAAGCCTGTTAAGGAGATGTCTCCAAATTCAGAAAGATACTCATACAAACAGAGCTAATGAAACTAATTGGTTCAGTAAAATAATAAACATTTTAACCTCTTGTAACATTGAATATGAAGCAAGTAACAATACTAACTTAGACATTGACAGCATATGTAGAACTGTAAAATCAAAACTTTATGAAATAGAACAGGAACAATTATTCATATCTATAAATGATAGTACACAGCAACCAAAACTTAGAACATATAAGCTTTTTAAAACTGACTGTAGATTAGAACCATATCTCAGGCTGCGACAAAACCGTAAGGTGTTAACTAAGATTGCCAGATTCAGGACAAGTTCTCACAGTCTACAAATCGAAATAGGCAGACATCAAAAGCCAGTGATTCCTGCAGCAAATAGAATATGTGAAAAGTGTTCATTAAATATGGTGGAGGATGAAATCCATTGCCTTGTTGTATGCCCTGCTAATGAATCGTTCCGTGAAAACCTGTTTTCAACAGCTGCTAAATTCATCAACAATTTTCTATCTTTGAATGACAGTGACAAGTTCACATCAATAATGAAAAGTAAGGAACCTGACCAACTAAATACTCTAGGGAAATTTTTACTTCAGGCTAATGTTTAAATTTAAAGCGACTATCTCCTGCATCCACACGGTCACTTATAATACACAATTATGATAATTAGTATACAATGTACACTTTAAGAAAAAAGTTATTTCTAACATAAATTGAACTATTCAATATAGCAATCGATCAATATTAAAGCAACAATGTATGTTATTTGATACATGTTTTGTAAATAATGTTCAAATATGAAATATCAAGCATTATTAATTAATCTATAAATTTGTTAACTATTAGTGTCTTTTGCTTTGGTCTTATATATATATAATAATCATTATTTTTTTAATAAGCCAAAATGACTATTTGTAAGTGATCAGTATCAGTGCTGTGTGTATTTTATTGACTGTTATCTATATTAATTGATGTTTGATACCTACTTTATTTTATAACTATTTGGGTGGCTGGAACCTAGTTTGTATGTATTTTAATCTTGTGCTGAGTGCTCTTTTTATCCAAAACTACTATTACTCGTATATGTTTGTATCAATATGCTCACTTGATTTTAGCTATTTATAACATGTGTATAATCAATTTTATGTATATATAGTTAATCTTGTATATAATTAATTCTATTTTTATATATTTTATTTAACTTTTCCCCATTACAAATGACATATGTATCAATTGTGATATTTATAGATGTCAATAAAAGAATATATAGTATATTGCAGGAAGGCATGCAGTCAATATGCTTGACATACAAATGGAGTGACACACCACACATATTTCCAACAGAGGCAGCACCTCACAGTAACATTTTCAGAGTGATAGGCCCATATCTGTTTCCCCCTGACACTGTTTGTACTTTAACACATGACATTTGTAAATGAATGGGAAGCTTTTAAGTTTCTCCTGGATCACTTTACAGTCTTCATTTACTGTCAACTGAGTCTTAGAAAAATGTCATGGTCTCTAAAAGTTTGGAAGAGGAGATTTTTAAAAATTTCTAAGTGGAGCTTTTCCTTTTGTCATGTGTTTCTTTATTGCTTGTAATAATTCAAATTTGCAAGACCATGCACACAGTAATGCAATTGATCCATTGCAATGCAGCTGTGGATTGTAATTATGTTTCTCACCAGGTGCTGTCATGTCTAGAAGTGATTGACCCCCTGTTGCTAAATCTCAGAATTAAATTTTGTCCTTGGCTGTTGTTTTGATTATCACTGACAGCTATTGTTGGCTGAGGCTAAAGACCCTATACAGCTGTGTTAGCTTTGGAAAGAGGTGGTTTTCATAAAAATACAGAGGTGACAACAACCTTTGGCCTGCCCCATACAACAAGGCAGTTGCATGGAGCAAGAAAAACATCAGGTATGACTTTGTCAATTCTTTAAAATGTGTCAATTTTAGGATAGACCAGCCCATGAGAGTAGGTGAAATGCTTGTTTCATACTCTGTATATCTACTTATCACAAGCTCATCACAAACAAAAGGTGACTCCACTCGTGCCTAGGGGGCCCTAAGCACACTACTGATGATATATGAAACATACAGGAACCTATTCATTCTATGGTATGGTGGGCTGCTGCAAGTTCTGTTGTCTATTGGGCCTTAGGTCGGGCAAGGTTAGGCCTATGGGCTCCTTGGCATGACCAAGGTTGACTCAGTGGTATGACTCAAGGGTCTACATTATGCCCATATAATGTACTGCTTAAGTATTGTTAGGTCCTACTGTTACTAGCAGTTAGGGACCTATCTGTGAGATACGTATATTCCAATTTACAATTTTCATGATGTGCTGCATGATGTCATACAGCATACTGCAGTAGCAATAAAATATTGATATTTATTAGTAAAATTTGCATTTATGACACGATAATGAAAATCGAATGGCGATTATAAAATAAATATCAATAGAGGATATATAGAACTTCATTGGACGAGAAGCCATGCTCAAACATGTGGTTTGGTTTCTAAAGGATGTTTAGCATTGGCCCAATAGGGAAACATCACCCATTTCACTTACTTAGCAAATTATTGAAGGCCGTATCGTAGATGTATCAAACAGTATCATAGCCTAACGGTTAAAGCGTTTGACTGCGAATCAACCGACACTTGAGGACGCGGGTTCAATACCCGCTCCTGGAACTCAATTGCAGTGAGTTGGTTGTGGCTGTGGCCGTGGAGGGTGGCCACTTGTGTAGGTAGGGATATACCCTCCTGTCAGGTGTGAGCAGCAACACCTCCAGCCAGACTCCACAAAAAACGCATGGACAGCGCAGGAGCTCCAAAAAACAAGGATGGAAGACAACTGGCCCTGAAGATTGAATACTGAACTTTCCACTATGAACTGTACACAATAAACATTGTAAAGTGCCACAGTGAGTCTCTGTGAATATGGCACTATATAAATCCTGTATAATATATGTTGGCCCTCTGATCAATGAGTGACTCTTTGGCCTATAGTATAATGGTTAACACACTTGCCTTCTGCACAGGACCCGGATACGATTCCAGGCTGGGCTTCCTCCTCAAAACTTTACAGTATCATCATTATGCAAAAGGAATTGATAATAGAAGAGAACTTCATCCCTGTATCGTAAAATACTTTGGTAACACCCACATAATTTTTTAACTAAATGCAATCCTTTCCTGTTTTATGAGGAAAATAAAAGTCTAATAAAAAGGTTCACTTTAAATGATTATTTTCAATAACCTTGACAGGCAATTTAAACTTTTACTGACTTCCTTTTCAATTTATAAGTTTAAAAGTAACAAAGCTTTTATAAAAAGCTAAGACAAGCAACAAAAGAAGCTTGTGTTTACAAGAAGTTTATAAATGCATAAACATTTTTGTTCATCACGCGTTGAATACAAAATTACAGGGAATATAATAAAATAACCAGTTCACATAAGTGCAGTATTACTTGTACTGAATCCAAACACCTTTAATTGATAAATGTACTTGAATAGTCCAGGAGTTTACTGTCACATGAGGAATTTATAGCAATTAAGTCCTGGCCCTGACAGGATGATCGAGCTTGTGGGGTTACTCAGCCAGGACCAGCTGGACCAAGTGTCACAACATTGGGCCTGTGTCTCACTTACTTATCAAAGACATAGTCCCATACCTAACTCAGACTACAGCAAAGAAAGTTGGCTGCCATTGTTATCCTGCATGCCTCACATATCGGCCTTTAAGACCCGATATGTTTTCCTATCATCAGATGAGAATTTGTACTTCCACAAGAAGTTTGGTTGAGGAAGTTTAGCATTGATGCGAAGGCACAATGTCATGCATTTCACTTATATTTACAGGCGGCACTGTAAATACATCTCAAACTGGTCTAACAACATCAAAACCTAAGGTACAAACAATCCATATTGCAGATCTATTGCAAATCCCCTTTCCATTTCAAAACATCTCCCTTTGTCTCTTCTGCTGTCGAAGTGTCTATCTTTGTCAATCTATTGTTTCTTTTTGTCATTCCTCTGTCTTTTCTGTGTCTGTCCTTCGTCTGGACTTCTCAAAATTGACCTTTTTTTGTCCTTGGGGCTTTAGAGCAGACAGGAGGGCATGAGAGGCCCTAAAAAGGTCACTTAATTCTAATATAGGTCCATCTGACCCCTAGAAATAACCTACCATGCCCTGAGGACCCCCACAAGACCTATAGGGCAGTATCAAGCACTTTAGTGAATTAGCTCCACATCCAGAAACGATCTAACAGCCTCCTTTTCCGATGTTTTAGCCTCTCTTCGACTTTATTTAGATACCCCCAAAGCTCCTTTAGGATTAAATTTGATCATTTCATTCCTGAAATGGATTCAGTCAGAATCCGATAGGCAATTTCAAGGTTCTAAAAAGTTCTTGAATTTCGAAAAAGAAAAGAAACAAAATGATATTATAATTCTTATTGACTTCACTTTGATACCAGTAATTCAACTGTCAATTTAACCGATTTAAACCATCACTTCATACTTGCATAACCACAGAATTTAATAATAGACAACTTTATTTATAGAAGACCAAAAATGTAAGAAAAATCGGATATTGCGGTCATACAAAAATGTTTCTGTCACACGATTATAAGGCCTTTTAAAAACATTTAATTGAAACATCTTAAATAAAAGCTTCACATCTCATACTGCTCTTACTGCTCATCTCCTAAGAAGAACAAAGACATTATATCTTGCAATTAATTCCACAAACATAATTTGCAAAATGTCATTTATCACTTTCATGAGCACCTGACAATCCCTGAGAGGCTTCTTTCTGTATATAAGGCCAAACATATCTAATTTTTAGCTTCTCGGATCGACTGACCCAACGGATTTTCTGCGCATGGGAAAACATTGATCTTTCCAATATTTTTGTTAAATTGACATTATGAAAAATTGAGATTACACCTTTTTTTTCATCCGACCAACGCCATAAAAAGTGCCTCGAGAAGATCCGAGAAGCTAAAGATCAATTATGTCCGGCGCCCTATTGTATAACGACATTATACACAGACATATTTCCTCAGAAAACCTTGGGAATATTTATCAAAGTATGCTCCTCCTCAAAAGTGCATATGTTTTCTAAATGAACAGCTTTATATTCATGAAACAACATAGTATTTCCATAGGGAAAAAGCCACATGACATTAAATTTGAATATGACATCAAGTATAGACAGTATATGCAAACATATGTATGATACATTGATACAACATGATATAAAGTATGCAGGTGATTGAAATAGCTACATTCACAAGGACGGGAATCTACTAAATTTGGAAAATGTATGGATTAACAAGAATCCGCGGATTCAAAGCCTGGCTCAAGTGGCAGTGATGACGGCAAAATATGTAGCAATGCTGGTGAAATAGTTAAGTGTACTTTATGGTTTGGGAATGGCAGAGAAAGGTGGTTCTGAATTGCGTATATATAAGGCCAAACATGTTTAATTTTTAGCTTCTTGGATCGGCCGACCCAATAAATTTTCTGCGCATGGAAAAAATTGAACCTACCCAAGCATTTTGTTAAATTGACATAGGAGCAGATTGTGATAACACTTTTTTTTTTGTCTGACCGACCCAAGAAAAAACGCCTCAAGAAGATCCGAAAAGATCTGAGAAGCTAAAGATCGATTATGTGAGGCCTATTGTATAACAACATCATACACAGACATATTTCCTCAGAAAACCTTGGGAATATTTATCAAAGTATGCTCCTCCTCAAAAGTGCATATGTTTTCTAAATCAACAGCTTTATATGCATGAAACAACATAGTATTTCCACAGGGAAAAAGCCATATGACATTAAATTTGAATATGACATCAAGTATAGACAGTATATGCAAACATATGTATGATACAACATGATATAAAGTATGCAGCTGATTAAAATAGCTACATACACAAGGACGGGAATCTACTAAATCTAGCAAATGTATGGATTAAAAATTATATTTGAAATTCATATATTCATCACGATTTTGCAATGAAGTACTTATCTCCATCCTTCAGCCTTGTTGATAATAAAGGTAATATCAAGATAAAATTCTATTTAATAGATTCCATGCATCAATCTTTAATTTTGCAAAAAGTATTTACTTATCTTTAACTAGATTTACCCATGATTTGGGGCAGGACTATAATGGGGAATAATTAACCCCCCCCCCCCTCTACCTGCATTGGCATCTGGCCCCGTGTTGCATGCTGAGCATTTGAAATTACATTTGAGTAATAATTGTAATATAAGTAAAGAGTGGTGGTAGAGGAATTGAAGTTGATTGTATTTCCTATCCTTTTGACATAGTTATGGCATATTGATGAAGAAAGAGTGGAAATGTCACGCCTGTAAGGAAAGGAAAAGATATGTTTAAAGGAAATGTGGATTGATGGAAATTTATAGAATTAGGCAAACAGGTAAAAGTGTATGGGCATTGAGACATTGACAGATGGAATGGGCTTGAGAAGAGCATGGGCTTGAGAAGAGCTTTAAAATGAGGGTAAGATGAGGAAGATACGATGAGTAGAAGTGGTTGAGCCAGGTAGGAGTGAACAGCAGTAGGTGAGAGTGAAGTGTGTGGATCTTTTTGGCGGGAAAGCAGATGGTGGCGCCAGTCCAAAACGTGAGCAATAGCGGAACTACGATGGAGATTCATGCGCCCCTGGTGGGGAACAACAGCAGAGGCAGAAAACGTAAATAAGGGAGCTGTTTTACTGTTATTTGCTGTTATCAGAAGGACAGGATAGATCAATAAGGATAGGTGGACAGTTTAGGTGAGTGGCATTGCTCGGGGAGGAGTTTTTAGCTGTTGCAGGGGTGAGCATGTCACCCACGATTTTGGCATCTTATACCCGGCAGGGATCTCGTAATGGTTCACTAGTGAATACCAACAATTTCGAAATCTCAATAATCATGATGATGAGCATAAAATATTTCATTTACAGACTACAGAATGATTCTGCTCAATTTTACCAATTCTACATATTTTTATCTCAAAGGTTGCAAATTCCAATCCCTCCTCTTTCCTACTCATACACCAGGGCAACACACCAATTGCAATGTCACCACAGGTTCCAAACTTTTCACCAGGGGGCCAGAACAGAACACTTCAATCCTATTGGCTGACACTTTTCTTACCTTTACCTCTGATTGGTCAAAATAATGCGCTATCAGTCTGGAGTATTTACAGTGCCCTCTACTGTAACTTTTTGGCTTTATTAATCTCAAAATATTTGTAGATTAAACTTTGTTTAAAAAATTTTTAGTTTTGATTGTTAGCTTTTTTTTTAATTACCAAGTTTCCTGTGTGTGGGAAGCAATTAAGAATCATTAAATTAAAATGAGTGTCACTCCAGCAATTAACTCACTTAAGTGGAATGATACAAAATAACACCTTCAGAGAGACATAATACAGAAAATTGTAAATTTAAGTGATACAATTTCATCACTTCAAAGGTGTCTTTAGAAGTGTTGACATTTTGACAAAGGAACCATTTATCTTGGTTACTCTGCCCCTCCTCCAGCAGTTTATACATAAAAGAAAATTCTAAAATGTAATAAGTCTTTCACACCAAGTGATCTACCTGTTTAGGCTGTTTTGTGAACACTTCACACTTCAGTGATCAGCTTGTAGAGCCTCTTGAAATTTAACAATAAATTTTGTTATAAATTTGTTTTAAAAATATCTCACACAAATTTGAACAATACATTTTATTCTACATGTTCTGGTGAGTCTATTTAAAAAAAAGTTGCCTTTCATTTAAAAAACATAAAAAATATTTTTTGTTAGAATTTAATAATTTTTTTATAATTTTGTACAGCTTCTCCATTTAATTTCTCAACACTTTCAATAATAGCCTTTTGTCAGTTTTAATTGGTTTTTAGAAATGATGTATGTTATTTTTGATAAAAAATGGATGAATAATGTGATTTGACAAATTATTTTCACAAAGGAGTCTTTGAGTTGCCAAAGGAAGTAAACGCTAAATGGCGAAGAAAATCAAATCTATCTTTTTTTTTAAATTGAAAGAAAAAAACATGTAAAAATGCAGAGAAACTATAAAAGTTGCAAATAAATTACATTTTCCTGCCAAAGAATACTTATAAATTGATTTTTTTTTGCAGTATACATGTAGAATTGCAGAGATTATATTGACTCCAGAGACATAATAGACTTATTTATACCAAAAAAGAAAAGTAACTCTGATTTTGCTGTCTGGTTCTAAATGTGATAAAGTAAATTAGGAAATTCAATTTTAAAACACTAAGAAGTGTCTGGCAAGATTCTACACTAGTAATAGCCTAGTATTCATATGACATTTTATTTTATGCCTATAACATATATAAATACACATTACATATACCACGGTAATAATAGTTGTGAACAAAGATTTTACATTTGCATGAGAGACAGTCAATTAATCTGTCAATCAATAAGTCAATCAATAATCAATCAGTCAGTCAATCAGTCAATTACCAGACCTTTCACCAGCCATGTGAGTAAATTAAAGGGCAAGTTGGCAAAGTTTCCTAATTGAGCCAAATATAAATTTCCAATCAGTCAATAGATTCTTTTCTTGACGGTTTTCTCAACCATTTTGGCCAAAGCATTACTATACCCACCATTGTCATTACTACCATAAAACGGGTTAAAGTTAGCAATCCGGGTTAAAGTTGGCCGGCCATTTTAACCCACTTAATGGCAGAAGTGCCAACTTTCCTCACTGATACAGGTGGCAAATTTTCAGTATAAATCTGTGTCAGTGAGCAAAGTTGGTATTTTTTCCATTACCGGTAAGTGGGTCAAAATAGCTGGCCAACTTTCCACCGGATTGCCAACTTTACCCCCTGTTTTACGGTAAGTGAAGTGAGTAACTCAATAATAGCAAATAAAGAAATTTAAAAAAAGAGTTCATGATTGGTCCACTTTGAACGGCTAAAATTGCCTTGACTAGGCATACTAAACATTGCTAAAAAGGCCTATGGAAATACAATACCAATACAGTATGACTAAACTCAGTACACATGGTGGAGGCCAAGTCAGCAATTCTATTTAAGGCCTATCACAAAAAGACCTTACGTAGGCAGGCCACTAAGAGCAGGCAGTTTCTTCCAAAAGTAGCTGTCAACAAAAAGGTTGCCATAGAAACCCAATGTTGCCATGACAATGCCATAGATAAAAGTATACAAAAGACGTCACTAACCTTCCGTTTGGGGCAGAAACGCTCGGGTCGTAAGCTGAACTTGCGGTGATATGACTGTCCGGTATAACGCCACTTTGCATTCCCAAGGCCGGTCTGCATGTTGCTGAAAAGAAAAAAGGAAAAACATAAATACAAAATGTCAGGGCAAACATCCAGACAATTATATTTATGTTGCCAAGCTGGTTATTAATTTCTTCACTGAAACATCACATTCCCTCACAATAACTTTGAATTCAATTGATGAAACATCACATTCCCTTGTAACTACTTCATATTCTCTTGGTGAAACATCACATTCCCTTGCAATACCTTAGTCTTTACTTGATAAAACATCATAGTCTTTACTTGATAAAACATCATAATTATTCTCTTGCAAAAACTAGATAAAACAGCACATTGCCTCACGAATACTTTCTATTTGAAGCATCACATGCCCTTGCGATAACTTAGATTTCAATTGATAAGACATACTATTCCATAGCAATAACTTTGCATTTACTTCATAAAACATCACATTCCCATGAAATTAACTTGTATTCTCTTGATGAAACATCACACCCCCTTGCAATGACTTTGTATTCAATTGATGAAACATAACATTCCTTTTTAATGTACAATAGGTATATTTTATCCTTGTTGCAATATCACATTCCCTCGCAAAAAATTTGTATTCATTTGATAAAACATCACATTCCCTTGCAATAACATTTTATTCTCTTGATGAAACATCACATTTCCTTGCAATAACTTTGTATTTCCTTGATCATGTTGATGGAAAATAACATTCCCTTTCAATAACTTTGCATTCAATTGATAAAACATCACATTCCCTTGCAATGACTGCATTTTCCCTCAATTCTTCTATGAGCATAAGCAATAACATCAGCATTCAGCAATTTGATGATAAATTATTTCCATTCCGCCTGCTTATATTAATACGTTGCTATTCTAGGATGTATTCATATACCAAGCAAACATACATACATACATATATATATCAAAAATCTACTTTATATTCAACATCCGACATGCCTTCATAATCCAAGAATAATTCATCACCATATTTTATAAATGTCAGTAACTTAGACAATCTTGAGTTGCTGAGGCGCTGACAAAATTCCTAATAAGCCAGATTAAACTGATTAATCCATTTTGAGTCTAAACTTTCCAGGCACCTCCCCAGAACAGTAAACATTAATTTGCAAAATCTAATTAATGGGGAACCTAGGCAGAAATCCAATAATTCAGACCATGATAGCCCCTATCAATATGGTTCATGTTAATATGGTAATGTTAAACCATGGCAGGATGGGATGGGATGGGATGGGATAGGATGGGATGGGATAGGATGGGATGGGATAGGATGGGATGGGATAGGATAGGATGGGATGGGATCATTGGGATGGGATCATAGGAGGATAGGATGGGAAAGGATAGGATGAGATGGGAAAGGATTGGATGGGGAAGGATAGGATGGGATAGGATGGGAGATGATAGGATAGGATAGGATAGGGTTGGATAGGATAGGACAGGATTGGATAGCATAGGACAGGATTGGATAGGACAGGATTGGATAGGATAGGATAGGATGGGATCATTGGGATGGGATAGGATAGGCCAGGATGGATGGATGGATGATTGGGGCTTCATGTCTTGTATTTATGCACTTGGTAGGCTAATCAGGACAGGAGGAGGACAAAGCAATGAGGCGATGGATGATTGAAACAGCCGTGCAACATAGGCCAAGGTGACCCAGCTGACAAGAGCTGGATTTGAACCCTGGACCCAGCGATTGGCAGTCCAGCACGCTTCCACTAGACCAACCCTCCCCCCAACAGGTGGGGATAAGATTGGATTGGACAACAATATGATACAATAAGATCATGAATAGCCATGAATCAAAAGCAATAAGATTGGTTTGGGAAAGATAATGAAATAGACAAAATAGATAAAAGCTAACTTTGGAGATATACTGGATATTGATTGAAAGATCAGTCGATAAATGAAGAAACCAATGGCTCGCTAATAACGGACCAGACACTTGCAATATTTTACAAGATGGCGACTATCTGTGTAATTTTACGCCATTTCATAACAATTATCAAATTTACCGAATTAGACATAATATTGAAAAGGATTCATTCAATGAGGTAAACGCATAATTTTGAATGCAATTAGTAAATAGAGGAGAATTTCTGAAGAAATGAAAGGAAGAATTGTGACTTTCGCTAAACGCTACAGAGCTAGCTCATTAGACGTCTCAAGGATGTCATTTAGTGGCTGATGAGACTGAGACGCTTGGTAAATTAGCTAATATTTTGGAGAAAGAGAGTCCATTAAACAGTGCTATTAAAAGAGAATTCAATTGCTCACAATTGTTGAAATTGTGAAAATGGCATTTTAAGGAGTTGGTGGAGCAAAATTAGGAAAAGTGGTCCAGTTTATGTCACTTCAGCAAAGCCTTCAGTGAATAAGTCAGACACACCCACAAACCTGGCCAATGAGCAGGCCTTCACACAAGTTATGCAAATGAGGCCGATTTCGCTGTTACGCACTTTCCCGTAAGGGTTACGGGTATGATTCTTATATGAGTAGATACAGTAGCGGACAAAAGTTTAGGCCACGTCAATTTTTTGGCAATATTTGGGAAAATAAGTGATCAGCTGAAAAATGCCTGCATGGATTTTCTTGCCTATGTGTCAGGGAAGTTCTACAAGAGAGAAAACTTGATCTATTTTTAGCACTTCCTTGAATATGTGTGATAAACAAAAATTTCAAGTGGTCTAAACTTACGTCTGATGCTTGCTTGCATCAACAAAGGCCCTTAATGGTATTGTGCATTACCGGAAAGGTGGCTAAATTATTCAATGTTATTTTAGACAAGTTATTCAAACATGTTTCATGTGATTTAAAGGCAATTAGTCATGAAACAGGAAAAAACACAGTTTTTAATAATTTTTAAAAATTTCAACTTAGGAGGTAATAATGGTGATTCAATGAGCCAAAATTGTTAATGAATAAAAGGTCAACTAAAACAACTAAGCAAATATGTGTCTGACACATTTTCATCCTTCTAATGGAGTATAAATACACTTGACACACAGTCATACTTCAAAAATGGTGTTTTTGCCTGGTTTTGTCTAAGAGACTCCAATTTGAAATATTATAAAACAGTGAAAGGAGAGTTTTCATTCACCTGAGTATGTTTCCTGATAAAATCAAACAACTTTTGTTTTGTTCGCTTTACTTACGATGAAACTACAGCCACTTTTATGGAAGGCGTAAATCTGGTCCATTCATTAACATTACGTTTCAGTACACTTTCCAGAGTGGCGTCTGTAATTTTGTCTTTACTGTGGGAAAAGAACAAAAGTTTGTTGATTTTAAGTTTTTAAGCGAAAGCTGGTCCAACTAAAAATTATTAAAAACTGTGTTGTTTACTGTTTCATGACTAATTGCCTTTAAATCACATGAAACATGTTTGGGTGGTTTATGTCAGTTCCAAAAGAAGGCAAAGCTCAGTTGGTACATCCTGACAGGGAAGATGAGTTGGTAGCACATTGGGCCAGCAATCGCTGAGTTCTGGGTTTGATTCCCGCTCGGACTGGGTCACCTGAACTTATGTTGGACAGCTGCTTCAATCATCTTCTGGAGGCCTCATTGCCATGTCCTCCTTCTGTCCTAATCAGCATACGAAGCGAATAAATACAGGACGTAATGCCCCAAAAATCCATTCATCTACCCACGGTTTGACACCACGCTATAGCAATTAAATGTCATTCTTTAATAGCACATGCGACAATTTCAACATTGTTACATGAAACAACTTAGATCTTTGCAAAAAATATGCAGGCTGTCAGCCATTATGAAATAGCCAACACCAATATCACAAAATACATAAATACTGCAACAATCATATCATTACTTGACAGGTGACACCAGGAATGCTAACTGCATGGGGGCTCCCTTTATTTATTGATTTGCAAAATGTGCATTCATAAAATGATGGCAATATATTGGCCTCCCACTTCGTCCAACATGATAATTTGCAAAAATAATTTTCAATGTAAAAACCCAGTATACATCTCAATTAGCTGAAATTTATTAGCTCAATCATATCATTTCAACACTGTTCAAAATGGTTTATTACTTGATTACTTTTCCATGCTGAGTTGCAGAGGGGAAATTATTGTTGAATGTAGATAATAATATCAATTTTGCAATTTTTATCCTTAACTATATGGTGTAAATCATCACTTAACCACAAAAATACTAATATTGTGAACAGTTCCTACTAATTTAGATTAGCACACTTCATATCGAGCCAGAATTTGTGAAAATGTTGGACTTCCTATTTTAGAAATAATCATATATCAAGACTCCCGAGTGTGACTCCCGAGCCTGACTCCCGAGCCTGACTCCCGAGTGTGACTCCCGAGCCTGACTCCCGAGCCTGACTTCTTAGCCTGACTCCCGAGCCTAACTTTCGAGCCTGACTCTCGAGCCTGACTCCCGAGTGTGACTCCCGAGCCTGATTTCCGAGCCTGACTTCCGAGCCTGACTCCCGAGCCTAGCTTTCGAGCCTGACTCCCGAGCCTGACTCCCGAGCCCGACTCCCGAGCCCGACTCCCGAGTCCAACTCCCGAGTGTGACTCCCGAGTCCATAATGTATATGACTGCATGACTTTTTTTTCATCCAAAAGACCAATAATTCTTACTCCCCCACACTAGGTTCCAGACATGCTTATAGCTGTATCTGTCTATTTCTGTCCTGCAACAGTACCTGTGTGGCTTGCAGTGTGGCCTGCTCAGTGATCATTTTAACAATTACGACTCTCTGTGAGTGATATGGCCCCAAGGACACATTTCTTTCCCTTTTTTGCCTAATGTGGATTTTTTAGCCTCTGGATTTCCGCCTACTGTTGTGTTCTGCACAATCTACAGCTTTGCAAAATATACTACCGCTTTTTGTCTGATGATATATTGTCATGGAAGTCCTTCGAAAAAACAAAAATTTTCCAGAGGAATAATTCCGATATATGTAAGTTGAAAATAATATGAACGCTGGACCGATAAGCGGACACGGCTGAACTGGCTAGCGTTTACGGTTTTCTCAATTTTAACTTTTGAATGTGGTCACATGAAATACATTTTTAAAGATCATAAACGGATGATTGTGGCTTTATGTCCTGTATTAAAGCCCTTAGTAGGCTAATTAGGACAGGAGAAGGACATGGCACTGGCAATGAGGCATATGATTGAAACAGCCATTCACCATAGGCCCAGGTGACCCGGCAAGAGCTGGATTCGAACCCTGGACCAAGCGATTTGTAGCCCAGCACGCAACCACTAGACCAACTTTCCCCCCTTAACGCTTAACAATCATCAAAATTGTTATTAGAGGGCTGCACTTCCTATATCTGTCTCTCCGACAGTCTCCGTAGAACCTTGCATTACACACTTGTCTCTATTAACGCAAAGACATTGAGCCGGTTGTAACCGCAGTCCACGTATACACAGTTTCATACACTTTTCATTTCTCCTTTTCGCACGGTTTTCGCCACCTTTAAAATATTAACCACCAAGGAATTAAGCAAGCCAATACAGCCCGTAAAATGCTGTTGATCAGTTTTTGGGGGCAGCTGCGGTGTGTAGCTTTTGCCACTGAAAGCAATTTGATATAGCCTTTTAGGCAGCCCCCTACCTCATCAATAATGTCATTTCCTGGTCCCTCCTGCCCTCAAAAAGCTGCAAGGAAGCATCTATCCGATGGCTACTCACAGCACCGCTATGCTGTAGTGTTTGACACCGGGCTCTGACTTTTAACGCCAAGGGATATATTCAGTAAAATTCTATGCTGTGTTTTTTCATACAATGTTGCAGTTGAAAAGCAAGGGACCAGTCTGCAATTTTGTGTAAAGCCATTGATACAGTTGGAAGTAGGTAACTGTAGAGTAGAACTACTGGACAATACAGTGGCCCCTAGAAGGAAGGTGGTCGCTTTAGGCAAGTTGAAGTCGGTTCTATAACAAAGGTGGAAATTAAGGGTCTTATAACACAGGTACCAATGTACAAGTAGCAGTGCCAAGGCAGCAACACCCCGAACTGTAGAAACTTCTGGACACAATGTAATGGGCTCCAGGTTACAAGACCGCCTCTTCTGCAGTCATGAAGTGGTCTCTCATGGGGGTGCGGTCTCTCTTCGGGGTGCAAAAGGCTGAAAACTACAGTAGGGGTGAAATTGAGAGGCGCAAAACACAATGGCTTTTAATGGGCAATTAATGTTCCATAAGCCATTAACCATTGACTGTTTTGGGCCTCTCAATACATATCTGGGAATGAACAATGGGATCAAAGAGGGTTAATATACCCCCTGCATTGATTGTTTTAGAAATCTCAGACATATATTTGTTCTACAACAACAATAGGATCAAATTAAAAGGATCAAATATATTGTTTTGAAGCTCTCAGAGTGAGATCCAGTCCTTCACTACATGTAAATTATAACGTTTGTTCTCAGTCTCTCGACGTATTCAGGCATTGAAAAAAAAAATCACTAATGGCCATAAAAACTAGAAGGTGATCATAGACTCCACATGTCCAGACTGATCAAAACACATTTAGGCTTATTGTTTAGTCATCTCCATGGCAACTGATCTTATATATACTGGACAGCAGTGCTGTTTGCTATGTCAGTTTTTTTATTCTGCTCATCTTGTCAACAAGTCAATAAGCCACCATGGCCATGGAGATTATTCTGGGATGTAAAACTTTATTTGTGGACAACATTGAACCAAAACCTATTTTGGAAGGCATGTTGAATGCACATGGACTAACCCAGGAGCAATATGATCACATTCTACAGAAGTCAACAAAAAAAAGCAAGAATACAGAACTGATAAAGCAGATGGATGCTCTTCGCGACCCTAAGATGATAAGCTCTTTCCTGAAGACATTGAATGAAAAGCAACCTGCATTGTACAACTCTACTCAGCTAGGTGGGGAAAGATTCAGGATGGAGCTGGGATCTGGGCGAATATTGAAAGTCACCACATGGAACAATGACCTGAGAGTGGATATTCGTGAATACGAGGTAAGCACAGTTGATTATTTTCATTTTATTGTTATTTTTTGCTTTCCTGCTTATAATATATGCATATATAAATTAAATGAATTATTTTAATCATGCATTCAGAAATAATAATAATAATAATATAAAAGAAAATAAAACAGATCTATATAAGTGTTTAAAGTTAAAAATCTAATTTTTCATGTTCACTTGTTCACAAGAGTAGAGGCTTTTTAATTTATTTAATTCTGAAATTTAAACAGTTATTTTATCATATCGAATTTGTGAAAATGTTCATCTGCCAGATGATCAGTGTTTCTCATCTACTTCTTTTTTTTTTTCTCTCTCTTTTTTTTTTTATAGCAAAAAGAATTCGAACTGAAAGCAACAAAAAAGGGCATCAGTTTACCACTTCGTAGGTGGCAGAGACTCATCATGGCCAAAGACGACTTAGTTGAACTCTTTAAACTTCGAGCGAATGAAGCCAAAATTGATCTTGGAGGCGATAACGTCGTGAGGAAGCAGGAGGGCTGGTTTACAATGGATATCAGGAAATTTTGGCTTCCTCCAGATAGAGCCCACACATCATTGGAAACAGTACCAACTAGGAAGGGAATTACTCTTAGACCAACCGAATGGCGCACAATATTTAATAACATTGCTCTGATTGAGAGCTTCATCCCTGAACTTATAGATGTAATCCCTTGCTATATGCAAGAAGACCACCAGAATGAAATGGGTATGCTATTGTGCAAGGAATGCAACCCAAATCCTGTGTATTAGGACTTTTCATCATGTAAATATATTGTAATTATTGTTATATATATGCAAATGAAATGTGTTGTAAATAATATTAATGAATGAATGAAATGCATGTAAAATAATTGTTATCAATGGAAGAAACACAAATGAAAAAAAATAAAAAAAGAAAGGACACATGAACTGTATTTTTTCTCTTGTCTCTTTATTATCTATTCACACAAAGCAATGTTTTACATATTTGTTTAAGAACAAAATCAACATCATACATATGACTTTCAACATGAAAATTACTGGCTACAAATTCATAAATCATTTCATCATTATGATAAAAATCATTAGAAAATAGTTCAACAATGTCATTCATTGACAGACCCATACAGCGGTGTATGAGGTAAAATATGCAGTACTGTCCACACACAGTTGAAAATTCTCCTTGTAAGCGTTTTTTATTTATGCACCATGTTTTAGTTTCCCGGTTAAGAAATTCACTAATACTCTGCACAAATGGTTGTCGTCCAAAGCTGTCGAAGTATTCACAATTGCCAGATTCATCAATGTATATGGCCACCCAGTGTTGACCTGCCATATCATGAGGGTCAGTGTTGCACACAATGGCATGTGGGTTCTTGGTTACAGGAGGTATCATATCAGACGGATATACCCCTCCAAAAACACTTCCAAGCTGACTTGTCAGTATATTTTCTATTTGTAAATTATCCATTTCCTTCTCATGCACCGTAATCAAGAATGATATTTCGATTTTTGTCAATATGAATTATGTTTTCATATTCTGCATAAACTATCACATTTATTGTGTTTGGTAATGCAGTCCCAAATTTCATTTCAAGTCGCACATTTCCAGATTTTATTAGATTGAAATGACCACTATCACATAAATCTGGAGTCAGGTCATATGCATACAATGCATAACCGCTAGCATAAGACTGTCTGTCTATAGGAATACCTTCATCTTTATATAATTTTCCAACACCCGCGAATAAATTATTAAATGACTGGATATAGTTATTTGCTGCATAGTTTGGGTGCAGTGGTCGATAAGATTCATTCTGTCCATCAATATGCACAGCAAGGTAATTGAGGTTAAAATTTTTGTAGTTGTAAGGATTTTTTAGGAAATCACCATTTAATGCGCTATTATCTATGCATCCAATAATTAACCTTTGAGGAACCTGTCCTAGAAAGAGATTTTCTTGATTCACAGTAAAATTTCCTGCAGGCACAGAAAATACCTTCATTTCAACCCTTCGGATTGGATATTTAGCAGGGGCAATTTCAAGTGCCTTTGCATGTGCAATTTTAATACTTGGACTTATCTTAACCCTCCTTACAAGCAGAGCAGAATGAAGGATTTTAACCTTGTAACTGGCATTATTCACACCAGACATGAGAACAAATGCATCCTTGCTACGTATGAAACGAAGCCTGATGGCAACACCATTTAACATGTATCTATCTTGGAAGAAAATGTCACTATGAATTCTTCCAAGCAGGTCAACACTCTTGCTGGCACTTGTAAAGGAACTTCTTTTCACAAGACCAATGTTATTTCCATCGTCTCCAGTAGTTGTTGAATCCATGTGACCAGGTGTATCAGTATACCAAAGACTGGAAGTCATGTGTGATTCCAGTGCATGGCTGCCATGATTTAATAAGGTCTCAAGATAGGCACGGTGTGCATAAGTATTGGTTGATTGGGATAATAATTTATCATTTAATGTCACATCCACTTGTGAAAAAAGGCTCTGTAGTAATAAGTTTGTTGGACCAACATTTTCATCCGCAGCTAAGTCTGTATTATCTGCTTTAGTAATCTTTGCTTTGACATAAAGCTGAGTCTGGGCTAAGTCCAGGTAATCCTCTCCAGATCCCGATATGGCAAATTCAATTGGTCCCTCTGTGTCAAGTGAGGCCAGAGGATGGTACTCAACCCACGAGCCACTCTCTATACTTGTCTGTGTTGGAGGAATGGAAAATAGGTCCAATTCAGACTTGAGGCACTCATTTGAATGTGAATGAATGAAGCTCATGGTTTTTTTTTCTTTTTTCAATCAAAAATATCAGAATGGGTCTTTCGCCTTTTAGAGCCTTTGTTTGACTGGCCACGTTTCGATCTTTTTCTACCTCTTATACCAGATCCAGTTTGGGTTCCCCTGAGCAGGTTTGAAGTAAAATCTTTAGCTCTCCTCCTGACAGCTTCTCTTGGTTTTGTACCAGATAGAATATCATTTGCAACAATAACACCATTTCTCAGTGCTTCTTTTCCAATGGTTTTCAGACCACTCTTAACCAATGGTAGCGCACTTCGAAACAGTCCTCTGAATAGGCTGCCTATGCCGTGGCCTCTTTGATACAAGGCACCTTCGAATCCAGTTAGACTCCCACCACTCTGGCCCACATAATAGTTTTCATATAAGGAACTGTTGTCAGAACAGCAAAATTTTTTTCGTTGAGTGTTCATATTAAGTATGGGGATCTCCTCAATCTAAAATGTAGTGTCACCACTACTTTGCCACGTTCAAATGCCACAGGTTTTCCAGTGTCATCCTTTATATTTATTTCAATAGTGTCAAAATTATTGGCATTTACAGGTATATATTGAGGCGTATGATATGTTTTTGTAATTGGTTCACCATAGTTTCCACTAATAGGCACAATTCTCAACAGTGGCACTCTGACATCCCCAACAAGAACTGGCTGCACCAGGCTGCAATAGCAGTACAAGCTGTAGAATCCACGATTCATATCACAGACATGTATAGATTCAATGTTTATAGGTCCTCTGAAAAACACATGGTCTTGAAAACCTAGAATGAAAGACAGCTCCTTTGATAGCCATAACTTGGTCTCATCTTCAACCTCAAGTGTAACTTTTTGTGTGATCTTATCTAGCGAAAATTTTGGAGCTGGCTTTATGGATTGGAAAAGATCATTCAATGCAGAGACAAGCTCATTGGCTTCATATTTTCCTGGTTGGAGTCTGAAGTACTTTTTTACATCTCCCCCATCTTCAAAGTAAATGTGTGCCTCTTCATCCAATATGTTGTGCCATGTCCTTGGGTAATGAATCTCCGAAAGTCCAACCTCCCATTCACCTTTTAAGTTCACTGTTTGTGGTAATCTTGTTTTGTAAGTGCTAAGTGTGTTTTCCGGAAAATATTTCATAGAGCTATTGCTTGGCAGGGTCATGTAGAACTGTGACATTGTTGGATGCAGTATAATGACTGAAGAACTTGTCTGTTGGCTGATTGCTTAAATTAGTTTTACTAGATCTTCTTCTTTCACGTAGCTGTTAAACTTGGAGTCATAGCCTGACCATTTCACAAGGTATAACGTTTTTCCTGCTACAACTTTTTTCCTCAGGACTTTCTCAACAGTGTATACCTCATCAGTTTTAGTAATTTCGGTAAGTTCGAATTCATAGAATTTACCCAGAAGGATCTCATTGTTGAAGTCTTTCAGGATATATGTTGGAGGATACGTTTTTTCACAAGAGGAAATTGTGAAAATTTCTTCTGTGTAGGAAGGTAAATATCCTTTCCGAAATACGTAAGCCGCTTTGCTAATGCGAACTTTATCTCCAACCGAAAATTTGTGAGGTACAAATTTGAGGGCATCCTTCCTGTAAAGTCTAGACCATACATGCTTCTCATTGGTACGATTTACCTCTGCTGGGGGCATTCCTATACTTTTGTGATATGTCCTATTGTATGATAACACAAGGTCGGGCAAAACATCAACCCACCGTTTTGTATTGTTTTTTGTGAAGTATCGCCACATTTTACCTTTTAAAGTTCTTTGAAACCGTTCCACAACTGCTGCTTTGATATCTCCATTGTTTGAAGTATAAAAATTAATATTTTTCTTCTCAAATAAATCCTGTACTGGCTTATTTAGGAACTCCTTGCCTTTGTCACTCTGGATGTTATCAGGCCGGTGATCCTTTAACATAGTTTCCAGTGCCTTTTTGACACTAAGAGCTGTTTTATCTTTTATTGGTATTGCCCGTGCAAATTTTGACAGGACATCTATGCACACCAATAAAAATTTTTTTCCATTATTGTGCCTACTTAGACTGCTGAGATCACTCAAATCTATTTGCCATAAATCATTAATGTGTGATGCATAAGTTCTCCTTCGCATGAATTTCCATCTTACTGGTTTGTGCAATGTATAAGCAGGCTGGGTTTTTAACCAGTTGTTTAATTCAGATATCTTAAAGTTTTTATGTGCATTTTTAAGGCCCTTTGCAAACTTGGTTTTACCACTATAAGAACCAGGAAATTTGGGATCCGAATAGTGTAAATTGAATGTTTCTTCATTGTCTTCCATTATATGGTATCCACCTTGGCAGTCTGACTGGGTCGGCTGGTCTGGCAGATTCAGAAGCGCCTCCTTCACCTGTTTGCATCCAATGCAATCTTTTTTGATTGCCTATGAGGGACTTTGGTACATTTCCTTCACTTAGTGCAGTAGCAAAAGTCTGCCAACCTTCTGGACTGCTTTTGTCTGAGCTGCGAATTATATCGTGCAACAGATCATGTATATGTGTGTTAGGAATTACTTGATTTTTATGTATGATTTCTCCACGAGCATTCCATGTCAAATCATGCATATCCTCCACATGTTCAAGCAATGCCCGAGCCCGATTCTTCATGGTTTTTGGAAAAGTAGCAATAATTCTATCTGTCGTATTTTTGCTACTTGGTTCTGTCACTTCTTTAATCTCAGATTGCACACTCTGTTTCTTGTTCATCATCAGGTATTTTTGCAGTGTGTCCTCATAAAGTTTTATTTTAACATCAGGTGGTAGCGCTTTGTTGTTTAATATATCAGACATTGTGTGATCCAGAGTCGAAATTGTTTTATCTTTTAATGTGGTGTTTCTCTCAAGAACATCTAAATATTTTTGCTCAAGATTTTCAGTTGGTTTTGTTTCCTTCTCGGAATGCACATCCGTCTTAGCATTATACTTAGTGAGCACTCTTGGATCAACAAGAACCATTTTTTTAACTGCCTCCATTTCTAATAATATTTATGAAAAAAGACCTCCGAGTAGTTTGACTACAGGCTTGAGAAGAAATCCAAGGAAGCCCCCTTTCTGCAAGATTTTTTTCTTTTTCTGAAGTGATACACCTCTGCCTATGATAGTTCTGAGGGCGTTTTGATGGAATGAGAGTTTTCTCTTTTCAGTCTTGGTCAATGGCACAGACCCTTTGAGAATATTTTGTGCACATTCGCAAATGGTGAGAATTAGATCCTTTTTTGCATCTTTAAGTATATTTTTTAACATTTGAGGAGAGGCCTTGCTCAGAACTTTAAGTAGAGCGGCATTCCTCCTCAATTGAGCACTCATGATCAACTAACAGAAACCCCCAGAGAAAATCTTACTTATATCCTAGGTACATACACAAAATTGGTCTCTCCTGGAAAAATATTTGTTCTTAGCCTCAGATTATCTGGAGTATCTGGTTTAAGATCAATAAGCAGGTAGCTGAAAGGTTTTGAGGTTGCATCATGAAATGCCTCACGAAGTACGTTGATTCGGCCTGGATACATTTCTTTGGCTAGGTGGGTGAGCTGAGATGTATTCCTTGGATTTTTCAGCAATACCAAATAATTTGAATTCAGGTTTATTGTGCGGGTTTCTTTACTGGCTGTAAAGAGATTTTGAGTGATGTATATGACAGAAAGGTTTCTGTGGTGGCATACCTTTGTAAACAGTTTTGAGACCATCTGATCATTATGCCCCATTAAGTCATCTATGATCATTAGTTTAGGAGTGACCTTGTCTATTTCTGCAAGTTCAGGGAGTCCTTCTATGAACTCGGCATTAATTCCATCATATGAGTCCTGATATTCACTGTAACACCAGATAATTTTCTCTGGTTTTGGGAATACAAGGTGTTCTAAATTTGATAAAAGCCGAAGAACAAACTGTGTCTTCCCAGAACCACTCGATCCACTGATAACACAGGAAAAAGGATGTTTCAACCTTGGATCCATATTATGTTTTGACAAAATAAAAACAAGGTCCTTAGTTATATAATAAATATTTTATTCAAGGTGACAAAAAGACAATAACTATGCAATTTTTAAAATAGCACATACATGTACACATCATATATACAATACAATTTTCATAATTTGTACATAAATACATATATTTACGCATGCATTTCTTGTATGCTCAATTGTTATGAATCCAATAATGAAAGTAGGGTAGAGTGGCTATTCCGCAATTGAGGATGTATCTTTTATCATCAAAAGCTGATAAACCAATCTTATTGAGTTCTACGGTGTACAAGTCATGGTTAAAACTTTGAATCCTTTTCATTTTGCTATATAATTGACATCTTTCCTGTAAAACCTGCCTATAATTTTCATGCCTGAGAACTTTTTTTACAACATTTTTAGATATTCCTTTTCCAGTTTTCTTTTCAGTGTGATCATTCAACAAAATTGAATACATTTTAGATCTGAGCCCAATAAATTCTATTGGAGCTTTTCCAGCATTTTCATCTTTGAATTTACCAAGTACTTTCTTATTGTTGTTACTGAAGAGAAAATGATTTTGGTCATAATCGCTTGTATCGAACAGATGGATATCTCGAGCCATATCTTCATATATGTCTCCTGTTGCTATTGTATAACAGAAACTGTCTGTATCTGTGAAATTCAATGTGGCATTATTGCCATACCTTTGTTTAACATATTTGTAGTGAAAATCATACATGAGCGTCTTTGAAAGGTCTAAAATTGAAAAGCCAACATAGATAGGTTTGTCAAGCCTAAGTTTAACTTTACGCATTTCAACAGCGGCCAGGGATTCACCAAACACTTTGCAAGCATGGAATGAGGGCTTGGCTACATACTTTCGTAGCTGTAAGCCAGAAGTTGCAAATCTCACATCTGCTCTATTTCTGATGTTTTCCATAGTTTTCCCAAAAACACTGTTATTCATGAGTTTGTAGAAATCCTTCTCAAACTCGTTTGTTGCATTTTTACGTCTTTCAGTGTTCAAATCAATGTATGTTTTCAACCAAGGCCTCTGATTAAATCCGACTACTCTGTGAACATGAGTAAGCCTCATCCCTAGTTCAATATATAGCTTTAAGTTTCTGTAGTGCACAACATATTTTTCTTTATTTCCTAGATTTGGTGTGAGTTTGGTCACTTTGGCATTGGAAAGGTTGAAAGCATCATAAAGATCCGAACAAAAAGGTGATAGCATTTCTTTTGTCACCTTTAAGTGTTCAGGTGCAAGTGGATAATCTGAATGGAGGTCATGGCACTCTACAGGGTACTCCAAATCCACTTCCAATATATATCCAGTGTCATTGTCATCAGGCACATTGAGTATATCTAATGCCTGTATTTGCTGGTCAGTCAACCACTCAAAGCTATCTGTGGGCAGCGGCTGGGACATTGCCCAGCCATAAAGGTTATTAGCATCCAAATACATAAGATATGTGTTAGGTTGGTTTGGATCGTATGCATCCACATAAGGATTATTAACTTTGCTGTGCCTGTGTGAAATAGTACTTATCCCCCCACGGATGCCTTTTTCAATTAACAAATACATATCCGGGTCGGTAATCAATTCTAGGTTCACTCCTGTCATTTTCAAACATGCATCCCATGCCAGTGCAGGGCTGGTAAGATAATGAAGTGGATCAAGTCCATATGCCGACACACAGACATCCCTAAAGTTTTCAAAGACATCTGCTAAAAGAACTACATCTGATTTAAGATATAAATCGTGATAGTCACCCATTGTCTGCATATTGAAATGCCCCCAAATATTCCGAGCATGTTCATATTCTCCATCGGAAATATGTTCATTTGATAGATCATTATAAAAACAATCTTTTGGTGGGAGTTGGGTGTCATTCATTTTTGCAGGGCTGTCCATGTACTGGTAACAGTATACTCCTTTTCTGAGCAGTAAATTTAGATCCCCTGGATTAAAATGCCTATTCATATGATAAAATTTGTCGTCTCCTCTTTTTTTCAGATTATTCACTAATTTTTCAAGAGAGCAATTCAAAAACTTGAGAGAGTCAATGAATCGAAAATTGCTAATGGTAAAACTAACATAGCTCTCCATATTATGAGGTATACATTCCACTCTGCGTTTTGTAGCACTATCTGAAAGTGCTCTGAAAATCAAGTGGCTGTCAAATCCCTTTAGGTTATGGAACACCACCGGAATCATGAATTTTTTACGGGTGCCATCTTTTTTGAACTGTAATGCCAAGTTACACTGGCCATGGCTTGCGCCGCGATATTTTCCTGTCAAATGACAGTGATCACGTACCTTATCAGCACCAAGTGGATCTTGACACAAATAGCAAACCTGAGCATTCTGGAAATCAGCAATGTCGTTGTCATTCATAACTATCGGCACAGGATTATCCAAAATTTCAGTAATTCTATCATTTTCATTCATCAGACACTCGAAAAACCTCTCCATTACATCTGCACCTCTGTATAAAATAGCATGTGAATTGTGGTTTTCAGAACTACTCACAACTAAATAAGAAAAGCTGGCAATTTCATGTTTGTGGTGTTTTTGGGTATAGCTAAAATTTGGATTATTTTGGCAGGTGGCTATTTTTTCTGGATAAGTCTCAAAGTCAGCATAAATGCAAAAGGGGACCTTGAGACATTTGGCATGATTTTTGAACTTCAATATGTTTTCATCCTCACCTGGGAGTTCAATCTTCTGAGGGCCGTTTGGTTTGCAATATGGCTCATGATCCTCTAAAAGATTTGGAGCATGAAATTCATGGAGACAGTAATTACAGAAGTAAGACCTGCCGTTATGATTTGTTCTGTAGTTCAGCACTCTAGATAGGTCCTTTATCAGGCAATAATGCTGATTTTCACCACTGCTGATCATTAATAGGTTGACATGGGTATTGCCATGCCTCTCTGTGATTCTCAGTGGGAACACTTCTGATTCATCATAGCCAAAAACATTCACAGTGATGTCATTTTGACTTTCAAAACGTTCAAGGTCCTTCACCTTGACCGGGTACGTAATGCCATTCATATTAACAGCATTTTGATGACCCATGTAATGATTTACCCTGTTTGGATTGTGTTGTTGAGGAAAGAGGTGTGCTAGAATGCACCAGAGAAAACACCTATTGTCATTATTTTGAATGTTGACAAGTCCTCTTGTATTTTTTAACTTGTTGGGGAGGGGTATAAATGAAGCAGGTGCCAATGGTGTGTACAATGCTGTGCATATGTCTAAAACAATCACCTCATCCACTATCCACCCACTGCCCTCTCTCAGATATTCCTCAATGTTGGCTAGCATAATAGAATATGCATTTTCAATAACCCGATCTAAATCAGAAAGACCAAGCAAACGTAGGACTGGTGCTCTAAACACTGGTTCAGAACTAACCTCATTACCATCCTTGTCTGATTTTTTCATGATCACATGCAACACAGGATACCATTTTATCGCCTTGTTCAACTGCAGTTGTTGACTCAGGTGATCTCGAATGCCCTCCCTGCTTTCATTCAAAAATTTTATAATATCATTTTTGTTGCTTGAGTTAGGCCTAATTGATATTGTTTTGAATACATCCGCAATTGTTTGTGATGCCACCCTACCACTACCTTTTTGATGTTGTTTCTTGTTCTTTTTGTGGCATGATGCACACGTTTTTCTTTTTGCTATGAAGCAATGAGGTGGTAAGTGTCTTTTACAGCTGTTACAATATTGTGCATTTGGTGGTGCCCAAGATGGAGTCCAGGTTGAAGGCCAAGGTGATCCCTGTGAGCTATCAGATGATTGGGAGAATGGACTGTATGGATTATTACTTCCATGGGGTCCAGGGGCTGAGTTTGAGGGTCCTGTGTCTGATGGGCCAGGTGTAGGTGACTGTGCAGGGCGTTGAGTTGTGTGGGATGTCTGTTCCTATAAGAAAAAGCATAGATTCAGTTATACTGATTTGAAATTTATTTGGCATTTTAGTGTTGATAAAATTGCAAATTTTGCTAACAATCTACACTGAACTTACCTGATCATATGTTGTAGGATGAAGAAGGTCAAGCACTATATCATCTATTGCTTGTATGTCTACACCTGAAATTAATATCATTAAGTTAATATATAATATATATATATATATATGATGTACATACATTTACTTGTATATTTCTTTTTAATATTAAAATATTGGGAAACAAACAAAATATATCAATGTTTCCTTGTATGATTGATATTATACAAATAAAGTAATAAAAGTCAGCAAATTACCTTGAGGAATAGCATATTCATGTAGATCAGGTGGGTTGCTTTCATTGCTGTCATTTGATATGTTTCTCCTCTTTTTTGGAACTGAAAAATTAAATCAGAACAAATGAGTAAGGCCTGAGTGTAAGTTAATAGTTTCATGTCGTATTTCCCAGCTCATTGATAAATCAAATGAAATGATATATATATAATGCAATGATAAACTTGTACTAACCTTCATAATTACATGCATCAGATGAGGTGCTTGATTGAGAGCCACTGGCTTCATTGTTCCTTGCTTCTCTATGGACTCTAAGGGGCGGCTCTTGGGTATGTTGTGTTCCACTTTGAACTATCTGCAATTAGCATTTATTATCTATCTTGATGTGTTTATAATAAGCATTTCTACTTAACTGTAATGATTCTGGAATTACTATATTGCTAGCACTATAAGGTTCCATTGTACAAGTCTTAAAACTAGAGTTCATAAATAATTATTTCTATTTAATGTATGGTATAGCATGGTAGATATGTATCAGCTAATGTTAAAAATACATTGGAAATCCTATCACTAAGTGTGTGTCATATACCTATAACGTATGTACAACACAATTATACATCTAGCAGTTGGAACACACATCTACCCAGGTGGTAAAGAAATATACATTTTTTATATTCAAAATGGGAAAAAACTACAACAACAAAGGAACTTACCGGTTTGTTATGACCTTGCTTGTCCATGGTGGTGCATTTTCCAGAATTTGGAGAATCAGTTCCCTTCTCATGCATTTGTGAGGATCAGCTTAGTTCCAAAGTGCTTTATACCCAATTCTTCAAGACATGATGAAACATGAAGGCTGATAGGGTGGATCAAGATACCCCCACTAACAAACTCTGTGCCTTCATCTTTGTTGCTTATTACTGATTTAGGTGAATTATGTCTTTTAGTTTTGTAATTAATAGATCCAAAAACGTTTTCCTGTGTATATAATTAGGTATTCATTGCTACCATTGATTACAGAGTCATCAATAGTTCAAAGATTGGATGATTCCTTGATTGGGACAAAAGAAACGATTTGTCCCTGATGTAACTAGCACTGGAGGTGAAAGATACAGTTTTATGATGTTCCTAATTACCTTCCTACTCCACCCATTCTCTGTCATCTTCCCCTTTGTTCTTCTTAGTTATTTCACCCCCTTCAAGAAAAGCATCAATGAAATTTATATCTAAAAGGAGTTTTAATTTCAACTTTTTCACTAATTTAAGGCATAAGCCTTACTTTTGAAGACAATATTGTATAGTGTGCACTTATAACACCTTAAAATGATCCCACTCACAAATTTTCATGGTAATGATGTGTCTCTAAATGCGGTTTTTAAGAGACTAAATCAGGAAGAAATTTGCTCCAAAATAGACTATTTTTAACTGGATTTTTTTTTTTTTTTAGGCTTTGGAACATTTTAAAACAAAATAAAATTTAGAGAATGTTTAAGATGATATTGAGACAAGGTAATATGCCAAGTTTTATCACTGCCAAATGTGGGGAAATTGTTCAAATTTTATATTTAAGATTTTTTTCTTTTTAAAAATATAAGTTTTGTTGTAACTTTTTGAAAAAAAAAAAAAAAAAAAAAAAAAAAAAAATCATATTTTATTGGATTGGGAAAAAGACAGTCGTGATTTGTATGAAAAAAAAAATAATAATAATAAAATAAACATAGTAATGGTGAAGAGCTTGATCAAGCTTTGTTCCTCAAAAAGTTGGATCCTCTTAAGGGTTGGGTGTTTTCAAAGATCATCAATTAGAGGGGTTCAGCTTAATGAAGGGTAGATTTGTCTGAGATTTTGAAAACAAAGAATGGGGTATATTACCCTGCATTTATTCTATTGTTATTACCCTGCTTTGATTCTATTGTTAGAACCCCATAACATATTGAGAGGCGCAAAACAGTGACTATTTAATGGCCCATTAATCTTTAAATACCCATTAAAAACCATTGTGTTTTGCGCCTCTCAATTTCACCCCTACTAACTACTTAATACAGAAAGAAACGTTCGCATTAGGCAAGTTGGTCTTACAACAGGGGGTCTTATAACGCAACGACTATTCAGAAGTATATTCGCCAATGCAGCAACAACTATTTCTGCATACAATTTGTTGGACAAGGGAGGTTTCTTGTAGGGGTGAGCGACAATGGGCGTTTGTTGGTAAAAATTGTGTAAAATATAAGTTTCGAGAGTGGTTGCATGTCACAGGGAGATTGCTGAAGGGATAGTGTGCTTATCAGGGATCACTGTATAGTGTCTGACTGCTGAGCCAGTGCTGACCCCAGCCAATTTTCAACTTTTTTAGAATTTTACCAAGGGATATATAGTCTGTCACATAAATCTATATTCTAAGCACTGTTTTTGCAGACTGTCAGCAAAGCATTGAGCAAATGGCTAGATTTTGTCCAAAAGCTTTTCAATATCAGTTAGAAAGAGCAATGTGAATGGCCACAGTTCTGTTTCCAAAGGGATACAGACAGTCTGGGAAAACTTTCAATCAATTTGATACAATTCTATGTGTGACAAACTTTTTGGCAAGAGGTTTTGTTGTACACATTACCATTTAGTGGCATTTACCAAAAGAAGTCAATGAAATGATTGAAATCAATATAATGAATTGAGTGCTCAGCTTGACAGCTGATTGACCACAACTAACAATTAACAGTTCATTGACCTGGAGGTTTTAAAAGGCAAGACATTTTTAATTTTCAGCTTCTCGGTTCGACCGACCCAGGTGCCAGCTTTTCTTTTCATCATACCGACCGACACTAGAAAAGTGCCTCGAGAAGATCAATTATGTCTACTATTGTCTAGCCTAAACGACAGATAGATCTAAATTGATCTATAGTTAGATAGGCAGAATCTTCACACCTCTATCATTGGCATTAAATTTTAGAATCTGTGAAGAATCATAACTTGACCTATATTCAGGTCACCAAGTCATTGACCTTCTCAACATCCACCATGCTAAATATCTCAGCAGACGATTAGGAATTCGATTTAGAATTCCGACCACCTGGATTGTGTTATCTCTAATCCGGATGCCAATCAACGCCTGTCCCCCTTATCTGGAACAATCTAGAACTATCTGCACCCATTTGGGGTTATCCGTAATTATCTTAATATCTTGAGGGGCAGAAGATTCAGGTTTTGGCGCCATTAATCATGTTCCATGGAATTGGCCCAAATAAGCTACGACTGATGTTGCATTACCATAGTTGGCTTGGTTAAGAACTGGGAAATTCGTAATTTAATTCCTTCATCTATCTATCTATCTATCTATCTATCTATCTATCTATCTATCTATCTATCTATCTATCTATCTATCTATCAGAACTTCTTAACTTTACTTCTTGGTTTCTTTCTTGAAGTTTTAAAATGTGTTTATATTGTCTTTGTCCCCATTTCTTGTGCATTTTTTCTTCTGTCTTTTTCTTTCTTTTTATTTCTTCATTTGAATCTTCTTTCTTTCTCTTTCTATCTTTCTTTTCTTTCTTCCTTCTAAGTTCTTTCTTCGTTTCTAACACCACCCTTCATTGGTACCTGCATGGTTTTCTGTCACAATGACACACTGCTGCTTGACAAAGGAGATTCCTCGGTGATGACGTCATCATTCTTGGGGTTCTGTTTATCACATTTTCACCCTCTTATCTCACCCTGCCACTTCTTATCTAAAATTATTCACTCTTTATCTCAGTTTACCCCAATCATCAAAGTTGTTTTTGAGATACTTAATAATCTCCCTCCCTGACATTTTGGGGTGTTTGAGAGATTCCAGATTCCTGTAAATAGATAGATAGATAGATAGATAGATAGATAGATAGATAGATAGATAGATAGATAGATAGATAGTAAAATTGAAAACTGGTATCAACACATCCCTGATCAGCTGATAGGTATTCGATTTTCTAAAATAGATTTTATCATGGATCTATAACTTTATGATTTTATATAAGTCAACAAAGACAAAACTGAACCAGTCAGACCAAAATACACCCAAGTATTATTAGCCCAAATTCCTCCCTCATTGACTCACAACTTTAACAACCCCTATAATTACAAGTAACCATGTCATATTTCAAACACTGAAAACTCGTGATTACCCTATTATAGAAACATAACAAAGAGTAGGTCATACTGGGCTTTTTCTTATGTTTTGCCAGCAATTCTACCACACCAGACCAAAACAGGTTTCTGCTACTGCAACCAGGCTATCTAGTCTATATGATGAATAGCCAGTTGAGCTGGGATATTAGACCTAATTGATTGATCAGTCCCGTTCTTTGTGGAAGGACCATTGGCTGGCAAAGAAAATGAGTAGCTCTGTGATATATTCTCTTTTGGTTGTGGGGTAATATTTTAGCAATATTGGAAGGTTTTGGTTCCGAAATTGGTTCAGTAACCAATGTCGGCTGGCTGTAGATATGTCTGAAAAGTAGATTGGACGTTTTAGTGGAGATGGTTGCAGTCTCTTGGATATTAAAAAGTACCTTTCAGGATGTACACTCTTAACAAAAAGTTTTATGTAGAACCTTAAGGGTTCTATAAGCTGGTATAGATAAAGATCCCTAAAAAGTTCACACTTAGATAATCCAGCTGCACTGAACTCCCAGAATGGAACCCCTTTCTCTCAAGTTGGGAGGATAGGGTCCTATCATAGGGCCTTCCCACCAATCTTGAACCTTTTCAATTCTGTTGAACCCTTAACAAAATTTAGAATCTTTTTGTCTGCAGGTTCTTTATATATATGCCATCAAGAACCTTTTGCTTTAATAGTATGGCAGAAACGAAGGAAAGGAAAGACCAACAAAAGAAGCAAAGAAGGACATAGGTGCACTGCGAGAGGACTTTTTTGGAGGGGGGGGGGGGCCCGGGGGGGGGGGCAACTGGGAGCACAGCGAATGAAGGAAACAAAGACATGAATGAAGAGAGAAGGATCGAAAGAGAAAAGAATAAGGGAGGAAAAAGTAAGAAACCTAAATTTCTTGTAACTCATTAATTCACATTTCTCCATCAAATTAATTTTTATTACAGCTCTGACAGCAATCTATCTGTATCAATCAAGGAATTAATACTTGTTTGCCACATTTATCAATTAAACAAATGTTGCACAGAAAAGATGGATCAAAACAAATAAGAGACCATTAAATAAAGCATCAAAAGAGGCAGAATTCTCTATATGAGAAACTGTGAGGAGCTTGCCTTATGAAATCTTACAAGGGATGCACTTTACATAAAGGCCTTCACCTACCCGGGTATCTAGCTCCAGTCTAAGATTTAAAAAAAAATAGCCAATTACCAGTTATTATACCATTCGACACCTCTGTCAGCCAATCATGAGCCAGTATTTCACTGCAATAAAACCCATATTCTTTGTTGTCCAGTTATCCTCCCATGGGAGAATAATAAGTGAAGCTGTGAAAAACCACAGCAAAAAATGACAAGTTTCAGTTTTGTCTTATGGTATAAGCCAGTTATTCACCGCGGGATCGCCAAAATGTGTTTATCACAGCTCGGGCTAACGCCCTCGCTGGATAAATCACATATTGCCTCTCCCTAGGTGAATAACCTATACTTATTTACTACAAATCTATCAATATAGAAAGTCTTGTGTGTGTGCGAAAAAATTGCCCCAAAAGATTTCCAACTATGCTAAAACCAACGCAAAACTGGACTCAAAGGCTGCTATCATTGTTTATCTCAACATATCTCTGTTTATCACACTTTATCTTGGTGTTGTGACCATTTATCTTGTTTACCTAGTTGTGATTACGACCACTAGGGGGCTGGGGTCACAGGTCATGTCATGCGTTTGACACAAGGGGGCTAACGAGAGCTAGGATTGAGTGTGGTTCAAAAAAGAATGTTTCTCATTTTTCTTTCAGTTTTTTTTTTGTACATTTTTTCTTCGCCTTTATCTTACACAGACGTAAGAATGACGCATGCGCGCTGAGTGACGTTGTCAACACCGCTGATAGCGCCATCTGCCAAGGGTGACAAGAAACATGTGTTCCAATAAAACCTACTTCCGGTTAAGGTAGTAAAACTTTCTTCTTACTCTCAACATCTTGACTCATGACTCAAGTCTGCTGAGAGGTTTTTCATTCAGACCAGTTAGAATAAGTTGACTCTTAGTATCTTTCTTTAAGTAATTTTCAATTTGACTGACAATATATAGCTTTAAGTTTTTCACAAGTAGAGAATCCTTTTGGCAATTTGGGGAATGGGCCTACAGCTTGAGTGAGTAATCTAAAATTAAATTTATGAATCCAAATATGTACCTAGAGCTCCAATTGCAAAAATGTGAATTTACAGCATGTGTGATAATCAGAATTGAGTGTGACAAACATTTCTACAAGACTTTTACAAGAACATAAATATTCTGATTTCAATTAGGCAAACATTTATAATTTAATATACAGAACTTTCAACAAAACTCCTAAAAACCCACCCAGAGAATCTACAGGAGTGCATAAACCCCAAGTATGGGGCATTTCACATGTCCCAAAAGGGATTCAATCCAAGTACAAGGTGACAGTTCCTTCCTGATCTCCTTTTACCCCTTCAAATGCACCCTTCACCAACGTCTGGATAATGTAAACAAGGTCAAGAGAGGTCAAAAGGTCAAGTTATCTGGGTCAACTGAGTGAAAGCCAGTAAAGCACCTAGCAAAATATTAAGAGCACTCCAAAGCACTCAGTATCTGTGTATCAGCCAGATTGTTACAAGTTTACTAATATTTAGAGTACACAATGATACAATGGATGATTCACATAAAAAAGTTGTAGTTTTTCAATTAAGGCCAGACATAACTGATCTTTAGCTTCTTTGAACTTCTTGAGGCAGAAAATGTGTTGATCTGAGAAGCTACAAATTAATTATGCCTGGCCTAGCGATAACGGATAGGAATGGTAAATAGGGCCTAGTTCCTTATGAATATGTTGATCTAAAGATTTCCATTGTTTTTGTTTCTTTAAGTTTTGTCTTTGCAATTTTTAGGGATGATAGATGATTAGAGCTTTAGGTCCTGAGTCTTTATCCCAGGGTTAATTGGCGGTAGGCTAATTAGGACAGCAGGAGGACATAGTGATCAATGTGGAGAATAGGAGAAGGATGATTGAAACTGCTATCCAACATATGTCAGTGTCACCAAGCTGGAGCAGAGGTCGAATCTGGGACCTATTCCAGAGAGCTACAAGAAAAATATTCCTGATTTTTAGACCATGTCGCGATTACTTAAACTGAATATCCATTATAACTTTTTAATTTTTTTAACAATCATAATGAGACTTACATAATCCTTACATGATCCTTACATATGACATATATAACATATCATACAAGTAAAACTTTATCTACTAGCAACCTATGCCAGATATGCAAGGATAAAGATCAAACATTGCCCTAATCTATGTTGGGTTGTACCAAGAGGTGCCCATACACACCTGTACAGCCCCTGGGCATGTGGAGGGGCATATAAAATACCCCTTGGGTGGGGTTATCAATAAGAAAGGGCAATATATGCTGTCATCAGCATGGAATTCCGTATTTTATCAGGTGTGAGCAGTTTTTATGCTATGAGCCTATGATTCAATGCATGATATGGCCTTGATTATGGTTATGATACAGTTCTGCTGACAGTGTATGTCATCATTGCTGAGAATAATCTGATTTGAGTTGGATGAACTTTTGGTGTAAAAGCATTTGCCTAGAGTTGTTTCTTGGCATTGTATGAAAGGGAAAGTTCAGAATAAATTCTTTCCTCAGTTGGTAGCACACTGGCTTCCAATAGCTGGGTCCAGGGTTCGATTCCTGCTCGGGTCACCTGGACCTATGTTCGACAGTAATTTCAATCATCCTTCATCTCTACGCCGGGTCCTCCTCTGGTCCTACTAAGGCTACCGGAGCATAGATACAGGATGGAAAGCCCCAATCATCCTTTTTCTCCTACTTACAGATATATACCCTGCATATTTGTGTTCCTACCTTCCTGACAGTCCACCTAATTAGGATGCGGACCACTATTGATATAAGCGGCTTGCACATAGTAAAATAGTACGTAAGAAAAAAAAAGATTGCGCGTCTTCTGATTGTCTTTACAGGCAGCCAATGAACTGGAAACAGTATTTAGACTACTGAATAAATAATTTCAGGTTGCCTGGACTTGATTAAGACCACAATTTAGCCATTATCTTGAGGTTTGGTGAGGCACTATTTTTTTGAAATCTGGGGAGGGTGTGAGCTGGTTACTCTAGGATTCTTGGCAAAACAGGGAGGTTTCAGTTTCGGAGGCGCATAGCAAAAAATCTAGATGGCTAACAATGTATACCCTGCATGCCTACATGTTTGTAAGAGATGATACTTTCATGGAAAAATAGGCCTAAATTTTTCAGTAAATTAGGGGAGGAGCAAATGACTGATGTGTTACATTAAAAATGCACAGTAAATAAATAGTGGTCCGCTCCCAAAGTATACAACCTCCAAAGTTCTGACATAACTTCATACAATTTCTGAAGTATTTCAATTGAATACACTTTCTGTTAACCTGTCACTATTAATACCTTTACACCATGATTGATAAGTGCCTTTTATCCATCCCAGCAATGTTAACTACTTAACAGTCTGTGAAGGAATTCTTTGACATCAGCATCCATGGGATCCAATTTAACATTCCAAGATCCAAAAAAACTTAGATACCCCCTTGCCTGATGCCCTGATCCCTATTATACTGGATATTCTTAGGCTTCACCCTGAAAACCTGCTTCGATTTGCTGTTTATTTCGTCACTGTTTATAAAACTGCATTTCACGATTCATGATTTGTTTATAGCACCAAATCATGACTAACACCTTGCTGTCAACTCTACCGGACTCATTCGATTTGGGACTGGGTTGCCTCTGATTGATGATTATTGATTTTTCAGCCCCAGGCAGCTACAAACCTTTCCACCATCAGAGCATGCAATATGGCAAGAATGCAGCAGTAATGTCCTAAACTTTTCTTTAAAAAAAAACAACAACGAACAAAGGGACAAACAGCTGGAAATACAGGAAGTAAAGGCGCAATCATCCATCAGATGGATGATTGGACTTTTATACATGTCCAAATTTACGCGCTTGGTAGGCTAATTAGGACTGGAGGCGAACACGACAATGAGGCTAAGGATGATAGAAACTGCTGTCCAACATAGATAGATAGATAGATATGGTAAGTGCAGCCCTCTAATTTATCTCACGAGGGTTGATTGATGAGATGGGAGAGAGAGCAGGAGTCCTCAACATGTTACACATTTACCCCATGTGAGGGATCTTTTACCCAGCATAGACACTGATACAAGAGGCCGCCAATCTAACGTCTCATCCGAACGACATCCAGCGGGGATTTTGCTCATGAAGGTGCACTGAAAATTTTGGGTTCCCAAACCGGGCTTCTTCTCCATGAATATTATTGTCATTCCTTCTCCATGATTAGATCTTAGTAACAAGTCGAAATTATGGCAAAAATACCAATACTACCATCCCCATGATGTAAGTGAACAACATTGGTATGCTATAACTGCTCATGACTCCAACATGAAGCTGCTACCAAGATCATGGAGTGGTAATTCCAATAACATGGCATGAGTCACGGACCCATCAGCTACAGCCCCCCCCCACATCACCCCCCCCCCCTTCATAACACTCTGTTTTAAGGGGGTTTCTCACATTTTCAAATATTCATGACACAATGTTTTAGCTTATCTGTTCCCATCTATGATTTTTTTTACATCAATGTGTTTTTTCTTTTTGTTCTTTTTTTCCATTTTTGCCCATTTCACATTTCATCAACTGAACAGCTCCTGAAAGCATGTTATCTCCAATTACTGATTTTTCCTTTTTTCATTTTTCACAATTTCAATGAATAATGAGCATATTTTCATCATTTCGGGTCAATAACATGAAATGATTCAAAATTCAGCATGTCAAGAAACTCAAGATGAATGCGAAATGGTAAAATTCTAATATTCTAGTATTAAGATTAATGTGGACAAGTGAATTATTTAGAAAATTAAGATCAACCATTCATTCATGTTGAAATATTGAGAATAATTAACAAGATGATGGATTGGTTTTATTGTAAATTGGCTAATTCTAAGTAAGAAAGATTGATATGATATCTTAATTATTTCGGATATCTATCTATCTATCTATCTATCTATCTATCTATCTATCTATCTATCTATCTATCTATCTATCTATCTAGTATCAACTTAACCAACCACCTGTCTAAACTACTGTTTCCTTCCTACAACCATTCCACTATTGTTACACAGTGCACACCTGGCATAAACCTGAACTAGTAGTTCACCAAAGCATCAGAATTTATTCAGAAACCATAAAACTTAAATATACACCCCATAGACAAAGAGCTACCACACCCTAACAGATTAAAGCACAGCAAAAACAAAGATTAAAGCACAAATTTAAGCCATAATGTTCCCCATGTGGTGTGCTTTTTAATGTTTTCTTTCTTGAGCTATGATCATGTTTTCAATTGAGGTCCCTCTGATACATCACAGACATAGGCAGTTAATGATTATGGCTTCACTCCTCAATATACACATCTGCACTTGGTTAAAAGGAAACATGGATGATGAAAAACAAATGGCTATGTGCCCAATGGAGTGGGGTATAGTATCTTGGTAGTATGGGATATCATAAAGACCTGGGTGATACTTGAGTGAACTTGGGGCACATGGGTGGTAATATGGATCACTGGGTGATAATAGGGAGATTGGGTGATAATAGAGGAATTGGGTGATAATAGGGAGATTGGGCGATAATAGGGGAAATGGGTGATAATAGAGGAATTGGGCGATAATAGGGGAAATGGGTGATAATAGAGGAATTGGGCGATAATAGGGGAAATGGGTGATAATAGAGGAATTGGGCGATAATAGGGGAAATGGGTGATAATAGAGGAATTGGGCGATAATAGGGGAAATGGGTGATAATAGAGGAATTGGGCGATAATAGGGGAAATGGGTGATAATAGGGGAAATGGGTGATAATAGGGGAATTGGGTGATAATAGGGGAATTGGGCGATAATAGGGAATTGGGTGATAATAGGGAATATCGCGATTATTGGGAATGTTAGGTGATAATAAAATATATTGAGTAATAATAAGGACTCTTGGATGATAATAGGGGTTATAATCAAGATGAGGAGGCTACAACAAATAGGTGATACTAGGCATTGGAGTGATAACATGGACTACTGATTGATAATAAGGCTGGTGGTTGATAATACAAGAATTAGGTCATAATAGAGGCACAAGTGGGAAATAGTGAAAGTACAGAGCAATTTCTCAAATAATTCAGAATTTCAGTTACATGGTTGAAATATTCAGGGAGAATTCCTTCGGGAGGCAATAGAATCAGGCAATAATAAGAACTGGGACAATTGAGAGATAATGGCAATACCAACGATAATTGCCAAAGAGGGGCGATAAGACTTCCGGGAGACAAGAAGAATGGGTGAATAATCTGAGAATGGATTTGGAAAGTAATTGAGGTGCTATTTCTTGGTTTATATTTAAATTTTACCAGTCAATTATTTTTTACAGAAATGTTTTACCTTAGTTTGACAAAACTGACTGAGGGAGGAATTTAGAAGGAGAGGGGATATATGTAACCGATGAGGTAGACTTTTGGATCTGGGGTAATCCATATTGGGGAAAGTAGGGCGATACCATAATGGTGATCGCGTAAAAATCTCAATACTCAAGTTATGCTATGCAAACACGGACGCCAGTCTCCTGACGTAACCTAATATCAATGATATGACGTAATGTATCACGAGACTGGTGTCCGTGATGCAAACACTTAGTGAAGTTCCTGGAACGGATGCTGGTAAAGATAGGTTCCGAAACAAAAGTGCATCACCATGTGCAGTGTGTCAAGTTGCGAGTTGCGTCTTATTGATTTTACTACATGCACTCTGCTGCAGACGCACTGGGGCTGAAATGGTCTATAATTATTTTGCTCAGTGCATTTTAGGCTTTTTAGCAAAATCCTATTGATCCATTGTTTTTTTAAACCATCAATTTGATGTACGACCGAGAAGCATTTTCTATCCTCTTTTGTGAAAAAAATAATAACCAGTTCTGAGAACTACAAATGTCTGTCCAAAAAGATATAAAGCACCTCAGCGGCTTAGATTAAATCAATGAGATTATAACTATGTCTATCGATTAATGAATGAACGAATCAATCAATCAATCAATTTGTATCTATCTATCAATCCATCTCTCTATCTATCCATCTAACTCCTGTTTGACTATCTATATCCCTAATAATTATTATATAATTCTTCCTCCCTTTCTCCCTCCTTCTTTCTACTTTTTCACTGCTAATCAGAATTTTTTTTCATGAAATATCACAAAATACCTAAATATTGCCCAAAGCTACAAGTTCCATACATTACAAGCCCATATTCCACAAGTCCCAACACTATAATTGTTAGTTTTTGTTGACAAGCAATTTGTTGTTTTCCAATGTCCAATCTGACCATATGTTCTTTTTGACAACTGGGGAAAACAACAAATATTTGTGACCCCCATTTTGTGCCAAGCACAGACTGTATTTTTCTGTCATTTGAACCTGCAATTAACCAAAGCAAATGACAAAGTTGTCTGTAGAGCAATTTTGAAACATGTCATTTCCATGATTATTTCAATAATTCCTATACTTATGATAAATTATTTATATTTTGTGTATAAATCATACATTTTTGAGGTCACCATAGTCATAAGTAATAAAACAAATAGTCATAAAATATGATAAATAGTCAAAATATAGGCAGACCACAGCCAGAACATAGTCATGGGCATAATTGTGGTTTTTGAAGCTGTCTGAATTAATTCTGAAATAACCTGAATCCCTGTATACTTAAGTATCCAAATTCAGTGTCAGACAACACACATAATTTACACGATATATTTGATGACTGATAGACTAAATTATTTTGGTAGAAAAATTGTTTTTGCTTTTTTGTTAATTTCTCACGTGATCAGATGCTGAGTATGTAAATTCATGCTACATGTAAAAATGTTAATTTACATGTTATTTGTCATGTGAATGATGTCTAGGCACCAGTGCCAAGTATGTTAATAGCACTAATCATTTTGAGTGTATTTTGCAATGATGATACCAACTCAATTAAACTTTTTTATAGCATAAGCACAGATGGATGGATGACTGATTGGGGCTTTACGTTAGGGTGGCCCAAAAAACAAAATTTTTGATTTTCTATTCGCACACCCCCTCATTTTAGGAGAAATTGTGAAAAAAGCACCCTGTAAAAATTTCAAGAAAATCGGTTAAGTCTTAGTGGTCTCTCAAGGCCCCTCCATTCTTAGCAAAAAGGAAAATTTCAACCATTTTCGCAAATACGCGGTTCCTCATAACTTGGTCAATTTGTACAGTATTGCATTTTCAATACCATGGTTGGATAGGGCTCAAAAAGAGCTTCAATTTGCATACCAACATTATTGGTCTAAGATAATATCTCAACTCCCATGGTCTCTTCAGTTTACACTTTTCGTGAATGAAATTGTTGCTGAACGACCGATCCTGATAAAAGCCAGGCTTTTTTTTTTTTTTGCTGTAAATTGCTGTGATTCTTATTTTCCCAGTTCAAGAATGACCAAATATTTAAAAAGAAAAGATATTTGACCATGGGAATGCCCGGTTTATGAGTGATGAAATTTTATGTTGAAGTTTGTCGCAAACTCATAAAATAGCAGGGGGGAATTTTAGTATTTCAAATTCATATCTTCATCCAAATTTATTACAGGGCACCATGATGGGTACCATCAATATTCTTATGTTTCACATGATATAGATTATGTTGTCCTATATTTAACTCTTATGAAGTTAAACTATGAAATGCAACAGCCCCTCTCCGATGTTTTTAGCACTTTTGACAAAATCTAACATTAAAACTTTACAGCTCATAAAGCGGGTTTCTCCATGGTAAAAAAAAAAGTTTTATGCTTTATCGGGTCATCCTGCCTTTTGGAGAATAAGAACATGTTAATTGACTGTGAAATTTAATGGAAATCTTTTCTTGAACAGGTTTAGTCATTCAGTAAACACTTTCGCACATTAGCACTGTCAGCTGAAGAGTCCATTGGAGTCAAGATATCATCCTAGACCATTAATGTTGGTATGCAAATTGAAGCTAATTTTGATACCTTTCCAACCATTGCAATTAGAATGTTGTTCATTAAAAATTCACAAAGTTGTGGCTAACCGCATATTGGCGAAAATGGTTGAAATGTTTCTTTTTTGTGAGAATTGAGGGGCCTTGAGAGACCACTTAGACTTGACTGATTTTCATGAAATTTTAACAAGGTGCTTTTTTCACCATTTCTCCTAAAATGAGGGAGTGTGCGATGTGAATTTCAGAAAAAAAAATTTTCCTGTACATTTTTAGGCCGCCCTACTTTACGTCCTATATTATTGCATTTGGTAGGCTAATTGGGACAGGAGGATGACACAGCAATGAGGCGAAGGATGGTTGAAACTGTCGTCCAACATAGGCCAAGAAGACCCTAGACCAACTGGCAGCCCAGCGTACCACTATTCTTACCCTTTCTCTTCACCAGTCTGGGAAATAACCGTCACATGAGGACACTTGCAACTCCAGCTTAATGCTGGCCCTGGCAGGATGATTGAGTGCATGGGGTGGATCAGTTGGGTATCAGAAGAGAGTCCGCTCTCTGCGCAGCCATCCTCAACACACAGCAGCATGACAGCAGCAGGACTTATTATATATCCCATTTCGCGAAATACCGCAAAGTCATCAGCAGATGATGACATTTCCCTGCTTTCTCTGGAGCCTTTGGGTTCTTTGCTATATAATGAACAAAATGTCAAAATTTACAGAGACAGTTTAGACCCTGATACATCTCCATGCCAAGTTAGACAGCGATAATAGCATTGGTTATTTTTTTATGGCTGTAAAAGATTATTTAATTGTGAGGGTCATGGGAGGATGAAGACATTTCTAGGAGGAGTGTCCTGTCGGGATGAGGACATCGAGTGTCATGGCCAGATGGTTATTTCCCTGACTGTTGTTCACTCCAACATGAACATCTTTTTCCCCAATTCTAGTCTTTTACATGCAGCACATGAATCATTTCACAGTTGTCCTCATGTAAAGGCATGTGACAATCGTGCCCCTCCATTAAATACTGAAATTCCATTCCTCACATGAATACTGCTTGCCTCAAAATGTGACTGTGAATAAATTGTTTGTTTTAAGACTTGCATATTTATAAAGAAAGAATTGTTTTAAGTGTGTCTCTAACAGTAGATACCAACAAAAGAAGATTTTAAGTTACCATGAGTTTGTTATTGTTTGCATGTAATGTGTTTCATTTCAGAAAGATTGATCGAATGACACACATACATTTGTCTTTTTCATGGACAGACAGAGATAGATAGACAGTGAGATAGATAGAGAGATAGAGAGATAGAGAGATAGAGAGATAGAGAGATAGAGAGATAGATATATAGATAGATAGATAGATAGATAGATAGATAGATAGATAGATAGATAGATAGATAGACAGATAAACAGATAAACAGACAGATAGACAGATAGATAGATAGATAGATATAGCTAAGATAGCTACATAGCTAGATAGCTAGACAGACAGACAGGATGATTGATTATTGTTTTCATTTCACAAAGATCTATCCCGAAATAGAAAGATAGATAGACAGCTGGCCTGTTAGACAGTCAGATTAGCTAGATAGTTTAAGATAGATCCATTGATAAGAATTATGATTATGACTGATTGATGATGCATCGACTGATCGGTTTTAATATATTGATTAATCGATTCTCAAAGAGTCAACAATTGATTGAGTGATTCAATTTCATCAGTTGATTGACCAACTGATTCACTGATTGATAAATAGTTTAAATCCCAGAAAAACAGTAATCCAGAAACCCAGTTTGCTTCTAGATGGAAACATGACCCTTAGTTTCCACATACTACAAATTGCAACAGTTACCTGGTGTGACAGTGTTACATCTCACTTGGGCTATCTCAAGGGGCTATTTCCATTATTTACAAACACTTGTGGCTTGTTGTTACCTTGGTTACATGTATTGTTTATTTCCTCCAACTTGTTGCCATGGAAACCAGCTTGAAAGGTAGTATTTTCTTCCATTATTGTTTGTCTGGCCACCTGGTAGGTGACAGGGACACCAATGGTATACATGGCTTCCAGGCTAAATGTAAGAGAGTAAATATTTACTAAATTACTACCTAATAGGCCAGTAATACTACCTAATGGGATAGTAATAGCAATGGAGGCAGTATACTCTGGCCACTTAGACAAACAATCTGCAGTATGTTGTTACAAACAGGTATGCTGCAGGGCAGTGCAGGCCAATGTGCAGGCAAAATGCTGCAGCCCAGCAATACACAACAGACATGGTAAGAGAAACACTGATGGAATTTGCTGTAATTTTTGTCTTGGTGGCACAGTCAGTAGATGATCTTAGCACTTAGAGTAGGTTCAGACCTCCTCTTGCGCTTTATAGATCACTATGCAGGCGGGCGGCATAAAAGTAACATCGTAAAAGGGTGGACTCCTTTTAATGAGCAACATTCAATCAGAGGTATTCACAAATAAGCAACTTTCGATCTGAAATGTTCTTGAATGAGCAATATTTTATCATGTTGACCTGAAACGTTCACAAATAGTAATATTCGATCAAGGATGTTCACAAATAAGCAGCATTCAATCAGAAATGTTCATGAATGAGCAACATTTGATCTGAGATGTTCACAAATAAGCAAAATTTGATCTGAAATGTCCACAAATGAGCAACATTTGATCTGAAATGTTCATGAACAAGCAACATTCAATCAGGTGTTCATGAATGAATAACAATCAATTTTAAATGTTCATGAGTTAGGCTAGCAACATTTGATCATTTGATCTGAAATGTTCATGAAAGAGCAACGTTCAATCTGAGATATTCATCAACGAGTAACAATAAATCTGAAATGTTAATGAATTGAGTAATATTTGATGTGAACATTCAACATTCGCCCCAGTTTCCTAGCAGGCAAATTGGCTGTATTCACTTTGCGAAATTAAATCCCTGGACCCTGGGGTGAATAAAAATAAACAAATTATCCTGCCACTAACATCAAATTCACATTATGCTTCCAATAATTGTATTTCTGTAAAAGGACAACTTGCTTTCAAATATTCTTATTATCACAGCCAACTTGCTGTAAACTTTGTCATACTTATCCAGAAGGTTTTTACAGAGCACCCTTCTAGATTCATACCCTATAAACTCTCCCTACTCCACAAGTCACAGGGTGTGCTTTGGCCCCAGGGTTGTTTTTGAGGGTTTTTTGAGTACCTACCCTTCTTGCAAAGCCATCTGTTGCCATCAACTTGGTCACACCCCATGGCATGCAAGTTTGTAACACCTTGGGGCATCAATTGCTTGCATATGTCAAGGGGCTATGAGGTGAAGATTGCTAAGCATGTAAAAGAACATAGTAGTTGCATTGCTTTTAAAACAGATATTGAATTTGAATTGCCAATAGGAAGTGAAAAATGAATTGAGAATTTTCAGTCAATCCAGTATCCACTATCCAGCTTTTATATATATATACTTGTCTAGTTATCTATCTATAGATCTTTTTAATCTATCTATCTATCTATATCTATCTAACACAGTCACAAATTCTAGATATCCAAATCGCGAGAGCGCCAGTCCTCAACACAAAAGTCACTAAGCCCACAGGCCCGATCCTTATGTCGCTGCCACCATATGGTTTCAATCCTATTTTTGCTTCATATATAGTAAAGGTGCTTCACTTTAGAATTGCTAAAATCAACATGGCCGCTTCTCAGGCTTCATCATTATTGTGAAGAGAAAACAAGTAGGTGAGGCACCTTCACTATAATATGTAAGTAGTAAATATGGGATTGGAACTATAAGGTCGCAGCGACATAAGGATCGAGCCGTGCTAAGGCGCAGGCGCGTTATCTGAATTTGAAGCCTGTCCGGTGCAAAACTATGGGACGTAAATCCGAATCGCCAATCTCATAAGTCTATTTATTCCACAATCTCTATAAATGTATACATAACCTTCCCTTCTGAATACCCTATCAGCATATCCAAGATAATGAGTGCAAACACAGTACATTTCAGGTATAATAAGATTACACATGCAATGTAAGCTGATGCAATATCAATGAAGGCAATGGAATGCAAGACTACTACACAACATTCCCATTGCACCTGGGTTTAGTGCATAGCTTGAGATCAAAGCTTCTACATTCTACAAGCGTGGAACCACATCAGCTGTACATGGTACAGTTTTCTTTGTCATAAATTTATCAATGTTTATAAATCCAAGGAAATATCTCACCACATAAATATCATAACATTGTCTACGTGCTAAGGCTAGATTGTTTCTGGTTTCGCGCTTGACTTTTCCAAATCATCTCTGGACACACAAAATTCATTTTAACAAAATACAATGAGCTTTATCGTGTTTATACACACAGAGATGTAGGCCTACTGATCCGATACCGAGTGCCACTACTCCGTATACAGTGGTCCCTGCGTTATAAGACCCCCTGTTATAAGACCGCCTTGCCTTATGTGACCGCCTTCCTCTCGCACTAAGTAGTATTTTTAGTGCATTTTGCACTCCGACGAGAGACCGCACCCCCATGAGAGACCACTTCATGACCGCAGAAGGGGCGGTCTTGTAACGCAAGGACCACTGTATAACCAAATGGTACAAGTATCGGTGGTATCGGCAACAAAATACCAGCACCGGTATCGGATCAATGTGAAAAAGTTGTATCGATCATCCCCACAGGACACTACACCCAGAGAATTAGTCGCTTCATAAAGGTTGGTCTGCTCATAATGGTGTTACTTTCCGAACGCTTCGGAGTCGGGTAGCAGGAGAAAAGGGACTCCTGACTCCGAAGGTGTCCTAAACATTATAAATGACGACTCACGACTCCCAACTTTCGATTCCACTTATCGCCATTATTGCGAACAAATATAGCATGGTTCACATAAAAAATCTCATTATCTTCAACAATCTTCATATATTTATATCTGTTACATCATTGACTTCTACTCTATACACTTTCTCCTCACAGATTTCTTACAGAATTCTTTCGGACGATTGATATTTCTGCGACCGTGTAATATCGCATTCTTAGGTGGTCATAGGGGTTATATCACAAGCTACAGAAGTCTCTATTGATGTGGGATATTAAGATAAAGTAGATTATTTTGCCGGATAACTTGGATCTATGAGAAAGGGTGCACAAAAGTCTTGCGCTATGCAGAACATTTGCTGGCAAAGAGCATTGCACGGCTAAGAGCATTGTTATAGCATTGGGAACTTGCGAAGGGAATTGTATAAAAGCATTGTAACAGTGTTGTAACTCGTACGGGAATTGTATTTTGCCCTATATTGTTATATGTTAGAATCAATAATAAGAGAATCATAGTTCTTTTTCTGAAACTTGCGAAGCAGCTGTCATCGCAGTGGTTTTTTAAAGATTTTTTTTAAATATTTGGAATTATTTTAAGAAAAAACATGCAGTGTCAAAAATCAAAGAGTAGATAGACAAAGCAAAATTTATGAAAAGGAACGATGAAAACGAGACATTGAAAATTTGGTTGTTTTAGAGTATACTGAAGCGATTCTCAAAATAACGCTTTTTCTTTTGTACCATCAAAGCGAGACAGCCTTTTTTCCCATAAATTAAGTTCCGCGATAGCTGACAAATTATCATATATTAATCATTGTTCTTTATCAACATATTAATTATAACACACCTATAACACTGTATAAAATATTACATTATTGTGACCACAATTTGGACCATAATGCCTCCCATTATTGTCCACATTATGGCAGGGCATTACCCGGCATTATTACACAGTAACTGTGGCATTATTGTGGCATTAATCCATACAACAAAGCTGTTTAGGACTTGGTGATTTGTCTTACGTTACTTGGGACCCCTGTATCACACCGCATTTCTCCCTCCAGCTTCCCTGATGCGGGCCGAGACAAAGTAGACCGAATAACTGGGCGGTGACGCCGTGACATTTGAACAATGTGACATAGCGACAAGGAAAGTAGGTCATTGCACGGATCGGGCCAATCAAAATGGTCGAATACCGGATGCTGAAGTCCGAACGTATATTCAGCCAATGAGGAAAGAAGTCGTACTGTAGTAGGACTAAAAAAATTTGGCATTCACATAACTTCAAAATTTGGTTAACTATCCACTATCCAGTGTCAATTGGGATCCGGCCGCATAGTTAAAAAGTTAATATCGGTAAAACAAAATTCCAATTTTGGTTTCAGACATCTGTGATAAACCAAACTGAAAACACAATATTGACTCAATATCGTAATATTATCAAGTCAGAATCATGATCGATGAATTGTAAGAAAACTTCGGATTCCACTTAAATTACGAAATTCCGTTGCACACTAGCTAAAATTCGCGAGTACTCGTAATTCACACCTAAGAATATCCTCAATATTCTTAGCTCAAATTATCTGACTAAGCAGCAAAGTATCATCATGATTTTTGAGGGATTGTCCATTTTGAGACTTCCGACATATATTGGTAATATCAACAAACAGACACTGTTCTACACAAAAAAAGTCGAAGGCGCGAGACATCCAGTATACGTCCAGTTATTCGGACTAGTGGTGGCCCAGCCTGGTACCAGTGGATGCTTTTATTGAGCTATGAATGTTGGATGAGATGCAGGTCTCCAGTGGACAACTCCAAAGAAATGGTCACCTACAGCTGGCTCTATAAGTATTACTGCTTTCTCTCTAGGTTTGTGATACCATTGTACCTGTTATGCTGTTCGCATGTTCAAAAAACAATCAATTGTATTGGAATTATACGAATAGCATCATAGTCTTCATCGAGATGGTATCATGTGAAAGCGATTAATTTAATTTATTTTTTTGGCAAATTATCTACCTTGCAAGATTGCTTTTTATCTATAAGCGAGTCCAAATTTACCTGCCTAACGACATTGGTATATCCATAGATTTGAATCTATTTAGAATTCTACACACTTGACTGGATTCGATTGCAACCACTGACCGGGTCGCCTGGACTTATGTTGGACGGCAGTTGAAATCATCCTTCTCTTCATCGCTGTGTCCTCCTCCTGTCCTTATTAGTAATTAGCCTACCAAGGCCTAAATACAGGACTTGAAGCCTCAATCATCCATCCATCTTTGGCAATCCTAAATAATAAATGCTGGAAGTCAAAGCCCAGACCCAACCATCCTTCCCCCTCCAAATCCTCTGGATAAATGCATTGACTCATGTGTCACCCTTGTCATCCTGACACACAATCTGCTGTCAAAATGACACGCCATGACACAGGATGACATGACACAGGATGACACAAGCCATTCTGTCACAAAGACACACTGTCCATATGCCCCCTTCCCTTGCTTTTCTTGCTTGCTTCACCAGCCCAGCCCCACTAATATGCCTTTAATCGCTACCAGTCATGCAACCGGCTAAAATATGGATTGCTGCAGCTTTCTTCCCAAACCGTTTTGCTCAAGTAACAAAGCTTGTAATGCGTTGTGTTGTTGTCTTTTTCTACAAAAATATCATGTTGAAACACGAAGAACACCACTGTCTAGAAAAATGTCAGCCAATATCATCATGCATGTATTGTAGCATGGCTGGGTGGATGGCTATTATAAATCAATGAATTTTATTTTTAGCACAGCCCTAATTAACTTGACAATGGATGATTGGGGCTTCACACATGTATATGCCCTCTGGTAGGCTAATTAGGACAGGAGGAGGACACAGCAATGTGGTGAAGGATGATTGAGTGGGCTGCCCAACATAAATCCAAGTGACCGGGCAAGAGCTGGCATCAAACCTAAGACTCAAATGATTTGAAGCTCAAGTATTACCAACTGACCTAAACCCCATATATTTTTAAACTTTGATAATTTTTTTTTAACGAGATGGACTTAATGGATATCATTTGACATTTCAGTGTCTTGTGGAACATCATCAGATATTCAGGAATTATAATTGTGATGAGACAATCTCAGAAATTTATCGTTGAAAAAAAAGTGAAATTTTAATATAAGAAGAAGGGGACAATCCTCAGCCTTTTGGAATCAATTGAGTCTCACAGGGAGTCTAAACCTGTCATGGTAGATCCAGGAAAGATCCACAACAGATTGTAAAGGGGATCTGAAACATCTTGTTGCAGACGTTTCAGAAAAGCTGTGACACAATCAGACAGATCTGGGAAGAATTGACAACTAAATTCCCAGAGGACATGGCAGAAATTCCATGACAAATTCCACGGGATGGATTCCAAGTCAGAAATCCATGACAGAAATCCAAAGCAGACCATTTCCAGAAATCCAGTTCTGCAGTGTTGTTTCATATTCAAAATGAGTCATTTTTCAAAGTGATTGAGGTGGATTCTTTAATATGATTCCTGGATAGGATTCCTGGACAAGTTTCTTGAATAGAATTACTGTATGTGATCCCTAAATACGCTTTACAAATTTATAGGAACCCTGAATGGGACTCATAAATGAGATTCCTAAATGGGAACCCTGAACATGCTGGATAGGATAATTTGGATACTTGAATACTGAATAGGATTCTTGGATAGGATTCTTCGAGTGCATGGGATTCACCCATGGATTGAATCCTCCTTTTCTCATTCAACAAGGTGGAATCCAGACAAAGGACCTGTAAATTCTGCATGAAACCAATTCTCTCAACAATACTCGACAACACCAAGACAATTGGGAAGACAATTGAGAAGAAATCGCACGAATGGATGTTAGTAAACATGCTTCAAACACAAAATGGCCATTCAGTAAATAGGGGCCTCTTTGAGAAGTTGTCAGAAATTGAGAGATCTCCATTGCAAGCTGAGACATTTTTGGATAGCCTTTATAATAATCAATCCTGCCAATTACATTGTATTGTGACTTGTTGTGACATAATTATTTGAACAGTTAGTATTTCTCAGGATAGATAGATAGATAGATAGGAAGATGAATAGATAGATAGGATTACAAAGTTTCAAAATGAAGTGTTGATTCCATCAGCATTTAGGCCATTCCTCGCATCCCTACAAAGGGGATGGTTGGTCTAGTGGTTGTGCGCTGGTCGCTGGGCTGCCAATCGCTGGGTCCAGGGTTCGAATCCAGCTCTTGCCAGGTCACCTGGGCCTATGTTGGACGGCTGTTTCAACGCTCCTTTGCCTGATTGCCGTGTCCTCCTCCTGTCCCATTTAGCCTAACAAGTGCTTAGATACAGGGTGTAAAGCCCCAATCATCCATCCATCCATCCTTACATACCCACCTCCCCATCCCCTTTCTGGATTCCTCCCGGGTCACCTGGGCCTATGTTGGACGGCTGTTTCAGTCATCCTTCGCCTGTTTGCCGCGTCCTCCTCCTGTTCTAGTTAGCCCACCAAGTGCATACATACAAGACGTAAAGACCCAATCATCCATCCATCCTTACATCCCCACCTTGTCATCTGGATTCCCATCTCTTCTCCCCCTTCACCCCCCCCCCCCCCCCCACGGAGGAGATGCAACGCTCAGAAGTGTGTTTTCTGTGAAAGAATGTCTTCCTGCTGCAATGCATACTAGACAACTTGTCCTGTGACATCACAGATCAAACTGTCATAGGTTGCTACGGTGACGACGGTCGTGACGTCACCTGGTGTGAAGTCTGCACTAATCACAGAGCAGTAAAATTTAAACAGGATGCTGCTAATGTACAAAATGAGAATTCTGTAAGGCATGTTGCACCTTCTCTTAGTATATCATCTTACCAGTACCTTCAAGCACATGGGATCTTCGTGCCCCCCCCCTCTCCTTTTCCCCTCCTCCTCATGATAATCTTCACAGATTCACAGATCCCACGACCCTTGCTGTTCTGGATCATTTAGATCTCCCTATCAGTGCTCGGTGCAGGCAAACATGGTATAGGGGAAGATAAAACACCAAGCGTGTTTTAGGGAAAGCGCATTTTCTCGGCCCTCTGACGGTCCGCCCCGATATAAAAACTTTTTTATAAACTTCTTTGTTTGACTTTTTACTTAGCTTTTTCGTTGATCATCCACGACTGGAAAATTTACTGTGTTATTTTCGTCTGCATGCGTTGGCTTTTTCTTCTTTACCATACCGACCTGACCTCTGTGGGAATGCCGCGAAATTAAACATGGCGCCCGCTGCTGCTCCCTGTTGTCAAGTGTTGACGGTTGCAAGGTTTTCAAATAAAAGTCCCTCAAACCTAAATGAAATCCTATGATTCTCTCACAAGAAGTCTGTCAATGTTTTGCTTGATTTTCTAAATGATTAAAACAAGAAAAAAAATCCCATAACTGAGCTGGCATTTTATCACCCCTGACAACGATTGTGTCAGCAACTGCCAATCCAGATGAAAGGAGGCAGCCAGGTGAGATTGTAAAGAACAGGGGGAAAAAAGGGAAAGAAACGGAGGAAAAGAGAAAGAAAAAAACAGAAAAGTGGAAAAGGAAAAAGGAAAAAATTGTGAAGAGTGAAAAAGAAAAAAGCTGAGATGCCACGCAAATGCATAGTGTGCGAGGATGTGGCGGGTTACCACCAGTTTCCATCAGACAAGAAAAGGTAAACCAGCAAATATATTTTTAAAGTCTTCTCCAATGTATCCTGTCCACTTAGGCCAAAAAAAAAATTACTTTGAAAGAAAAAAACCTTTGCCAATGCCATGTCATTAAAAAAATTGTTTATTATTATATATAGGCTATATCATATTTTTGAGGGAGGGAATATTGCTGGAATAGGCATAGGAGCCTAAGAGCTCCTAAGGAGATAAGAATATTGAAGGGTTTATGGTCCTAAAAATATTACCTAAATTACCCATACCCCAAAAAAATTTAATTCTCAAAACTCTTTAAAATATTTCATATCCAAAAATTTAGGGGCTGCAGCTCATCCCCCCCCCCTGCCTCAAATGCCTTATTATATTTTTTTGGGGGGGGGGGGTATCTTTTTACTTTTTACTAAGAATATATTTATATTATGACATGGATTGCTTTGTATTGACCCGAGTGTTCTGATTATTCTTATTGGCATCACCAGGATTTATTTTACTGGTGGGCAAGGGGGTGGGGGGGGGGCGTCCAACCGGGGGCGACCGTGTGACATGTAATGACATTATGGGACAATGGGTTTCAGTTCGAAATTAGGGGAGGGCAGAGGGGTCAAATGAATTTCACCGGCCCCCTTCTTCCCCCCCCCCTGATGACGCCACTGACTATTTTCGATCCTTGCCACGCTAATGTTTTGCTGAGGGCACTAGAATAGGAGCGTCAATTCAAAACAATACATGTCACAATTTATTTATTCTATTCCAGTTAAAATACAAGGGAAAATATGAAAAATACAAGGGAAAATACAAGGGAAAATAAGAAAAGCCATAAAATAACTATTTGGCCTTATTTAATTTCCCTGGATATTTCAAATTTTATTTGGGACAGTACATAATGGCTTGTCATGGAATCTTGTTTTTTTGTTCTGAATTTCACTTTTCATAAATTTATGCAAAAATTATGCATTAAAACATTTTTTAGAGGAAAGGAACACAAGTTAAAAATTCTAAATGGGTATTTTTAAGCAGTGGATGTCACTTTACATATATATGTTATTTGTTGAAAATTACCCCCCTACCCACCCTACATTTGAATGATTAAACAAAATATTCCATTCGGCGAACAATTTAGGTCGAAGAGGGCATTGTAATCACTTTGGTAAAATGTTGTCCGTCCGCCAGGTGGTCGGGCGGCAGGCAGATAGATAGTTTCCAGGCCATAACTCAGCCCGTATTGCATGTAAATGGATGAAATTTGGTACACTTATATATTGCCTATATGGTCTAGTTGTGCCTTTTGATGGTCTGATTGATTGATAATCCATGCTTCTTAAAATATTGAAAAATATATGTTTGGTAATTTTAGCCAACTTTCAGCTGCCCGGAGACCTTCGGAAATATTGGGAAAATTCGGTCTCACATAATTGTGAACATTCTAAAAATACAAGTGATGGTAAAATATTCAGTACAATTCAGACTGGAATCAAAATATGATTAAAAAAATATATATACAAGTACGCAGTGATCCACAGTTTCCCTAAGTTATCCTAACTACAGGCTAGCGGTAGTAATCATGTGCTTTATGTTGGTTTTACCAATGCGATAATTTATTTTTTAAATATTGAGCACATAGCACATAAGGGGGGGGGTTAGTTTTTCAACTAATCTCCCCAATAATGAGGAATGGTCTTAATGTTATGACCTTTTAATTTCCAGGAATAAAAATCAAAACCTCCTATTCTAAATTCCAATCTTCTTCTTTTGAATGTTCAAATATTGCTTTTTCCTCTTTCAGACAGAACGCATGGTTGGACGCATTGGGCCTCCCTGAGCTGTGGCATGAAACAAATCTTGAAAACAAGCGCCTGTGCAACCGGCACTTTGGAGTACATGACCGAATGGAGCCTACAAATCCGTAAGTTTGAAGAACTACTGGCTTAAAGGAAACCCAAAAAGGGGAGTTTTGTCCGAGGGGGTACTTACTTTTCACACGTGTTCCAAGGGGGGGTATTAATTTTTGACAACCCTTCCATGTGGGGGGGGGGTAATAAATTTTAACAAAGAAAAAATGTTATACAACACACATATATATATACTCACTTTATCTAGACTTTTTTACACGCAAAAGTCCACAAAATTATGCAAATCTGTATGTGTGACCTTGTATAACAGTATATATGTGCGCAGAGCTTTTTATGCCCAGATGGGGGTGGGGTACTAAAAATCCGTATGAAAAAACGCGGGGTATCAATTTTTGACGGGAAGTTCCAGCAAAACTCCCCCCCCAGTCATAAATTCTGAACGGTTCCCAGCAATTAGGCTGGAAATCCAAAAATATAGCAATTAGGCTGGAAACTCAAAAATATAGCAATTAGGCTGACCTCGATGTGATAGACAGTTACATAGATAAGGGACCGTTCAGAATTTATGACTGGGGGGGGCAGGGAGTTTTGCTGGAACTTCCCGTCAAAAATTAATACCCCCCCCCTTGAGTTTCACGCGGATTTTTAGTACCCCACCCTTACATATATATACTGTTATACACAGCCACGCGTACTGATTCGCGTCATTTCGCGAACTTTTGTGCGTAAAAAGTCCAAATAAAACGAGTTTATGCGTGTTTATTAACAATTTTTCTTCGTTAAAATTTCTTACCCCCCCTTGGAAGTGTTGTCAAAAATTAATGCCCCCCCTTGAAACACGTGTGAGAAGTTAGTACCCCCTCGGCCAAAACTCCGACCCCCCCAGTCATAAATTCTTAACGGTCCCTAATGCCACAGAGAGCTGGCGGACAGACAAAAATGATTAGATTGATAGACAGGGATAGATCTATAGAAACAGTGGCGTCACCAGGGGGGGGGGGCAGGGCAGGGGAACGGCCTTGGCCCCCCTAAAATAAATCCTGGTGATGCCACTGGATAGAAAAGACAGATGGGCCATTCTCAAATTTCCGGACAAAGTGCCCTGGAAAATGTTGGTAACAAAGTGGACTTTGGCAGAGTGCCCATCAAACAGTGCATAAAATATTATAGAAAATAGGAATTATTTACTCTAAAATATAGGAGAATACTCTAAGTACTTAAATAGGACAACATAGCAATTTTCCTGGCCCGGAAACAATTTTTTTTTATATTTGTTTTATTTTTTACTCCTCGATTAGAGTGGGACTGGCGTCCCAATGTTTGCGGATCAAACCTGACTTTTAAAAATTATGCAATAGTCTCTAGCAAGCTACTATGAATACACATTCATTAAAGAAATGCCACACTTGAATTTAGCTCATATTTTTGCAAATTTATAAATATTTTTGTCCAAAACCAAATTTATGGATTTGATTCTAGCAAAAATCATTCAACAGTGACTATTTCCTGTCTTATTTGTGGTCCATTTTATCAAATTTCACCCAGAGAATCTACTCTGCTGGAGTGTCAAATTTCAGTGACAGACACGGGGGGGGGGGGCCTAGGGGGCCCAAGCCCCCCTAGACCACCAAGATTAATAGTAGCATTTTGAAGAAAAATTGCGATAACGCGAGCCCGCGAATGCCAAAACACGTACGGGTCCCCCAAGACTATCGGGTCTGGATCTGCCACTGAATTTGAGATAATTTTGCACAAAAAATACCTTCCCCACACCTTACAACCAAAAAGGAAGATGTCATTAGAAAGTCTGCCTAATAGACGATAAAAAGCCAAAAAATCACTTTAGCAACTTAACTTTTAGATTTTACACAAAACTTTGAAAATCTGCATTTCACCAATTTTGGGACACACTGATACAGTGATGAAAATGTTCTTGGATTGAACTATTTTTGTAAAACTTTCACTCGATGTGTCCGACATGTCTCAGAGTTGTTAAAAATAATTAAAAAATATTAAAAATAATGAATTCAAGGCAAAAGTAATAATAAAAGAAAAGTTTCACTGCATTGAATGCCAAATTTTAAAAGTGAAAGTGACTGGCACCACAAAAAACATCAAAATTAAAAAGTGACTAGCACCACAAAAAACATCAAAATTAAAAAGTGAATTTTTGATATCGCAAGAAATTGTTTACAGATATCTCTGCCCCGACATGAATTAAACTGATATTCCGGTAAAATAGTTCCAGGTCTATACTTTGAAATTAATTTCTTAAATCAGAGAGCATCAGTCGCATTCCAGAAATTACCTACAGGTGGCACTTCGGGCCATTACCAATATTAATCGAACCCTTGTGACCTTATTGCCGGTTGATTTATTTGGACTGGAAAAAAGCACCATCTGAAGGAAATTTCTGGAATGAGACTTACATTCTGAAGTTAAAAAAGTTGTGACAAAATAGTGACCTGGAACCTTTTTTTACCGGAATATCAGTTCAGTCCATGTCAGGGCTGAGTCATCTCAAACACCTTGTCAGCTGTCAATGAGATAAAATAAATTCCGTTTTTGGATTTTAATGGTTTTTATAGTGATTGTAACTTAAACTAACCTTCACGTTTAAATTTTTGTGTTTAATGCAATAAACGATTTTTTCTTATCAATAGTTTCCCTTTATTTTTTTACACACCTCTCTGACATGTAGAGGAAAGTAGGGAGAAGACTCCGAGAAGTGGACCACCATTGGTATATCGCTGATTTAAAAAAAAAAAGTGGCCCAGTTCTCCCTACTTTCCTATGACAGGCCCATTTAAGCATGTAACTCCCAAACGGAGCCTCCATTTGGGACTTCAGGGAGTTATGGGAGTTACGGGAGTTAGCAGGAGTTAGCGGGAGTAAGTGGGAGTTAGCGGGAGTAAGTGGGAGTTACTGGGAGTTAGCAGGAGTTAGTGGGAAGTACGGGAGTTAGTGGGAGTTATGGGAGTTAATGGGAGTTAGTGGGAGTTACGGGAGTTAGCAGGAGTTATAGAAGTTAGTGGGAGTTACGGGAGTTAGTGGGAGTTAGCGGGAGTTAGTGGGAGTTAGCGGGAGTTAGTGGGAGTTACGGGAGTTAGCAGGAGTTAGTGGGAAGTACGGGAGTTAGTGGGAGTTATGGGAGTTAATGGGAGTTAGTGGGAGTTAGTGGGAGTTACGGGAGTTAGCAGGAGTTATGGGAGTTAGTGGGAGTTACGGGAGTTAGTGGAAGTTACGGGAGTTAGTGGGAGTTAGCAGGAGTTAGCGGGAGTTAGTGGGACATAGCGGGAGTTGCAGGACGTCAAGGAGTTCCGGGAGTTACATGCTTAAATGGGGCCTCATGACACATCTTGTGAAAATTTCACAAAAATAGCCCAATTCAAAAGGCATGAAACTAAATAATTGTCACTTTGATTCAAAACTGGTGAAAAGCAAATTTTCTAAGTTTTGTGTAAAATCTAAAAATAAAGTTGGTGAAGTAGTTTTTCGGCTTTTTATCATATATATATATTAGTTAGACTTTCAAATGACATTTTGCTTTTGGTTGTAAAGTGTAGGGAAGGTATTTTGTTGCGCAAAATCTCAAATTTCCTAAAACTGACCAAAAAAGATAGGAAATGGTCGCAGCTGATTTTTAGTACAATTATGCTTATTAACGATAGAATCAATTCCATCAATTTGGTTTTGGCAAAAAAAGTTTATTTGCAAAAATATGAGCTTACATCAAGTGTGGCGTTTCTTTTGCTGGCGAGTGTATGTGAAAAGTTAGTTGTTAGGCTATAATGACAAAATTAATAAAAGGGTTTATTTTCATCGGTAGGCGTAACTCATTGGTAAACCATCCTTATTTATAAGCATTGCTTGCAGTCGTAATTTTTTACTAAGTTAAGTAATTTTTGACATTTCAGGAAATCTCGCTTGACCAAGGCGGCTGTTCCCAAATTAAGAATACCATTGGTAAAGACGCAATGTGCAGACGAAACAGGAGGAGACTCGGGAAAGACCGTAAAAAACCCACTTGACAAAGAAGGAGGAGACTCACTTAACCCAGCATCACTACAGCCCCAACTTTCTTCCCTGACGTGTCAAACCATCAACAGCATCCAATTAGCTAAACTTACAGAGCGCAACATGGCACTAGAGCAGAAATGTCAGCTACAAAGTATGCAGCTGCGAGAGAACAAACGATGCATGCAGAACATGAGATTGAAAATGTGTAAGTTAAAACAAAAAATTAAATCTTTAGGCTCTCCATCTAAAAAATCCAAAAAAAATCTCAAATCAAAATGTCTAAGTGCGTTGAGGGATGTAATTACTGACGAAAAATCATTTAATTTCCTTTCGACTCAAATTCGGCTATCTAACACAAATAAATACCATTTTAGATATTCAATCAGTGAAAAATCTTTATTTCTTAGTCTACTTTCGGCCAGTCCTAAATGTTACAAATTACTTAGAAAAATTATTAATATCCCTAGCATTCAAACACTAAAAAGACTACTAAAAAATTGTAATTTTGGCCCGGGTTTCCACCAGTTTTCCCTCAACGCACTTCAATCCAAAGTTAGCAGTATGTCCAATCATGAGAAACTCTGTGTACTACTGATGGATGAGATGTCTCTGAAAGAGGCTTTGCATTATGATCACAATTTAGACAAAGTGCTTGGTTTGGAAGATTACGGCAAAGTCCGTGGCCCTGGCCTAGCCAACCACGTGACTGTTTTCATGATCAGAGGTCTTACCACAAAGTGGAAACAGCCAATAGGTTATTTTTTTTCCAATAGTACAATCAAATCTAATAAATTACACACCTTAGTTCTAGAGGCTATTAGGAAAATCAATGCCACAGGTCTAAATTGTGTTAGTTTAATTTGTGATCAGGGGGCCAATAATCAATCTGTAATTAAACAATTAGGGGTAACCATTAATCAACCTTACTTTTCTGTAGATCAAAATCAAATAAATGTATTTTATGATCCACCACATGCCATTAAAAACATTAGGAATAATCTTAAATCAAATGACTTTATTTTAGATGAAACTCCAATCTCCTGGTCAATCATAGAAGAAACATATAAATATGATAAACAATTAAATTGTAGAATGCTCCCAAAATTAACTGATAAACATATTTCTTTACAAGGTTTTGGAATCAATATGAGAGTTAGATTAGCAACACAAATTTTAAGTCATTCTGTAGCCTCAGCAATAAACACTCTAATTAAACTAAATGTATGGGAAGGGGATAAACTTAAAATTGCCTCTAAAACTGCTGAATTTGTAGAAAATTTCAATAATCTGTTTGACATCTTTAACAGTAAATCTTTCTGTGAATCAAAACCATTTTCTAATCCTATCTCTAATAATAATCTAAATTTTGAATTTTTGGATAATTGCATGAAATGGCTTCCTAAATTAAAACGCACCAATTCCACACGTATTCAACAACTTCCTTGTGTTCAAGCGTGGCAAATAAATATTAATAGCTTAAAAGACCTGTGGCAGCGCCTTTCAACAAATCAGACGTTAGGTCTTAAATTCATTTACACTAATCGTTTAAATCAGGATGCTCTAGAAAATTTTTTCTCTATAATTCGTGCTAAAAACCATAATGATGACAGACCAGATTCATGGAGGTTTGAGACAGCTTTTAAATCTATTTCTTTTGAATCAGTCTTTAATTTAAGCCAAAATTCTAACTGTGAAATAGATAGTGACCACTTCCTTCTTAAACCAAATGATTACTATAATGAAATAACTCAATCGATAGAACTAATAACAGATGATCACTCATATTCATTGCCAGGCAGCAATAACAATAGCACAAATAGTACAGAGAGAGATCATTCTGATGTAACTTTAAATTCTTTAGAATCAAATGCAGTCGCTTATGTAGCAGGTTATCTAATCAAAAAATTCAACGCTCTTAACAAATGTCAAACTTGTAAAAACCTTTTGTCATCTCCAATTAACAATCAAATACATAACAATAATTATGAATTCATTAGGCAAAAGCAGTATCAAAATCTAAGTGATAATCAAGGACTGACTGCACCTTCCGTAGAATTTCTAGCTTTAACTAAATCATTAATTGAAATAATTTCCACCAATCTCAACATATTTTCTCCTTACGCTGTCTCAAACAAAATTAATAAATTATGTCTTTCTTTAGTTTCCAATCATTACCATCTCACTTGTGGTCAAGACCTCTGTATCAACACTTTGAAATCAATTACAAAATTATTAATTAAAATCAAAATTCATTTTGCCGTGAAACAGAAAAACCAAGCACTTAAACTGCCAAAATTCCGTAAAAATACAAAACTGTTAAAAGTTTCTCATCAATAACTGAAAGAAAATCAAAAATTTATCTGATTAATCTTCATGGAAACTTTCCTTCAAAATTATCTATCATTTTAATAATATTGCTATATTCTGTGTGATCAAAATGCATAGCCTCTTTTGGAGTCACTCAATCCATCCTACATACTAGGCCTATATATTAGGGATATTCATGATTCAATTATCTCAGAATTCTCAAAATTAAAAAAAAAAAACCCTCTGTAAACTAACAAGCCAGTTGCTACCTAGAACTACAAATTTATACGTATTCACATAGAATTATACAAAAGAATTTGAAAGTGTTTCATAAATTACCTAGGTGAATTAAGATGAGCATTATTGATCTACAATGTTGTGGGCACAGTAGTTTCTCATATATAGACATACTGCTAACTTTGCAAAATTATAATTGACATACTGTTCTGCATGCATCGTTTCTTTGGGGTGTACATGGGTCCAGAAAACAGGTGTGTCAAATGTTATACATTAAATCAAAGATTATGAACTTTAAATGGACTCTTGAAGTCAGAAAGGCGTTTTTCTGAGCATGAATTTTAAACAAATACTTTCAATGTCATTTGTCACTTTCAAAAATAAATCCTGTTAGCAGCTAGTTAGTGTCCATCACAAGAGAACCTGTTTGTACCCATGTGCACCCCCTTTAATCTTCAGCAGCGAAATAATAAATGTGTGTGTATCATTATTACAATCTAAATTAAATCATTGGAATTGCTTTTAAAACAAAATAAATTAGCATTTTTTTAACCCCATGACTGAAATCAAGGAAACATTAACACAAAATAGGGGGAATGTTTGTTAGTGAACGTGTATGTCTGTATGAACCTGAATAGCATAATAATATTACTAACATGTTAATGTGTTTGATGCATTTAAACTGTTCATGTAAGTCTATTAAAACATGTAACAAATATTCATTGTGTGACATTTAATTAGCCCATCTTCATATAACTACTTGAGAAAGAAACATATTATTTGTAGCTGACATTTTTGCTCTGGTGCTGTGCTGTGCTAAATGACTATTACATCAATTTTACTCATACACATGTATACATGTATGTGTTAATTATAAATTTTTTATCTTATTGTATATAAACAGAGATAAATAACATGTAGCTGACATCTTGGCTTTGGTGCTGTGTTGTGCAAAATTAATATTATTACATAAATTTCATTTTATTATAGCAATAAAAAAATAATGTGCTACACACAATAACATTTTTATATTATATTATGCTGTATACACATATAAAAATTTGTCTACGGTGATTTAAAGAGTCTTAATAATTCATAACCCAAGCTGTCAACATGTATTTATTATTGTTGCTGTGATATTATATATTACAACATATTTATTCTCTTTTTGCATAACAGCTGCTGTGAGCCTGTGATATTATATTACCACTATATTTATTCTCTTTTTATATTGTTGTTGTTTGGCATAAACAGTAAAACTGCTGTCTTGTTATTGTTATGACACTAGAAACTATTGTTGCTGAGTGTTGGAAATAAATTTTCAAATGTGAAATATATTGTCTGTTCTCTGTAATCACATTTTTCACTATTTATTTGACAACTTGATAATCAAGTAAATCAACATCATGAGTCTAAATAACTACAAAGACTTCTGCACATTATCAAAGTGTTATTTGTCACAAATTGTCATGCATGCACCAGGGTCTAATTAATTGGCTGAATTGCACTTCCAAGTGTCACCTGTCAAAACTCTGAAGTTTGCTAAAATCAATCCAATTGAACATGACACCAATTGAAGCAAGATGTCCTGACTGCAACACAGGATTGCTGCTGAAGTTGCTTTGTAATCTGGAGCTTCTGACTGCCATTATAACAGCTCTTTTGTGCCTGTCAAAAGCAGCGGACTTCAACCTGCTTTGCTCATGATGCAAACTGTCAAATGACAGTAACGTCGTAATAGTTCTGGGGCGGACCGTCAGATGGCGTCTTGATTTTCGCTTTACCATTGCGCCTATGGTGGCGTCAGATCTTGTGGTAGATTATTTTTGGTGCAGGATCCAACTGCCCCCATAGATCACAATGTTAATAGGGGTGACCATGGTCCTTTGTCAGGTTGTCCATCAAACTGGCCACACACACACAGACTGAGACAAACACAGTGGGGTGACACAAGAAATAGCATGGGCATGATACAATGTTGTTGTTTTTTGTTGTCTTTTTTCGTGACACTTTATATCATACAATGTTAGCATTTACAAAGATCTTGGATGATTCTACGGCTTGGAATTTGGCATAAAATCAGGATTTCTCAGTAGCAAGAGCCAATCCCAAGATCAGGTGCAGTTTTCACATTTTCTGTGTATAAACTGGCATACAATCTTTAATAAGAGGGTCAGGATCACAATTCTTTCACCAAATGAAAGATATCTTTTGTCGTAAAATATGTTTAAGGTCCTAGGTCTGTATTGTAGACGAATATCAAACTACAATTGAAATATTGTACAAAAATCAGGATCTCTGGGATGTCCCATGTAATGCAAAACCTGACTTTGCAATGTTTAAAAGCAATTCATTCAAGTATTACTAATAGCAGAGCTATGAAACTACCTGTGATGCTTCATATACTTATTAGAAGTAATATCTACGAAAATAGTGTCATTACCTCTGCCAGGAAAGTTGCAGTCAATGTTTTTCCGAAGCTGCGCAACCTGTCCCGATTTTCCAGAATTAGCAACTGCTTGTATTAACAGGTCAGTAAAAAAATTGAAGGAGAAATATTATTTTATTTCACTGCATTTCCTGTTGGTCCCATCTCTTCACAATGTTACTGAACAAAAATAAACTTGCTAGCATGTATATTCAGGTTGTAATGGTCAAATTAAAAATGGGACATGAAATGTTCAACGCTAAATTTTAAGAGTAACTTTGCTAAAGTCGGAGATTCAAAGTATTGTTTGGCCAACTTGGAATTTCTGTAAGCAGTTTATCCTCTGGATTCCAGTGGTCCCATGTATTGGTAACATTCGTGCCAAATTTCAAGGCTGTAGCAAAAGATCAAGTTTAATTTTTACGCAAATCAAAAATGGGACATGAAATGTTCCACAATGAAATTTTGGAGTAATTTAGCAAAATTCGGAGATTCAAAGTAGTGTTTGGACAATTTATAATTTTTGGCAGCACTTCATCTTCTGGATTCCTGTAGTCCCATGTATTGGTAACATTCGTGCCAAATTTCAAGGCTGTAGCGAAAGATCAAGTTTAATTTTTACGCAAATCAAAAATGGGACATGAATGATATAAATTGTATGAAAAGTTTGAATAAAAATGTTGCTTGTACTGTGGTTTTCGTACTTTATATTTAATTTTTCACAATTTTGAATAGCCAGTCAGATAGCTGATGTTCCTAGCTTCACGTTGATCTTTCCCACGTGAAAATCTGACACCAAGGCCAAAAATTTTAAATGGAGTTAGTGAACATGTCTGAAGGTCTATGTTACGCTGTGCATGCGCCTGATCTTGGGATTGATCAAACTCTTTGGATTTTTAAATTGCTTGGTTCCATTCCCCCTGTGACTAGGTCACCTCGACCTACTATGTTCGACAGCAGTTTCAATCATCATTTGCCCCTTGATGTTTCTGTCCTAATTAGCCTCCCCCATGCATAAATACAAGATGAAAAGCTCAATCATCTATCTCTCTATCTACCTATCTATCTATCTATCTATCTATCTATCTATCTATCTATCCATCTATCCCTCTATCTCTCTATCTATATATCTATATATCTATCTATCTATCTATCAATCAATCTATCTATCTATCTATCTATCTATCTATCTATCTATCTATCTATCTATCTATCTATCTATCTATCTCTCTATCTATCTATCTATCTATCTATCTATCTATTTATCTATCCATATCAATTTATCATCTACATATTTTTTGGATACCTTTTTCCAAAGAACAATTATGATGTCTATACTCTTGAAGTACTCTGTATCCTTTTCCCCCCATTATAACATCAATGAAATTGTTGCTTCTCCCATATTGCCCTGTGTAATATAGCAATGATACATTACCCAACTGTGAGCAGAGAGAATGGGAGCTCTCTTTTACAATAGGTTGTTTGCAAATGATCCATTGCACCTCTGTGTGCCATACAACAAATGAAAGCCCAAAAAGACCATATAAAAAGAGAAAGCCATTCTTTAGGTCTGCTTTACCATGTATACTGAGCCCTCACAATGCTTTGTTTGAATATATGAGTCTGATGGGCTGCTGTGAAACAATTGTTGCTATCATTGGAGTATGGAGGGATGATTGGGGCTTTACGTCCTGTATTTATGCACTTGAGTTGATAGGCTAATTATGACAGGGAGAGGACACAGCAATGAGGTGAAGGATAATTGAAAATGCCATCCATCATTCAACATACTATATCTATCTATCTATCTATCTATCTATCTATCTATCTATCTATCTATCTATCTATCTATCTATCTATCTGTCTATCTATCTATCTGTCTATCTATCTATCTGTCTATCTGCCTATCTATCTATCTATCTATCTATCTATCTATCTATCTATCTATCTATCTATCTATCTATCTATCTGTCTATCTACCCATCTATCTCCCCATCTATCTATCTACCTTTATCTTTTTCAACAGGTGTCCACATACTTCTGCACTCAGCTGTATTTGAACAGTAGGTGCAGTATGTTGTTTCCACTCCTGCAGCTTTTTCCTGCAGTTTCCCTGCAGCTCTTTGACTGCACCTGTTAAGCTGGAGGTCAAGTCCCCTGCAGGCTTTTATTTTGGGTCAGGAATTCATGCTGGGAACAGCTTCCTTTGCATGAAACCAAATATTATTGTGAACCACACAATATTCCATGTAATATGGGCAGCATAGGGGCTAATAATAATGTGGTAAATGATACATACCATGGTCATGATAGTTGTGCTTGCAAGAAGAAATCACTTGAAAATTGATACAGACATCAAATTATCAATGTATCTCCCCCCCCGCCCATCTGGTCTCTACAATTACATACAAGAGTGGATGGTTAAATGGGCTTTATGTTTATGTCCTGTAGTTGGATACTTTAGCAGGCTAATCAGGACAGGAGGAGGACACAGTGATGAGGCAATGGATGATTGAAATTGATGTCCAACATCGGTCCAGCAGTCCAGCAGTCCTGCACATTCGCAAGCTTCCTGTCCAGACAGCTGAAGGAGCCGTGAAATCAGAGCTGGAATCAAACTCAAGACCCAGTAATTGGAAACCAACAGTGCTACCAACTGAGCTCATTTTACCAGAATTCTTAGCATGCTTAGTGAAGATATATACTACAGAAGGAACTGCCATTAATAACAATTTCACTGCTTTTGACCTTGGACAATAGCATATTAGCAAGAGCCCCAAGTCACCAACAGAAGTAGGCAAGAGTTGTAATGCTTACGCTGAAGGCAATGGATCTTGTGCCAAAACAATAAATCTCAAGGTTTTGTACTACGAGGTTTTGCTTTGTGTATTATTTTCTGGCTTTCAAAATGGATTGGTTGCTAGTTATAAGGCGAGAAGAGATCTATCTATCTATCAATCTATCAATCTATCTATCTATCTATCTATCCATCTATCTATCTATCTATCTATCTATCTATCTATCTATCTATCTATCTATCTATCTATCTATCTATCTATCTATCTATCTATCTATCTATAATTCAAAATTCATAAATGCAGTCCTGCGCCACATGGAGTGAAACCTGCTGTTTTGCTTTGACAAATTCCATAATATCACCCTATCCTCTTGCTGGGCTGTCATAACATGCACAGTTGGAAACATTAAGAAAATACCTTAAATACCATTTATCCACCAAGGCTTATAATTGGTTGTGATACAATAATCAGTTTTTGTCATTTTAACACATGTGGTGATCACCATTTAAAGTCCTTGTGTCTATTGATAATTATGGATGCTTTGGGGTTTTACGTCCCGTATTTATGCACTTAGGTTAATCAGGAGAGTAGGAGGACACATCAATGAGGCGAAGGATGATTGAAATTGCCATCCAACATAGGCCCAGATGAATTCGAACCCAGGACCCAGAGATTAGCAGCCCAGCATGCTATCACTGAGCTAACTGACTTGATGTAGTCTTGAACAAAAGATAATTTATTTAGATGTCTTATAAAGGCACTGAAAAACGATGTTCTGAAAATATTTAATTAACTTCAAAACTGCAATTCATAAATTTCAAATTTGTAAATTATTCAGTTAAAAAAATATTTTAGAACTTGACAAGGCTTTGTTTTGTTTTGGTGACAGATGGTACCTAATCTGTTGATTTTTTTTTCTTTCAGTGTCTTTTTTCCTCTGGGAGGGTTGGGGCACCTTTTTAAGCCCTTTTTACCAGTGATTCAAACAGTAATTTACTTTAAACCATGAAAATGTCACAGATTAGTCATAAATTACTAATAATCATCACAAAATTGGTTTAATTAAAAGGAAATTATAGATTTTCTAAAGGCATTTATAAGGTAGTGCAATGCTAGTGCTTGTTGAAATAATAATAATCTTTTTTTTTTAATTTCACAAAACCAAATACCAGTTTAACACTTCTTTAATCCAATGCACATTTTTCATTTCTAGCAAAAATTCGCTAGCAGCAAAAAAGAATTAAAGAAATTTATTTTATTCTTGTTGTAAAACTTTTCACTTTTAAAAAGTGCTGGTATTTCCTGATTTGCCAGCATATTTCACTGCTTATTTTTTAACAACAAACTGCTGAACATTGAACAAGTTCTGTAGAATACTGGCTTTTTTTTCTTACAACAAACACAGAGAAATCCTTGAATACTTCTGAGATGCCATCATACTCCAACATATGTTAGTTATTTCTGTTAATTGCTTGCACACTATCCACTAAGTATCATATGAAAGCTTGCAGCCATGGAAAACATTAGCTAAGAAAATAAGCCAACTTTTTTTTTGCATATTTTGGTTTTTTCTTTGTCCTTGACTGGCTTGTACACTAAATCAATATATAAGCAATATAATAAGTTAGGCCTGCATACACATTGATGAATGCTTGTTGCCTCAGTGGTTAGAGAGGTTGGAGTGGTTAGAATTCTAGTTCTGAGCAGAAGAGGTCCAGAAAAGTTTAGTTGAGGTCACCATCTCTTGGAACTTCTTTTATCGATTGATGGATGATTGGGGCTTTACGTCCTGTATTTATGGACTTGGTAGGCTAATTAGTAATTAGGAAAGGAGGAGGACACAGCAATGACACGAAAGATGATTGAAACGGCTGTCCAACAAAGGCCCAGGTGACCCGGCAAGACCTGGATTCGAACCCTGAACCCAGCGATTGGCCGCCCAGCACCCTACAACAGAACTAGCCCTCCCTCTGAGACACAATGAAAAAGACACAACCACAAATCATAAATCACAAATCATAAATCACAAATCATAAGTACCTACAGTTCGGTAACAAATCACTAATTACAAATCACCATCAGCCACTTTAGGCCCTCTTAGAATTGAGTTAATATCAAAAGGGGGCCAAATGTTATGGAATCACATTCTAGCATTCTGGTTGCCAAGGTTACAGATGTCCCCATTGTGACGTCATAATAAAAGTAATCATCTCTCTGACAGAAGGCTTAACAGCTGACTGATGAAAAATAATGAAAGGCATGATTGGAATTGATGTTAATTCAGTTCTGACAGCCTTTTAATGGCATCCAATCTGATAAAAGCGAAACAAGATTTTGAAAAAAAGTGTTTGAAAGAATGGAGAAATCTCTGGAGAGAGGTTGGACTACTTGCAAGGCACTTTAGGGTGACATGTCCTCAGGGCTCTTCACAGGTCAAAATGCAGATGACATTTAGCAGCACCAGAATACACTTTCAACGTATTCAAACTTTTAAAGGATTTTCAATTTAGATTCACAGCTATTTCTAGAACATTAATATCATGCTCTAAGGCCCTACCTGATGATGAGGCAGATGAGTAAAATCATCATTGAGATCATCTTCATTGATCATCATCTTCATCATGACATCATCATCAACATCCTTATCATCATCATCATCATCATCATCTTCATCATGACATCATCATCAACATCCTTATCATCATCATCATCGTCATAATCATCATTGTGACATATCACTTTCACACAATAGGTCCTCACTACAAACATCACTCACTGAAGAAACTTATTAATTGAAGCCATGCATTAAGTCAATTCATATCTATTTCTAACTTTCAAGAAAGCAGTAGGCCTAACCTATAATATAGACCACAATGTCTTCAAAAATATTAGAAAACCATCTCAATTCAAAAGGACAATCATCATCATTGATGAGTTTAAGTTTTGGAAGTGCAGGAAAGATAAAAAATACAATTTTCAAAGGTAAAGAGCACATACTTTCCTCAAAAATAAATATCAGCCCCTCTAATCAAGAACACGTGGAAGTTCATAATTCTGGGGTTAAAATCTGGGTATATAATTTACTAAATGCAGTAAGCAAACAAAAACACAAACAACAAGATTGTAAGTGCTCATTATGTGCAAGGCTGGACACGCCTGAAGGCCTCATCTATCATCCTATCCAAATCTTTATCATCAAAATGACACTTTCCCTCCTGTCCTGTCAATTTGTGTCAAGACATGCCAATTTGGTGTAGGGTACAATGATTGTGTGAAATGTTAATGTAGTTTATCATTGTTGCACTATAAAGTATAAATTTGAGAGATGAAATGGTCCTCCAAACATTTGCTATGCACTGAGCATAGATGTTTAAGCTAAATCATAGAAGTATTATAGCTCTGTAGCAAAATGTATCAGTGTCTATGCTGAGCAAATAAAAGATCCCTCACATGGGGTAGATAAGTAACATGTTGAGGACTACCACTCTCTCTCCCATCTCATCAATCAACCCCTGTGAGCGCCCAGAACTGGACTTAGAGGGCTGCACTTACCATATCTATCTATCCATCTATCCATCTATCAATCTATCTATCTATCTATCTATTCCCAAGCACAGAGCACCGGCCTACAGAGCAATGGGAACGGATGAGTGGGGCTTTACGTCCTGTATTTATGCACTTGGTAGGCTAATCAGCACAGGGGGAGGACACAACAATGAGGCAAAGAATGATTGAAACAGCCATCCAACATAAGTACAGGTGACCCGGCAAGAGCTGGATTCGAACCCGGAACCCAACGATTCGCAAAATCTCAGGATCTGATGATGTGAAAATGCTGAAACTTTCTGAAAGAGAAAACTCCAAAAACCGAACCAAGCTTCGTCATGAAAAATTGGTGACAACTTATGAATGGAATCAACCCCACATGCTCGAGGCAAAAACCTTTTTTAGGGTGAACCGCCTTTCTGATTTTGACCCTCAGGGGCTTTTATAAGTCCTTGGCACATGGTGCCAAACTGAGGCAAGGCTTTATCCCACCTTGAGGCTAGATAGTAGCTTGATGCTTGCTAATTTGTAGGCGTTTCTGCACAAATTCAGATTTTACCCCATTGGCAGGTGGGTGTGGGGGGGGGGGGTTACAGTTCCATCCGGGCCTTTAGGGGTTGGATTTGGGGAGGGGGGGGGGGCTAATTATGGAGGTTCGTTAGTGAGGTGACATTCAGGTCACGCCATAAACTGTTAGAGCATGCTTATTATATTGTAAGTGACATGAGCAACTGGTGTGCTTTGAAAGAATTTTGCCCATTGACCAACTTTGTGCAATATGCATGATTGGAGACCTGAAGGGGACTCCTAGTCTTCTTATCACTCATCGTGATTCATCAAATGGTTGTATAGATGGTTGAGGCTTTACGTCCTGTATTTATGCACCAGGTAGGCTAAAAAGGACAGAACGACACAGCAATGCGGCAAAGGATGATTGAAACAGCCTTCAAACATAGGCCCAGGTGACAGGCAAGAGCTGGATTGGAACCTCCGGACCCATCATTTGTACGGAAGATATTACGGCTGTAGTAATCACCAATACTCAATTAAACATGTTAAAATAGTGACAAAGTTTCTTTCATCCCTGCTTGGGTGGGGAGGGATCCGCAACACAGGGAGCTCAGTTTGGTTCGCGATCTGGGCTGCCAATCGCCGGGTCTGCATCCCACGTTTGATTTTTGCTCTGGTAGGGTCATCCAGACCTAAATGTATGTTGGACAGCAGTTTCGATCCTTCGCCTCATCGCTGTGTCCTCCTCTAGTCCTGATTAACCTACCGAAATGCATAAATACAGGACGTAAAGCCCCAATCATCCAACCATCTTCCGTCTACTTCTCTCTGTCTGGTGGTATTATGTCTGTGTCTCTGATATGACTCACAGACTACAACTGAGCTTCCCTACCCCAATGTTCCCCACTTATTGCATTAGTTCCCATTTTCCTGACAGTTTGGCTCATTAATGAGAACGAGGCTTGCTTTATTGACTGGTCCATTGACAGCCAGCCACAGAGGAACACAGCTGTGATATTAGAGCACCAGTCAACCAATGAATAATCACCAATCAACAAGTTAGACTGTTTTTAGACTGTTTTTAGCTTTTCACTATTTCAGTATTTTGGATGTGAATAAAGGCAGGAAATGGCAGATGTTTTTTTGTATGGTGTGTGACTGTGTCTAGGGGCAGGCTAATGATAGACCACACACGGGAGTTCCTGTACTAAAGTTCAAAGTTGCAGATGTATAGATCAGGAATTCAGTCAATATTAATTAATCTGTCAAAATAAATCCATCTATGACTATTGATCGATCTGTCACTACAAGTATCCATGATCTCTATTTATCTATTATCTATCGATCAATCTATCGGTCAATTGATTCCGATACATTTTTTCAATATTAATTGAGTCATAGACATTTCGAAAATATATTATCCCAAATCGTTTTGTAACTTTCGTACATTGTGTTGGTAAACAAAGCTATACAATTGCAGGCTAATAGCAATATTATAATTATCATGTATGTCTTAGTCTTAGTGTTACTGGAAGCAGGCAAGGTTTTGCCTCTTTTTCCAGATCATATATATATATCCAGTTTGTGACTCATGTATGAGTAGTCAATATGTTAAAAATCTTTTTTGTGGATATTAAGATTGTATAACTCGAGTGAATATAAAATATCCATTTGGCGTTGTTGATAAAAACCATGGTTTAATTAAAATCCAATGACTAAAAATTTTTTAAAAACCAGGTTGCCCATGCGCATTTAGGCATCTTAATGGAACTGAATAAGATCTTTTTGTAATCCAGGTTTTATAAAATAGGTTTTGTATAATTTTTTTGCTGGATATTGTCAAAATATATTTGTTTTTTTTGGTATGTAATCCATTGGTGTGGAGATAAAAACATCAATAAACAAGAATCCGCGGATTCAAAACCGACCTAGCGCAATGAAATTGAAGGCGCCATTGCTTAAACCACTGAGCAACTGATATTGGAAGATAGGAGAAATAGTTGATTGGGAGATGCTAGACTATTAGTATAGAATCAATGCAGTTTGAACAGATTTCTAAAAAAAGGAAAGATGGCTGCCAAAATGGCCGCCATTTTGGATTTCTCGACATGGTCCTCATCCATACCCACAGGCCAATACCTGTACCAAATTTCATATCTGTAAGTGAAATATTAAGGTCACAATGGTCAGTTCAAGAATGACAAAAGATGGCTGCCAAAATGGCTGCCAAAAAGTGGCTGCCATCTTGGATTTCTCAACATGTTCCCGACTGATACCCAAAGCCCCATACCTGTTCCAAATTTCATAACTCTAAGCAAAATATCGAGGTCACAATGGGCAGTTCAAGAAATGAAGAAAGATGGCTGCCAAAATGGCCGCCATCTTGGATTTCTCAACATTTTCACAATAAACACCCACAGGTCCATACCTGCACCAAATTTCATAACTCTAAGCGAAATATTGAGGTCACTAATATTGAGGTCACTATTAGTAGTTCAATAAATAAAAAAAGATGGCTGCCAAAATGGCCACCACAAAATGGCCGCCATCTTGGAATCTTGACATGGTCCCAATCCATACCCAGAGTTCCATACCTGTACCAAATTTCATAACTGTAAGTGAAATATTAAGGTCACAATGGGTAGTTCAAGAATGAAGAAAGATGGCTACCAAAATGGCCACCACAAAATGGCCGCCATCTTGGATTTCTCAACATGTTCACAATCCATACCCAAAGTTCCATACCTGTACCTAATTTCATAACTGTAAGTGAAATATTAAGGTCACAATGGGCAGTTCAAGAATGAAGAAAGATGGCTGCCAAAATGGCCGCCAAAATGGTAACCATCTTGGATTTCTCAACATGTTCCCAATCCATGCCCAGAGTCTCATACCTGTACCAAATTTCATAACTGTAAGTGAAATATTAAGGTCACAATGAGCAGTTCAAGAATGAACAAAGATGGCTGCCAAAATGGCCACCACAAAATGGCCGCCATCTTGGATTTCTCAACATGTTCCCAATCCATGCCCTGAGTCTCATACCTGTACCAAATTTCATAACTGTAAGTGAAATATTAAGGTCACAATGGGCAGTTCAAGAATAAAGAAAGATGGCTGCCAAAATGGCCGCCAAAATGGCAGCCATCTTGGATTTCTCAACATGTCCCAGATTCATGCCCATGGTACCACACCTGTACCAAATTTCATTACTCTAAGTTGAAAACTAAGGTCACAAATGGACTTTTACACACATGTTGACAAGAAATGTTTACATGGACACATGGACATCATTTACATGCTGCCAAAATGGCCGCCAAAATTGCAGCCATCTTGGATTTCTCAACATTTAGCAGATCCATGCCCATAGTACCATACCTGTACCAAATTTCATTACTCTAAGTTGAAAACTAAGGTCACAAATGGACTTTAACACACATGTTGACAAGAAATGTTGACATGGACACATGGACATGGTTTACATGAGTCCCCTTTCACTACCCACCCCCCTCTAATAACCGACGTTAGGTCGGTTAAAAACGTATGGGTGGTCTCATTGTATAGTCCATTACCCATTAAAAATGTTGGAAGTGAGTAGAAGTTAGATTTTGTGTTACAGATACCAGGAGAATGAACATATAGTACCTTATGGTGCCCAGGCCGCTAATGCTGCCTCACACAGATAGATAAAACATCTACTTTAGATATATATTGGTCCTCTAGGAATTTGACTTTCATTTGTGGTAGTAGAACCATGTGCCCAGGCCGCTAATGCTGCCTCACACCGGTCAGTGAGTGTTTACTCTGACCATATACCACTTGTGTCGAATTTAGTATTCCCCCAATATTTATCAAGCTTATTTTTAAGTGGTACAAGCAGATCAAAAGCAGTCCCCTCACAATCTATGTATCTAGAGCCTTCAGAGAAAACGTGAAAAACAACCAAAAAATGTTGACAACAACATTATGGACGACTAATAAGAAATTATGGTCCATAGATTGTGCCAAGCTAACTGACTACATGTAACTAGCTACCTTCCAAGCAAACCAACTATGACTGAGTCCTAGTTATTTACCCTTTTTCTAAAAGGGTCTGAAACCTGATCAGGGGTGCAAAAGCAATTGCTTAAAGGGTAAATTGATTTATGCACCCCCTCTGACATAACTGGCCATTAAGGGTTGAGTCAAAATTGATTAGGATCCCAGCACAGAGGAGTAGCATGTTTAAAGCAGCCAGGTCAACACACTGCAGGTTATAAGGGCAAGTTTAGACCCTTGAGGCACTCCTCGACATGCTCAATACTTGAATTATGGCTACGACAGGTATTTATTGCCAATTCCAAACTCATTTTTGAGATTGAAGCTAATGAGTGAGGATCATGCAAATATGTATTTTTCTTGTTTCAGAATTTTAGTGACTTCCATATAGAGCTAGCTATCAATTGGTCTGTACGGTAGCTCTATGCATGGTCATTCTAATGTATTGGATATATCTCGACCCTTGTGACATGTAAATCAGTCTCTAATCAGGCAACAATGATATGGCTTCCAACAGTTCTTTACTTCTTAAGATAGGCCTATGGCATTTATTGAATAGGAAATATGACACGAAATATCTCATTATATAACAACACCATTCTGTGAGTAAGGAAAAGACTTGTATAATACATCCTTACCAAATTCCATGACAGGCAAAATAGAAACAAGTCCATCCAGAGAAGCAACTTGCTATATCTAATTCTACACCTGTAAAAGGTCTCATATTCCAGCTCTGGCCAGATCACCCGCACTGTTTTAGATAGCAGTTTCATTCATCCATAGCCTCATTCCTGTGTGCTCCTCTTGTCCTAATTAGCCTGTCAGTGCTAATACAGTATATAAACTTAGGTAATAAGAAATAGATCGGACACTCCTGTACTTCAAACGTACACACTGCGTTTCGGTAGGGGGCTAATGACCATTTAATTGCTTTGAAATAAGAGCTGTAATTACCTCAATTCAATTCTCAAGAACCATAACAAACAATGGACTGATTATGAAAAAGATATATTTGAATGATTTTAGATAAATTTATATAAAAAAGTAAATATGTTTCATTGACTGACTCATAAAGTTATGTACTTATAATCTGGTGAAATGCTAGGGGTGCGTATTTTTTAAAATAATTATATGATGTGTTTTTTAAAATGTAATTTTTTGTTCTAAAGAATCCTCATACATCCATGTATCTTTCAGGGATCGACAGAGAATTGTTAGAACTTTCCAAAATGGGGTCTGCCTATTCCATAGGCCCCATATTAGTGAAATAGTGATCCATCAAAGTGCTTTCGATCTCCAACTAGTTACAACTTGTCTTCTGAAAATGAGTACTTTTAAATACATGTAACTCAATTCGAGGAAATTCGAAGATTAAACCATTATAACCATTATTAGAACAAGAATCTTGGCTTTCTAATGAATGTAGTCTCATCTACGGCCTTCCATGGATTGGAGGGTTTATATGAGTTTAAAAAATTCATGTTTTTCCAAATTTGTTAACATTTCGGTCCATAACTCGGGTTATTATAGGCCTATGATTAAAATAAACACATGTACAGAATTGTCTGAATCTGCTTGATGCATATGAGTTGGTTTTATGTAGATAAGACAAAAAATAAAAAATTGTCATTTCCAGCTTCTATATTTAAAAGGGGTGAAGATGAAGATGCTCTGTGCTCACTGAAGCGCAGTGTGTACATCAAACAAAATATGTGATTAACAATCAATTAGTGATTTTGGGCCAGCTCTGGGCCAATATGAAACCTTGGTAATGACCATGTAATGATAACTGTTTTATGACTTAAGTGAGTTTCCGATCTATTTCTTATTCCCTAAGATTTAAATACAGGACATAAAACCCAACCATCCAACCCTGAACCCACCTTACAAATGACATCCATTATAATTAAATAGGCTTATAAATGAGCATCAACTACAACCTGAATATGATTCCATGTCATCCATTCTTTATCATCATATCATCTCTAAGCCATATTTGGTTAATAAGGTGAATATTATGCATGGTGATGGCATTTATGCACTAAATGGTTATAACATGGATGTTTATTGGAATCTCTTGTACTAAGTAATCCTTGGCTGTCAGATATGAATAAATGGAAAATCCAGGAACATGCAGTGAACACAGTGGTGACAGTATGAGTTGATACTGGTTATCTATGTATCTATGTACCAGGTATCTATCTATCTATCTATCTATCTATCTATCTATCTATCTATCTATCTATCTATCTATCTATCTATCTATCTATCTATCTACCTATCTATCTGTTTTATCTATCCATCTATCCATCTGTTTTATCTATCTATCTATATATCTGTCTATCTATGAGTCGATGCATCTCTGTATCTATCTCTCTGTCTATCTATCTTTCTACATGATCTATCAACCTATCTATCTATCTAATCTATCTATATTATCTACCTATCCTAGCCTATTTATCTAACCTATCTATCAACAGATAAGTATATTAGCATATTATAGCATGTCAGCACTATGAGGACAGAAAAAAAAACTACCAATTGGCTGAGTTGTTATGGCACCCTTACAAAATACCCATACAGAATACCTAAAGGGGTGAAAAGTGCTACAATACATTTGACATTTCTATTGTGAGGGTATTAACCCTTTTTGAAAGGCAGTAACCCCCACAGCCAGGTGTTTCGGTTAGGGTAAATACCCTTTTTGAGGAAATTTGTTGAGGCGATTCTTTCATGCAGTTTCATGCCTTGTTGGGGACTCATTAAATATGCAAATATATGCAGTATGTAAATCCCCGGTTTGCTTATGTTTTTGGTGCATTTACTGTATTGTGTGTGGTCTTGTTGGATTATAGCGGTGGCTCATTGGTATTCATGTAAGCTCCTATTTTAATTGGCCTATGCTGGGGCAAGTAAAACATTCCACATCATAAAATAAACAATTTTACACATGGGGTGACTGAACATGTTGCACTGTTGCAGATCCATGTGTCATCACTTCATCCATCAACTCAAATTTGGCTAGTGGCAGGAACTTACTTTAGAATGAGGGCTGCACTAAACATGCATAGGTATACATGCATATGGGTAAGGCCACGAAGTTGAGTCATTTTAGCTGCTGAAAGTGTCCTCTAAATTCAGAGCTGGCTGGCTGAAATGGATTTTGATAAAAGCTAACTGAATGAATGCAGGACTAAAGCATGCATATTAGACTAAACTGTGTAAAAATTTGAGGTTGATACCACAAAAACTAAAGACACAGGACAACTTTTTTGTCATGGAAACAGGCCAAAAATGACGTTTTTAGGCGTTCGTGGATTGACATGGTCAAAAGAGGACTTTACTGTCTTTAGGAAACCCTCTGTTATGTCATTTTTATTATTTAGAATGATAGAACAGGTCCTGTACTTTTATTTCATACATAGTGAACGCCTGGGAATCCATTATTTTGATAAGATATAAGTCAATTTTTTATCGTAACATTTTCAGCTCTTACCTGTTACGCGCCATTGGACTGCTCTAACTTTTTATTTCATTGTAATACTGAATTGCAAACAGTGTCGATCTGACCACTAAGGTGATGCTTACAAGATTCAATTCAGTTATGACAACAAATAGAAGAAAATATTGCCGATAACTTGATTTTTCATCATGTCCTCATAAAACCAAGTTTCGCGGCCAAATTTTCTACCCCCTGTCTTTTCATATTTTGAATAGCTTAATCTCTATTTTTACATTACAAAACAGCAGTGCAATGATCAGACATAAATATTGCCTATTTGCAGACTTGAGGATAGAAAATTGAGGCCAGGACATGAAGAAAAAGGGGCAATTGTCCTTTTTTGTCTTGTTACCGAAATGTTACGCGCTTTTTGGGGTAATATGGTAACAGGACAGTTGTTTTATGTCCTGTTTGAATTGTAGTAACAAGGACATGTCCTGTTATGTCCTTGCAAACAAGCAATCACTTTTTTACAATTATGAGAGAGTTTCAGTGGCTCCATGGCTTAAAAAATGTTGAACTGAATCTACCAATCTTTTCTTATCACATTGTAGGTTAATCACCAAGTAACTCATGGGTATTATGGTAAATATTTGGTATAACTGGTCACATAGTCTTGTAACAGGACATGTCTTGTTACTGAGTTTGATTAAAGTGTCACCACTTGCAATTAGAATGGAGAACCACAATCTGAATTTTGTGTATTTAACTGTTGCTTGACGCTGCTGTATCAAAATTCCGCAATCAGACATCTGCACTGTCATTATTATGTGCATACAGTCATTCTATTCCTATTTGTCTTGTTACTTGTCCCGTTACTTGCCCATTACTTGTCCTGTTACGTGTCCTGTTACTTGTCCTATTACTTGTCCTGTTACCTTGTCATTAAAACAATATTTCTCCAACTTTATGAATTATTGTATGGAGAATGTTTGTGCATGTTCATGGCAAAAAAAGGCACAAATATTTCTAACCATCTCAGTATCTCAGACAGCATCCACACAGTATCTGGTGCAGTGAGTGGTACTCTGAGTTTGCCTGTGTGACGAAGACTTGTCCTGTTACTTGTTTGTCCTGTTACGCAATAAAAATGACGGAAGCTGGTTTTACATTCTAGTTTCTAGTCGTTTTTCATGTTTCTAACAAGTTTCTTGCTTGCCAAATACACTCCACATGGGTTCCATACCTGTAAATTCATGATTTTTGCTTTATGGCCAACTTTAGCAAACGATCCAGACGAAAAAATTAACATGCAAGCACTTTTTAAGGAGTTGCTGTTAGAACATCTATCCTATCTACACTGTAAGCATAAAACGAGGGGGCAGGGGGCAGCTGCCTCCTAAACATTTGGCAGGCTTGTAAATTAGCATTGAATTTGAGCAAAGATCTGAAAAATTGTGCCTTACAGACCCAATGATGAATTACCCCCTCCCCCAAATATATATCACCTCTCCCACACCATGTACACATGTGCTATCCAACAGTTACTACCTAAATAACTACCATTCTGCCTGTCTGTCTATGGGGATCTATTTCAGAATCGATCTATCTATCTTTCCAATGTTAGTGCTAGGAATCGGTTGGAAAATCCATAATTGATTAATCCGGTACCCTGGCCGATTGATTATCGATTAATTGAAACACCCTCCTAAATTGATTTGGAATTCCTAAGTTGATTTGGAATCTTGCATTCATGCCATTCTGACACCAGCGCAATGCCATATGGATTCCATACCTGTATTCCAGGAATACCGTATGGATTCCATACCTGTATTCCGGGAATACCGTATGGATTCCATACCTGTATTCTGGGAATACCGTATGGATTCCATACCTGTATTCCTGAAATACTGTATGGATTCCATACCTGTATTCTGGGAATACCGTATGGATTCCATACCTGTATTCTGGGAATACCGTATGGATTCCATACCTGTATTCTGGGAATGCCGTATGGATTCCATACCTGTATTCTGGGAATACCGTATGGATTCCATACCTGTATTCCGGGAATACCGTATGGATTCCATACCTGTATTCCGGGAATACCGTATGGATTCCATACCTGTATTCCGGGAATACAGTATGGATTCCATACCTGTATTCCGGGAATACCGTATGGATTCCATACCTGTATTCCGGGAATACCGTATGGATTCCATACCTGTATTCCGGGAATACCGTATGGATTCCATACCTGTATTCCGGGAATACCGTATGGATTCCATACCTGTATTCCGGGAATACCGTATGGATTCCATACCTGTATTCCGAACACTGAGTGGATTCCACACCCTTCCAAATATTTTTTCATGAAGAAATGATAATACCACAGGTTCCAAAAAACATATTTTATAATATACAATGTATTTTATTTAGCCTGAGAGGAGCCATTGGAGACCCATTTTCATTTCAAATACCCAGAATTATGGCTTGTTTGTATATTCTCTCTGTGAGTTCTGATGCATGTCCTTATGTCTTTTATGGCTCAGAGTCATTTCTTTCTTGACTGACAAGCACAGTGAGTTTGCTGTCTGGGAAATTTCAAGTCAAATCGGCCATCAAACTGGAATCGAGGTAATAAGAGGTGCTGAAAATACGGTCCATGCCTTTCTGAATTCTATAATAAAACCCCATAACAGTGTAGTTCACAGCTATGAACATCATGAGTGTCAGGTCTGCTCTGAATTAGCACGAGTCCGGAGGACGAGTGTTAATTCAGAAGCAGACCTGACACGAGTGATGTTCATAGCTGTGAACTACACTGTTATGGGGTTTTATTTATATCCCGAAATGATTTTATCAGTCGCTTTTATTCAATTTTAGTCTGATAAGTTCAAATTCTCCCAAGTTTGGAGCAGGAATTTGTTGTGACGTCACCAGCAGCCCATTGTGACGTCATGACATAAACAATCACTGCCCATTGTTTGAATAACAACGTCAGATAATTTATTTCATTGAGTTCACAAGGATGAACTCAATGGTGTGAACTCAATGGTTTTTCCATGGTGTTCACTCGCAATTGCGGGATATTACAAACAACCAGTTTGCTGAAGCCCAGTGTTCAATGAAATTATGAATTTTCAAAAGGTGGATGCAGATTGGTAGTTCTTTAATTTCATATTTTGGAGGCAGTGGTACCAATAGTTATCCCATCTTCTTCCGATTTCTTGAACAAGTGATTTCGTGGTCTGCTTGACCAGCTGTCCTCTCCGATAAAAACCTGAAAGAAAAATAAATAATCATCAAATGAATGTAGTATGCCTCTATACTTTTGCTGACATTTGATACAATACATATCATCGATACACTTGATCGATACGCTATGTGTACTGTCAGTCCACAAATTCGGGTCGATCTGCATTTTAGCAAATCCGCTTCTCAAAAACCTAATTTTCGGCCGACAACGTTGACCTTGCACAAGAACGGACGTCAACATGACGACATTCATTTCATGATTTTGTAGACATTTTCTCCCAAATCTCGGCAATCAACAGCATAATTGAACCAAACCAAAAGTGCTGCTTTGAAAACCGGTTCGGGAAACGGCCAGACTATACTGGTATGGCTGGTATTTGTCGAACCGATGTAGTGCACTAGAATGTAGAGCTTTGGGGTTTAATGGTTCAGCGGGCCAGCCTGCACTACTGGGTGACACCAGTCTGAATCTGTTACATCGCATATTTTTAAACTAGATTTGAAAGCTGTTATTATGCAAAAGTAACTTTATCTGTTTAGGCTCAGCCTGAATCAGATGGTGAAATAGCCATGTCTGATACTAAGACTAACTTGACAAGTAGGCCTACACGGCAAAAACAATTGGTAGAACTCGCGACCTCCCCACAGCTTTGGGAAATGACAACAACCCTCTATCACTAGTGCCAAACTTATTGCATTATTGCTCACATACAAATCACATTTGTGTTATAAATGTCATCGGCCTTTATCCAAGTGGTCATAATTAGGATGACATTTGCCATCAAACATCTATTACTCAGACTGTGTTGTCACATGATGTTTCCCTGACATCAAAATGCCCACTGGGATAATTCACTCAAAATCCTGGAATCTTCAGTGATATCCATAGGCCTAAAACCTCGAAAGCTGTGACAATTCTTTTCCAGAACATAACAGACTATAGTATTACAATTAAACCCACTCAGGGTGGTGGATCAGTCCACTGAAACCCACTCGTGGTTTGGCTGGCAGAGGAACTCACGAGTGGCTGAATTTATACTTAGGCTGCTTAGATTCAGTCACATGTCGGTCATGTTCACTTCCAGAACTCGGGAAAATGTGCTGGTGTGTCCAGGTTTTTAATTACAATATGGGTCAAAATTTCATAAGTCTGAAATTCTTGTCTCCAGTGTTTAACGATAATTCATGATGGCAGGAAGACCAATAGTGGACCTCTTGTTGTCATTTGTCATAGACCAGGATATTAGCAAAACTTATAACACAAAAAATATGTGGCAGAATATTTTAGTCCCATTCAAAAATAGCATTGAAGTGGCCAACCCCCCTGAAAATGGCCTGTCTCCACCAACACTTTCTTTGAAAGATCGCATCACAAAAACTAGTACAGGATTCTGATTCAATTAAACTCTTCCATACATGGAGACTTGACTGTCAGTCTTCTAAAATCTGGTCATCAATAGCTGAAATAATATTCTGTATAAGAGCAGGAGGTTGTTGTGTCAATGTCTCCAATATTGTGTCATTAGCATCACGCCGGATTTGTTTCTTCATAAAAAATAAAGGGACACACATTCCGTGAGAAAACCTTGTGTCTGATGTTGTCTGAGAACCCAAGAAAATAACTGAACTATCTGTTGCTCTGTATCATTTATGTAAACCAAAATATTAGAGTATTTCTGTCAGCATGTCAGTTGTCCTATCTCAATTTGTCATTAGCAAACGCCTTGCTACTCTATTTTGACTGCATATTTCGGGACCAAAATCACTGTGAACATGTTTCTGGTGTTCATAAGGTCATTGGATGCACATATTGCCAGACTGCCAGTTTTGCACTGGTCCCTACAAAGATTTTTACTGTAATTATCATTAGCATCACGCTGTCATTAGCATCATGTAGGCAGCTGGGTAGTGTAGTGGTTAAGTAGGCAGCTGGGTGGTGTAGTGGTTAAGGTCCCCGCCTGCTCCGCTGAAGGTCTTTGCCTGCATGGGTTCGACTCTCGGTTGGGGAACCCGAAATTTTCAGTGTACCTTTATGAGCAAAATCCCAGCTGGATGTCGTTCAGATGAGATGTTAAATTTGCGGCCCCTTGTATCAGTGTCTGTGCTGGGCAAGTAAAAGATCCCTCACATGGGGTAAATGTGTAACATGTTGAGGACTCCTGCTCTCTCTCTCATCTCATCAATCAACCCTCGTGAGCGCCCAGAACTGGGCTTAGAGGGCTGCACTTACCTGACCATATCTATCTATCTATCTATCTATCTATCTATCATGTCAAAATGGCTTATTGCCTTTATCTCACTAAAATTTTGTTGCAGGTGACCGGAATTGAAATCAGTTGAATATATATTATCAATAAATGTTTCAACAGACTATTACATAACATTTTTGCATTTTCCTTGCATCTGATATGCTTAGTATGAAGTTTGATTCTCCTCTGAAACTACTAACCAAATATGGGGTGCCAGCAACATTTTACCATTGTCTAGCACCTGGAATATGGATTAGCAAAGACATTGGGCACTGGAGGGAGTAGTGGAGATCATCTTTATTATTCAGAATCCAAACTATTGATGAAATGAATATTTTTGTTTGTTTTTGTAAATTTCTGGTTCAAGGATTTGTTCTATCTCAATAACTATTGATCATAGAGACCTGAAATATAGCTCATTGTGTGCAGAATAGCCACTTACTTTCCTATTTGTTGGTAATACATTATTCAGCTCTAAATGGTACAGATTTCAAGTTATAGGCATGATGGTAATGACACACATATTTGGTATTTTAATTGATCAAAACACAGTTTCTCAAAAATAATTGCCATTAGAGACCTGGAACTTGCCCAAAATGTGCCAGCCACTTGCCTTATCATTGGCAATAGATTGTTTAGCCACAAATGGCCAGGATTTTTTAATTAGAAGTGTGATTTTAATGACAGTTGAAAAACATTACATCTATGTTTATCTCCTCAGTACAGATCAGCGGGCCATTTCGACCCTTGGACATGAAAGTGCAGTGATAGCTTATTGTTTGACCCACCCAACGCAAACTTTAAAAGGCACTTCTGGAGCGAAAAATTTTCGAAATTTTTTCAGCTGAAATTTCAAGGTTTTCAAATTTTGACCCATATACATTGAATTACTGGCATAATTTCTGTAGTGTTAAATACAAATGTATTACTATTAAAGCAGCAAAACGTACAAATCTGCCATAAAATCATTCCAGCCTTCTTAAGTAATTATTTCAATTAACGAATATTGAATTATGTCTTTGTGGCTAAAACTGCCAGACTGATTGATCAACTGCCGGATATGTCCTTCGGAACAGCAATCTGCGCCAAGACTGGACTCGATCATCTCAAAGTGCCTTTTTTTCTCTAATTATATGAAAACATAGGCATTTTTTCTCAATATAGTCCTGAGTTTTATAGGATCCTATTCAAAATATATAAAGGCCTGCACTTGAAATGAAGCATTTTTTACAATATTTAAACAGGCTGCAAATGGTCCTGTGAAAATATAGGTAAGGAGTAGAAAGCCGAAACTCAGATAATGCTAACCTTCAAAGCCCATGTAACGCTGAAAACCAGGAGTGGCTCACAATAGGCTTAGATAATTATAAGTGGCACAAATAGCAGAACAGTGCAATCTAGTTCCTGTCTGTGATTCTACAGACAATCAGGGAGTACTCTTGACTGAGCACAGTCTGCTGTACATAGAAGCAGGCGAGCGAGCGAGGCTGCAGACTGACGAAATTCAGATCGAATTGGGTGTCGAATTGGAATCTAGGGCACTGGGAGTGCTCCCCTAAAGTCCGCACTGCTGCCTATCAGGTCCGCGCCCAGCAGAACACAGCAGAACTGTGCTTGGCTGCTTCAAAAATGCATGTGAGCGAGGACCAGAAAGGCAGCACAACTCAGAAATGTTGTAGCCTGCTCGCTCACGCTCACAACTACAGCAGGCTACTGTAGCCTGGGGAGTACTGCTTTCTGCGCTCTGATTGGTCTAGAAAACAATCAAAGTGACATCACCAATAAAGCTTTGTGACGTAACTTAGTATGTGCCTAAGGTCATAAATGATCATGGAGCCCAGATTGGAACAGTGGCTTCCAGATAATTCTGTTATAACTTATAACTTTGAGAGAATTAATATTAGGAATATGTCCAGACCGTTGTCATTTGAGATTTTAAAGTTTTTGTAATTGCACTCTAATAACTTGGCACTAGGCGTATATTTTTTGTCAAGAATTACCTTGTTGACTGTGCAAATTTGTAAAGGAGTTCACTGGATCAGATGAAGCAGTTTTCACACTTATCATTTGCAATTTCTGAAAAGATAAAAATTAAAAGGTACTAAGACTGTGACTATGAGTTAATTTTTTGATAAAATTAATGTAATTATAGGCTAGGGTGGCCAGAAAAAAGACCAATTTCTGAAATTCATATCGCATACCCCTTCATTTTATGCGAAATGGATCAATAAGCTCTCTGTTAAAATTTTAGAAAGATCCTTCGAGTCTAAGTGGTCCCCCAAAGCCACTCGGTTTCAGGCCAAAATTAACAAATAATTCATTTTTGCGTAATAGCGGTTTTAAATATCTCGCTTATTATTCGACATACAATGATGATATTTATACCATTGATCTCGGGAGAAAATTTCCTTCAATTTGAGCACCAGGAAGCTATATCTATGATAACTTTGGAGCTGGCAGGATTTTGAGAAAACTCAAAATTTCATGTTGTCAAGCCAAATCGCTGAAATCATTAGTCTATATTGTCAAATTTAGCTGAATTAAAATTCCTACTAAGAAGAAAGTACATAAGGAACAATTTCTTGCTGAAAGTGAGAATATTGAAGGTTTTCATGGTGTGATAGCCTTACTGCAGAGACACACAAATCTGCAATGAGGTTTATTCACGATTGACCATATGGCAAGACACCTTTTTGAGTTGTGTCACAGTTATTGCAATTTTATTGTATTTGACCACTGTTTGAAAACTCTCTTTTATTTTTGACCACTAGCAGTTTGGAGAACATTCATGCCTGGTTACTCTAAAGATATAACCAAGAGACAGCATGAATAACAGCCAGATTTGTGTGATTGCCAAACCTCAAGGATTAGAACCTTGCTTTTATTCAACATTCAGGGAGCACATTTCATATCAAGGGTGGGGGGGGGGGCTTGGGAGTTGTTTTAAAAAAAACAAAAAAACTTTCTGTTCAGTTTTCGTGTCCTGTCTGGACAACCAATGATGGATCTATAAATGTTACGTCGGTACCAAGAGTGGTACATAACATCTTACTACGGTGTACTGCACCCTGCTGTTCCAATAAAATCAAGTAGTGCTGGATTTCAAAGCCTATCAGTCTATCATCCATTCTACCACAACCCCTCTCAACAGCCCTCCTGGCAGGATTCACCCTCGTGCCGACTTAGTCTATTGCCAAATGCGCACAGCTATTATTTCTGCGATGGCACCGTATACTGGGCTGTTGCAACCCCAACTACCTCAGTGTGCACCAACTTGTGATGCTATGTAATTGACTTGCCGTCGCAGGTTTTAATGGACTTTTTATTACTTTTCATGGGTTTTCTGAGTGTGCTTTGACTTGCGATACTGTGGCAGACCAAAAAGGGGTTGAAACAACCAGGAAGGCTTGATTTTACCCCATTTTTAATTAGGGGTTGCCACAAGTTGGTAGGCAGGTAATACAGGTTGCGTCAACTTACGATCCTGGGTTGCGACAGCATCGCATCCGATGGGATCGCATGCGATTCTTGTGTGCATTGGGCATAACAGGGTAACCACTGTGATGATTGAGTAACCAACGGTCGTTGAGGGATACAGAGGGTAAAGCAGGGGCTATAGTTGAGTTGAGCTGAGTTTAGTTTAGTGAGGGACTAGTTGATGGTATTTGAGGCCAGGTGAGGGAATATAAGGTAAGATGAGGGAATTTGAGGCTACGTGAGGATAAGAGGGGTTTAGGTTAGGGTATTTGTTGATTGGTGAGTGTGTGGCAGTGTAGGCCTATCCTACCATGAGGTATCTTAATTGTTTCTAACATACAGGGCAAAATATGAGAAAATTTAATTTTAAAAATTGCTCATTTTGCCTCACATGAACTACGAGTAATTTTTGGCATGTCCCAGCATTCATGCAGGTTGCTACTGAATGAAAATATATTATGATCTGTGATTATGAAAAGAGAGAGTCAGTTCATATGAATTTTTTAAAAATTTGTTACAAGCTCTGGTTTAGATTTTATTTTATTTTATAAAAAATGAATAAGCTCCTTTTGGTCATTCTTAAAATAAATATTTCTGGTGGGGTTTTTATTAATGGGGTGTTGCTTGATTTAGAAACGAAAATTTAGGGATATGGGATGCTTGAAAAGTAAATAATTAATGTCGCTCTTACCACAAAATGAAATATAATTTCCCATTGAGGAAAAAATCCAAGGCCCTCCCCCCCATGAAAATCTGGATGTTCAGCTCAATTCCAATCAATGCCCACCATCCCATTGTAAGAAATTTGTTGTTTGTCATTGTTCTGTGACTGAAACAAAACTGAGCCAGAAGTGGTCAAATACAAAAGAAGACTTGAAGCTGTGAAGTGGACTGGCAGTTGATAACACCTGAAGCTGTGAATCTGTGTCTTGACCATATGGTCAATCGTGAATAAACCTCACTGTATATATGGCAATTATTATCGTTTTCATAGCTACGTGTTTTTTGAAAACTTCGTTTTGCAGCTAAACTGTGACATCAGAGGGTATCTGTCAATGTTATTGGTCTAATCTTCAATCTGTGACATATCAGTTCAGAGTTTGACATCACAGTTAATGACAAAAGAATTTAAAACTGTCAGGCAATGTTACTATTTGTAAACAACCACAACAAACAGCGTATGTCTAAGCTGAGTGTTGCACCTCATTATTTTCCAAACAAAATGTGTTGCTGTTTTTCACAAGACACCAGTCATCACAATTTTAAACAACTTTTTGTCAGTAATTGGTAAGTAGTCTGTTTGTTTCAGTTACAGTCATTTAAGTATCTTACAGCCAGGGCAAGCTGAACAAGTGAAACATACATGATCCATGTGTCACTGCACTCAGTCAGTTTCCTGAAATCTGTGCTTGTAATAAACAAAATTATTATACTAAATGTCTGACATCACAGTTTTGGAATGAAGCAAATTGCAAACTTGAAAATCACGTATCTATGAAAACGATAATAAATATAAATTTTTCACACATTGCCATTTTCAGACGCCACCAAATTTCAATGAAGATTGTATTTTATGATCCTGAAAGCCAATTCCACACTTAGGATCATACTTTTAAGTCTTAGAGCCATACTGACATTTAATCTTCACATCTTAAGATATCACTACACCATTAAAAAACATTCGGTGCACAGTCGTTTGTGGCAGAAAATTATCAAGTTGGCATTCACTTTAAAGTTCTCTTTCTCACAAATCCAGACAGGCTATTAATAATTCTATTCACCCTAAGGATTATTGTCCAGATGCTGCATCTCTTCTTCAAATTTATACTCACCATCTTTGTAAATATGGGCCATTATGATCTTACTGACAATTTGAGGAAAAAAAATGTTGTGCAGTCCCTGCCCCTCCAAGTAAGCTTGGTGCAGTAATGCAGGATGTAAATCCCTATCACCAAACACTTGACAGACAATGCACCCTGGGGATTATGTCTGCCCCTTATTTTTCAAAACATCACATGCTTTCGTTGTATTATTCCCTTGTGCCATACTGGAAGCTCCGTAACATTTTTCCAAAAAATTCGAAAATCTAAGATTGGCTTACAGCTTTGAAGTTTTTTGAGATGTGCCTTACTTTGGTCACTCATGGTTATGCATTATATTTTGAATTTTTAATATCATGGAAGTATGCCTTATTTAAGTAGGATTCAATTTTGCAAAATTGGAAAATGTAGATGAATTATTTTAGCGGTTTAGCTTGACATCATGAAATTTTGAGTTTTCTGAAATCCTGAAAGCTCCAATGTCATTGTAAGTATAGCTTCCTGGTACTCAAATTGAAGCTAAACTGAGATCAATGGTATAAATATCATTATTGTATGTCAAATAATAAGCGAGATATTTATTATAACCGCGACTACGCAAAAGGACATTTTTCGAAAAAATTGGGCAGAAACCGAGTGGCTTTGGGGGAGCACTTAGACTTGAAGGATCTTTCTTAAATTTTAACAGCATGTTTATTTTACCGTTTCGCAGAAAATGAAGGGGTATGCGATATGAATATAAGAAATTTTTTTTTTTCGGCCACCCTATTATAGGCCCACATGAAAAGATCAAACATCTGCAGTTATAATATTGTTCTTATTTTGTAAGGACTAGAGAGGTCCAAGGCAGATACCTGGGAGACTTCTTTTAAAGTTCCAGAATTTGCCCGCAATATGAATAAGTGTGCATTGTAAGGTTTCTGTGGGTTTATCACAATGCACCATATGATGTTGTCAATACACCTAATATACATGCCAAAGCATCAAGACAGGACCGCCTGAGTGCAAAAAATATTTTTTATTATAATTTAAAAAGACTATAAGTTGTAATTATCTCAATTATTTCTCAAAATTAATTTTCGTATTCAGGTTTGTTGAAACTGTGTTCTATAAAAAATGGGGGACAAAGAGAAATAGGGTGGAAAGGTCATAAAATATTTTTAAAAAGTTTTGAGGGAAAATGTAAAATTTTTTTCAAACATTTTTTTTTGGAAGTTTTTTTGGAACATTTCTATTTTTTCTAATTTTTTCTGTTTTGGGAATCTTTTTCTTTTCTAACCTTTTTTTTTGGGAATTTATTTTTTATTTCGAACATTATTTTTTTGGGAAATTTTTTTTTCCAAACATTTATCTTTTATAGGAAATTTTTTTTTTCTTTGGAAATTTTTTTTTCTAACATTTTTGGTAGTCACGTGTGATGAGAAAAAAAGTGCCAGGATCATATTATGAGATGTCTGAATAATTTCTTTTGATTGAACCATCTGGTTCACTCCTCGCATGTTTGCCATGAGGGACAAGACACCTCCCTCCGCTCGGTGAGCCGGTGGCTCTGTCCCGTCTAAAAAAAACTGGCTAAGGCTCTCTAAAGTAAAAATTAGTGTATTGATCCAACTTTTTTTTAATTTCATAAATAGGGAGTGTCTGAATACAAAATACACAAGTTGAAGGCTTAAAGGTGGCACCACAAATAGCGGCTTCGTAGGTACTAGGCTACTACCATCATTGCAGAATAGCATGGACAGAATCGATAAATTGCTCTACTGACCTCAATATTTGTCAAATATCCCCAAATTTTAAAAGTTTCATTCAGTACATCACATTCCCTGACTGACACATTTGTCAGCTTGGTTATTTTCCATTATCTTTTCAAGAATTAACCTCTGTCCCTGCGGATGCCAAATTTTGCTGTCTTAAAAATCATTTTCTGAGTGATGACTTCACATAGGAAATATATTTTGTTGTTAAAAGTTGCTTACAAGAGGAAAGATCAATGGTAACTTTTGTAGTGTTAAATTATTATTTTTCTTTAAAATACTCGATTGAGTGAGCAAAAAATACAGTTTTTGACCATTTTTGGAGGGCATTGTGACGTTCTGAGGTCAAATATCTGCTACAAAGTTTGAGAAAAAAAATTTGAACAAAACTCATCAACTTATCAAATACATTATTTGCTGATTCAAAAAATGTAAAAAAAAATTGACGATGCAATACTATCAGTTGCTAATTTGTGACAAAATACGTCTTTCAACTTTTGTAACCTGGTTGACTGTGAATATCACTGTTTGTTAAACAGTCAAATAATATCAGGGCCTATGATATATTAAGAAATACCATCCTTCAAAGGCAATATTTTTTAACAGTGGTTATATGACCTGGCAGGCTGGCACCAGCATTTCAGCCGCCTGATCAGTGATGACATCACCAAACAACAAATGGCCAAAACAATGGGATTGTGATGTCATATCCATTGTTATTATACCTCCACCATGAAAGCAGGGCTGTCATTGGCTGAGAGCTGGTCACATGTCAGTCATTATTTTAGTATATTGACCGGGACTATTGCCCTCCTTAATTCTAAATTGTTTCTTCCCCATTTTTTTTTTCCAATTTTTTTTTTCTGAATTTTTTTTTTTCAAATTTTTTTTTTATCCCAAATTTTTTCAACATTTTTTTTTTGCAATTTTTTTTTCCAAATTTTGTTTTCCAAAGTTCCCCCTTTTTTTCCCGAATATTTTCCTTTTTTTTCTGAATTTTTTTTTTTCCGCATTTTTTTTCCAAAATTTTTTCTTCCGAATATTTCTTTTTCTAAAATCTTTTTTCTCTAAATGTTTGCTTTTCTAAAATTTTTTTTCTGAGAAGCTAGAAATTAAAAGAGTCTGGCCTAAAGACAAAAACAAAATTATCAAAACTAGTAATAGGCCTAGGCCCTAGTGCAATGTTTGTGTCTGCTTATCTCTTTGGTATAATAAAACAAAGATAGTATAGTCTGACTATCTCGGGCATTAGTCAAATCTATTTCCCTAGAGGGTGTGTAAGTGAAAACCACTAGGCCGAAAGCGGAGGGAAGTAGTTTTCCTGACACACACGATTTGACTAACTCCCATTTTCATTCTGTCTCAAATTGACTCTCAACACAGGGGTTTTTTGCACCAATAATTTTTGTTGTTTATATTTACTATATAATTTATTTTATGATAATGATTGTATGAGTATGATAATTATTGTATGAGTGACATCATACCAGAGTAGCTTTATACGCAACACTGCAAAGTCTGAATCCCAGAAATTATTGAAAAAACTGAAGAATACACAGTCATTAGTACAGGCGGCCACAGCACGTGGGGTCGTTGGCGCTTCTCGGCTAGTCATAGTCCCTAAACAGAGCTCTCAGGGAGAGCACTGCATTTTCAGTGACACTGATAAACCTTTTTCATCAATTCTGTCTTTTTTTTTTAAAGTTAGTAAGTCCGCATATTTAATAGACTGTCTATGGATAGATTTCAGTCATATTTAACACATTCCAGTTAAAAAATTGCCCTTATTGCTACTCTAATGGTTATATATATATGAAGTTTATTTCCTTGAAAAATGGAAACAAATAGTTTTTCATGCCGTGAAAAAGCAACGTTTTGTTTACATTTTGAGCAATGCAGGGCAATGCAGGGCTCTCCTTAAGTAATTTTACAATCAATTAAACTCACCTAATTATTTATTTCAGTTTGTCATGTCAAGCATTGAGACAGAAATATAGCATTGTTTGTACAGTTCATAAAAATCAACCCAATGAGATTGGTGGATCCGCTGATACAAATTTGAGTGGAACTAAGTCTGGGATGGCGCTGTGGAGCACTTTTATGATGTCTAATGCTAAGATCTCACGGCACGTTACGGAGAACTTTTTTACTACTGAGGGGTAGCTTCAGTTGAATTCTAGGAAAAAAATGACCATCCCGGCGACATACAATGTTTATAAAACTATTATATAATTAATTAAAAGCATATCACGGCGGGATAAGATCGTAAATCGGCGGGATAACATCATATCCCTGTGGGAAAGATCTAAATGCCTGGGGGGCAAGATCTTAATGCCTATGAGATGTCAAAGATCTTCGGCAGGATGTCAAAAGACCGTCGGCGGGATGTCAAAAACTGCCGGCGAGGCTGCAAATGTCCCTCCAGGGGCAGGAGAGGTCCCCGCAAGGGCAGGAGAGGTCCCCTCAGGGGCAGGGGATGTCCTAATATCCCGCCGGAGATGTTTTTGACCCGGGGTGGGGGGTACTTCGCGAACTTTTGCTTACGGATGTGCCACGGCGATTTTGAAAATTGAAACCATTTTAATCCGAAATCAACGCCAAAACCACAAACCATTTTAATCTTTTAGTAAAAATATCTTCAACCAAATTAATCTTTATCATTTTTATACCATTGTAATCGTCTTTTCAAGCCGATTCTAACGGTACCAAACATGTTGGGGGTGCAAAAAGGGCAACCAAATTAATCTGAATTCCTAAAAAAGCAAGACCATTTTAATCCTGGAAGGCCAAAAAACCAAAGCCATCCTGCGGAGCCTCTATATACACCCTTTCATTGTGAGTTCCCCCCCCCCCCCGGGGTTTTTGAGACGTTCTCACTGAAAAAAAACCCGCCGGACATCCAAAAATCAAGAAAATTTTGGGCTCTGTTTCGCCGTCATGAAAAAAAGGTTTGAACCTGTTGAATCTTTTTTGACATCTATGGCACAGTTTTTGCAATTCTGTTGATTGGAAGTGTATAGTATACTTAAAATCAATTTATAACTGGAAGTTGAATTTTACATAGAATCGTTGGACTTACTACCTTTAATTAATTCCCATCCCCCCTCCCCGATTGTTTATATCCAAATTTTTGTTTCCACAAGTTGTCTTTTCTCCAAATATTTTTCCCTAAAACCATTTTTGTCCATTCTCCCCAGCCAAATTTTTTATATAATAAATTTTTTCTCCAAATAATCTTAGAATTTTTTTCGTGTATGACCCACTTTAGCGGGCCGGGCCGTGAAAATGACCATATTTGGAGAACAATAGATTCTATTTGTGACGTCATGTCATTGTAAGGGGCTGACCAGACAACAGTTGGGGAGGGGGGGGCTATGGCTTCTACCCATGGGATGAAACATCGCAGAAAGAAGAAAAAAAAATTTTTGTGCACGACTGCATGTGGACGTGCAACAAACTTTTTTTTTCGTAATTTTAACATTAGGCCACACATATTGATCTTCAGCGTCTCGGATCCTCTCAAGGCACTTTTTCTAGGGTCGGTCGGTAGGACAAAAAAAAAAGGTGGAAAAAAGAACAACATTTTATATTATTTTTTTTCCATTGTCAGAAAATATAGGTCTATTGTGTGGGCGGGTCCGCCAAGTTAAGAATGAATTATGCGGGCCTTACTGTATACACCCTAGAAATGAAACTTTTTATTTTATTTCATGTGCTGAACAAGCGTTTTTTTTTTTCAGTGTCAAGTAGGAAACAAACTTTTTTTTTCAAAAAGCCATAGAAAAAAAAAACTTGGGTTTTAGTCACTTTTGTGTTAGGGGCCGACCAGATGATCTTTGGTGGGGGGCTATGGATATTTGGTGAAAAAAAAAGATTGTTTCCCACTTGACACTGAAAAAAAAAGTTTGTTCAGCACATGGAAAAAAAAAAAAAGTTTGTTTCCACATGTAGCTAGGGTACCGTAATGTTAAAATCCCGATGAAAAAAGTTTGTCGCGAGTGCGCATGTGAAAGAAATTGTTCGACGACGCGTTGCGAACGAAAAAAAAAGTTCGTCCCGGGGGTAAAGTCCATAGCCCCCCCCAATTATCGTCTGGTCGGCCCCTTACAGTTTGATGTCTTTGATGGAAACCAATCAGCGGAGATTTTGGGGCGGCCGCCCCCCATTTTAGCCACTAAGAAACTATTGTTTTCAGTTGCCGAATATGGTCATATTGATGGCCCGCTATATAATACTGCCTATAGCCTATAGTGAATCTTCTTCAATTTTTTTTATTTTCTGCAAGTATGATAATGAATTACACGTAATGATTGTAAAATGTACGATTGATATCTTAGGCCTACCAGACTGAGTTGCTTTATACAGTGTACGCAACACTGCCAAGTGCAAGTCTGAATCCCAGAAATGATTGAAAAACACTGACATGACTGAAGCCTTGAATAGGCCTAAACAGTGCTAAATAGGCCTGCTGTCAATTGGAAATGTTATGATTATCATGATTATTATATTGGAGACCCAGGGTCTTCAAATGGTAGAAGACAGAGCTACTCACACAGGGATATACTAAGGAGAATTTTTGCATGCGCCAAACAAAAAAGTGTCGGCGTTTATGTGACGTCATTACTAAATGAGAAACAATGGTGATGACGTCACAAGAGAGCCTGTCATAGATGACGTCACTTAAGCAAGCTATAAATAACTTCATAACGTCATCACATACTCAGAGCAGTGTCAGGAGCACTTGATCTATATAGATCGTGACATTCACTTCAGTAGTTTGGCATACTTTTGTTGATGCTAATGCTAATGCATTGGGAGCAGCATTTGTGTGAAAGCCAAATAAATTGACAAGTTAAGTCACTTTTGAGTAAACAGCAAAATCTCTATGAAATCAGTGAAAATTTGCAATTTCTCATGCTAATGGGCTATTATATAAAGTAAACAAGAACGGATAAAAATTGTAAATAAAGCACATTGCCTTTTGCAGGCGAGACCATTTATTATCCGTGCAGGGGGGGGGGGGGGGTGGAGCTTCATTTGAATAAATCATTTCTTGCTCAGTTTTGGTGAATCAATAAATTCTTTTTGGGCAGCCTTTATAACAGTTTTTCTTTCTGAATGGTAATTTGTTCCTTTTTTATTATGAGAATCATAGAATCACAGTTTCATAAATGTTGAAAAAACTAACAATACACTTTCAGATCACACAAAAAAAGTAGACAGATCTTCATCCTGTGGTCTCTCTATGCTTTTGCATTATCATATTATAAAATGTACCAACCTTATTCTGACATGTCCATCTTCAGCATTCATTGACCAGGCAGAATTTTAAAACCACTCCTGTCAGTCCAGAAAATGAAGAAGGAATGAAGTGCTGCAATTGTGACGTCACCAACAATGGGCCATTGTTCTGCCCAAGTGATGACATCACAGTGGTAGGTGACGTCACAACTTTGTTTACTGGTGGCTGGAAAGCAGGGCTGGAAAGATCATTCATTGGAAAGAAAAGAAATGACTTCTTGAAGATAATATGAAGATAATATGAAGATAATATTATCAAGGTGAGTGATACATTTTCCATTGCAGGGTATGTTATTAAATTTTATAGAGCATAAACTCCTCTCCAAAATTACCTGGTAGGCCTACATATTGATTATTGAATCTTAAACACAGAAATTAATTTAGTTTTTTCAAGGGACTGATTAATAATTAATTTTGTTGAGGCTTGATTTTTTTTCTTTTTCATCTAGGCCTATGCCAGGACTGACAGGGGTAGCCCTTGCTTAGATTTTTTTTAGATTTGAAAGTCTTAAAATAGGCCTATGTCTGCTTGGAGCTCTACAAGTGCTGTATTCCCAGCCTGACATAAAATATTTAAGTTACAATGTAATTGGAGAAATTTAGGGGATTACCAGATTATACTTCGGTCAAGTTTGGAGGGGGGCTTTGGATTTGAAGTGAAAAAAAAAATTGACACTAAAAAAAAAAAATTGTCCAGTGTTAGAAAATGATCATGATGACGAAAAAAAAAGTTTTGGTTTCCACTTGCAGCTTGGGTGCTGTTATGTTAAAATTGCCATTAAAAAATAATATTGTTGCTCCTGATCATAAAAATTTACTTATAGCTTATAGTCCCTGGAACAAATGAAAGTGAATTCCTGGAAAAGGCCTAACTCAACAAATCCGTCAGTCCAAAGTGTAAAATATTGGAACCACCACCCTCCCCCTGGCTCCATCCTGGCCAAACAAAAAGATTATGACATAAAAATTGTTTACTTTGGTACTGTAAGTCGTAACATTCATACCAGTACGGATAAGCTAGATAACCTGGCAGTTTTAAATAAATACATAATTTTTTTCTTCTCAATCGAGAGTCACACCCCATGGCCGCATGTCATGGGCACATCTATGTTGTAGAAAGTTATGACAATGTCAATGTGTTGGTAAAAATGACCTTGAATTGTATGGTAGAAATGATGATGTCACAATGTTGTGAAGAAACGTCAAAGATTTGACTTCAGCATGCAAGGTGGTGCAATGCTTTCACAACATTGTGAAGCAATGTCAAAGATATAACAGCAACTTTAAAAAATGTTATCGTTGCGTTTAGGTTTTGGCAAATAATTTGTAATATACATTTCTACATGAAAAACAGACAATTGACCACAAATTAGCGATGTGGTGTTTACGTTGTGTGACCTTTGGAAATATGTCTGTCACTTCATTAAGGTAAAACATAGGCAGCACAGCAGCAAACCTGCAGCGAATAACACCTTAAAAAGAAGACAATTATACCATAAAATTGGTGTGTGTACCAAATTGTATATATATGTAGGGGGAACCGGGGCATATTGGGATGCGGGGCACTGTGGGACGGTGGGGTTTTCTTGGATCCTGGTAAGGTATACGATATGGTAGTGCCATCATATCTTGTAATTTCACATCCTGATGTTTCCATGGTTTTATAGACAAATTACAGCCACATGCAGAAGTATGACGAGGAAAAGTTTATTTTCCAACTACTACAAGAGGTGTTCAATAGGGTGGAGTGAAAAAAGTCAAAATGTGAAATTCAAAAAAGAGCCCCTCCAAAAACTTGTCAAATATAGTTAAATTACTATTTATGACCATTTTGGGTAATTTCACTCATTTTTGTAACGCCTACCCCGGGCATTTTGAAATCAACTTTTTCGAGGTTTTGTGAGTCGTCAAAAATGCTGTTTTTGGCCATAAAATGGGTTATAAATGAGATAGAGACATGATTTAAACAGCTGAAAGTAAGTTTATAACTATACCAAACTTATTAGAAAACACAAAAATGCAGAAACATGTACTTTAAATGATGTAATATTGAAATAACAGGATTTTTGCCAATTTTTGCACTGCTTTTGTTCCCGAAATGGTGTTTTTGTCATAAAATTAGTTCTAAATGAGCCACAGACATGATTTAAAGAGCTGTACATATGTGCAAGACCATGTCTAGCACAATGGACTATATTGTGTGTGAGAAAATAAGCATTTTAGTTCATGTAATATACTAATATTGAGATATTATGATTTTTCTTACTTTTTTGCATTCTCCAAATTTTTTGAATTTCGTTTTTGTCATAAAATGAGTTCTAAATTAGCCAAAGACATGATTTAAAGAGCTGTACATATGTGTAAGATCATGCCAATCACAATGGACAATATTGTGTGTGAGACAAATATGCTTTAGATGATGTAATATTGAGATATTTCGATTTTTCTTCCTTCTTTGTATTCTTTTAATTCTTTGAATTTCGTTTGTCATAAAATGGGTTCAAAATGAGCTAAAGAATGATTTAAAGAGCTGTACATGTTTCATACTAGACTTAATATGATAAATAACTTTGAATATGAAAAGAAATGTCACCTTATTTGTTAAATTGATAAAGTGAGACAAAGAATTTCGTGAGACAAGTACTTATGTGTTCAAGAAATAATAATACTTTTCATAAATTGGCTTCCAAATGAGCTGGGTACGTCATTTAAAGAACCGTAGATATTCTCAGGACAATGCTGCACATGATAAATAATATTGTATGTGTAATATATGTCATATCTGATGTAACATAGGAATAACATTATTATTTTTTTTTTTTTTAGCTCCTGAAATTGTTTAATAACAAACTCCGAACAGGGACAATCAGATATTATATAGCATTATTTCTTCAGCCTTGTTCTTTTGTCATTGTCTTTCATGGACACCATAAACACAATATAGATGCTCAGCAAAGGTAGCATGATATATCCATCATGGAATTTCAGTGATTCTGTACTACAACAGTCTGGAGCAGTCCTGCGACAGTCCTGCCTAAAGTTGAAAACATTTTAATGATGTTTTCTTCAGCTCAAATGCCAGTCCTAACCCCTCCGTAATGTCTACAAGCAAACCTGGTGCTTATTGTACATTTGGAAGATAAATGCAAATAAACCAGGTAACCAGGTTGAAGAAATAATGGTACTTAATTAATGCAGAATCATCAATCTGTCAGATAACTTTTTGAGGCATCTCGAGAGCTTAAAATGAAACATGTAAATCACGTTATCCCCATATTTGATTAGATATGATGAATATTCTCACATATAATATTATTTATCATGTTTAAGATGGTCTTAAAAATATCCACTGCTCTTCAAATCATGTCCCTAGCTCATTTTGAACCCAGTTTATGTCAGGTACTATAATTTCTTGAGCCGAAAAGTATTTGCCTCACAAAACTCTCATAAAATCATAATATCTCAGTATTACATCATTTACAGCTTAATTGTCTCACAAACAATATTGTCCATTGTGCTTGGTACAGTCTTACACAAATGTACAGGTCTTTAAATCACAGATTTATCTCATTTAGAACTCATTTTATGAGACAAACGAAATTCAGATTTTGAAGACTACAAAAAAGTAAGAAAAATCAAAATATCTCAATATTGCATCATTTAAAGCATATTTTTCTCACACACAATATTGTCCATTGTGCTAGGCATGGTCTAGCACATATGTAGTATTATGTACAGCTCTTTATATCATGTCCGTAGCTCATTTAGAACCAATTATGTGACAAAAACATCATTTCGGGAACAAAAGCAGTGCAAAAAATTAGCAAAAATCCTGTTATTTCAATATTACGTCATGTAAAGTAAGTGTTTCTGCATTTTTGTGTTTTCTAATAAGTTTGATGTGGTTATAAACTTACTTTCAGCTGTTCAAATCATGTCTCTATCTCATTTATAACCCATTTTATGGCCAAAAACAGCATTTTTGACACCTCGCAAAACATCGAAAAAGGTGATTTCAAAATGCCCAGGGTAGGCGTTACAAAAATGAGTGAAATTACCCAAAATGGTCATAAATAGTAATTTAACTATATTTGACAAGTTTTTGGAGGGGCTCTTTTTTGAATTTCACATTTTGACTTTTTTCACTCCACCCTAGTGTTCAACTTATTTTGACAAAAAGTTCAACACTACACAAAAACTGTCAGATGCTACTTTTTTCCTGTCTGATGACAGAAACGGTTAACTATAGGTATTGTCGATATAAGATATGAGTTTGAAATATTTTTAAACAGTTTGCACAATTTTATTTAACTTTTCCTGAGATAGGCCTCTCATCAGGTTTGAGAGCAATATTTCGACCAGTGATATTTGTTAGAAGTGTGTTTGCAGATTCTTTCCAATTATACCAATTTACCAAAAAAATTTCAGACTTCATCAGATGGTCTTTGGTGATATGTCCACCAAGTTACAGGAATATTGCTTGCTTTATTTTTATAGATATTAAATGCTATTTTGGGCGCCATGGCCACAAACAGTCTTCTAATGACTACAATCTCTTGTCTCTCTGCTGAAATACCTTAGGAATGTTCTTTCTGAAACAGATTTTAGATTTAAGCTTACCAGGTATTGAGTTATCCTATTTGAAATTCTAGAGGTGAAAATGTTACTCTTTCTGTGTTTAATCACCGAACAGTTTATGCATTAATTTTCGTACTGGATTGCTCAACTTTTCAGTCTTCTAACTTTAAAGCACTCTGTAAATTTCTTTTATGCAGAAAACCACTTACTAATTGGTGTAGACTTGTAGATGAAGCTTCGCTTTATTCGGTGTATACCTTTTATGGTCCTATGTTTAAAGGTTTCAGGTGGAGCAAAGATATAGGATTCCTTGTTTTTCTAAACATTTTTTCAAAATTGCATTACTTTCAGCTTTATTTTTGTAAGTTACACTTTCAGAAATCAAGTAAAAACTTGTGTCCACCTCCTGTATTGTTACTGGAATGCTGTGCCATCTTTGTATGAATACGCTGATGACAGAACTTTGTCACCGATCTCCTTTGGTTTATCACCCCTGATTTGGCCATGAACCATAGCTAAGGAAATTAAATTTTGAAACCCCTTATGAGGGTGCCACCCAATTGTTTCTTTGTGCAGTGGTTCACAGCACATCAGCTCAAATTAACACCATAATCTTCCTCCATGACACAAGATAGTGTGCTTGAGGCAGTGAAAGCACCCCTCAAAAGGTGTTTTATAACATCTTCCAAATAAAATGCAATAAATTACCGTTGCTATATTTCTGAGACATCTAGGTGATATGACATTGCAAGATGAGCATCATACGGATCACTCACAGCAATTTTGGCTCAACGAAGCAAAAATTCTCAATTTAGTGGCTGTTGTGAATTTTGTCAAAATAAGTTGAACACCTCTTGTAGAATAAACATGGACGGGTTCAATTCGAACCATTCTTTGGACAAACCATGAACAATGAGGCTTTCTCAGTGCTTGTATGAATTTTATATACCGTAACGAACACAAGTTTATGAATTGCTATCGTGATAAACACACTCATGGGTGCCTGAGAAATTAGAATTTTGGTGTAAAAGTCATATCAGGGCTCATTGGGACAGTGGATTCGGGGCACATTGGGACGCACTTAATACAGTCAACACAGAAATTATTTGCACACTTTGATTTTTCATCATATTTCACAGAATAATTCCAATATGATACGAAAAGCTCTCCTGTGCTTCAGAGTAGTGTTATTAGGTTAGGATCACATGCATTTCATTTTTCGACAAAATTTATTTTTTTGGAGAACTACTACTTATAATAATTATGAAGGCTTGATTGTTATTACGGCATCAGTCGTTGGATAATCTACAATTGTTGCTTGCTAATTTCAGCAATTGCGGTTGGATTTTCATCAAATAAACTTTGAAATGTGCTAATTTATTGCTTTGGCACCTTCTACAAACGTTTTATGGCCGATTTTTGCCTGAAGGGGGAATCCCCTTCAGGCTATAGAGTTAAAATGAGTAAATCGCCATTTTTGGAGACAGGCACACAGCTTCAATCAGTGAAAACAGGGGCATGTGTTGCATATTGGAGTGCAGATTATTCACTTAAGGTGGACGCTACATGAGGATCAGGCTGTACAATACTGTGTAATGACACAATAATGATTTTCCCAGAAGTTGTTTTATCTGTTAAAAGTTGCTTTCTGATTGGTCAGCACAACAATGACGTCAGGGAATTCCCAATTTCCATGGGCTCAGCAGAGTTCTGTTGCTCCGTGGATCATCATCATGGTAGACCCCAGTAGTTGATTAGGCCGTCAAAGCCTATTACCGCAATCACGCACATGCGTCATTCACGGGCATAGACTGAGTAAATAGCCACATTTGAATGGTGACCACTAACCAGGAGCTACCAGGATGGTAATTGAAGTATTAAATTGCAATTCAGACTGTTCATTTCCGTCTTCACTTTCTTCTGACACCTTCAGCTTTACATGCGTAATTGCCATTGAAGAATAGCACTACCAGCAGGTGTCAAAGCTGATTGCACTTTGCTTTGATGTCTACTATTGTCTATAGCCACAGTTCAAGTTACTATAGGTCCAGTTGTCTCATCTCACTGATCTCAGAACTTTTTTTTCTAGATGTTACATTGATATTCCTAGTTTTTATTTTCTCTGCATCCAATGTATACACAATATAGTGTATATTGTCACAGCTTCAATACTGCTCAAGGAAGTTCGCTTACCAAGCAGATCATGCTGCAGATGGAAGATCATTTCACTCAATTCAGTCAAGTGATATTGAAGTCACCTGTCACGGTAGACAGTGTCACCTGCTGAAGTGCAATTGTAAATCACACTATGCCTGATCCAGGCTATTTGCTGGTACCAACCTGTGTGATCAGTCCGGGAAATTACCATCATGTGATGACAATTGCAATTCAAGCTAAGTCCTGGCCCTGACAGGATGATTGAGTGTGTGGGGTTGATCAGTTTGGTATCAAAAGGAAGTCTGATTTCTGTGCAGCTATCCTCATCACACAGCAGCATGGCAATAGCAGGACTTGTTCTATCCAATTTTGCGAAATACTGCCAAGTCATCAGCAGCTGATGACAATTTCCTAATTTCTCTGGAGCCTTCGGGTTCTTTTCCTCATTATGTAATGGATAGGTTTGATAAAATTTATACAGTTAGTTGATACTGTGATACAACTTTATGCCAAGTTTGGAAGTGATAGTAGCAGCAGTTATTTTTAAATAGCCTGTCAAAGATGATTTTGAGCACTGCTTAAGTCATGGCTGGGCCATGACACTTTAAGATGGTCATGGGAGAGAGATGACAGTGCTGGGGTGATTGTCATGTGGGGCTGAAGACATTGGTTGTCATGAGCAGATGGTAATTTCCTTGACTGGTGATTGATGAATATATAATTTATATGAAATGACATTGATATAAATAATTTGATATGAATATGATTACATGAATTTCCATAGTATCCACAAAAGTCTTTTAGTTTTTGCTTACCAGAAGCTTTCAGCCTTGTCACAAGGCCTTCATCAGCTGTTGTGACAAGGCTGAAAGCTTCTGGTAAGCAAAAACTAAAAGACTTTCGTGGATACTATGGAAATTCATGTAATCATATTATGGAATACCAAAAGTCAGGATCTAACATACATCAACTGAAATAATTTGATGTTTTTTATCCTAAAAACATCTTAAATGTCCTTCAATTGCTTTGATTAAGAATAGCTCTGGGGGCTGGATACCCTGCTAGCTCTACAAAAAAAAAAAATCTTTTGCAAATGAAATTAGTTGTAAATCTTTTTGCCCTGGGTGATTCACCCAGGGTACTTTTTTTGAAAAACCAGTCTGAGAGGTTTTCTAAGAAGTGTTGTCCTGGCATGAATAGGGGTGTGGGTACAGCCAATCTGGCCAATTCATGTTCTAATGATGTTATAGTAAAATGCGTTTCAGGTTTGGGTTGAGTTGGGTTGAATTGATTTTTTTTTTTTTTTAATTGAAAAAAAAAAAAATTTTTTATTAAAATTTTTTTTTTTTTACGGTTTGTTGATAGATTGTTTGAGTCTTGAGGGACTGTTTTCAAGCTGACTTTGCATTATAATATCGCCCACATGACAATCGTCCATGCGTTTCAAGGAAGGCCAATAATGCATTTAGCATTTGCTTTTTTCAGTGCATCTATTCTCAAAGCAGTCTAACAATGCTAATTGCAATTCTGCAAGTTCTAAAACCTATTTTCATCCTCAGTTTACCGAATTGCCATTGAGGAACAGCACTTGAAGGCAATCTGACAGGTGTCAAAGCTGATTGCACTTCGCATTGCAGTGCTACTTAATTGATGTTATATCCATGGATCTTATGCTTAGGCCTATTACTCATTCCCAACAGAACCCAGGGTTTGAATCCTCGGATTCTTGTTATAAAAAACAATGGTCCTGTGCTGAAGGTGACAAAAAACAATACTAAAATCTTGGATTACAATAATGCATATCTCAAATATGTTGGACCAGTACAATTGTCAGAACCAGTAGCTCACTTTGGTCTACTGCACCATATAGGACCACTAACAAGTCCAACGAACCACAGAAACTGAAAATGAGTCATTATATCATTTGGATCTTATAAGATGGTTGGTTAAATGTCTGAACTTTCCTTTTGAGTTTTGAATCTCATAGGATTTTTAACCGACCCAGGCCGTTTTTATAGGGGTCTTGAGATGAGAGGGGAGAGTGAAAAGGGGAGTGAAAGGGAATTGTCTGCTCATAATGAGATAGGTATTTTGCCTGAAACTTGGTAATTTGTGAAGAAAATGTGTAAATTTTTCATAGTAGTGTTTATACCTGACTCAAGGATAGTTCTGCCGTAAAAATGACATCTGCACATGTCGTTATTTTGTCAGTTGCAGATTTTTTTGCATATTTCACTTAGAGTTATGAAATTTGGTATAGGCATCGGCCTGTGGGTATGGATCAGGAAAATGTGAAGAAATCCAAGATGGCTGCCAAAATGGCCACCATTCTTGATCTGTCCACTCTGACCTTAATATTTCCCTTAAAGTTATGAAATTTGGTACATATATTGACCTGTGGGTATGGATTGGGAACATGCCAAGAAATCCAGGGGGGAGGGTTGGTCTAGTGCTAGCGTGCTGGACTACCAATCGCTGTGTCCGGGGTTCGAATCCAGCTCTTGTCGGGTCACCTGGGCCTATGTTGGATGGCTGTTTCAATCATCCTTCACCTCATTGCCGTGTCCTCCCCCTGTCCTATCTAGCCTACCAAGTGCATAAATACAGGACGTAAAGCCCCACTCATGCATCCATCCATCCAAGAAATCCAAGACAGCAGCCATTTTGGCAGCCATCTTTCTTCATTCGTGAACTGCCCATTGTGACCTTAATATTTTGCTTAGAGTTATGAAATTTGGTGCAGCCTGTGGGCGTGTATTGGGAACATGTCAATAAGTCCAAGATGGTGGCCATTTTTTGGTGGCCATTTTTGCAGCTATCTTTCTTCATTCTTGAACTGCCAACTGTGACCTTGATATTTTGCTTAGAGTATTTAAATTTGCCACAGGTATTGTCCTGTGGGTAGGGATCGGGAACATGTCAAGAAATCCAAGATTGCTGCCAAAATGGTCACTACAAAATGGCCGCCATTCTTCAACTGACCCCTGTTACCTCAATATTTCCCTTGAAGTTATCAAATTTGGTAGAGGTATTATTGGCCTGTGGGTTTGGATCAGGTCCATGTCGAAAAATACAAGATGGCTGCCAAAATCTCCTATGTTGTGCTTTTTGTTATACCGGTATAAAACTGTGTCCGTTCTTGTTGTACACATGCCTTAATTTCTTTAGGCTTTAGCTATAGTGTGATCTGTGGCATTAGTTTAGTTTTCACAATCAACTGGGTGGCAACAACTAAACTCCTATAACCGTCATCTTACCTGACATAAATTCAACTTGACACAAGCCGCCCTTCAGGCATTGAATCCATGGATTCTTGTTAAGAGAAAATGTAGAGATGGCTGCTAGTGCTGCAGCGAAAAATGATAGTGCATACAGCACTGCAGGCCTTTTTCAGCTCGAGTGATATTCTTATTCTTCTTCCATTGTAGTACAGTCCCCAGGACCTGGTATGGGTATTTCGTACTGGTGCATGGTGTGATGCAGTGCAGGTCTTCATGAGACTTAACAGGTGCAGGATAAAAAACAACTATTTACAGTCTTAATTTCATTTTGTCGTCGGCTTGTTTATGACCTCTTCTGGGATGTTGTTCCAGATCTTGATGGCGCTCGCTTATTATACCAGTGGTCTGACGAGGAATTCATAACAGGCTTTCTTGGTTTTGACTTGACATTGGCTTAAGTTTCTCTGAAGGAAGGCTTTTGTGGAGTTGGCCTTTTTGGTGATGATGGCGATGTGCTTGTTCCAATTCAGAGACCGATGAATAGTTACACCCAGGTACTTTGCCTCTTTTACATTCTCTGATGAGTGGCCATGGACCTTGTATTCGGCTGTGATCTTCTTTTTCTTATTTGTGACTTGGGGTAACTGGCATTTCTGGGGGTGGAACTCCATGAGCCAGTGCTGTTCCCATTCTTGCAATCTGTCAGTCAAGGTCCCTTTGCAGGGCATCGCAGTCTGCTTGGTTCTTGATCTTCAGATACACCACGCAATCATCTGCAAATAGTCGGACTGAACTTGATCTGATGTACTCGGGTAGGTGGTTGATATAGACCAGGAAGAGCAGTGGACCCAGGACGCTGCCCTGAGGTACACCCGATAGAACTGGGGCTGAGTTTGATTCTTTTTCTTCCACCAGAAGCTTCTGCTGTCGTCCACTTAAGAAGTCCCGTAGCCAGTTCAGCGTATCGTGATGGATTCCGTAGAACTTCGCCTTGTATAGCAGTCTCTCGTGGAGCACCTTGTCGAACGCCTTTGAAAAATCCAAAAGGATGACGTCCGTTTGCTCAATCTTGTCGATGTTGCTTGTGAGATCGTCCAAGTTTAGGATTAAGTGCGTCTCACATGATCTGCCTTTCCTGAATCCGTGTTGGGCGTCGTTTAAAGATGTCATGTTCCTCAAGATGTTTCATTATTGAACTGGAGATAATATGTTCGAGGATTTTGCAGCACACGGATGTGAGTGACACTGGCCTATAATTCGCAGCACTGCTCTTATCTCCTTTTTTGAAGATAGGGACCACGTTGGCTTATTTCCACTGCTTCGGTAGTCCCCCCTGGTTAAGGATGTTCTGGAAGAACGTGGTTAAGCAAGGTGTTATTTGGGCTGCTATAGTCTTCAGTAGGCGAGTCGGGATGTTTGCCGGGCCAGTTGCCTTGTGGATGTTTAAGTTCTTCGGGAGTTTGTATACTCCTGGGAGTGTAACTTTGATGGAAGGCATCTCTGTGAACTGACTTGGTCCTTTGTCCTTGATGGTGCTTGTGTCCTCATTCTGATTGAAGACGGATGAGAACTGTTGGTTTAAGATGTTTGCCCTTTCTTGTTTGTCTGAATGAGTGAGTCCATCGTTGCCTTTCAGGGGTGCTACGCCACTGCTGTCACAGTTCTTTCCTTTGATGTAACTCCAGAATTTCTTCGGGTTTGACGTTAATTCCTTGCTGATGATATTTCTGAGATATTCTACATGAGCTTCTCTGCATAACTTCTTGGTTTCACTCTTTAGTTTCTGATATATTCTGAAGTCCTTCTGGTTTTGTGATGCTCTTGCTTTCACGTAGGCTTTCGTCTTCCACCGCGAGAGTCTCTTCAGGTCTCCTGTTATCCAGGGCTGATGCTCTCTGATGGATGACATTTTCGATGGAACATTCTTATTCATTATCCGGAGCAGTGATGTGGTGATGAATTCCCACATTTCCTCTATGGTATGGCATGGCACTGATGAAATTCCATGTTCATCTTCTCCCTTATCATTCCGGGTATATCTGCTCTTTTCCAGATGTAGACCTTCCTTCTTGTTGCCTTGTTCCTTGTTGGTTTCAGGCTTGTCATGGTCGCTGATACCTGGAAGTGGTTGGGTCCTGTTGACTAATGTTGGCCTGTTTGTAAGAAAAAGGTCCAGTATGGCTTCCTGTCGGGTTGGGAAGTCAACGACTTGTTCGATGTTACAGTCCTTGGTCATGTCCAGGAATTTATTATAAATTATGGCAGCTTTTCTATTTCCGGTGACTGATACTGAGTTCCACTCGATGTCTGGTAGATTTAAATCACCTCCGATCCACACTATTGACGATCTGTGATTGCGAGTCTGTCTGTTTATCTCTTCGCAGATTGCTTCCATGTAGGTGATGTCACTGCTGGGGGGGCCTGCAGTGTAGAGACCACCGATTATTAGAGATGACTTTGTTTCTGTTATGCTTAGCTTGGTGAACACTGCTTCAATGTCTTGTGTTGTAGGGATTTCTTCTAATATGATGTCATCTTTGACGGCTAGAAGACATTAATTCACACAACAGCTCGTGATATTGTTACTCAGTGACCCTGACTTGGGTTGTACAAAATCAGTATCCCAAATATATATATATATGGAATTGAGTATATTAGAAGCACAAAAGAAGTATGTTGCGTAATGACGATTTGCATGGTTGAGAGACTTTTTCACACAAAATTGAAGTACAAATGCAGTACATTTGACGTACTTTTACAGCATATTTATACTACAAAATGAGCACATTTTAAGTGCTCGAATGATTTAAATTATACTCCATTTATACTCCCGATATACAAATCCATACGCTCCAAAAAGAGCATACTAGCTGTGCATGCTAGCAGGAAGCATTTTTGCCGTACAATCGTAGTACATTTGAAGTATCTAAAAATCAATGCTTCGTTAATTTTATAGGCCACATATGATATCAGTTCCTCAGACAAATCAATGTAATTAAAATAACTACAAATAATTACTTAAGAAGACTGGAATAATCTTATGGCAGATTTGTATGTTTTGCTGCTTTAATAGTAATACATTTGTATTTAACACTACAGAAATTATGCCAGTAATTCAATGTATATTGTAATTAAAAACCTGGACACACCAGCACATTTTCCCGAGTTCTGGAAGTGAACATGACCGACATGTGACTGAATCTAAGCAGCCTAAGTATAAATTCAGCCACTCGTGAGTTCCTCCGCCAGCCAGACCACGAGTGGGTTTCAGTGGACTGATCCACCACCCTGAGTAGGTTTTATTATATAGGACACCATTCAAGGTCTGAGTTACATTTAAGGTGGCTCGCTACCCACGAAATTACGTCACCTGCACACATTTCCGCGCAGCCAGGCAGGCCCTATCTATCATAACGTCACCACTCTGCTTACACTGTTCAAGATCTTTTTTTAATTTTAAGAATTTCCTGCGTCGGCCGCTTCGTTTGCAATTTGCGCCACTTCTATTGGGGTAAGAGACTTCTCGTTTGGAGCATTAGATGCGCCATGAAGAGTACTATATACAGCCGGAGATTCAACTTGATACTCGAAACACAAAATTTTCAAAAGGCGATTTTCGGCAAGCAGGTCTTATTTCTCAAAAATGACTTTGTGATATAAATAAATGTTTTTATCAATTTCAAGCATGGTAGGAAGGCTTGTCTGTATCATCATATTGTTCCCAACTATTTTTGGCAATAAATGACAAAGAATTGAAAAATCCTATCCCGTCAATTTTTTTTAGCGCCATGGTTTATAAAAAAAGTTAAAATTGTCAAAATCGAAACTTATATTCCGAGCCCATTGGAAAGTCCTTTAAACTAAATTTTTTTTAAAGAAATCCTATCTTGGAAAGTTCACGAGTATCGAGCCACTTGAGTGTCGTAGGGGCTAAAAAATAAAACATCATATTTTACGATCAAAGTGCATGGGATATATGCGAAAAAATGTGAGGATTAATAATATGGAAGAATCAATGCATTTAACCGTTCAAAAATTATTCACAATTGACGGGAGGGACCTCATGCTTGCCTAAAAATGTGATAAAAAATTGTAACCACAGCACTTAAAAGTTAAATTCTTTGGGATTTAGTCCTTTAACACAAAATATTATTGATTTCATACTTTGGCATGTTGGTAAGTCAGTTGAAGCCAATTTAAACACTATTTTTGCTGGAAAAGTCAGACTGACATCACCAACTTGCATCAACCATTTTTGCTGGAACCAACAGCAGTAATTAATACGATATTCAAATATAATTACTCTCCATAACTCCAAGTGATGCCTGCATGTTAGGGACTCAATAAATAGGGAGCCTGGTAAAATTTTTTAAAATGCCTTTTTTATGCAGCAGAAGTTAGTTAACTTCGCAGAGCCAAATCTTGGCATCACCTTTGTGGAAGGAGTAAACTGTAACTTTAAATATGACTGCATTTTTAACCAGATAGGCACAAAACTATTAATAAATGTGGTGTGTGAGTAAATTTTATTATGTTTGAGTAGTTTTAGACATATAATAATTGCCATATTCGACATAATGTGCATATCATAGGATAGGTAAGAAACTTAGAAGGAACCTCAAGAAAAAAATTGGTAAAAAAAGCATTATCATCCAAAATATGAAGCGTTAAACATCAAGGTGTCTTTTTTTTTTGTCACCCAAAATCGGCGATTTTTGTCTGTTTTTTGTCCTATTTTAGTTAATCGTACCTAGAAAGTGTTTATAAACATCACAAAAGTAATACTTTTATGGAAGCCAACTATTTTCTGCATCAGATAAAGCAAGTTTCGTCCAGGTATCTGTAATAATTTATAAATGTGGTGTGTGAGTAAATTTTATTATGTTTGAGTAGTTTTAGACATATAATAATTGCCATATTCGACATAATGTGCATATCATAGGATAGGTAAGAAACTTAGAAGGAACCTCAAGAAAAAAATTGGTAAAAAAAGCATTATCATCCAAAATATGAAGCGTTAAACATCAAGGTGTCTTTTTTTTTTGTCACCCAAAATCGGCGATTTTTGTCTGTTTTTTGTCCTATTTTAGTTAATCGTACCTAGAAAGTGTTTATACACATCACAAAAGTAATACTTTTATGGAAGCCAACTATTTTCTGCATCGGATAAAGCAAGTTTCGTCCAGGTATCTGTATTTTTGGTGACACAAGATTTTTTTTACACGCATGACACATAAATGTAACTCAGTGCTTGAACTGTGTCATAGTCTGTTGTGTTCTGGAAAAGAATTGTCACAGCTTTCGAGGTTTTAGGATTTTGAGTGAATTATCCCAGTGGGCATTTTGATGTCAGGGAAACATCATGTGACAACACAGTCTGAGTAATAGATGTTTGATGGCAAATGTCATCATAATTATGACCACTTGGATAAAGGCCGATGACATTTATAACACAAATGTGATTTGTATGTGAGCAATAATGCAATAAGTTTGGCACTAGTGATAGAGGGTTGTTGTCATTTCCCAAAGCTGTGGGGAGGTCGCGAGTTCTACCAATTGTTTTTGCCGTGTAGGCCTACTTGTCAAGTTAGTCTTAGTATCAGACATGGCTATTTTACCATCTGATTCAGGCTGAGCCTAAACAGATAAAGTTACTTTTGCATAATAACAGCTTTCAAATCTAGTTTAAAAATATGCGATGTAACAGATTCAGACTGGTGTCACCCAGTAGTGCAGGCTGGCCCGTTGAACCATTAAACCCCAAAGCTCTACATTCTAGTGCACTACATCGGTTCGATAAATACCAGCCATACCAGTATAGTCTGGCCGTTTCCCGAACCGGTTTTCAAAGCAGCACTTTTGGTTTGGTTCAATTATGCTGTTGATTGCCGAGATTTGGGAGAAAATGTCTACAAAATCATGAAATGAATGTCGTCATGTTGACGTCCGTTCTTGTGCAAGGTCAACGTTGTCGGCCGAAAATTAGGTTTTTGAGAAGCGGATTTGCTAAAATGCAGATCGACCCGAATTTGTGGACTGACAGTACACATAGCGTATCGATCAAGTGTATCGATGATACGTATTGTATCAAATGTCAGCAACGGTATAGAGGCATACTATGTTCATTTGATGATTATTTATTTTTCTTTCAGGTTTTTATTGGAGAGGACAGCTGGTCAAGCAGACCACGAAATCACTTGTTCAAGAAATCGGAAGAAGATGGGAATAACTATTGGTACCCCTGCCTCCAAAATATGAAATTAAAGAACTACCAATCTGCATCCACCTTTTGAAAATTCATAATTTCATTGAACACTGGGCTTCAGCAAACTGGTTGTTTGTAGAATTCAGAAAGGCATGGACCGTATTTTCAGCACCTCTTATTACCTCGATTCCAGTTTGATGGCCGATTTGACTTGAAATTTCCCAGACAGCAAACTCACTGTGCTTGTCAGTCAAGAAAGAAATGACTCTGAGCCATAAAAGACATAAGGACATGAATCAGAACTCACAGAGAGAATATACAAACAAGCAAGCTGCTTGCAGCGCCTCCTCTCGTACCTCCTTTCATCGCTGCCCCCACTACGGAATATTTTCAACAGAGGCCATGTGCTCAGACCTGTCAAAATTGACAAAACTGAGAATACGGGCTGTCGCACATAACCTAAGCTTGTTGTCCACTTGGTAGCAGTATAGGAACCCCTACATATCATCAGGAAAAGTCTACTAACTCTAAAACAACCGAAATTGCCGAGTAAATCTTCCTGTGAATTGTAAACAAATCCAACGGACTTACTTCACCGAGTCTAACTTCGTGGCAGGAGAGCGCCGTCTTAGCCAATAGCAGCCGGGAAGCCTGCACGTGCATGAGGATGAATCTGCTGGTTTGAAATGACTGCAATGAGGATGGGATTACCTTCGACATTGATCAAGTGGATCTCTAGTTTTACGTAATGTCTGTTGATTCAATTTACTTTTTCGTGTATGGGGGCATTGACAACAAAATTTGAGACCACTTTCAACTACATTGTCTCCACGATACTGAATGGTGTCACGAACTGGGTCATCTTCCTAATTAATATGCGCATGTTGCGATCGGCCTCATGGCCGATCCAGTGAAGGCAAAGGTGGGAGGAACGACCCCTGGCGAGCAAATTGACAAACAAGCCATAATTCTGGGTATTTGAAATGAAAATGGGTCTCTAATGGCTCCTCTCAGGCTGAATAAAATACATTGTATATTATAAAATATGTTTTTTGGAACCTGTGGTATTATCATTTCTTCATGAAAAAATATTTGGAAGGGTGTGGAATCCACTCAGTGTTCGGAATACAGGTATGGAATCCATACGGTATTCCCAGAATACAGGTATGGAATCCATACGATATTCCCGGAATACAGGTATGGAATCCATACGATATTCCCGGAATACAGGTATGGAATCCATACGGTATTCCCGGAATACAGGTATGGAATCCATACGGTATTCCCGGAATACAGGTATGGAATCCATACGATATTCCCGGAATACAGGTATGGAATCCATACGGTATTCCCGGAATACAGGTATGGAATCCATACGGTATTCCCAGAATACAGGTATGGAATCCATACGGTATTCCCGGAATACAGGTATGGAATCCATACGGTATTCCCAGAATACAGGTATGGAATCCATACGGTATTCCCGGAATACAGGTATGGAATCCATACAGTATTCCCAGAATACAGGTATGGAATCCATATGGTATTCCCAGAATACAGGTATGGAATCCATACGGTATTCCCAGAATACAGGTATGGAATCCATACAGTATTCCAGGAATACAGGTATGGAATCCATACGGTATTCCCAGAATACAGGTATGGAATCCATACGGTATTCCCGGAATACAGGTATGGAATCCATACGGTATTCCTGGAATACAGGTATGGAATCCATATGGCATTGCGCTGGTGTCAGAATGGCATGAATGCAAGATTCCAAATCAACTTAGGAATTCTAAATCAATTTAGGAGGGTGTTTTGATTATTTTCCCTCAAGCCTTCAATTTTTTTTTTCATCAAATTTCTATAAAAAGAAATAACATAAAAAAGTTTCTTGTCCATGTTGTTTGAAACTGTAATTTCTCAACAGTTTCTGTCATTAATATATTTATGAATTTATGAATAGCTGACTTAAGTTTTCAAAACAGGATACATCAACTTTACAAATGGGATTCTTTTTTTCTCCTTTCAATTTCACGGGCCTATCATGGCAATATTTACCGGTGCTCACTCAAGTTCAAGCTTCCTAATAAGAGTGGGCCAGTTTTTTATCATTCATATTAAGCCCAGGCTTAGGCCTACACTTTAGAAACGCTTCATCACCCCATAGATGCGAACAAGATCCTCCGGAGAATTTTAATCCTTATGGTGCAGTAACACATCCTCCAGGGCATGTATATATATGATGTCATTTCTATGAGAATCAGTTCATGCGTTGCTTAAACTTGAAGTTACAGTCCTTGTTATATTTACGTGGAATCTCAAGTTCTTTTCTATGCTGTTGAACTGTGATGTCAGAGATGACTGTATTCTAGCATTGCAATGTATGTAAATTAACTACAAGCTGTGATGTCATTTTAAACTGGGTCAGATTTCCCGGCTTCCAGCCAATGTGGATCCTCCAAAACTGAGCGTCACAGTCTGGGAAAACCAATCCAAGTTCCACATCATGGCTTGTTAGCCAATGGGCTGCCAAAACAATTATTTGTCACATAATCCATGTGTTTACGAAAATTTTCAAAGCCTTTTGTTTATCGCAAGGTGACGGTCTCTTGAAGTTTAAAGTTGTAAAGTTGCGAGTTTGCAGATTAATCAAACAACTCTGTGGGGATTATAACAGTTGTCTACTGTGAATGCTCATGAAGCTGCCATTTAGTCAGATTAAACTGGTGATTGCCAATGATGGATCATTGGGATAACAAATTTAATGCTTCCTTCTACATGTCAATGTTTAAACTGTGATGCTTACTTTTACTGTAAGCCCATTGGCTGGCAAGTTGTGATGATGTGGTTGCAGGAGCTATCCCACATGAAATGCTTACTCTGACACTGTGTTGAAACTGTGACGCTCAGTTTTGGAGTATCCACATTGGCTAGAAGCCGGGAAATCTGACTCAGTTTAAAATGACATCACAGCTTGTAGTTAATTTACATATATATATTGCAATGCTAGAATACAGTCATCTCTGACATCACAGTTCAATGGCAGAGAAAAGAACTTGAGATCCCACGTAAGTGTAACCAGGACTGTAAAGTGCTTGCACGTTATTTTTTGGCTTTGTTCCAGAGGCCATAGACTAGAATATCTGAAATCAATCAAGTTAACATTTGATGCAATATGTTACAGCCTAATTGGTGATTGAGCTTTGCAAAGTTTTATATTCTTACAATTGTACCTGGGCCAGTTCTCCTCCCAGGGAACACTCATTGGCTAATTGCTATTCACACCTTTTGAGGTCTTAGGGTTTCTCTCAAGACTGTCAGGTATCTACTGCATCAAATGAGCAATTGAAATTCACCAATCACTTCTATGGTGTAGGAAGAAATAGAATTTGATGCGTTAATTACATTTAATAGAATTTGATTTGTTACATTTAATAGAATTTGATGTGTTAATTACATTTAAAAAATATGAATTTTGCAATTCAGCATCCTCTGAAGCCCATTGATCCACTCTTTAGTGTGATTCACGTTTGTTTTCCCTATTCTTGAACAAGAAAGAGTTGTTTTTTTTCCGCGTAACAGGACATGTCCTGTTACGAAATTCTCTGAAATTCAACTTAAACAGTGGTGGCACTGCGGAAAGTATATATATATATCAAAAGTAGAGTGCTAATTAGTTGTAACAGGTGTTATTGATCCAGTTACTTCTTTAAAACGTGTATAGAAGGTAATGCAAACAGAATATTTGTCCTGTTGCAGTCAATTAATTTGATTTAATTGTCAAGCACAACTCAGAGCAACTAAAAATATAATTCAGCCTTGGTTACAATTATAGCTAAATGTATTAAGTATAGTTTAACAGCTAAATTTTGAAAGTTTCTGAACTTCCAGAGTAGCTTAAGCATTCTAAAGAATTGTCCTGTTACCACATGTCTGGCTTGGATTTTGAAGTCTACATTGCGGCTAAGTCATAGCAGTGTGGCCAACAAAAATAGCACAGAAAATAAGTGTCTGCCTTATTTGTGTAGTTAGTAGCCAAAAAGTAGATATTTCATCATTACTTTTACATTGACAGAACTCAGAACCCTAATTGTCCTGTTACGTTTTTTAAAGATTGAATTTTTAAGAAATCATATATATGTGTATGGGGAGCTCCAACAACCTTTGTAAGGTGACCCAAGCAGGTTATATTTCATTAAAATATTCAATTTTGAGGATCTAAAGCGCCTTGGAAGTCGGAAATGGCAAAATATGAAAAATGTTACGTTTTTGAATATTCCAAATAAATAGTCATTCATAAAAAAGTGAAACGTTTACAGCCTTAAGAATGTTGATTTCATATGGGCATATGATTATCTGAAATAGATTTCATAATTTCTTGTCAAAATTCCAAACATTCTTTTTGACAGCTTTTTTCAGCTCAGATGCCCCAACTTCGTGGCCTTACCCATATACTGTATATTCCTTCCAAAGCAACAGTTAAATGACTTCAGAACATTTTCTAAATTATATAGATGTACCAGCATTTTATGTTTCAGTAAGTGTTTCAGCTTTACGTTCAAACCACTCCTTAATCCTATGAATTACATCCAAGAAAGCCTTTTAGACAGATAGATAGATAGATAGATAGATAGATAGATAGATAGATAGATAGATAGATAGATAGATAGATAGATAGATAGATAGATAGATCTGATCTTTAACAAATAGCCAAATACTGATCAAATACTTCAGAGTAAAAGTGTCTGTTTGCAAAAATCACTAAGTCAGCTCAAGTGCAAAGTATCTCATTCTGGTTCTGGGATTTTGGCAAATGCTTTATTCTTCAATTGAACAGCTGGAGTGGAATAAATGGGATTAATTCAATTTCAAAAGTAATTCTAAACCTTTATTCAAAGAAAGGGGAACTTGATACCCCATGAATCAGCCAAAATCACAGTCCGCAAAATGGTTGCAAAATGTTTCTTTCTGTAACTTGCTTTCATCTCAATCATCTGCAGCTTATATGTTTTGTTTGCTTTGGGACTTGCAATTGGAGAGTTTTGTTTGTTGACTCTAGTGACTGCTGAGAGATGAGGTGACTCAGGTGAGAGTAGAAGTGTGGCTCCTGTGACTGCTGTGTTTTGATGCTGTCAAATACTTGCTTGGTGTCAAAGAATATAGGAGTAATTCCGAGTAAAACACATACAACATTACAACTACATGAAAAAAAACTTTCTAAAACTTGTCAGGCTTACACGTATTAATTTTCTTGGAAGGGTCAACACTTACAATTTTAGCGACTTTGTCGGTGTAGTATAGTTGAAGGAAATTCCGAACCAACAAAAAATTGCTAACCTCTGAGATACCCTGAATAAAACCAAAGTTAGTATTAAATCATGATTTCATGGCAGCTTGTGGGGGCTATCCCTTTCATTTTTTCGCCTTTCCCTGCTTTTTGTCTTGCTTTTCCCTATACCACTACAGACAGTGAATCACAGCACCTTGACCACAGACAGCCAGACATGATGAGCCAACATGCTAAACCTCAAGATAAACATGTGGTAAACTGGATTGAAAACAAATCTAATCTAGCAATTCTTCCAAGAACTATTTTCACATTTAGTGATGTTATTACCAAATTTTGATGCAACATACCAGCAAAGGATCTTCATTTTTAAATGATTTTACAAAGATTTTCAAAAACTTTGAAATTAAACTTTGATATTTTACATAATATTATTCCATTTTTAAACAATTATTAAACGGCTAATGGGGATGATTTAGAACCACATAAAGCAAGAGCCATCGGTAAAACAACATAACCTTTCATAGTCATACATATGCAACATAGAATTTCCTTTTTCAGAATTTAGAATAATTCCACCAATCCAACTACCAAATAGAAAAATAGAAATCAAACCCTCCTTCCTTTACCTCCCTATTCAACCCATTGTAGAGGCAATTTGTGAGTCACATCTTGTCACAATGAAGTCGAGTCCACCTGCCACCAACAATACAACACAAGAGCCCAACAAAGTTTAAATTCTGATCCCCAACTACCACCCCCCCTTCTTTGTCATGCAATAGAAGGTTGGGGGGGGGGGGGGTTAAAACATCTCAAGATACCCCCTTGAAATGGGGTAAAATAGGTCAAAGGTCAGACTGAACATGAGAGGTAGCTAATGTGGTGATCTTATGTAACAGGCTCAAGATTACTGCAAAAACCAAGTTGCTTTCAAGATAATATTGATTTTTTATTATTTCTATTTCCTGAGGTTTTGAGAAGGGATATATACAATAATATTGAAATAGTTGGATAGATGTATAGTCTAGATGGATAGATAGATCAATCGATAGATAGACAGATGGATATATAAATAGATAGATGGATAGATAGATAGATAGATAGATAGATAGATAGATAGATAGATCATATATTGATAGATAGTTAGTCAGATAGATAGATAGATAGATAGATAGATAGATAGATCATATATTGATAGATAGTTAGTCAGATAGATAGATAGATAGATAGATAGATAGATAGATAGATAGATAGATAGATAGATAGATAGATAGATAGATAGAAGTAGATAGATAGATAGATAGATAGATAGATAGATAGATAGATAGATAGATAGATAGATGGATGGATGGATAGATAGATAGATAGATAGATAGATAGATAGATGGATAGATAGACTGATAGACAGATATAGATAGATAGATAGATCGATCGATAGATAGATAGATAGATAGATAGATAGATAGATAGATAGATAGATAGATAGATAGATAGATAGATAGATAGATAGATAGATAGATAGATAGGATTTTGACATTGCATGCTACTCTCAAGATAAGATGCCTGACAATATTTGAAATTTCAATATTTTTACTAGGAAATCCCAGATCAAAAATTCCCAAGAAATAAACCAGGCAGGTCAGATAGTGACTAAACACTATGAACCTCTCCTCTCAAGTCTTGAACCCCTCCCCCTTTCCCCTCTATCTAATTTTTCTTCTCAATCCATCCAATAAATGACTAATCACAGCAACGACAAATGATTTTTGATAAGTGAAGAGAATTTGACAGTCATTGACAAAAACATTTTGCACAATCCTCAAAGATTAGAGTGTTTTAATGTAATTAGAGTGATTGTTGAGTGCTTTATAAACACTCAGCAAGCATTTGACAAAGTGGTTATCAAACACTCAAAAGACACTCCACAGCATCGAATGCTCAATTAAGAGAATAACTGAATATGATGTCCAATGATTGAATTGAAGTCACCAATTAGTAGAAGGACTGCAGTCCTTGTGTTGATAATACATGTAATTGAATAGATGAGATTACGATAGATAGATAGATAGATAGATAGATAGATAGATAGATAGATAGATAGATAGATAGATTGATTGATAATCCTGGCAATTCTAGGCAGGGGCGTATCTAGAAATGGCCTGAGGGGGGGGCATTACATGGGGTGAATACCTAAATACGCCACTGAATTTCTAGGTTAATTATGACAGGAGAAGGCATCTTAAATATAATTCAATCCAATTTACTAACCTATTAGACCACAGAAAAAAAAAGAAAAAATGTTTCCTGATTTCAGAGAAAAACCAACCATATTATCTTCAGACAACATACATGTATGTACAACCAAGTTCTTCAAATGATCATTCATATATGCTCATTCATATCTATACATCTTTGTCAGCATTTGCTGCATTTCTTATCTTAGACATACAGATAATGGATGTTCTTTTTTCCCTTATCTAATACACAACTCCAAAATTGTGGCTCAAATTGGCAGATGTAATTGATTACAAGGGAAATGTCAAGAAAACCTGGTTCAGAATGGCACCAACTTTTTTTGTAAAATCAAAACCAAGTATGAAACACCTGTAGTCATAAATTATACTGTCATCAATAACACATTTCGAGGAAGTGCCATAGACAGGCCTCAACTGCAGAACATTTGTGGATTCTTAAATATTTGATCTAGAAAGAAATTGTCAAATGTTATGGAATTGATGTGATTCAGTTCTATCATCACATATGATTAATGTCAAGGTAGATTTAGCTCAATATCAGTGTGAATGTCTCTATTGGAATTATCAATACACTGCTGTCATTATAGGATTAACTTACAATCCATGATGACAATAAATTTCATATTTCACAGAAAACAAATTGACACACAATTTTACATATCCAGTTCCTGACAATGAGACATATCCAGAATGCTACTTTCTGATACTATTGTAAGATGGATAGATATTTAAACAGAAAGATAGGTAGATTGATAGATAGATAGATAGACAGATATTTAGAAAGATAGATAGATAGATAGATATTGGTTGTTTGGGACTTTATGTCATGTATTCATGCACTTTGTAGGCTAATTAGGACAAGAGGAGGACACAGCAATGAGGTGAAGGATGATTGAAACAGCTGTCCAACTTAGGCCCAGGAGACCAGCAATAACTGACTCGAACCCTGGACCAGGGATTGGCAGTCCAGTACGCTACCACTAAACCAACCCTCTCCCCCTTAGAAAGATAGATAGATAGATAGATAGATAGATAGATAGATAGATAGATAGATAGATAGATAGATAGATAGATAGATAGATAGATTATTAAGATAGACATTACAGAGATGATGTAGAATATAATATTACTTATAACATAGTCACTACACAGACCATGGCAGGTACAAGGGACCTGCCATGCACAGACAAGACAGACAAGATAGATCCACAGACCTGCTCAAATCATCAGTCTCATCAGTCTCATTGACTGTGTGGTAAAATAATCACAGTCTAACTACAGTCCTCATTTCCACGGTGTTTGCAACCAAGCTGGTGGTCCTGAGTTCGATCCCCACCTGTTGATCTGTTTGAGGACCACTTAACCCCCTTCCCAATGACAATACCATGATCCCTAGTCATCAATACTTATCATAGGGGGCATAGTACGGCATACCATAAGCTTTAGATATAGGATGAGATACTATCTGGGTATCCAGATATTCTGTTAACTCAATCCACAGATGGGCAACACATTTGACTGATGATTAATGCCCCCCATCTGGCAAAAGCAATATTTCACCCATATTTCTTCAGACTGCTGAGTTTCTTCAGTGTTTAGGTATAGGCCTACACCCAGATTTTCATAATATTTTAGATTTTTGTAAGTAAATATTGGTTTCTTGGGCTGAAAAAAAATTCAGGAAGATAATCATTAATTTAATGAAATTTTGCTCTGGTACCATTTGCATAGAATATCTATCTATCTATCTATCTATCTATCTATCTATCTATCTATCTATCTATCTATCTATCTATCTATCTATATATCTATCTAACAACCTAACTATCTGTCTATCTGATCTATCTGGGGAAAGTGGTATAGGCTCAGTTCGTAATGATCAGCCCTCCCTGGCTGGGTCTCACTCTCAGGTTTGATTCCTGCTTTTTGGTGGATCGCCTGAATCTATGTTAGAAAGCAGTTTCAATCACCATTCGCCTAATCAGCTGCTCATTGCTGTGTCATCCTCCTGTCCTTATTAACCTGCACAGTGCACAAATAAATACAGAACCTAAAGCCCCGATCATCCATCCATCCCCGACGAATAAGCAGATTCCCCTTGAATCCAAGATCCATTTATCCATCTATCCATATAGGCAATTGGATCGGAGCAATATGGGTAGTTGGGTCTATAACATTCTTGCTGGTAGTAGAGTAGGGTACATTGGGTGCGTTGCCCCTTTCTATTATAACCCCAGAGTAAATGGCAATTTTGACTAAGAAGGATGGGACCAGTTGCCTCATAAATTAGGGTATACCTTCTAAATGACTTAAGCAGCTGTATAGTCACTTTTAAAAGTGTGCCTAGGATATTTTACTCCTATTTTCTCCTTTTCCCATACTTCAGAGGGAAGCTAAACTCATTGCTCAGCATGAGATGGGTTTGGTGCACTGCAGTTGGGGCCATTACTAGAACACGAGAGTTGTTTTGAAAATTGAGGAGTCCAGTGATACATGAGATCATGTAGTAACTTTTCAACTTAGTTGTAAAGTTTTTAGCTGATGGTATTTGGGGAATAGTTTGTCTGAAGGGTTTAAGATAGATCAGTGATTTTGTTTAATAATTTTGAATGATTCAATAGCGATAGTTATTGGGATCAGTGTAAGCATATACTATTCGCTTTCAGTAACTGGGTCACATTGACCTACATACATGCAGTGGCGTATTTAGGGGGGGGGGAATCGGGCCATGCCCCCCCCCCCCGGCCAAAAATTAACATGGGAAAGATAGGAAAAGCCACGGAGCGCCCCGTATTCACCCCATATAATGCCCCCCCCTCAGGCCATTTCTAGATACGCCCCTGCACACATGTATGTTGGACAGCAGATTCATCCATCCTTCGCCTCACGGTAACATTGTTGTATTCTCTGTCTGTCATAATGATCAAATTAACCTACCAAGTGCATAAATGTAGGACTTAAACACCAATCGTCCATCCATCCATGCTCAGCAGCACAGACATCAAGTTTTGATCTCGAATTAATTGTTGATATGAAATATCAGAACCATGTCAATTAAACCAAACAAAATGCCTGTAAATGGGACCAAAATCTAATAAAAAACAGTTTTTCAAAATCATGTTAATTGGGATCAGATGTAATATTTATTAAACATGATAAAAAGTTCAGAAAATGTTTGGAGGGCATTTAGTAAACAATAGTCTTTGGGTGAAAAAGGAGCCACCCCAGCTTGCTCCAGCCTAATTCTTGTAAACAGAGCAGAACAAAGGACATGTGTGTTTACATGCTGTTTATCTTTCTCAGGATGATAAACGCCCTTCAGTTTTGATAAGACTGTTCACAGAGCCCTGGATTATCTCTCTTGCACTGTGCTTAGGGGCTGTGAACTGTGTTCAACTCAGTTGTTAGTTGTAGTATTTTAGGGGAATTCTTACATGAATTGTGAAAAGGAAAAAAACATACATGCATGACATTGTATTAGTTTTACTCAATTCATGTCTGGCCAGCTTTCTACCTTCAATCTTTCAAACTTTATCTGTCTATTTATTGGGGATGTTCCGATACCGATAACAGTATGTATCAGCGTCTGTGGTATCGGCACCCAAATAGCAGTATCGTTATCGGACCAGAGGCACCAATAGCATGATTGGCATCAGTATTGAGTATAGGTGTGGGATTGGAAGTTAAAAAGAGGTATCAATGCTTCCCTACTATCTATCTTTCTACATGTTCTATCTACCTATCTATCTATCTATCTATTGATCTATCTATCTATCTATCTGTCTATCTATCTATCTCTCTGTCTATCTGTCTAGCTGTCTATGATCTGCCTATCCATCTGTATCTATTCATCAGCCTCTAATGATTGTAAATCCAACCAATACAACACCATTTGTTGTGAACTTTTTTTTTAGAAATTTCTCCTTAAACAAAAAGATCCAAGGCCCAGACTAATCACCCCAGAGGAACCAGACATAGAGACAAGTATTAGCAATTTGGCAGACAGATTAGCAACTGCAGACAGACAGACATGCAAGCCCCCAGAGCAAAGACAGACACAAAAAGAAAGATCAACCAAAGCAGCTCCCAGGGCCCCACCCTTTAGAGGGTCTCACTTTCAAGCACAGTGAAACACTGACACTGTCTGGTGGAGGGAGTGACATGAAATGTCCATTAATGATCACACAATACTAGTCCGATAAATTAACTAGAGCAACAGAAATTAGACAGAATGTTAGTCCGATGGACAGCTTTTCGAATGATTACATCCGAACGGTGATCCAGGATGGATGGATGGATGATTGGGGTTCTATGTCCTGTATTAATGCTTTATTTGCATTTGGTAGGCTGGTCATGACACGATGAGGACACAACAATTAGGAGAAGGATGATTGAAACTGCTGTCCAACATAAAGTCCTGTGACCCAGTCGCACAAATCAGGGACCCAGCAAAGTCCCAACCTAGAAGTTCACACCGCAACCTGGTGGAGCAACTCCAACTTCTCGCTACTTCCAACCAATGACACTAATGTGGATTATTGAAGACATTTCAATATGAATATGGACACACCAAAACGACTTTTTAACTTCCAATCCGATACCAACGCCAGTATTTTATTGCCAATACCACCGATACTGATGCTGATACCATTCTGATTCCGACGCCATTGGTTATACATACATGTATTTGTAGCAATGCCTCCTAACCGATACCGATTCAGCTATTTGGTGCTGGATAGGCGCCGATACCAACACTTGGCATGGTATCGGATCAGGGCATCTCTGTATTTCGTGATGAAAATGACCTCAACAGTCCACCATGCTGCAGCAGCAAAATCTGACTAAAAGTGACTATCCTAGCATTGTTTCAATTCCCTGAGTCAGACTAGGCTTGCTAAAAAAAGGTAAAATTCAAGAAAACAATGGAAAACAACCAAATTTAGCAACCATAAAAGCAGCTACTAAGCAACCACCTCAGCACACAAGAGGCAGTCAAGTGCATTCTTGCTTCTATTTGCCTTTGTTCATTAAATCACATGACCTCAGTTCCCAAGCAACGAGAATCTCGCGTGATTACAACCGTTGCTATGGTAACAGAGGAAAACATTACCTGATCGAATCTTGTAAGTTCTTACAAGATGACAAAATATTAGACTTAGCTGGTTCCAGGCCTCAAATTATTGCACTGCAAGCCAGAAATAGTCCTGATTAGTGTCAGCAATTTGCAAAATGATTGGTGGAGAAGATTTGGTATAAATGTAATTATTGGATATGGTAAGTCTTCAATTGACATGTTGTTGACATGTGAATTTACTGACATGTCATGTAGGGCAAACTACTTAACATGCATGGTTAAGACACTTTGGATTCCAAATCTGGATATATGACACAAACATGTACCTATAATCTCTCCCAACATCATGCATGATCCTATATGTAAAAGTAACTTTTAGCAGAGCCATGTTGAAAACAAAATGCAAGTGCTTCCAACTTTCAACTTCCAAGTTTCTAAATACTTGTAAAAGCTTGAAAATTACTGCAGCCATACATTGCATGTCTTGAAGAATTTTCTAATATTTTCTTCAAAATTATACTTTTCATCTCAAGGGAGGGGGGACGCCCCCCTGGACCCCCCCCCCCCGCCACTTTGCCTCTATTTTTTAATGTTTCTAATTTCTATTTTCAATATTTTTTTGTCCATCTCTTCATTAATATTATATCTTTCTATCAATCTATCCATCTATCTAGGCCTACCTACTGTTATAAATAAGCAAGAGCTATTCCATAAGACAAGATAAAAGTATGCCATTCCCAGGTCATGTACATCAATAATTGTACAGTTACCCACAGGAATGCTTTATTCTACTGAAAACACTGTTATGACCCCAGGCAGATGCAATACCACCATTATACCAGCAGTCCCTTGCATTAATGACAGGCTAGCAGCTGGGAATTTGTGGAAATTGCATAGCACTGACTTAGTCTGACTATTGAGGAGACGTCATCAATTGATGGCTTGAAACTTTAAACATGAAGTTTGATTGATAATCAGTAATGCTCTGGTATGGTCACCTGCTTTTGCCTGGACCAATGTTGGATAGCAGTTTCAATCATCCTTGGCATCTTAGGCCAGGCTTTATTGTTGTGTCCTCCAGACTCCTCCTGCTGTCCTAATCAGCCTACCACAGTGATAAATACGGACATAAACAAACCCCATAATATAACCACTTGCCTAAAACAGAACTATTACATAAATACAATTGTAAAGGAACCTGATGCACAAGAACTCTCTTACTTTTTTGAAAAGTCAATTTTTTTCACCTTGATGGAATTTTTTTACTGCTGCTGAGCTTTTGACTATTAAATTTATTCTCTCTTTCTTATTGAAATATAGAGTTTACTTGATACAGAGAAATACAGAAAGTTAGTCAAAGCTCCAATCCCCACCAGCAAAGATTCTCTGGGTGTCCTATACTCTAGTAAAAAACCCAAAAAAAAAAACACCAAAATTACAGAATTGACAATTTCTATTCACAAAACCTGAACAAACAGCCTATATTTGCTGATGTCCCATCACTGTTGCTGCAGCTGTGAAAAATACCCTCAGGTCAATTAACTAGGTCAATAAGAGGTCAATTTCTTTGACCTAATTTGCATATAGGTCAACTTCTGACACCTTCTGTGAAAACATCTCATGTTATTGTTTACTGAAAACACAGTGCCTGAAGCTAAACTGAATAATTACTACTTTTACAAATTTCCACATTCAGATTTTCAGAGTGACACAAATATTTCATTTTGGAATTTTTGTGTAGGTCTTCAAATGACTCTCTCTTTGGTGTAGAAATGGATGGTTGATTGAAGCTTTACATCCTATATTTATGCGCAAGCAAAGCAGGCTAATTAGTACAGAGGATGACACATTAATGAGGTGAAGGATGATTGTAAAGTTTTGCTGACCAACTTGTGACTGTTCAGCACCCAGAGAAACTACTAATCTTTCCTGAAGTGCTGTCTAGCTGGTTGGAGCTGGATTCGAACCCACAACTCAGCTCAGTGGTGGACCAGACATGTTACCAACTAAGCTCACCAGACTGTGGATCCTACTTTAAATCTTATACTCAATAGGCCTAGTAATTATTTTCAACAACCCTGGAGTACTATTTGTCAACATACAAATACCTACTGTTTTTAAATCCCTTTTTATGTGGGTATTATAGTAATCCCTGTGTATTTCTTTCTTTCATTTTTTTCTTTCTATTTTCTTTTTCTCCAGTTTCTTTTCTTCCCTGCCTTTGTTTTACAGCAGTAATATGTCAGGCTAACAAGGCTAGACACATACCTTACACAGGGGGCCAAGTTTTATACAAATAGCCCGTAAAACAATGTAAAAAGAGAAATCATGTCATTCACAAATTCACACATACTCATTTTATCAACAGAGAAGAGAAGAATGGGGGGTTGCTAATATATTGGCATACACACATGATACACACAGCAGAGGTGTTTGGATGGACGAGCGGTCCTTTACATCCTGTATTTATGCACATGGTAGGTTAACAAGAGCAGGTTTACTGCCTCAATATCCCCCATGCCCTACACATCTACCAATACCCACCAGAATTCCAATTTTAGTTATGCCAAATATTTCCACCAGGGGCACAATTGTGCATACATGTAAGGATGTGGAGACACCTGGGGGTGGAGTTTGCTTTTAAAAATAAAATGGCTGCAGGCCAAAAGCACAGCAAAAAGTATTCGGGATGTGGAAATGGTTATGATATTTATTGATTTATGGTCAGATTTGACAAGTTTAGAGGGGTCTTTGAATGTTGGGAAAGGATGAGCATTGTGCATGGTGTGGTGTTTGAGATATTTGATGGACGCCATGACATGGAGACTAAAAGTAAAATCCCCCATAGCATAGCATGGGGGATAATTAGGATAGGAGGAGGACACAGCAATGAGGCAACAGGATGATTGAAACTGCTGTCCAACATAGGCCCAAAAACCCGGTCAGGTGAATCCGGGACCCAACGATTGAAAGCCAAGAACACCACGAGTTGAGTTTATCTATCTATCTATCTATCTATCTGTTTATCTATCTATCTATCTATCTATCTATCTGTTTATCTATCTATCTATCTATCTATCTATCTATCTATCTATCAATCAATCTATCTATCTATCTATCTATCTATCTATCTATCTTATCTAAGCTTCAATCTGAATGTTTTTAATAATAATTCATAAATACAGTAGTGTATTTAAAGCTCAAATTAAAAATTTATGAAAATGTCACTCAAGCTTGAAAATTAAGATAAGTTTCCTTTATTAATTTCGCATCAGTAGAGTTTTTGGTACTTTATTATTACCATGTTGATGTTGGCTTTTTGCTAATTAATACAAGCTCAAGGAATTTTCTCAAGATTTATAACTCCATCCAAAAAGTGTAATTAACCCATCTTTCAAATTAGCAAAGCGATATCCATCAAAATTGATTTTTTAAAGAAAATTGATCAATATGTGGCATTATGTGCAAGTGAAACTAAAAGGTAGTGTATCTTAATTTGAAATATTAAGGTAATCATCCCAGTTTTCTGGACTGTAATGCATCTCACAATGAAGCATGGTCGTTAAAATACTACACATGTACAGTATTATACACTCTAAAAGATTTCAGACAAAATCGGTTTTTAGATTCAAAACGGTTTTTTGAAAAATACCGTGCAAGCACGTAAACCCCGCTGGCTCTATGTGAAGCCATTGAGACCATTCGGATCCATGTGTCCGTCCGTGTGTCCGTCCGTGTGTCCGTCCGTGTGTCCGTCTGTCCGTCCGTCCGTCCGTGTGTCCGTCCGTGTGTCCGTCCGCACGTCCGTGTGTCCGTCCATGTGTCCGTGTGTCCGTGTGTCCGTGCATCCATGTGTCCTTGTGTCCGTCCGTCCGTGTGTCCGTCTGTGTGTCCATCCGCCCATGTGTCCGTCCGTGTGTCCGTGTGTCCGTCCGTCCGTGTGTCCGGCCGTCCGTCCGTGCGTCCGTACGTCCGTGTGTCCGTCCGTGTGTCCGTCCATGTGTCCGTACGTGTGTCCGTGTGTCCGTACGTTTGTCCGTCCGTACGTTTGTCCGTCCGTCCGTCCGTGTGTCCGTACGTCCGTGTGTCCGTCCGTCCGTGTGTCCATCCGTCCGTACGTCCGTGTGTCCGTACGTCCGTGTGTCCTTCCGTCCGTGCGTCCATCCTTCTGTCCGTGTGTCCGTGTGTCAGTACATCCGTCCGTGTGTCCGTACGTCAGTGTGTCCGTGTGTCCGTACGTCCGTGTGTCCGTACGTCCGTCCGTGCGTCCATCCTGCTGTCAGTGTGTCCGTGTGTCCGTGCATGTGTCCGTACGTCCGCGTGTCCGTACGGACACACGGACTTGTCATTCCCATCTGCATGACAAAATAAGATAACAGGCAAAATTTGAATGAAATATGAGCAACACAAAGTGAGTTATGCTTGACGAAATCCCCAGCACATTGAGGCATTGAGGACTGCAGTACCCCGTAGGCTATTACATAGCTAGCGGGGTAAAAACGAAATTTCAATGCAAAACCAACATTGAAATTTGGTTTTTTGCATTGAAATTTCGTTTTTCAAAATACCATTTTGAATCTAAAAAACCAATTTTGTCCCGACATTTTTTAGAGTGTATAGATCTGCCTGTGTTTTACTGTGAGAGTACACTCACTGCACTTACACTGTCCAAAATACATTATATCACTGGATTGCATGTTGGAATATCATCAAGAAAAAAACCTCGAAAACTCGATTGTAAAAATGGCATGGGGTCAAAAATCACTATAATTTTGGAACCTGATTTATGAGGCAAAAATAGACAGAGAGTTCTATATTGGCCATAAATGTGAAATTTATAAATTTTCATTTCATATCGATATAAAAAATATAGACATAAATAACTGCACGAAACGTAAAATTTTTATTATCATCCTTAGTTTTAAATTCATACTGTGACTTCAAACTACAACCACACTGCAACCTGAGAAATTCAACTTGATATTTCAACTCAAAATAAACCCTTTGAAGGTTTTTTAACCCCAAAATGAACTTTTTTTTAAAGTGTCACCTCACAAGTTATGGATGGACATCTGGTATGGTATTCTCACAATTTGACCTCATATTGAAACAACATTTACATATTTGTAAATTAATTTAACCCAACAATTGATGTACTCTGATCATGACAGTTTAACCCCTGTCTACAAGTGGACTGCTCTTGCATTGCCACAGATCAGAACATATGCTGTCTTGTGTTGCCACCTAGTGACTAGTGTGCTATTCAGCGAGCTCCTGCGAGCGTCCACCTACTTTCGACCAGAGGAATACACACATTTTTGTCTGGAAGACACCGGGGCTGTTTCTGAGTGTGCTGACGGCCTTGTCTACTTCCTTAGAGAATGTGATTGCCGAGTCTGACTCTGGTATACATCAATGTTGGAAAGAAATTTTGTGAATGTGCAATGAAATTGGAACTATTTCTTGGGACAGCAATGCTGTAGCACAGGAAATCAACTTTTGTGCCAGGTGGCAGCAGCATGCAGTTCTCAGTTTCACCAGACTGGTTTAACCCAATACAATACTACAGTCTCGAATCCCACAATTTAACTATGCACAGCTAATGCCACCTCACTAATGATGGACAGATATCTGGTATTTTAAGGCCCCATTTAACCTCATAATTCCCGCAACTCCCATAATTCCTGTAATTCCTAATAATTCCCAAATAACTCCCAACAATTCTCAGTAATTCCCACAACTCCCCGCAAGTGCTGCAAATTCTAGGAATTTTTCACAAATCCTTTCAAATGCTCAGAATTCTTACAAGTCCCACTATCTCCCAGAACTCCCCGGAAGTGCAACCAATCTCTATAATTCTCAACAAATCCTGCTTACTGTCACAAGTCCCTGCATATGCTACTAATTCCTACAATTCCTACACAAGTCCCAAATGATCTCTGTAACTCCCAGCTATGATGCCTTATTTCCACAATTCCCACTAATTCCCACTAATTCCCACTAATTCCCATCAATTCCCAACAATTCCCATCAATTCCCACTAATTCCCACTAATTCCACTAATTCCCGTTAATTCCCACTAACTCTTTTCCGACATATCAATATAGCACAATATGACAATGAATGATGTCATTATACGCTTTGCCCTAGTGTGTATTTTACAGATATAAACCACTTCCCTGAATTCAGGTACAGTTAAGTGTCATACTCTTAACCATCAATTAAGGCTATTATAACTTGTAGAAGCTCTCTATGGGATATAAATGCCTATATATGGTCCATATTGAACCCTAAATATTGTTTCGACTGATGAAAGTGGCATCTTGTGAGCCAATCTTTTTTTTGGATATTGAAATTAGTGAAGCATTTCTACACTTCTAAGAATTTACATATGCCAACTCTCCGTTTTTACATCTAGGTCTGCACAATTATGCCAATTCTCAATAGTTTATTTTAAAGATAAGCCCCCAATGATCATTTCAACTAATGACTAGTATTTCAACTTAGCATCAAAGCAAAAGAAAGTAATCATGAAAAACGCAGAGAGACACATTAATTTTGTTTATTAAACGTTAGAATTGCCGGTCAAAATGTAACGGACTACAAGAATTCTAGCATTTACTGTTTCTGGAAGACTTGTATACAACAAACAAAAAGCAATCATGCTGACAATTTACTGCAGTTTATTTAGTGATTTACACATTTAATAGCATAATCATGATTTTTTCAATTTCTTTGGTATGATCTTCCTGTGATCTAGACCTGGACAGGCAAAATTTCTTCAGCAATGCCTCAATCTGCTGTCACCTTGTTCCTGCAATGTAATACAATTCAATTAGTTTCACAGATAGATATCATACTGTGTCTTGCAAACTGGCGACACCGAAGTGTTGTTTGAAACACACTCACCAGCAATAAGAATACAGGACATGATTTTTATCATAATTTCCATAATTATTCAAGTTTGACCAATTCCTGTTAACTTTTTATGTTGTTCAACATAATTGGACTTTTCCACATAAACCTACATCTCGCATAAAAAGTGGAGCATCAATTCAAAGAAGAGTTTTAAAGCAGAAAAAACTAACTTTCTGGCTCTAGTTCTAAAACCTGCAGAACACTTTCCAGATGTTTTTGAAAAAACACAACCGTAGAAATTATTTATTTTACTGCCATTCGAATAGAGATCTTTTAATTAACGGTGGAGGCAGAGACTCTCAGAAGCACAGGCATCACAATTGTTCACAGTTCTGCACCAGACCACTGCCTGTGGTACAGATACACCAAGGTGGGAAAGTCCCCTGAATCGACCACCCTGCAGTAATGTTATGCCAATGGGGTGCAGGGTGGCTGATTCAAGGGAATTGCCCAGACTTTCCCACCTTCCTTGTATTCAATGTACTGTTTAAGGAGGCCAGTATCACGCAGGCCATAGAGCTCTGTTGGCAAATGATTGATATGCCTGTGCTCAGAAGTGCCAGTAATTTTTTCATTACAATATCAAACAACACTAGTTTTGGTGTTTACTTTGTAAAAAATTATGATAATAAAAATGTTTTGTTATGCAGAAAATTTAATACCTGCACGGTTTCATGTCTGAAACACACTCACCAGAAATAAGAATACAGGACATGATTTTTATCATAATTTCCATAATTATTCAAGTTTGACCAATTCCTGTTAACTTTTTATGTTGTTCAACATAATTGGACTTTTCCACATAAACCTACATCTTGCATAAAAAGTGGAGCATCAATTCAAAGAAGAGTTTTAAAGCAGAAAAAACTAACTTTCTGGCTCTAGTTCTAAAACCTGCAGAACACTTTCCAGATGTTTTTGATAAAACACAACCGTAGAAATTATTTATTTTACTGCCATTCGAATAGAGATCTTTTAATTAACGGTGGAGGCAGAGACTCTCAGAAGTGCCAGTAATTTTTTCATTACAATATCAAACAACACTAGTTTTGGTGTTTACTTTGTAAAAAATTATGATAATAAAAATGTTTTGTTATGCAGAAAATTTAATACCTGCACGGTTTCATGTCTTTTGAACCACATTCTGAAGCTAGTAAAAGACTGGATGTATGAAGACGATCCTCCTTTTCCTGTGTAAGACCTGAAATTATTTTGAAAAAATTGTTAAGCAATAAATGCCAAGCATTGATCCTTTTGCACCCATAACAACAATTTAAGTGGCAAAAAAATTTTCAAATGCAGAGAAACATTTGGTATCAATTCTAAGCTCATCTGTGATTTTCTATATCTTTTGTAAGTGTAAAATTGATACCCCTGTGAGTTGTGGGCAGCGATACACGTAGACCTAGATGATTTTTTAAACCTTTGATCAGGACAGATTTTCACTTTTTTCTCAGGAATGGTGACACATGCTTTCGTGTACAATTAAAGATTTATTGTGAACAATCGCTGAACATCGTATTACAAGCTTTACTAGTCATAACTTGACAACAGGTGAAACAAAGGTATTGCCCTCCAAAGAAATTCCTTTCTCCTTGAATTCCACAGTGTGTGCAGAGGTATTGTAATCACTTCAAATGGCTACAAGGTCAAGTTTAGTTGTGCCTTTTGATGTTCTGATTTTCCTAGGCATGACCCAGCCGTTATTGCTGGTACATGGATTAAATTTTGTACACATATGGGCTATACGGTCTAGTTGTGCATTTTGATGGCCTGATGGATGAATATTGTGTACTTTGTGAAATATTTTTAAAAAATATGAAAAATGATTTCTTGTTTCCGGGCCCTGACTCAGCCACTATTGCATGTGTTGCTTTTAGTATAAACTTACCCGCTATCTGATTATCATTTTTACCTTCAGCGAACGAAGTTCGAAGAAGGTATTGTAATCACTTGGGTAAAAATGCTGTCCGTCCGCCGGGCGGGCGGGCGGGCGGGTGGGCGGGCGGTCGGGCGGCGGGCGGATAGTTCGTTTCCGGCACGGCACTCGGCCTCTATTGAATGTATGGGGATGAAATTTGGTACACATCTAGCCTGTATGATCTAGTTGTGCCTTTTGATGGTCTGATGAATAGATCTTAAATACTTTTTGAAATAATTAACAAAATATAAAAATAATTTTTTTTTCGTTTCCGGGCCAAGGCTCGGTCACTATTGCATGTGCATGGATGAAATTTGGTACACACGTGGCCTATATGGTCTAGTTGTGCCTTTTGATGGTCTCATTGACAGATATTCTATACTTTCTGAAAAAATGAGAAAAGATATAAAAACATATTTTTTTTGTTTTTTGGGCTAAGACTCGCTCACTATTGCATGTACATGGATAAACTTTGGTACACATATGGTCAATATGGTCTAGTTTTGCCTTTTGAAAGGTCTGATGGAAAATATTATATACTGTTTCAAATATTGAAAAAAACATAAAAATTATTATTTTTGTTTCTGGCCCAACATCCGGTCACTATTCCATATACATGGATGAAGTTTGGTACACATATGGCTTGTATGGTCTAGCTGTGCCTTTTCATGGTCTGACAGATGGCTATTCTATGGTTTTTGTAATATTGAGAAAAAATATTTAAAAGAATTTTTTTTATATCGGAGCCAAAACTTCCCCACTATTGCATGCACAGTAATGCATTTTTCTAAACAAATCACCTATGCAATTAATTTAGCAGTGCTTTTTGATGCGTATAACACTTTATGAATCATTGGAAAAATAGAGATAATGGAAGGCCACTGCTCGACCGCTATTGCATACCTATAAGCAATTTCTTAAACGCACCAATTTTATGATATTATTGTAATCTTCTAAAGGTGTTATTCGCTGAAGGTTTGCTGCTGCGCAGCCTATGTTTTTTATGATCTATGATTCATGCAAGTTTGGAGTTGGACCTCTGAAATTTTGCATTTCTAAGATGTCTAAATCATACCTAATACATCTAATAAACATATTAGCAAGTAACTTTTATAGCCAGACGAAGTTCAGTGCAAATTTTTGTGTTGGAACTTTTTGTCAGAGCCTACGGGATGTCGGTGGAGGTCAGTTACTGTTGTATCCAGTGTTCCATTCCGAGATAACTGATTCAATTAGTGAATGGAGTATGTCTAAGATTCCCAGTAGTCCAGTGGCAGACTTTGATTTTTCCCCTTAACTTGTTTTATCCATCCAATGACTGTTTTTTTTTGCTTTTTCTGGTAGATAGGCACTCACTGATTACAAATCAACTGGGTGCAGAGGTTGCACCCTTGGGGGAAATTTTTTTATTGACCAAATTCAAAATGGCTGCCCTCGATCAGGTAAAAAACCTATTATTGGTGATATCTCAGCTCCTAATTGACAGAGAGACTTGATTTTGGTGTCAAAATATACATTTTGAGGGTCAAGGAAAACATTCACATAGGTTTCAAAGCAATATGTGATTCAAAAAATATCTTATTAAATAAATGATGATGAGATTTGGAATTAAATTATTAAATATATATATAAAGTTGTACTTATTATTGCAGAAATTGGTTTCACAGAATGAACAATCATGTACATCATACAATCAAAGTACAATCATTAACTATTCCATACAAGGTAAAATGGAATATATACTAAAATGTATAGCCCACAGGAAGTGTTAACATGTGACATTAACTGAAAAGAATAATGAATAACACTATTTCAATATTCTCGGAGGATCTAATCTGATGTCGTTGGATGCATGACATCATACAGAGCATTTAGTCATTTTATCCAGTTTCAGGTAGGACTGCCATCATTGCATTACCACCATCCTCAAATTCAGGTGTTTTATGCTAGCTTTGGCAGTGATGATTCATAATATTCACACCATTATTGTTTCTAGGACATGGGCCATTCCAGTTATTATTACATATTTGAGGACTGTTACTAGACATTAGATACTATACCAAGATGCAACCCTTGAAATTCTACTAAGCCTTGATCTTGGTGAAAACAATTTTTTTTCTAGGTCTAGGAATACAATAACATTGTTCGCATTTAGCAATATTTGAGGCAAACATTCCAAGTGTACCCCTAATGCAAAAGTTAGGTTCATAAATGTCTGCAAATATAATCATTTATTATTCCATATTTGGTATAATGGAATGTACATTGTACACTGTGTAGACCAACATTAACATGAAGTCCACAAGATGAATTAACCTCAGGGCTGTAACAAGGATTATGTCAGAATGGCAGGCACAATGAGGGAGGAGGTTTGGGTCATTGTAATCGCCAAGAAGGCAGCAGCATCCAGATGGCCTGTGATGTATTCTTGGCTATATGGAGCGCTAATTCCACCATGGCAATGCAGGATAAATGTCAATGGCAAAGTCATAATTATAAAAAAACAAGGAAGGGAATAAAAATAAATGTTAATGCTGGTAATGATGGATGATTGGGGCTTTACGTCCTGTATTTATGCACTTGGTAGGCTAATTAGGACAGGAGGAGGACACGGCAATGAGGTGAAGGATGATTGAAACAGCCGTCCAACATAGGCTGTTAATGCTGGTAAGATGTTCTAATATTCCACATCAATTGTTTCAAACACATTGAAAACTTCAAGCCTGTGTCTCTCTGTCTGCCTTCTCCTTCCAGCACCACGCAGAGGGTGGAGTGAGAGGTAGGAAACAGAAGGAGGGGTTAATTGAGTAGGAGGCAAGAGAGCAAGAGCAAGGGAGGATACAGAAAGGGAATAGGCTCTGGTAGGTAGAGTGGGAGGATAGATAGAAGGAAAGGCTGTATTATATTACGATCACATTGTTAAGAAGGAAGCAAGAGCTTGAAAGAAAGCAGCAAGGGATAATGCAGAGAGGGAGGAGGCAGAGAAAGAGGGAGGACGCATTCAGAAAAGAGTGAAGAGTTTTCTATTTAGGAGAGGCAGAGCAGGTGAGGAGTCAGAGAGAAATATATCAGGCAAGAATCTGAAAGGAGAAAGAGTTCATGCCTCCTTCCTATTTGCATTCTCCCATTTATGCCTGACTATCTCCCACAGCTCTGTCCTTGTCCTCCAATAGCAAATAGTGCTTTTCTTCCCCTTGCGCCTTTTTTTCTTCCCACTGGCTCCAAAGAATGCTTCATACCATTCTGCCACCTCCATGCCATGCCTCCTGCCTTACTCCCTTCTCCCTCTTCTGTCTTATTCTCTCGTTCTACCTCCACCTTACAGACCTTACAATATGTTGCTCCTGCCACAATAGGTCCACTCTCCAGACTTCCCCACTCTATCTACATTCTGCCTCTCATACATATCTAACTCGTCCATTCCACATTCTCTGCTGCTTCCCTCTGCTATCTCAATCTGCCTCTTCCCAACTTGGTCTCCCTACAGTTCTTGCCTCTGAGCTCTCACCAAATAGATCTTAACCCCTCCCTCTGACACCTCTGTAGTAGCGTATGTCTACTCCACCTGTGCATCCTCCCTATTGTCCTTGTCCCCTCCTTCTCTAGTCTCATTAATGCCTCTATTCCCATCCATCCCTTCCTACCTACTCAGTGCTCATTCCATGCATAATTCAATTCCAAATTCCCTACCTTCATTCAGTCCATCCCATAACTTTCTCCATCCTTGATCTTTCATCCCTAATATTTATTTATTTAGCTTCCAAATTACGTCCCACAGTCTGAGAATTTTTTTTCATTCACTCAGAGGAGAGAGCTTGGATATTCTTTCACTCAATAGTCAAAAATGACAAAATGAGATATTGGGCTTCTAGTGATCAGGCCCTCTTATGTGATCAGCTTTAATATAACATACAAGATGGTAGCTTGATAGAATTTCAAGGTTGCACTTTAAATAGTCTGTAGTGTCTGGTAACAATCCTAAACTAAGTGACTTTAACTGGAACGAACAACGTCCTAGAAACAATAATGGTGCGAGTATTATGAATCATCATTACCAAAACTGGCATAAAACAGCTGAAGTTGAGGATGGCGGTAATGCAATGACGGCAGTCCTGCCTGAAACTGGATAAAATGACTAGATGCTCTGTATGACATCATGCATCCAACGACATCAGATTAGATCCTCCGAGAATATTGAAATAGTGTTATTCTTTTCAGTTAATGTCACATGTTAACACTTCCTGTGGGCTATACATTTAAGTATATATTCCATTTTACCTTGTATGGAATAGTTAATGATTGTATTCTCATATATTTTGAAAATGGCGAGTACAACTTCATATAATAAATTTAATTTAATTCCTAATCTCATCAACATTTATTTAATAAAATATTTTGCATCAGATATTAATTTGAAACCTATCTGAATGTTTTCCTTGACCCTGAAAATGTATATTTTGACATCAAAATCAAGTCTCTCTGTCAATTAGAAGCTGAGATTTTTTTACCTGATCGAGGGCAGCCATTTTGAATTTGGTAATTAAAAAATCTCCGCAAGGGTGCAACCTCTGCACCCAGCTGATTTGTGATTAGTAGATGCCAATCAACCAGAAAAAGCAAAAAACAATCATTGGATGGATAAAACAAGGTTCTCTGGCCTGCCACCAGACTACAGTCTTCCCACCTTATTATCATACGATAGTCCTTAAAATGAAAGAGGAACTTTACTTTCACAAAAAGGAGGTTGAGCTACATGGCTGATCACACCTATTTCCATACATCAAATTGACTCTGATTGGTCTTGAAGTTATCTATTCTCAACGAATGCCATAAGATCTTGTTTAGAAGGTGGTTCTGGTACAAAAATATAAATTGTACAGCAGAGAGCTGCAATGTGAAATATGACAGCTTTGGATGTATTAAAGGTATTTTTAAAAATTGTAAATATTTGATTTTAGTGTACGTGGTAAATCAGTCTAATTTGAAAGTTCTGGTGGATTTGATATGGCATGATCCTCCAGCCAACTTCAAAATTTTGTCTCTTGACTCCCTGACTCCCGGATTTCAGGAAGAGAGACCTTAATGTTTTCAGTCCAAACCCCTGATGAGTTTTAATGGTAGAAATGCAAATGAGGTGTCAAATGAAAGCAAAGAAGCAGTGCTAGAAAATGGTGCAGGCGCTTTTTTGAATTTTTGATTTTAATCCCTGTTCAAGGGGGTTTTAGTTGAAACTTAACCATGTGTAGTTGTGTACAAAAAGTACACAGACCAAAATTCAAAAAAGGCGCCTCCAGCATCACACAGTGCTACTTCTCTTCTTTCATTTAACACCTTATTTGCATTTCTACTGTTAAAATTCATCCCGGCCTGTATTTCAGTGTTTTTATCAGATTTCAGGCTAAAAATAGCATTTTTTCCTTTAAAAAAATACAGTGACCCCCCCCCCCCCATTTTTTTTTTCCTTGACATAGTAACTTAGACTACTGGCGCTGAAAATTTCGAATAAAAACTGCACAAATGCCTTTAATTGAGCATCATTTGAGGGCATTTCAGTGCTGTCAAAAAAAAAAGCGGAAAAGGGCATTAACCAACCAGAGGCAGGATTGAGATGGTGACACAATGTATTTGTAGGAGTTGTTATTTTAGCCAGGAAGGATGATGTGTCAAACACAACAGAAGGAATAAGATGCTGACGTCAGCAGGAGTGTTTTGGGTGGTACTTCATCTTGAGGAGTTGCAGAAAGACAACATGACATTGTTGTCACTTTAACTGGATTTTTAAGGTGCCCTGCAACTAAAATAATCGTTATAAAATTTAGCATGGTGGCTTTTGTGGCGGGACTAAATTAATGTTAAACCCATCTTGAAGTCATGTAAAGGATTGCCACAATTACTATGAACTGGTGGCCATCCCCAGTCCGATGACATGGCGGGGCTACAATGTGCTTATAATGAAAAACCCATCCTAAAGTCATGAAAAAGATTGCAAAAATTACTGTGAACTGGTTGCTATCCATTAATGCAAAAACCCACCCTGAAGTCCATTCCCAGTCCCATCAAATGGTAGGGCTAAATTGTACAATTAATGAAAACCCATCCTAAAGTCATGGAAAGGATTGCCACAATTACCAAGAACTAGTTGCCAACTCCAGTCCCACCACATGGCGCGACTAAAAGGTGCAATTAATACAAAAACCCGTGTTGAAGTCATGAAAAGGATTGCCACAATTAACATGAACTGGTTGCCAACTGCAGTCCCACCACATGGCGCGACAAAAATGTGCAATTAATGCAAAAACCTGTGTTGAAGTAATGAAAAGGATTGCCACAATTAACATGAACTGATTGCCAACTGCAGTCCCACCACATGGCGTGACTAAAATGTGCAATTATTACAAAAACCCGTGTTGAAGTAATGAGAAGGATTGCCACAATTACCATGAACTGGTTTCCAACTGCAGTCCCACCACATGGCGCGACTAAAATGTGCAATTAATGCAAAAACCCGTCTTGAAGTAATGAAAAGGATTGCCACAATTACCAAGAACTAGTTGCCAACTCCAGTCCCACCACATGGCGCAGCTAAAAGGTGCAATTAATACAAAAACCCGTGTTGAAGTCATGAAAAGGATTGCCACAATTACCATGAACTGGTTGCCAACTGCAGTCCCACCACATGGCGCGACTAAAATATGCAATTAATGCAAAAACCCGTGTTGAAGTCATGAAAAGGATTGCCACAATTACCATGAACTGGTTGCCAACTGCAGTCCCACCACATGGCGCGACTAAAATATGCAATTAATTCAAAAACCCGTGTTGAAGTCATGAAAAGGATTGCCACAATTAACATGAACTGGTTGCCAACTGCAGTCCCACCACATGGCGCGATTAAAATATGCAATTAATGCAAAAACCCGTGTAGAAGTAATGAAAAGGATTGCCATAATTAACATGAACTGGTTGCCAACTGCAGTCCCACCACATGGCGCGACTAAAATATGCAATTAATGCAAAAAGCCGTGTTGAAGTAATGAAAAGGATTGCAACAATTACCATGAACTGGTTGCCAACTGCAGTCCCACCACATGGCGCGACTAAAATATGCAATTAATGTAAAAACCCGTGTTGAAGTCATGAAAAGGATTGCTACAATTAACATGAACTGGTTGCCAACTGCAGTCCCACCACATGGCGCGACTAAAATATGCAATTAATGCAAAAACCCGTGTTGAAGTCATGAAAAGGATTGCCATAATTACCATGAACTGGTTGCCAACTGCAGTCCCACCACATGGCGCGACTAAAATATTCAGTTAATGCAAAAAGCCGTATTGAAGTCATGAAAGGATTGCCACAATTAACATAAACCGATTGCCAACTGCAGTCCCACCACATGGCGAGACTAAAATGTGCAATTAATGCAAAAAGCCGTGTTGAAGTAATGAAAAGGATTGCCACAATTACCATGAACTGGTCGCCAACTGCAGTCCCACCACATGGCGCGACTAAAATATGCTATTAATGCAAAAACCTGTGTTGAAGTCATGAAAAGGATTGCCACAATTACCAAGAACTAGTTGCCAACTGCAGTCCCACCACATGGCGAGACTAAAATATACAATCAATGCAAAAACCCATGTTGAAGTCATGAAAAGGATTGCCACAGTTATCAAGAACTAGTTGCCAACTCAAATCCCATCACAATGCAGGAAAAAATGTGCAATTAATGCAAAAACCCATGTAGAAATCATGGAAAATATTGCTAATTGCCAAAAACTGCTTGCCATCCCCAGTCCCATCACATGGCGGGACTAAAATATGAAATTAATGCAAAAGCCAATCCTGAAGTCATTGAAAGCAATGCAAATAACCATGAGCTGGTTGCTAGCCTTTGTCCCATCACATGGTGGTGCTTAAATGTGCAATTAATGAAAAACCAATCCTGAAGTCGTGGAAGAATTGCCACCATTAGTATGAAATGGTCTTCATCCCTAGTCCCATCACATGGCGGGACTACAATGGGCAATTAATGCAAAAGCCTATTCTGAAGTCATGGAAGGATTGCCACAATTGCCATGAACTGGTGGTCATCCCCAGTCCCATCACATCGTGGGGTAAAATGTAAAATTAATGAACAAGAACCCAGGGGTTCAAAATGGAGGTGGCGTACTGTCCTGAGTTCACATCACCTTAAAAATGACTAATTCTCTGAGTGCCCAGCTGTAGCAAAAATATTGAGTGCTAAATCTCAGAATTTTATAATTCATTTTCAAGCCACAAAATGGCCTTTTGGCGCAGGTGATGGAAAAACTAATAAATTTCATGAAAGAACCTGGAACACTGCATATAAAAAAATGTTTTCAGAGTGTCTACTGTCAATAAAGTTGATACCTGTCAGGGGCGTCAGTTTCATTTTAAAGTGGAGGGGCAAATAGTGGTCACACCTTCATGGAGTGTTAGTGAAAAATTATTTTTTATTTCAATCCAGAAATGTGCAATTTGGCCAAAACATGGTGGGGCAAATGCCCACCAGCCTCACCTACACTGACACCACTGATGAAAAAAAAAAGAGTTGCTGAAGAACATGCATCTGGATGGATGGATGATTGGGGCTTTATGTCCTGTATTTATGCATTTTGTGGGCCAATTAGGACAGGGGGAGGACACGGCAATGAGGTGAAGGATGATTGAGCCGTCCAACATAGGCCCAGGTGACCCGGCAAGAGCTGGATTCGAACCGTGGACCCAGCGATTGGCAGTCCAGCACGCTACCACTAGACCAACCCTCCCCCATATGCATGTGGAGTAATTGGATCTGATGAAACATTCTCTGCCAATGCTTCTGCAGTTGTCTTCCCATTTTTTGTCTGTGTTGTGGCAGTGTTACAAAGCCCTTCGAAAACAAAGGCTAAGAACAACTAGGTAAGGTGAACTCTGCAGCTGAGAGGCCAGTTCAAATCAAAGTGACTACAGATTCAGAATGAAGTCTAAAGATAGAATATTCGCTTACAATTGCAAAAGAAGTAAATGACCATTCTTGCAAATGTTAATACTTGAAACCACTTCAGAAAGAAAACCATAGCAATCAGGTAGAACAAATTCGAGCATTACTTCTTATACCACTTTCACACCAATTTCATACTGCTTGTATGGGACTATTGTGTAACTGTCCCATGGTGATATTATAGGAATCTGATGTCCTTCTTCTTGAGAGTCCATAAGCTCCCAGAATGTCTTCTCAAGGCCACTGAGACCTGAAGTGCCAGCCTCAGGCTCAGGTGAAACACCACGATAGCGGCATTGAAGTTGATCGATAATCATTATCTTTTTAATCAATTGTCAACAAGCACTGTCTTTATGAAATGTGCAATAACTTTTTGCACTATCCTGTATTTTAAAAAACATTTCTCTGAGCATATTAACGGAACCTGCTCCAAAACTTTTAAAATAATTTTCATAACTGTCCCATTGTGCCATATCCACTGCATGGATGCTTATCAAAATCTAATCAGTTCTTTGTTGTGGTGGTGATTGCAAGACTACAGTGTTTCATTAGCTCATACAGCTGGACAGCTAGAGTGACAGACAGACAAACAGACGGAAGAACAGACACCCACAAAAAAAAACATTAGGCCTGTCCTACGGGGCCTCTTCTGCAACGATAGACCTGTTTCTTTTCCGTCCATATTCTATATTAATGGATTGCTTGCAAAGTTATTGTGCATATTCAGCTGAGAGTCAGTCGCTTTCAGAAAAATTGCTGACTTGGAAAAAAGTGACTTTTTTGTTTACGAGGTTTAATACCTGTCTAACTCCAAAAATGACAATTCTGGTGTGTCACAGAATAATTTCTTGTATTTTTCCAAACTTATGACTTCTTTTAAAATTTATGTCCCACAAAAGCTTATCTTCGGTATTTAAGAAACAGCAACATTAGCAAATTTCATCATCAAAGGTAAAACTGTTTTTTCTTTTTTAGATCTGCTCCGGTATTGAAAACAGCTTATTTTTTATTCTTCCAATGTTTTAAAAAGAACTGAAGTAGTACCATATAAATTAAACCACCAAGTGGGACGCCTCTGTTCCAGCGACCACCAAAAGAAACTACAATACCCATTTGCAATACACTGCGTTCCCAATTATTATGCAACCATATTTTTGTCCCATTGAAATATCATTGTAAACTGGAATTACCTGAATTCATTTCAAGATATCGTCCAAGTGCACTGGAGAAATTGGATTTTCTTTGGTCTAGGGGAGAGTTCTAGACCTCAGGAAAGCAGAGTATGAGGTTCATGGTGATTCCGTAATTTGTCTTGCTGACAAAGGGCTTTCATTACAAAATTATTGTCATTTCAATGTTATTTCAATGCAGGGGAATAATTTCACATGCTCACATGTAAAAACACCAATGTCTCAAATGATGGTTCTATCTCTATATCGTAAGACATCACAGGACCTACACTGTTGTAAAACAGTGCGTTTTACACAGCCATTCTCAGTTGCTTGCCAACTAGGACTGAAACAAATCCCAAACAATCACAAACACTTGAGGGGATCCCTCCCCAAGGTAAGGGGGCCCTCTGGTCATGTGACTTCCCTCTACATATACCTCTGGTCACATGCCTCTCATCACTTTTTTTATTTCAGTGCTACTGACAACATCTACAGGACTGGAGCATTGATCCACCTTTGGCATTTGGGTGTAAGACCAGAGGCTGTGATCTTTCAGAACCAAGGCAATGCTGTGCATGGCCTCAGTCCAGCTAATTTCTGATTTCTCCCACATTATTTGTGGTTGCAGTTTTCAGTTATTTTGCTGCTGTAGTTCTGCTCCACTGCTCACTCTGTTCATTCACTGTTGAGCTAATCTACTCGTTCTGCCTCAATGCTCCTGCTTTTGCAGTTGAAGCTTAGGTCCAGAACTTGAGTATTAAGTCTACTATACTCAGCTACTTTGCTGCTCCTGTTGGATAGAATGCTATCACAGTATAGAGCAATAAAGTTGTGAACTGAGTTGCAACAAAATACCTTGTCCATGGAGATTTCAAATCTCTGGATCTTTGTATTTAGTCTCCAGCATAATACAGAAAGTTTTCTTTCATTGCATTGTATTACTTGCTGTGATGACTGACATTCTGATGGCCTGCACTCATGTGGGTATGTCAGTCTGTCTGTTGTATAGGTAGACTCATTTTGTGCATTTGCATGTCGTCTTCTCTTCCACTCTGTGGTGTAGCTCCTGTTTGATCAAAATCACAGTTGAGCCCCATAATTAGGAATTGAGATACAACAGACAGCAAGTGTCCATTGAGGTTATTCTTCTTTGGACCTTGATTTAATCAGTCCAAGCTTAAAACCACACTTTCAGATAGTGCGTTGATTTTTGCTGAACTGACTGATTGCCAGATAGACTACAATCTGTAGACCTGTCTGTGTGTCTGTTGTGAAGATGCCTGCCTGTGTACACTTGGCTATCTCCTCTCATGGATTTAGCCATGGGTTGAACCCTACGGGAAATACAGTGTAGTTCCCAGGAGTTCCCCATGCCGGGTAAGCCTTGGTGAAGCTTTCCTTGGTCCCCTCAGCGGCGTTGACCCAGATGTGATCCCTGTCTTTACCTATGTACCCACACCGACCCTGCGATTTGGGTGTCCTTAATGCAGTACTCTTCCGGGAGTTACAGCACTGGGTTGACTCCTCAGTTGAGTCCCCTCTCCTTTTGGACCCTGGGTACATGAATTTGGTAGACTAAGCCACGGCGGTTGCCAGACTGTTCCATGGCTAAGTTCCATGCTGAGCTTGCGATTGACGATGAATGCTAATCCAGAGTTTAGCTATCAGGTCACTCTTGAGATCTATTCAGGATCCTCAATTGAGTACCTAGCTCATCTGTAATCAATGTCACTTGATTGACCCTGCCTTGGTCCCTAAACGGAAGTACCATGCAGCATGGCCCTCGCATAGCTTCCGCCTCCCACCAGCTTTGGCTCCAGCACCAGAGTGCTTGGCTGCTAGCCTCTTGGCACCATTGGTTGAGTCTCGAGTTTAAAATCACACTCATTGACTCGCCATGTGTCTTGGAGCTGGTATGGGTTTACCTCGGGGCTCTTGCCCAGCCCCAGGTGATTCCTGAATGAATGCTGTGTTCAGCCTTTTGGGATATCCATGAGAGTTTATAACACTCTCAATGGAGTTTCCCTCTTCATTCAGCAGCATCGGCATTCGGTTGACACTGGCATGGTTCATGCACTGGTCCCGTCATGCCTTGATGCTTCCTGCAACTAGCGTCAGACCTTTAACTGCCAGTCCCTCTGCCATGTGAGACTCCAGTGGGTTCCTTTGAATCCCGCTGTGATGTCACCAGAGCTTGTTTGGCTCTGCACCACAAGGTAGCACCGGCCCACTTCCTTTGACAGGATGGGCCTGGTCTCTTGCAATGGCAAGCTGCTGACTGCGCAAGGTTCAGACCGGGGTCATATTTAATCTAACTGGACTAATGGGTCGATCCACTCTTGTGCCTCAAACTGAGCTGCATCAAGATGATCCCTAGTATTGGCTGCCATTTTATGTCAGTCTGCTTGTCCTAGTTATGATTTATGACTCTTGCAGGCACCTCGCAGGCTTGGCTCTATGCCTCGAACCGGTCCATTGCTGCCTAGACTTGGTTCAGACTCTTAATAGAGCCACAGGCCACTAAGACATCGAGTGATATGAATACAGCCCAGAATGACCTTTCCGAGTAGTATTCCCCTAACTCTGTCTTGGCCGTGAGCATTCCAGTGTTTCTGGGGGATGTAAGCATCTCTCCATATAACACGCCTGGCAAAGATGTTTCCTTGTACTAGTCACATCCTTTGACTTTGCAAGATGTCAGGGTGCTCATTAACCCTCAGTGGACTTCCTTCACAGTAGGTCCTGAGCTGCCTGTGATGAAGCGTTTCTTGTAGGCCTGTTTCATCCTCTCCCTTCTGGTGATGAGGATTGGCCCTGGGGAACCTCTCCCGACTCATAGATTTTTCCATCAAATGAGTTGGACGAAGCTGGAAAGAGGCTAAATTCTCCCACATCTGTTGGTAGAGATGGCCTCTTGCTGTCCTGGCGCAGTATACTGCACTGCAGTGTTTGCATTGCCAGGACCCAGTTAGAAATCTCCCCTCCAAGTGACCAGGTCAGCAGCACTAATGGTCATTCAGGGAGTAGAGCCTTGTCCACACTTTCAGTTTGCGGTGTAGACTTGGGTCGCTGGGACAGCATGCAGCCCACTTATAATGGATGGCCCTTCATTTGGCATGAGGCCCTTCCATTGGCGTACAGCTCATCCACCCATGTCTGTGTGGTGTGGCCTTGGGTCTGTCAGGAGCATGCGTCCCCTCTTGCAATGACTTGCCCTGTAATAGGCTCAGTCATTCAGTTGACCCACTGGCTCAAACAATGTCCCCTTGACATAACAGGGCAGACCTGTATTCTGCCTTGCAATACCTGTGACTAATCACCTGGCCACTGAGGTAACCCGGCCATCATTTGAACTGATGACTTGGTCGGGTTCACCTTCCAGTTGGCCCGCAGGACGCTTAAGAGGTGTCTCTTCGGGCCGTAGGCTATGGCAGTGATAGGGTCAGGAATATTGCATATAAGCTGGACATTGCTGGGTTGTCTAAGTCTGCGTGACATGACTTAAGATGACGCCCCATGCTCATCAGACATGTTCAAGTTGCATAAACTTAACATGCTCCAAGCAGGAATGATTCTCCAATTCACTTCTGGGCTTGGCAGGCATCACTGCATCAGGAACCATTCGGTTTCTTGGCACTGATCTCCTTCCGCCCAATCCTGTTTTATCCCCTTATACAAGTGGCTGAGATTAACAGGTGTTGCAGATAATTCCTTTCACGGAATGGAGAACTTCACTTGGTGTTACACCAGGAATTTGACTCCACTTCAACAATATGTTGTGAGTTGGTGTGTCATTGCTTGGATTCTGAGGCATGATGTTCTTACCCTGCCTTGCGTAGACGGGAAGAACATGCTTGGTCACATTTGAGCTGTTGCATCCTGGCCTGAACATGCATGATTCCTGGCTTTGGCTCCACCTTAGTGTCGTAGCCTATGTACAAGCCATGGACTCCGGTCACCTGCACCGAACATGTTCCTTGGAGGCTGCAGCTTTCCGCCTGACGCAGGCCGATCACAGCGCCATCATCAGCTCAGTGTTATGGTTGACCCTGACACAGGGACCAACCGAGACACATGGTCACTTCAACTGTCTGATTGCTACCTGCTGCAGGCGCAATCCAGTTGATGCTGCAGCATTGCCATACCCTCACCAGACAGGGTCTTGGCATTTGGTGGAGTTAAAAAGTCTGTGGGTCGAATGCCCAGTTGCACAGCTGACTTTGCATTCCCTATTGCGCCAACATAACAACTGCTCACTTTGTACCAGTTGTCCTTGGCTGTGACTTTTCTCCCTGCAGCGCACATGGAGGCCCCATAAAATGGGTTGGCTCTCCTCAATGATATACATTGTAGTGACCTTGTGACCAATGGGTCTGGTAAGATGCCATCATCTTCACCATGACTAAGGCAGCATCACTTCTGTACATGCTCCCCACGTCTTCATTTTCTGTTGATGAAGGGGGGGGGGCGGCTCCCTTTCCATGTGCCATGCACGCTACTGTGTAGCTCTGGTATATGGATGAGCCCTGTCATGCCGATGACACTCCCCAGAGGTGAATGGCCAGGTGACCCAGATGCCTCCTGCCATGAATGCGGAAGATCTGTGTGTTGCACTTCAGGTAGCTCACCACAGATGTTAGGATCTCGGGTTCTGCTGCCTCTTCAGATGGCAGGCCTTTGAGTCCTACCTGGGTCTGCAATGTCTTGCAAATTTTATGCCTTCTGCCAGTTACCTTCCCAGAGGTGCTTGGCCAGGTGACCCAGATGCCTTCTGCCATGGATGCATAAGGTCTGTGTGTTGAACTTTGTGTAGCTCACCACAGATGTTAGGAACTCGGGTTCTGCTGCCTCTTCAGATGGCAGCCCTATGAATCCTACCCTGGGTCTGCAATGTCTTGCAAATTTGTATGCCTTCAGCCAGCCACCTTCTCCCAGTTTTGGATTGAAGGTTCGTTGCTCTGACCTTGACATACTGCCATGTGCGGCTGAACTTTCTCACTCATGATTCATGCTGTTGAGATGTTCCTTGCAGAGCATTGTCGGTTGTCGAGCTTGCTGCTCCTCGGGTTGCTACAACCTTTGAGGATGCTGATGCACTTACAGCTCCTGTTAAGCCTTCACATTTTATGTGCTTGCTTCAGTCTGGATGGCCCATGACATATGATGTCACGGGGCCAATCCTTGTGGCCACCTCTGCCGGTTGTTTATCCGCTTTCTGGCGTTGATCTTGTGTCTTCCCACAGGCTGACAAGAGTTCATGCCTGTGTAGACTGAGGACAACCACGGACAGGAAAAGTTGCCGTATGGCTGGACTTCTCCTGCGTCTCCTGGACTCCTGGGTCCCGAGACTCCAGAGGTCTAATGGCTACCCCAGAGCGTGTGCTTCGCTGGATCGGCTGTGGATTTGCATCATGCATATTTCTTAGGCCTGGCTGCTGATATCCCACAAGGAATATGGATTATCTTGCCAGGCCTCTCATTTCTGCCCATCAATGCATACCAGACTTGGAAGCATCGTATGGAGCTGGAATAGGCCACAGGCCAGGAGCTCAATGAAGTTATCCTTTGCGCCTAAACCGGGCTCAGTGGTACACTGTTGCCCCTTTTGTGATTGGCCCCCACATTTACGGTGGAAATGGTGGTTGCGTCATCCTGAGATAGTTGACTGCCCCCCTCCATGTTGGGAATCTGGCTGTGTAAAACGCACTGTTTTACAACAGTGTAGGTCCTGTGATGTCTTACGATATAGAGTGAAACCCCTCCCCCGCAGGGGGATAGGGGTTCTCTCTGTGAGTAAGACTCACAGGACCTACACCATCAGAGTGTCCCACCCACCTCCCCTCTATGTCGCACTTCCATCATTACTAAGTGATGAGAGGCATGTGACCAGAGGTATATGTAGAGGGAAGTCACATGACCAGAGGGCCCCCTTACCTTGGGGAGGGATCCCCTCAAGTGTTTGTGATTGTTTGGGATTTGTTTCAGTCCTAGTTGGCAAGCAACTGAGAATGGCTGTGTAAAACGCACTGTTTTACAACAGTGTAGGTCCTGTGAGTCTTACTCACAGAGAGAACCCCTATCCCCCTGCGGGGGAGGGGTTTCATTTTCGTTTAGTGTCAAGGAGTATGTGTTCATGGTATTTTAAGATCAGTTTGATTAATTTGGGGTGGTAGTTGGTGCACTTTCATGAAATTGCATAATAATTGGGAACACCTCAAAACTTTATTATGTGGCGTCACTCCCCATTGAGCAAACGGAATTGGACAAAATTTACAGGATATTTGCTCCATGGGACAAACATCATTTTTTGTAAAGGATATCTTTATAGTGTCATTTCTCTTTGATATATCATGAAAAATAATGGTTGCATAATAATTGGGAACACAGTGTATGCATTGACGATGATAAAAATACACAGCAAGCAAGCAAGTTTCCTGAAAAAAGTTTATAAGATTTAAACTGATATAAAATTACAACAATAGCATGAATTGTAAAATTAAACAGTCATGAATGTATTGAAATTATTTCAAAAGACATGCAGATTGTTTCAGCTGTTGGCAGTGTCACAACTAAATGCTGAAGGTTTGCTGCTGCACATCCTGTTTTTTATCATTGTCATCAATGGCCCAACATGCAGTAAGAGTGTTACAAAAGAACTTTAAAAGGCTAACAAAAATAGTAAACCATAATTAAATTATATAACCTGTTGATTTTGATATAACCTTTTGATATAACCTTTTGATATATACCTGTTTTTTATATTTTGTTATGGGTGTGACTTATAAGCCTGCAATAGGCTGGGTGTTTTTACACAAGTCACGTTAATAAAAATAAACTAAACTAAACTAAACTATAGAAACACTCATTGAATTAATTTTTTTTGGTCAAAATAATCATTTGCTTTGTTAGTAGCCTATCATGTGCCTGTCTTTCAGTATATCACCAATCTGCTACATTTAAATAAACAAGAAAAAGTACCTTAACATTTCTGGTGAATGCAACCTGGCCACAGCAGTAGAATCCTGTTGCAATGCAGTCAGAACAACTGACTGCAAAATATCATTTAAGGTGATATTTAAGTGCTCTGTATATTTAAGTTGTGGATCAATCCTTTAATTGTCAAGAAATCTATTCTGTTAACTAAAACAAACAAACAGACAAACAGTGACGCACCGATAGGGTGTTGTTTTTGTCAGAGACAACAATCATTGCACACAGATCTGAAAAAGTGTATGTTAGGGACCGACCAGATGATCTTTGGGGGGGGGGGGGCTAAAAAAACAGATTGGTGAAAAAAACACTGAAAAAAAAATTGTTCAACACATGGAAAAAAAAAATTGTTTCCAACTGTAACTAGGATACAGTAATGTTAAAATTCAGATTAAAAAGTTTGTCGTGAGTGAGCATGCAAAAAAATTATTTGTCGATGTGCCGCACAAAAAAAGTTTGTCCCGGAGTTAAAGTCCATAGCCCCCCCCCCCCAACTATCATCTGGTCGGCCCCTTTCATTTCACACTGGTGGCTTAAATCGGAACTTCTAATTCCCACAAGTCCTGAATATCCCAATTATTTCCCTGACAGTTTCCAAAAGTCCACACATATCCCATTATCCCCAATTAGTCAGATCAATCCCACAAAATCCCTGATTATAGTTTCAATATCCAGCAATTCCATATAGTCCCCATAAAAATTTTAAAACCTCATAATATTTCATTACTCCTTGAACTCCACAATGGGACCTCCATTTGGGAATTATGAGGTTAAATGGGGCCTATTTTAACCTCAGCGTGAGCAAAGACACTGTCTTTGGTGTGAGGTTCGCAGTGCGAGGTTCGCAATGTGAGGTTCGCAGTGTGAGGTTCACAGTATGAGGTTCGCACTGTAAACTCCAAATATAACCCCCAATATTATCAGTATGCCGATAGCTTAACCCCACAATGTTGAGATGTTACTGAGCATCATCTTTAACCCAACAAATGTAACTTAACTTTTAACAGTGTCACCTCACACTCCTCACAGGGCTACTTCAGCATGACCCCAAAATCATGTGACCTCAGTCATGTGACCTCACGTTTGACCAGGCGATGTCTGTACTAGTGTCAAGTTGAGACTGAACCCCATTGACAACAGTTGACAGTGCTTCAAGTAGCTTGGTAAATAGACCCTACAACATGCACAAGGGCTGGCAGATTTACTGTGTAAACTATAATGATCAAGAATAATTGAGCAGCCAAACTTGCTCAATTAAAAACTTACGATTTTCCACCCCCCCCCCTTGCTATCATTTGATCTCTGTAGATCCAGGTCATCTCAGCAACTAACACAAAAAATTCTTCTTTTTTTTTCATCACAATGAAACGGTAATTCCAGAGTTGGACTAAATCAAGCATTCCATTACTGGACATGCATGTAGGGCCAAATCCCTGTCACCCCACACTGACCTAGTTATGGCCCTTATGGGGACATGCAACCCCCCCCCCCTCCAGAAGGAACATCTGCCCTCATTGAAGATGTACACCCTAAAACATGGATCTATATCCAAGCTAAAATTACCCTAAAGGTGTTTTTTGTTTTACACATTTTACTGACACAATAGTTTTTCTTACACAGCAAGTTTTTGGAAATGTTTTCCTTTTAATTTCAAAATTGATTTTTGATAAATATATTTTTAACTATTCCGAAGACAATTCTATAAAAAAAAAGCCCCACAAGGATCACACTAAAATAGCCATAAATCCACAGGATCTTTTTGTCTATCTATCTGTCTATAGATTAGATTCCTCTGTCTTTAAAATATAGTCTAATCACTGACCAGAAATGTTAGTTTCTGCGCTTCCATTAATTTAACCAACAATCAATGTGTCAACTTTGCTAAGTATGATCTAGAACTGGAAGAAGTAAAGGATGTAAAGCCCAACTTGCATTTCCATCTATCCACCAAGTAGCTACCAAGTTGGCACCAACCTAATTTTACAAAATGTCCAAATTTGAGTCCAATTCATGAAACTTGCATGAGTATTGGATCTATTGATGCAACCAAAGTATGACTCATGTGGCTATACTTCAATGAATTGTCTAACGCTATTAGTCATGCTTGTTTAATTCACTCTTTCAATATTGATAGAAATACTTAGCACCAAAATAGTGGAATACATTTCTTGTAAATATCAGCTGAATTTAGACAATATGTCTGGCTATTACGTAATGTATGTCTGGTCATCATACAAATATCAGATTCTATTTCTGAGTACATCTATAAAATAGATCTATAACCAATAACCGATCTATCTATCTATCTATCTATTGTTCTATCTATTTATCTATCTACTTACTCTAAGTATCTATTATACATATCTATCTATCTATTGTTCTATCTATCTATCTATCTACTTACTCTAAGTATCTATTATACATATCTATCTATCTATCTATCTATCTATCTATATCTACCAACCTACTCTATCTATTGTGTCTATCTATCTATCCAAAAATCTGTCTATCGATCTACCTACCTATCAGTCTATCTGGTTGTCTATCGATCTAGCTGTCTATCTATCTGTCTATCTAAATCTTCGATCATACCCCTTGTGTCTACCAATTATATCCTTTTTTCCCACATATATGCCTACATTGTATCCTTAATAATTACCAAATACGTTATTTATGATGATAAGTAAAAAATCGAAATCCATCCATAATACCTGTCTTATGTAACATTGATTTTATATAAAGGGAATTTGGTTTTTTCATGACTGCAGCACATTAATATCAAATCTATCAAAATATATAGATTTGGGTAGCAGGCAAAGAACTGTTATTGATGGAATTGGGGAAACTAAATTTCAAATGATACCTTTCAACAAACATAGAATGTAAGCAAGACGTCATTATTGTGGCTGGCAAATTTGTATTGTTAGTAAGATAGATAAACAGATAGACAGAAACTAGAAAGACTGATAGATAGATAGCTAGACAGAAATGTAGATACCACATTTATTTTTAGAACAAAGTTACCAGTGGGAGGCCTTTAACACTGCTTAATAGGGTAATATGTAATTGATAGATAGATAGATAGATAGATAGATAGATAGATAGATAGATAGATAGATAGATAGATAGATAGAATAAATAGAATAGATAGAATAGATAGACAGATGAGAAAGATGAAACATGATAGCCAATTCACACCACCTTGAAAACCAGACTACAAGTTATTCAATTCATGCAGTTAATTATCTTTAATGGAACATAATTACCTTTATTACATAAGATTGCACAACAATGTCACAAAATGAGGATGTACTAATTAAGTGCCAGTACATTGCGTTGTCCCTATTGTCTATGTTAAATGAGAGACAGCATGCAATGATGCTAAATCAAAATGTTACACAATCTAATGTATGGATAGAATAGATATGTCTGAAACCGAAAGCCTATCTATCTATCCTTCTATCTATCCTTCTATCTATCCTTCTATCTATCCTTCTATCTATCCTTCTATCTATCCTTCTATCTATCCTTCTATCTATCCTTCTATCTATCTATCCACATGTACATCTATCTTTCCATATTATCATTTGTCCATATTTTATTTTCAATTATAAATTGTACTGTCACATCCCTGAAGTCAATGTAATACCATATCATCTTTAGACATTACTACTTTATACCACATAAATCTTCCAATAGGCTATAGGCCGACACTATAGGCCAATTTTGACCAGTTTCCACGAATTATAATATAGCAATTCAACCATGTGAAATAGCATTTTATCATATTGAATAGCTGATAACCCAAACCTGTTAATAATGATGACAAATATGGTCTTAAACACCTTAAACCTGAAATAGGCTATTAGATTTTGAAATTGATAAATAGCTGTCAAGCAATATATTTACTCCAAGTGGTAGACTGGTAGTCAAAGAGATATGTTGATACCCCAGTACAGCTATACACTGTTAGATATCATGGTATCTGATTTTGGAAATAGTTATAAAAGACGAAAAAATAAATAAATTGAAATTGTACTTACAAGTATCCAAAGCAGATGCTGAATTCAATGCAGCCAAAATCACAATGAATTTCACAGCAGCAGCAACCGAGGGAAAGTCGGGACATCCCAGGACGTTAATTCCGTGAAAATTCATCTTGGGACAACTATCAACTACCCCACAGTCAACTATAGACTAGAGTTCACTTTGGTAATATCCATTTTCATGCAATTTCACCTAAAATCCATGATTTTGTCTCCAAAACTGCACAATACACTCAGCACCGTCCAATGCTCATTTCAGACTGAGAATAGCCCATTCCATTTTCCCAGAGGGGGAGCAGGTCCTCTCAGCTCTCTGTTATTGTGGACTCAACCATTCAAAGTCTGCGGGAGGGGCAGCTAGCAATAGGGCAACAAACTGTCACAGCCTTGCCAATAATAAATGGTACTCCAATAAATGAAGTCATTTATCAGTAATTGGCAATTAAACATTAAATTTAAATTAAAGGCTCTGTTAAATATCTTTAGTATTTTAATATACGTAGATCCTTTTTTTTTTTGTATTGTTCACATGTTGTTCTTTTTAATTAATAAATCAAATCAATCAAATCAAAAATACATTTTAATTTGGTTGTTCCTTTGCTTTTTCTTTCTTCTCGCCTACTTCCCTTTGTTTCTTCCTTTCTTCATTCCTTTCTTCTTCATTCCTTTCCTCATTCCTTTCTTCGTTCCTTTCTTCCTTTCTTCGTTCCGCCCATGTTTCCTTCCTTCCTTCTTTAGTTACTTCCTTCCTTCTTTTTCCCTTTATTTCCTTCCTTATTTTCTTCTTTGTTTCCCTTTTTGTTTCCTTCTTTGCTTTTTCCTTCCTTCATTCTTTCCTACATCCTCTCTTTCTTCGTTCCCTTATTTTTCCCCTCTTTCTTTTTCTTTCTTCAAAATTGCTTCTATCACAAAACAACAATCTTGTAACAAAACAATTAGGCCTTGATCCAGTACAATTTCCAGAATATATATATTACATGAATTAGGTGAATAAATAAAGGACCCCTTGTCAGATCTGTACTGATCCAGAAAAACCCTGCTGTGTACTATTTCCTATTTCTGACAGCTCATTGCCATACAGTTAAGCTCATGAAAAATTAATCACAATAGATGATATCCTCAAAGTCGAAAGGCATTCTAGATTTCCCACCTGATAAAAATGCAATTTTCTCACAATACTAATCATGCCTTTGTAATTAATTCACGAGAACCACTCAAAAGTGACATTTTCTAGATATTATCAACTTTATATCAACTTTAGAGTTCCTCTAGCAGAACTAATTTCTGTTCTAGCATAGTGGGAGTATGTTGGGGTCTTTGAAATACTCAATTTATTCAAATGTGCAAAATGAACGCATCATTAATGAAAAAGAATTTGCTGTTTTGATAATGATGTTGCTTTTTATACTAATTTCAATGATAATGATGTTGTTTTTCTATACTAATTTCAATGTTGTTTTTAATAGAATGTAATACTTTGGCTAGAATAACATTATTACATTAGTAATGAAATTTGACTGGGACCAGCCTATTAAGTAGATATAAATATGATGATTTAAGATTTAATATTAAGAAATCCATGGATTTCTGAATATACAATAGTATGATTGTGCGAAACTTTTTGTACACCAACTTAAGTAAATTTGCCTCTGTAAAATTACAATTAGTTAGCTTTTAGAATAGATGTAGTGATGTAGTCCTCTTGTTTGCATTGTGTTTTATTTTATTTTTGATGACATATGTATCTGTGATGATATGAGAATGTCAATAAAAGATTATATATATATTAATTTTTAATCAGCAACTTTATTTGTTCAAAGAGTTAGGCCCAATACAAAAAGCTAACTTGTAGACTTTTTTTGTAATTTTAATGCTTTGAACATTTTGTCCAAACGTTTTATTATCACTTTTTCAGTTATTGAAAATCAATGTTTCAATTAAAATTGACCAAATTTTAGCATTTCTATTACTTATTCATAGTCTGTATAGGCCTATCATAGATAATGACAGACAGGCCAATATATTGGCAATAGGCTATAATGTGTTGGCTTTAAATGTGTGTATGGAATAGCGGCATGTAGGCCTATCTATTTATGTAAAATCACCTGAAATTTGGCGAAAATTCAAATTTATAAAACTTTTAATTTCAATAGGCCTACAGGCTATAATAATCAGATTTTTTCCCCTTCCCAAAAAAGAAATAAAACTCAATATCACAAGTCTTTTCATTCCACCTTAAAACTTCCAATTAATCTGCTCTATTAACGAGTATTAAGGGTGCCTATTGTCAATCAGGCCTATTAACATGTCTATTATCTTGTCTATTAGCTTCTTTAAGGCATGTTAGCTCATGTTGATCCTTTGTCTATTTCCTTTGTCTAAAAATCTCTTTGAAATGTTCAAAAACGTTTTCTCCATTTTTCTCTTCTCTTTTTAAAGTCTAGTGAAGCGCAAAGCAAAGTTTCAAACGTTTTACGGTCAGGATTACGTTAATCCGACGCCGTCTGCGACGCTCTGTCAGCACGTGCTGTGACGTCATGACGTAATGCAGCAATATATGGTCAGTGGCGTAGCTAATATTTTAATGAAGGGGCATTGGAACTACTGAAATTTGAGGTAATTGAAATCACGGAGTTGTCAACCATCTTGATCTATTCATGAGTGCCAGAGGTTCGATTGACCAGGGAACATTCAGAAGGCACAAAAAAAAACAACCCCCACCCAGGGGAATAATGGACATTTTGAAATAACCGGCATGGAAATGATAGACCCATTTGACCCCCGTCAACCCAGAGACACGAACGATTCGCTAAAATTCACCAATACATGGGAAGGTTCTGTGACACTGTAAAGATACTCATAGGCGTACGGCGCGCGCGATTTTTGGGGGTGCGAGCGACATTTGCCCGAATTTCACGATCTAAATTTATAAACATTTCAAATTAAATTGCCTGGAAATCATTAATTTTCAGTAGTTTTTATTTAATCATCTGCCCGAATTGCTTAGCCTTTTTGCCCGAATCTTACTGTTTCCCAAACATTTGGGGGGTTTTCCCCCCTCCGATACGCCTATGAAGATACTAGCCTTCATGATATTGCAGATTTTAAAAACTTTACGTTTAAAAGATAGGCCTACCATTTATATGTCAAGCCAAATATTATCTTCCGACTCCTCAATCCCAAGTTGGGATTCCCAACCCCCCCTCCAAATTTCCAAATTTACGCCCCCTCTTTTATGCAGCTGCTGTCACGCTTGACTGAACCTCCCAATAAGTCATCGCAGAGCAGACGACATGTTTTTGACAAGTCATGATTACAGAGAGACAATTTTGACATGCTATTGTCTGTTGGACAGGTTTTTGTCGACATTTTCAATAATTTTGCAGAGACTATTGTTATAGTGGATGTACAATTGATGGCTGGTTTAAAGGCGACCATCTAATAATCAGGGGGGGAGGGGGCTTGGAGTTTTCCTCAGTGGGAAATTATTTATTTCACAGTAACAGCGGTCGTAGTTATTTACTTCAAATGCGCAAAGTCCCCGAATATTCATTCCTATAAATCATGCATCGCCTTCTAAAGAAAAACCCCCGCCAGAAATTATTTAATTCGAAACTGCCGAGAAAGAAAAATTTTATTTATTTCACCAAAACTGAGCAAGAAATTTTTATTTTAAAAAACTCCAAGCACCCCCCCCCCCCTTGAGAAGAAATGTTGGCCCCCTAACCATAGACTTGCACTCCAGTCTAAAGGCCTATATTTTCGTCAAAAACACTTTCTTTCTTTTTGCTCCTTATTACATGTTCCTTCACAATTTTTATTTTTCAGGTTTTTTGGTCAATTCATAAGAAGAAAACACCATGAATTCAACAAAATAATAAAATTCTAACAATTAAAGAAAAAAAACCCCCAATTTATGTGTATAATAAACAATGGAAAAGCCAAAAATACCTGTGGGCTTATTTTAGGCATAGAGCTATGAAGTTATAGATCCATGTTTTAGGTAAGCAAAGTAGGAAGCCAAAAATTCAGGCTTATTTAAGGTAAACAATCAAGATTTTAGGGATAATTGAAAAAAAGAAAAGAAAAAAGAAGATAGTTAGGCCTATCTTTTATGTCATTCACACATCAAAGTCTCTAACAGGTGCCAAAGTCAGATCATTTTTCATTTTGGAGGTCTATTAGCATTTTTCATGATTTCTGAAATTATTAATCTACACTTCCGGAATAACCAACACAGCTGTCAGCTGCATTTTGCCGATACACCTGCAAGAGCTCAAAACAGGCTAAATGGACCAAGAAAGTAAAAATAAAAGAGAAGACAAAAAACAAGAAAAACCCGAAAAAATAAAATGAAAATAACCCTTTTGGTAACGTGAGAACCAGTTTGACCTCTGACCCCGAGATAGTTTGTTTTGAACCACTTTACCCAAAAAATAGAGAAAATGCTTCAAAGGAGTAAAGCCTCTGGGTAATTGAGAAACAATAGAACAATTACACAATACTTAAGACGTTTTAAAGGCTGTTTATGCCATTTTCGCAGAATTTTCTTTCAAAAATGCAGGTAAAAAAACAGAACGAAAGACACGTTTGGGCGTGACGAATCGATCTATCAATCTAAGTCTGATCAATCGATGAATAAATCTTTCTATCTATCTATCTTTCTATCTGTCTATCTATCTATCTGTCTATCTATCTTAATTGAAAGTGGCGAGCTGACAAAAAGGTGCCCTGAAGCTATCTATCTATCTATCTATCTATCTATCTATCTATCTATCTATCTATCTATCTATCTGTCTATCTATCTATCTGTCTATCTATCTTAATTGAAAGTGGCGAGCTGACAAAAAGGTGCCCTGAAGCTATCTATCTATCTATCTATCTATCTATCTATCTATCTATCTATCTATCTATCTATCTATCTATCTATCTGTCTATCTATCTATCTATCTATCTATCTATCTTTCTATCTGTCTATCTATCTATCTGTCTATCTATCTTGAAAGTGGGGAGTTGACAAAAGGTTGCCCTGAAATATTGTGAAAATACGACAAACCTTTTAGAAAACTTGCTACAAATGCTTCAGTGTATTATTTTGAGCTGTGCGACCTTAAGAAACTGAGCATTCATGGAAAACGTTAGTTTGCATGTGGGGCGGGAAGCATTGTAGTCCCATGTAATGAGTAGCTCTCACCCTCATGGCACACACCACCCAAAAACCCTTTTTAAACAAACTCGACAACCCCAAAACCCTCTAACAACCCCTCAAAGAAGCAAACAACCTCTATCGCAACCCGAAAAACCGCTCAATTGGACTCAGGAGTGGATACTAATTTGTTGGGAGGTGCTCGTTGCAATCTGTGTGCACAAAACCCCTAGTTTTTCACTGGGTGATATTAGGGGAGTTCAAGGGCAAACAACTATGGTGCCAATGGGTTACCCTGGATCACTTCTTGATCTATAAAATTAGTTTGTTGTAAACTCTGCAGTTGATATCACTTGAAATTGTGTTGTCAAACTGTACTGAAAAACATGCCATCTAGTGGCCAATGACAGAATTCGGCTCCTGAGGGAATTATTTATTCACTGTAACGCCGGTCTTTGATTATTCTACTGTCCCCTAAGCATATAAACTTTTAACGCAAAAAGGTTCTTGCAAGTATATATAAAGAACCCACAGCTGAAAAAAGGTTCCACATTTTTTAAGGGTTAAATTGAATTGAGACGGTTCAATACGTGGCGGAAACTTGAGAGAACGGGGCTCCATTGTGGGAGTTCAGTGCAGCTGGATTATCTAGGTGATGCTTTTGTTTGCTGTTGGAACCTTTTCAAAATTGAATAATGAACCTTTTACCGTTCCTTATTTATACCGGCTTAAAGAACCCTTAAAGGTTCCATATATAACCTTTTTGTTAAGTGTGTATATTATAAACTGTGACAGTTTTCGCAATTCACCCACATCTGCACTCCCTGCTCTCACTACCTCCTGTCTCCAATGTTGTCATTCAGGATGAATGGGATCTGGATTGGTTCTGCATGAACCTCTATTTGCCCATGAATCTCATCTGCATTCATCCAGGACAAGACTAAAGTGATTTCCAATTGAGTTTTCACATTTCCATAAAGGGGAATAGAGACTATACAGTTGGTGCAGCTATGGCACATTGTAATACAAAAATAGAGACATTTAAACATGTCCACTTGCCAGACGTAAAAAAAAAAAAATACAAAAGCGTATATTAATTTAAAGTATTTGAATTTACAGTATTTTAGAAGATATATTTATATTTATATACACATAAGGCAAGTCGGTTTTACGACTTCAAAGCTCTGAACCCTCTTTTACATTATTACTGAAAAAATGTATGAATTTAATTAAAGAAACATGACTACCTCTTTTACCTCTTCAACTGCATGTAGGGGAGAGCGGGGCAGAGTGAGACACTTTTTTTATTTTCAAGTCTTCCAAAATGTTGGCAGCAAAGAGTTAAATGAGATCAGGTCCACATTATAGATAATGACGTTGGGTATATTGTCACATAGTTTCAGGTTCCTACCTTTTACAAGTTTGGAGAAACTTTGAGTTATGTACGTGCTCGTTAAGTGTCTCACTGTGCCCCGTGGGCGGGGCACAGTGAGACAGCAGGCGGGGCACAGTGAGACAGGACATCTGCTGTCATAACCGCCAATCATCAGGACCTGCGGAATTGTTCTATCAATTGTTGCATCAGAAACTACTGTACTCTAATAAAAGCAGCTTGCTAGGTGATTTTTTAGGTCCTTTTTTGAGCATGTTTTGAAACTTCATCGCATGGGACACATGCACGACTTATTTAACCTGCCGCACCTGTTACATCCTAATCAAAATCCTTCCTTGACGCTTCCCTGTGGATATTGCTCACTAAAATCAGTAGTTTATAGCAGGCATTTTGTTTTCAATAGTGAATTGTGAGCCATGCATTACATTCATGTCGTTTCGAGTGTATTTTTGTGATGTCTCACTGTGCCCCGCTTCAAACTGTATCACTGTGCCCCACTCAGCTCCGTTTAAAAAACTTTTGAATCCTGCGGACCGGATGCCTGCATTGTGGTTCATCATCTCACTAAACTAAGACAAGCAACCAAGGTTTGAATCCCTGGCAATTACTGTGCATTACACCATTTTTCTTGAGAATTATAACAAAAAGTCGTTTAGCAAAATCATTTACTTTTACAGGCTAAAAACAAAAATATTGAAATTCCACTCTCAATATGCTGTGTAAGCATTCAAGATATAAGACAGTCTCTCACTTACTTAATTTTTGTACTATACAAAAAAGGATTGATCTGTAAACAGTACCAGGTAGATGCTACGGGCTTTGTCTCACTGTGCCTGCCGTCTCACTGTGCCCCGCTCTCCCCTTCATAAATAGATAGGGTTACTTATCCGCACCCATTTATAATGATTTACAAATAAACCAGAATGACCTGAATTTTGACAGCATTAGCACTAGCACATGATGTTTGTTTATTAGTAGAAGTGCCGCAACCATGCCCAGCCATACACAGCAAACTTCATCTTGGAATTGAGAGCGAGACCTTAATTTTGTTATAAATAGTTTCAAGAACGATTGGCGTCTATCTCCTTACAACTGACAACACAATAACTAGACCACTGATTAGATTATCTCTCTTTTAGTTTTAGTTGGTAGCAATTATGTAATGTGTACACATCAATAGTTACTCATCTGCTTGACAACCCAGCAACTATCACTCATCTATTCCCACATATTCCCACATCCTGTTAGTTTTAGTTGGTGGCATTTGCTCAGTTAATGCCCACAATGGCTGCAGCAACAGGCTACTGATGGAAGCATCTTGTCCTCATCCCAAGGGAGCCATCCATCTACTTTGCAGCAGGACCTGATACATGCTATAGCTGCAGTAAGCTATAGTCTGGAAGCAATGGTCTCCTCTTGGTGCACTTGTCCCTGGTGTTAATATTGCACAACTTGCAAATTGAGAAAACTATGCGATGTAAGATCAGTGTTAGATCACTATTTTCATTTCTCTGAAAATAGTGATCTGAAGGTCGTGGGTTCGAATCCCAGCCATGGCATGGAGGAGTTGGGCAGATCCTCCTGAAACCACTGCCTCACCCCACCCAGGTGCAATGGGTACTTGGTAATAAGGCAACCACAGTGATGGTGCTGGAATGAGCTCTTAAGCCCCGGCGGTTAACCCCGTGTTCAAGGCTGAATACTCCCCAGGGAGTTGAGAAAGACTCTGGATTGGCCTGCCAAGGATGTAATTGTAAAGTCGGCAGAATATGTCTATAAGACGTAGATGAAGACTGTAAACCCACTACATTACATTACATTACATTACAATTAGACCCTGCACCAAAATAACAAGTTCAGCTGTCTATAGTAGCATGATAGGTTAGGACAATTTATTTTCAAGTATCAGATCATTCTTACAAAATTACAAGAACTAGTTAGCCTGTGTCACAATTTCCTCATAAAAATAGAAGATACATGCATTATATATATGTAGCAATAGTAAAGCAAAGTAAGTTATTTTAGCATTTGCAAAGAAAAAAAAAACGGTTACAGATAACAGTTTATTACTCAACATGATAATATTATGGGATATAGTGAAATATAGTATTTTTTTTAAAGCTTAAACAGAGGATTTTGTAGAAATGTTTGAGGAAGGTCTTAAGGAGATTAGAATTTTGTTCCATGACTTTAAATATTTTCTGATTAAAATTTTTGAGAATTCAAAACACCTTCCTTGATATGTCATAGATGCGGCAAATATTGTGAAATTATACTCTCTCTATCGTTTTGTAATTTTTTCTCAAGAGGAGGGACCGTTCAGAATTTATGACTGGGGGGGGGGGTGGGAGTTTTGCTGGAACTTCCCGTCAAAAATTGATACCCCCCCTTCAGTTTCATGCAGATTTTTAGTACCCCACCCTTTGGTTTCATGCATATTTTTAGTACCCCCCCCCTCGACATATAAAGCAATACACACATATATACTGTTGTACATGGTCACACGTACAGATTCGCGTCAGTTCACTGACTTCATGCATGTTTTTTAACATTTTTTCTTTGTCAAAATTTCTTACCCCCCCTTGGAAGTGTTGTCAAAAATTAATACCCCCCTTAAAACACATGTGAAAAGTTAGTACCCCCTCGGCCAAAACTCCCACCCCTCCCCCCAGTCATAAATTCTGAACGGTCCCTAACAGTACCAAATGCCCCAACAGACCTGAATGGTGTTCTCAAAAAATAGAGCTAAACCAAAAGACATTTGTTTTCATATACCTATATTTTGTCTGACCTTTTTGGTACAAAACCTCTTTTGCTGTAGTGCACAGAGGGCGCTCAGGGCACAAACGTATATAACAAGAGAATGCACCCAGCCCAGTGGTTCACATAGCTCATCCATGCCTTTGTTCTGCCACATAATAGAAACCTTATAACAGACTCAAACTGTTTCCATTTAGCTGACAAATGTACACAAGAGGGAAATGTAATATTTATGCTTGTGGCAAGTTCATACATGTACTGAAAACTTATAAAGGCACTTGTAACAATCCTTAAGATGGTCGCAGATATGCAGACGAACATCGTGTCACAGAATCCCTCATCATATTTATTTATACATGTATATGAATACAAATGACATTTCCCCAAATTTTGTTCTTCCATGCAAATCCGCATTTCTCAGCAAAATAAACAACAATATAGGCAAATCTATGTCAGTGGAGCAACACGCACGGACATATTAATAGACGGAAAATGTTCAATGGACCAATGTTACATTTCAATTTTGAAGTATAAGGAACTCTCAGACCATCAGTCTGCCTAAGAAAAGGAAATAAAAGGAGGCTCAATACTTCACAAATTCCTTAACAGGATTTACAAATTAAAACGTACACAACTTTCACAGAAAATACACATGTAACAAGCAGGTTTCACCCTCATGGCAAACACCACCCAAAAACCCTTTTTAAACAAACTTGACAACCCCAAAACCCTCTAACAACCCCTCACAGAAGCAAACAACCTCTATCGCAACCCGAAAAACCCCTCAATTGGACTCAGGAGTGGATGCTAATTTGTTGGGAGGTGCTCGTTGCAATTTGTGTCCACAAAACCCCTATTTTGTCACTGGGTGATATTCGGGGAGTTCAGGAGGCAAACAACTATGGTGCCAATGGGTTGCCCTGGATCACTCCTTGATCTATAAAATTAGTTTGTTGTAAACTCTGCAGTTGATATCACTTGAAATTGTGTTGTCAAACTGTACTTAAAAACATGCCAATGACAGAAAAGGGTTGCACGATTAGAGGGCAACCATTAGATAATACGGGGGGGGGGGAGCTTGGTAATTTTCTTCGGCTCCTGAGGGAATTATTTATTCACTGTAACGCCAGTCTTTGATTATTCTACTGTTCCCTGTGCATATAAACTTTTAACGCAACAAGGTTCTTGCAAGTATATATAAAGAACCCACAGCTGAAAAAAGGTTCCAAATTTTTTAAGGGTTAAATTGAATTGAAAAGGTTCAATACATGGCGGAAACTTGAGAGAACGGGGCTCCATTGTGGGAGTTCAGTGCAGCTGGATTATCTAGGTGATGCTTTTGTTTGCTGTTGGAACCTTTTTAAAATTGAATAATGAACCTTTTACGGTTCCTTATCTATAACAGCTTATAGAATCTTTAAAGGTTCCATATATAACCTTTTTGTTAAGTGTTTATTATAAACTGTGACAGTGTTCGCAATTCACCCACATCTGCACTATAGAAATGCAATGGAAAATTTGCTCAGACCTAATTTGGGACTGACCATGCCCGGGAGTGACCTGATTCCACCTATTGAGCATGTGCAGAGAGCAATAACAAATGGTGGCCATTTTGAAATTTCCCTGATTCAAACTTTTAAGGCCAGTTTTCACTACAAACTACATGGGGTTCACTCATCAGACAAGGCTCATATTAATCTAAATTTTGTAAGGAATTTTTTGGTGTGGGTCTGATCAGTGAACATTATGTAGCTCACTTTTGGGGATAATGGATCAAATTTTATCATGAATGATAAGGACAGTTTTCATGGTGATCTGCAGTCCCTGCTCTCACTACCTCCTGTCTTCAATGTTGTCATTCAGGATGAATGGGATCTGGATTGGTTCTGCATGAGTCTCTATTTGCCCATGAATCTAATCTGCATTCATCCAGGACACGACTAAAGTGATTTCCAATTGAGTTTTGACATTTCCATAAAGGGGAATAGAGACTATACAGTTGGTGCAGCTATGGCGCATTGTAATGCAGAGAAAGAAAAATAGAGACATTTAAACATATATATATATCCACTTGCCAGACGTGAAAAAAATACAAAAGAGTATGTTAATTTAAAGTATTTAAATTTACAGTATTTTAGAAGATATATATATACACATAAGGCAAGTCGGTTTTACAACTTCAAAGCTCTGAACCCTCTTTTACATTATTAGGGTCATTTTCGCGAAAACGCGCAATTTGATGTCCTGCATTCGTGTGTGTCTGCCTTTGTAGGACTGAAATTGATTTTTGGCCAAATATTTAGAATAACATTTTTCCTAGAAGAAAACAAAAATTTACGTGGGTGTGGCCATGCTGAACATGCTATATCACGCATTAAGTAGTCCAAATGTCCTTACCGTGGCATGTCCGCAACTCAACATTTTAATTTCAAACTTATGCAAATTGATAATTACTACATAAAATGTGACATGCAAAGTGTCTATTTCTAGATATTTGTTACATTAACTACCTAGAAGTGTTTTTTCTGAAATTTAACTAATTTATCCATATCCAACGACGTGTTGAAGGTGTGTCCCAATTTTGAAATTACCACCGTCTTTACCGTGACCAAGGAGTTTAAGTTGCCACCAAAGTAAGTTAATACAGCATGATGTCTCCAGATGTCACTAGAGTTTGAAGAACCAGGATATAACTACTTTTTTACCACATCATTGGGAATGCCAGATCTGCCATCAGTTAGTCAGACGATGAAATAGGTTTTAACTTGACTTTGTCGCAACTAAACTTCGTCTTTACCGAACCCTCAACAGCAGAGGGAGTTCAAAAGGTATGAGGATGTAAATGACACCATTGGTTTAGGAGACTGTTCCTGAGGTAGTTGTGGTACTCTGAATGATGTAGTCCACTTTCTCTGGAAGAAATGCTGCATATCATGTCTTTTCCGTGGCCAAAATATGTCTTTACCATGGTCAAATCAATGCAAATATACTGTGACACGGTAAAGACAAGGCTGGCCACGGTAAAGACATCTGAGTAAATTTGCTTTGATTTCATTGTGCACGGTAAAGACAATTTTTCCAAATAATTGAAAATGTCAAATAGTCACCCAAATTAGTTATCCTGTTACATGCAGCATGGTAGTACCACATATTGCATTATGTAAACAGAAACATATAGTATTTGAGTATTATTGGCTCAGCTTCCTGACATAAAAAGATTGGTTACGTCTTTACCGTGTCTGCGCGTTTTCGTGAAAATGACCCATTACTGAAAAAATGTATGAATTTAATTAAAGAAACATAACTACATCTTTCACCTCTTCAATTGCATTTACATAAATAGATAGGGTTACTTATCTTCACCCATTTATAAAGATTTACAAACAAACCAAAATGACCTGAATTTTGACAGCACTAGCAGTATGATGATTGTTTATTAGTAGAAGGGCCGCAACTGTGCACAGCTATACCCAGCCAGCTTTATCTTGGAATTGAACACAAGACCCTGGCATGAGACCTGCAATTAGTTAATTAGTTTCAAGAACAATTTGGGTTTATCCCTTTACAAGTGAATTGTAATATCAGTCATTACGAATTTACGACTGACAACCCAATAACTAGACCACACATCCAATTATATCTGTACATTTCTCTTTAGTTTCAGTTGGTGGCAATTATGCAATGTACAGCAGTTATTACTCCTCTGCTTGACAACTCAGTAACTATCACTCATCTATTCCCACATCCTGTTAGTTTTAGTTGATGGCATTTGCACAGTTAGTGCCCACAATGGCTGCAGCAACAGGCTACTGATGGGAGCATCTCGTCCTCATCCCAAGGGAGCAATCTGTCTATTTTCCAGCAGGACCTGATACATGCTATAGCTGCCGTAAGCTATAGTCTGGAAGCAATGGTCTCCTCTTGGTGAACTTGTCCCTGGTGTTAATATTGCACAACTTGCAAATTGAGAAAACTATGCGATGTAAGATCAGTGTTAGATCACTATTTTCATTTCTCTGAATTAGACCCTTCACCAAAATAACAAGTTCAGCTGTCTATAGTAGCATGATTGGTTAGGCCAATTTATTTTCAAGTATCAGATCATACTTACAAAATTACAAGAACTAGTTAGCCTGTGTCACAATTTCCTCATAAAAATAGAAGATACATGCATTATATATATGTAGCAATAGTAAAGCAAAGTAAGTTATTTTAGCATTTGCAAAGAAAAAAAAACTGTTACAGACAACAGTTTATTACTCAACACGATAATATTATGGGATATAGTGAAATATAGTATCTTTTTTTAAGCTTAAACAGAGGATTTTGTAGAAATGTTTGAGGAAGGTCTTAAGGAGATTGGAATTTTGTTCCATGATTTCGATATTTTCTGATTGAAATTTTGAGAATTCAAAACACCTTCCTTGATATGTCATACATGCGGCAAATATTGTGAACTTATACTCTGTCTATCGTTTTGTAATTTTTTCTCAAGAATAACAGTACCAAATGCCCCGACAGACCAGAATGGTGTTCTTAAAATAGAGCCAAACAGAAGGACATTAAATTTTGTTTTCTTATATATATTTTGTCTGACCTTTTTGGTACGAAACCTCTTTTGCTGTAGTGCACAGAGGGCGCTCAGGGCACAAACGTATATAACAAGAGAATGCACCCAGCCCAGTGGTTCACATAGTTCATCCATGTCTTTGTTCTGCCACACAATGGAAACCTTATAACAGACTCAAACTTTTTCCATTTAGCTGACAAATGTACACAAGAGGGAAATGTAATATTTATGCTTGTGGCAAGTTCATACATGTACTGAAAACTTATAAAGGCACTTGTAACAATCCTTCAGACAGTCGCAGATATGCAGGCGAACATCGTGTCACAGAATCCCTCATTATATTTATTTATACATATGAGTACAAATGACAGTTCCCCAAATTTTGTTCTTCCATGCAAATCCGCATTTCTCAGCAAAATAAACAACAATATAGGCAAATCTGTGACAGAGGAGCAATGAGCACGGACGTAATTGTAGACAGCAAATGTTCAATGGACCAATGTTACATTTCAATTTTAAAGTATAAGGAACCCTCAGACCATCAGTCTGCCTTAGAAAAGGAAATAAAGGAGGCTCAATACTTCACAAATTCCTTCACAGGATTTAAAATGTACACAACTTTTATGGAACATACACATGTAATGAGTAAGTTTCACCCTCATGGCAAACACCACCCAAAAACCCTTTTTAAACAAACTTGACAACTGTAAAAGCCTCTAATAACCCCTCACAGAAGCAAACAACCTCTTTTCAGCCAAATAAGCCCTCAATTGGACTCAGGAGTCGGGAGGTGCTTCGTTGCAATTTGTGTCCATAAAACCCCTAGTTTGTTACTGGGTGATATTAGGGGAGTTCAAGAGCATACAGTCATGGTGCCAATGGGTTGCCCTGGATCACTCCTTGATCTATAAAATTAGTTTGTTGTGAACTCTGCAGTTGATATCACTTGAAATTGTGTTGTCAAACTGTACTGAAAAACATGCTATCTACTGGCCAATGACAGAAAAGGGTTGCATGATTAGAGGGCAACCATTAGATAATCGGGGGGGGGGGAGCTTGGTAATTTTCTTTGGCTCCTGAGGGAATTATTTATTCACTGTAACGCCGGTCTTTGATTATTCTACTGTCCCCTATGCATATACACTTTTAAAGGTTCTTGCCACTGTATATAAATAACCCAAAGCTGAAAAAAGTTCCAAATTTTTTAAGGGTTAAATTGAATTGAAACGGTTTAATACGTGGCGGAAACTTGAGAGAACGGGGCTCCATTGTGGGAGTTCAGTGCAGCTGGATTATCTAGGTGATGCTTTTGTTTGCTGTTGGAACCTTTCTAAAATTGAATAATGAACCTTTTACGGTTCCTTATCTATACCAGCTTATAGAACCCTTGAAGGTTCCATATAAACCTTTTTGTTAAATGTGTATATTATAAACTGTGACAGTGTTCGCAATTCACCCACATCTGCAGTCCCTGCTCTGACTACCTCCTGTCTTCGATGTTGTCATTCAGGATGAATGGGATCTGGATTGGTTCTGCATGAGCCTCTATTTGCCCATGAATCTCATCTGCATTCTTCCAGGACACGACTAAAGTGATTTCCAATTGAGTTTTCACATTTCCATAAAGGGGAATAGAGACTATATAGTTGTGCAGCTATAGTGCATTGTAATACAGGGAAAGAAAAATAGAGACATTTTAAAAACATACATGTATCACTTGCCAGACGTAAAAAAATACAAAAGTATATGTTAATTTAAAGCATTTAAATTTACAGTATTTTAGAAGATATATATATACACATAGGGCAAGTCGGATTTACAACTTCAAAGCTCTGAACCCTCTTTTACATTATTACTGAAAAAACGTATGAATTTAATTAAAGAAACATATCTACATCTTTCACCTCTTCAATTGCATTTACATAAATAGATAGGGTTACTTATCTGCACCCATTTATAAAGATTTACAAACAAACCAAAATGACCTGAATTTTGACAACACTAGCACAAGCAGTATGAAGATTGTTTATTAGTAGAAGGGCCGCAACTGTGCACAGCTATACCCAGCTAACTTTATTTAAGAATTGAACATGAGACCTGAAGTTATGTAATTAGTTTCAAGAATAATTTGGGTCTATCTCTTTGCAAGTAAATTGTAATATCAGTCAATACAAATTTACGACTGACAACCCAATAACTAGACCACACATCCAATTATATTTGTACGTATCTCTTTAGTTTTAGTTGGTGGCAATTATGTAATGTACATCAGTTGTTACTCATCTGCTTGACAACCCAGTAACTATCACTCATCTATTCCCATTTATTCATACATCTTTCATATTAGTTTTAATTGGTGGTATTTGCTTAGTTAATGGCCACAATGTCTGCAGCAACAGGCTACTGACGGGAGCATCTCGTCCTCATCCCGACGGAGCCATCCATCTATTTTGTAGCAGGACCTGATACATGCTATAGCTGCCTTAAGCTATAGTCTGGAAGCAATGGTCTCCTCTTGGTGCCGTTGTCCCTGGTGTGAATGTTGCAAAACTCTGAAAATTGAGAAAACTATGCAGTGTAAGATCAGTGTTAGATCACTTTTTTCTTTTCTCTGAATTAACAATACACTGCACCAAGATAACAAGTTTAGCTGTCTATAGTAGCATGATAGGACAATTTATTTTCAAGTATCAGATCATTCTTACACACACACAAAATTACAAGAACTAGTAAGCCTGTGTCACAATTTCCTCATAAAAATAGAAGATACATGCATTACATATATATGTAGCAATAGTAAAGCAAAGTAAGTTATTTTAGCATTTGCAAAGAAAAAAAAAGCTGTTACAGATAACAGTTCACTCAACATGATAATATTATGGGATATAGTGAAATATAGTATTTTTTTAAAAGCTTGAACAGAGGATTTTGTAGAAATGTTTGAGGAAGGTCTTAAGGAGATTAGAATTTTGTTCCATGACTTTAGATATTTTCTGATTAAAATTTTGAGAATTTAAAACACCTGCCTTGATATGTCATACATGCGGCAAATATTGTGAACTTATACTGTCTCTATCGTTTTGTCAGTTTTTCTCAAGAATAACAGTACCGAATGCCCCAACAGACCTGAATGGTGTTCTTAAAATAGAGCTAAACAGAAGGACATTAAATTTTGTTTTCTTATATATATTTTGTATGACCTTTTTGGTACGAAACCTCTTTTGCTGTAGTGCACAGAGGGCACTCAGGGCACAAACGTATATAAGAAGAGAATGTACCCAGCCTAGTGGTTCACATAGCTCATCCATGCCTTTGTTCTGCCACTCAATAGAAACCTTATAACAGACTCAAACTGTTTCCATTAAGCTGACAAAGTACACAAGAGGGAAATGTAATATTTATGCTTGTGGCAAGTTCATACATGTACTGAAAACTTATAAAGACACTTGTAACAATCCTTCAGACAGTCGCAGATATGCAGACAGATATCGTGTCACAGAATCCTTCATAATACAATAATATTATGTATTTATATACATGAGTACTAATGACAATGTTTCCCAAATTTTGTTCTTCAATGCAAATCCGCATTTATCCCTCGTTTAATGCTTGTGGAAAGTGCGCTGAAAACTTATGAAGATGCATGTTATGTCCTTAAGACAGAGCAGATAGGCATGTGGAATTGTGGATGTCAGTGTCATGGAGGTAAATGACAAAATAGACAGATCTATGTCAGAGCAACATGGATCATTGGATGTAATGTTGACTGCAAATGTTTGATGGACCAACATTGCATTCCATCCACTTTGTGATACATTACTAAATATTGAGGAACTCTCTGATAAAGAACCAGCCTTAAAAAAGGAAATGAAGGTGGCTCAATACTTCAAAAAAATCCTTCACAGGATTTAAAATGTACAAAACTTTTACAGAACATACACATCTAATGAATATGTTTCACCCTCATGGCACACACCACCCAAAAACCCTTTTTAAACAAACTCAACAACCCCAAAACCCTCTAACAACCCCTCACAGAAGCAAACAACCTCTATCGCAACCCGAAAAAACCCCCCAATTGGGACTCAGGAGTGGATGCTAATTTATTGGAAGGTTCTCATTGCAATTTTTGAGCACAAAACCCCTAGTTTGTCACTGGGTGATATTCGGGGAGTTCAGGAGGCAAACAACTATGGTGCCAATGGGTTACCCTGGATCACTCCTTGAAAAGACTTGCAATGCATAAATTGCTCTGTATGCTTTTGATATAGTTAGAAATTTTGTTGTCAAACAGTTATAATGAATAAAGGGTAATAACTGAAACGGGTCAGCAGATTACTTGCAGATTAGTAAGAACTCTATTTCACCTCTAAAATTTAAATCATGTAACCACAAGAAACACATTTTTTATGCATCTCTCAATATTGATTCTTCTCATAAATTCGGAACTTTTTAATTTGTAAGCAAGGTGGCATTGAAAGATTGAATATTTATAATGTTTGTATAGATTACAAGATGCTATCTTATTCAAGATTGGCTGGTCGGCTTCATCAGTCAGTGCATCTGATCGTATAGGACTAATGTTTGTCATGATTTTCGATTTGAAATAGCCACAGTGATTGCTCTTTATTTAAACAAATGCGCAATCTGTTCTCTACATTGCACTGGAAGCTAATTTTCAGTGGGGTTTATCATCTTAATCAGGTTTAAACACGAATCTCAGCATTTTGTAAACACCATGAAATTATTGTCTTGTAGCATCGATGATCGATCATTATTTCAAGGGTATGTGTTTGCTGATATGGTCCTCACACAATTTAAAGGGAAACTGTCACTTGGTGCATCATGCCTTGCACATGAGCCATTGTTCAGGGTAGCCTAATTGCGTAAGGGTTCACATGTTTGATTTCAAAATCGACACATTTTCAGACTTTTTAATGATTGTCACATCAAATCAAAGAAGGTCGCATGCCACAAGCACAACCTTATCATCTTGTTTTGAATTGGTCAAATGTCCAGGAGTTATAATATCATTTTGAGGGTAAACATTTTCTTAAATGCATTTTCAAAAAATAGTCTATCGATGCAGTTTTGATGTCAAGAAAAGCACTATACATAAAACTAGATTGACAATTATGAAAGTAGATATTTCTTTAAAAAAATCTTGCTTATGATATCAGACTTCAGAAAGCAGCTGCAGTATATTAGTGCAGACCTATGCATTGGTCACAATACCGGCTCAAAGTATGTTATCTTAGTAAATAAAATTAAAATACACCAGATACATATATCTTATCCACTTTAGAAGCCCAATTTGGTGGCCCATTATTGAAGCCACAATACTCTTGTAGTCTGTACTTTATAATATTACAGACTTTGACCGTATTCAATTTCATCTACATCTGCCAACCTGCGCATACTGAAAATGCAGCACTAGCTGCATCCATAGTCTCTATTCCCCTTTATGGAAAATTCAAAACTCGATTGGAAATCACTTTAGTCATGTCCTGGATGAATGCAGATGAGATCCATGGGCAAATAGAGGCTCAAGCGGATCCACTTCGGATCCGATTCAACCCAAATGACAAGAAGGGCAATGCATGGGCACCATGATAGAAGGGGTGGCAAAATAGAGGAAATTAAACATAATATCAAAGAACCCATAAGAGTGTGTGTCATTTATAAGTACTGTATACATACACCCTTATTGATAGATGTATATGATTTTGAAGTATTGAATATTTCAGAATTTTAGATATATTTCTATGAGTTTGGAAATGACTTTACCTTTCACAATAAGAGAATTATCAGAGCTGCACACCCATACAAGGAACTGCAGCCATGTACAATTAATTAATACTGCATCCACATTAAGTGACATTTGATTCATCCTCATTTAAATTCCAGAGACATTTGGTTCAAAGCTCACTACAGTCACTACCCTCTTTTATATCTTTGTGAGAGATTGAATAAATTAATGAAATGAAACATAATTAGCTCGTTGATCTCTTTTACTGCAGGTACATTGATAGATAGACTTACTTATCCAATCCATACCCACAACATAATAAATATTTACAAACATACCAAAATTACCTAAATTTCAACAGCCATAGCAGCATGATGTTTGTCAATTAATAGAAAAGCCGCAACCATGCTCAGCATGTATACCTTATCTTGGAGCACCTGTTTGTGCCTCTGCATGACTGAGCTGTACATTGAAGAAGTAAACAGAAATTAGTTTAGGAGTTTGAATAATGATTTCGGTCTTCATTTTGGCAACAAGACTGTTCCTTAATCTACATCAGTAGTTATTCATCTGTGTAACAACCCGATAACTATCAGCCATCAATTCCCATGTTTTCAAACATTTTCCGTTTTAGTTTATTAAGTTGGTTTTAGTTGGTGACATTTGCACAGTTAATGCCTACAATGGCCGCAGCAACAGGCTACTGATGGGAGCATCTCGTCCTCATCCCAAGGGAGCTATCTATCTATTTTGCAACAGGACCTAATACAGGGTATATCTGTGGATTCTGCACTAAGCTGAAGCCTAGAAGCATTGGTCTCCACCATTAATACAGTTTTCCCTGGGATGAAGATTGAGAAAATTGCAGATTAGGACCCTCTGCGGTGTAAGACCAATCTTTCTCAGCATAACTAAACACTTCACTAAGATAAGTTTCAGTCATTTTGTATTAGAAAGAGAAATACCTTCTTTGATATATTCATTTGAATATTAAACTTTTTATCAGACATAAAAGCATCGCTCACCTTGAGCTTTCAGCTACTTCACATAGCCTTGTTCACAAGTTCGTTCTTTGATATAATAATTTTGAAAAATTGCGAACTTATTGTCCCTCTGTATTTTCGTATTATCTTTCGAAAGAATAACTGCACCATGATGCCCCTACCCACCAAAGAATGGTATTCTTAAAATAGAGCTAAACAGAAAAACATTTGTTTTGATGCATATATAATTTGTCTAACCTTTTTGGTACGAAACCTTTCACGGAATCCACAGAGAGCACCAACGAATATTACAATGGAATGCACCCAGCCTAGTGGTTCACATAGCTCATCCAGGCCTTTGTTCTGCCACACGATAGAAATCATATAATTATAACAGACTCAAAATGTTTCCATTTAGCTGACAAAAGTACACAAAAGTGTCAGTAAGACTCAGAAACACCCTGGCATACTTTATCTATACATAGAAAAACATTACATTGGCACAAAGTATCAAAACAGAGGAAACCTTCCCAAAGCACAATGTGCCCTACTAATAAAGTAATATTATATCAATGCTTGTGGCAAACATAAGGAGAATGGGGACACAGATAACCACTTGCCTCGGTGAATCAATAGTTTTCACAAGAAGTTCATGAACATGTAATATTTCTGAAATGTAAGATTTGTAAATTAATTTGAGGGACACCTAAATTAATAATTAAAGACTTAAAAATTTGATGAATAACATAGTTTTGGTCTGGGGAGATCACAGTCAATGAGTGGATTAACAATACAGCCGTAATTATTCTTCAGATATTACATAATGCCTGTGTTACATTCATGAATATTATCAATACAATTCAACTAATGGTTTGTGAGACGTGCAGTTGGGATCCTAGGAACGACAAATAATGTTGTTGACCCAGGGGTTCAACTATAGAGCAGGAGAAGGGTTTACAATAAAGTTAACTGAAACTTTATAGTATTACATAATTATGTAATTTGTTAATTTCTCAAATTCTTCAATAAATTTGAATGTAAAAGTTCAATCGTCTATATAGTATTGCTTATTTTGTCAATTATCCAGTAATATCTTGTAGTTCGAGTACTAATCTACAACATGTAACTCTCAGCTTTTGTAAACATTGCTTGGGCATTTTGTGATGAAGCATTGATCAATGATCATTGCGTGTGTCGAGGGCACTTGTTTGTTGACATGTCTATACACAAAATTTAAAGGGAAACTGTCTCACTTTGTGCAACACGATGCGCACATGAGCCATTGTTCAGAGTAATTGCACAAGGGTTCATGTGTTTGATTTCAAAATTGACACATTTTCTAATTTTTTGATGAATTTCGCTTCAACATCAAAGAAGGCCACATGTTCCCATTTGTGTCTGCTTTCAAGTTGGTACAAGGCCAAGGAGTCTTCACATTTTGAGAGGATTTTCATTAATGCTTATCCAAAAGATTCATAAAAGACAGTTTTGATCACTTCAGACATTGGCGCTGTGCATAATAATGAAGAGAACTTTACATATATCAATATACAAACAAACCAAAGTGACCCAAATTTTTACACCAATGGCAGCATTATGTGTGTTAACTAATAAAAGAGCCACAACTACACTGAGTATACACAGCCCATACGACATGGGAAGTTTGACATCAACCAAGACAATGAAAGTGACTAGAAGAGTCTGAAGAGAGTTATCAGCAGTCTCTCAATCTCACTGTGAAAAAAATGTATATAATGGTCATCAGTAGGTATTCTCTGCCCAACAACCAACCTCAAATATAGAAGTCCTCCCTTTCACCAGTAACCATTATCCTTCCATCGCCATATATTTGCACATTGCTCAGGGCTGTTAGTTTTAGTTGGTGGCATTTGCCCAGTTAATGCCCACAATGGCTGCAGCAACAGGCTACTGATGGGTCCGTGATGGGAGCATCTCGTCCTCATCCCAAGGGAGCCATCCAACTATTTTGTAGCAGGACCTCATGCAGCCTAGCTGCTGGCAGTGGTGTCTACTATCAATACAGCTGACCCTATAAGTATGGAAAAGGAGTGCACCCATTTTAACACTTTTTTGGTGGTACATTTAATCTATTTTATATTCATCTATATAGTTTTCTAGGTCTTTGTTATGCCACACAATAGAAAACCAATTTATTGGTCTTCTAAGAGTCTCAAAATGTTTTCATTTAGCTGACGAAAGTTCACGCAAGTTCAGCATACCGTAACTTTGAGGAAATATTATATAGCAAATGTAGGCCTACTGCATGGAAACTTTCTTTAAGACAGCCGTATTAAGACATGCACAAGGATAACACCATTGTAAAGATAACAAGACACAAATATGCTTTGGAATATGTATTGGTAAAGATGGGAGTAGAAACCACAAAAAACAGTGCAAAATGGTGAGTGAGATTAGTGCTTAACACACTTGTATCTATCCAACTCCCAACAAACACTTGTCAAAGTGCACTGGGTCCTGCATTTTCATGCATAACCATCATCTCCAAGCATCAAATGTGAACTGAGCCACTGACAGTACACTTAAATTTCTTCCTGCACCTGCATATTCTGCAATAGAAATTGCAGAATTCTGCAGTTCTGAAAAAAATTCTGCAGTTCTGTAGGAAACTGCAGAATTCTGCAGAAAACTGCAGAATTCTGCAGAAAATTGCAGAATTCTGCAGTTCTGAAAAAAATTCTGCAGTTCTGTAGGAAACTGCAGAGTTCTGCAGAAAACTGTAGAATTCTGCAGTTCTGCAGCTCCATGCAGTATTTGTGAACCTCTGGTACTATTAATGCATCTCATAAATTGCAATGCATCTGCTAAGTTCAGACCTCTTTGGTTGTGGTTTGGGGTTGGGTGGGGGTCTGGGGTTTTGATGCTCATCTGCAATGCATTCTGCAGCTTGCAAAATGGTCTGCATGGTCCGCATTTTACACTGACCCTGCAAAATGGCATTTTTGCGAGCTGACCGTGTCGTACGGCAAATGTGTCGTACGGCAAAAAGAAACAGCGACGAACAAAGACTGCCTACTGCAGTCTATAGACCTGGATAAGGGGTACCTGAAACTTTTTTCTGAATGAAATTTGGTTGAGAATTGACTGAACAGAGAGGCAAAACGTCCATGGAAGTTTATTTTGATAGAGCGCTGTCAGCAGTTTATAAAATGACATTTTTGCGAGCTGACAGATCGCCGAAAAATGTATCGTAAAGCGAAAAGCAACAATGACGGACAAAGACTGACTACTGCAGTCTATAGACCTGGTTGTAGGGTACCTGAAACTTTTTTCTGAATGAAATTCGGTCGAGAATTGGCCGAGCAGAGAGGCAAAACGTCCACGGAAGTTTATTTTGATAGAGGTCATTCCACAAACTGCTACCTGGTAGAACTGCAGAATTCTGCAGTTTCCTACAAAACTGCAAAATTTTTTTCAGAACTGCAGAATTCTGCAGTTTTCTGCAGAATTCTGCAGTTTTTTGCAGAACTGAAATGACAGAGGACTACCAAAACCCCGACCCCTCAAACCACAACCCCCCAAACCAACCCCCCAAATCAATGTTTCCTTGGTAGCGGCAAGCCCAATGTCAAAGAGGTCTGAACTGTACAGATGCAATACACTGGAGGAAGTAACAGAGGTTCAGAAATCATGCAGTTACTGCAGAACTGCAGAATTCTGCAGCTTCATGCAGATTTTTTTTTAAACTGCAGAATTCTGCAGTTTTTTGCAGAGCTGCATAAAACCTCCCAGGCTGCATATCTCCTACAGAATTACAGATTTTGCTGCAGAAATTTTTCAGAAACGCTGCAGTGACAGAGGACTACCAAAAACCCCGATCCCTCATACAACAATCCCCCAAACCACGTTTCCTTGGTAGCGGCAAGCCCCATGTCAGAGAGGTCTTAACTTTGAAGATGCATTGCAATAAACTGCAGGAGGTAACAGAGGTTCAGAAATCATGCAGGGAGCTGGAGAACTGCAGAATTCTGCAGCTTCCTGCAGACTTTTTTTTTGAAACTGCAGAATTCTGCAGATTTTTTTGGAAATGCAGAATTCTGCAGTTTTTTTGTAGAACTGCAGAATTCTGCAGTTTCCTGCAGAATTCTGCAGGTTTTTGCAGAATTCTGCAGCTTTTTGCAGAACTGCAGGAAGAAATTATATACTCCTCGCCACTGACAGGGCATTAATTCTGTTTGGGACTCAGGCTAGAATTGCATGCAGTGACTGCAAATCAACTATGTCGAATTGTCGATACAGGTTATCGCAATGTTTCTCACTATATCACACACTCACACACCACGTCTGCATGTTGGGGTTCAGTAGGTCAGATATATTAATATGTGAGATGTCATGTGGTTACTGTCTTTGTTGCATTAGTGTAACAGCATCACAAACATGTTTCTGTGTTTGATTTGCATGATATCATGGCAGCTGGGTGGTGTAGTTCGGCAGCTGGGTGGTGTAGTGGTTAAGGTTCTCGCCTGCTCCGCTGAAGGTGTCTGCCTGCATGGGTTCGACTCCCGGTTGGGGAACCCGAAATTTTCAGTGTGCCTTTATGAGCAAAATCCCAGCTGGATGTCGTTCGGATGAGACGTTAAATTGGCGGCCCCGTGTATCAGTGTCTGTGCTGGGCAAGTAAAAGATCCCTCACATGGGGTAAATGTGTAACATGTTGAGGACTCCTGCTCTCTCTCTCTCATCTCATCAATCAACCCTCGTGAGCGCCCACAACTGGGCTTAGAGGGCTGCACTTACCATATCTATCTATCTATCTATCTATCATGGATGCTATTCCCTGTTGCAAACTGCCTTCATCCAAACGTAGGATTTAACCTCAGTAAATGTCATGACATTATCATCATGCAATAAGAAAGTAAAATAATGCGATTTAGGGTGTCCTTTTATCTGACAACTTGGAAATTAAACTTTGCATGTCTATCCTACGAGGTCAAAGTGCACAGCCGATGAGCTTTAAAATTTAATTGTTGAAATAAATTCCATAGAAAATGTCACAACATTACCTTTACTTCAAATAATGGTATATCAAATTCCAAAGCAAATGCAAAACGATTAAACCTACTTCTAATAATGGTAGGATAAGCACTTTTTGGGCTGTTGCTGAACACATCCATTACTTTCATTATCAAACAAGGAGACCATATCTGGTGACACTTTTTTGCAAACCACCACAAGTAATCCAAATGGAAATTTAGCCGATCTTGCTTATTCCAAGTCTGTCTCAGGAGTTCCAACAGCCAGTTTAGCCTGAGGACATCTCTGCAGTTCATCACAGACTCCATTTATCAATTAGGAGAGGAATCCTACACTTCTGATTACCTTCTGATTACCTTTTGATTACCTGCTAATTCAATCTGTATAGCACCAATGGAGACCTCATGTTTTTTCTATTGGTGCTGTTACTTTGTCCGTGGGCTTTACTGGCTTTCCAGATTCTCAGCAACTAAAGTACAAATTCAGAATAACTGTGTGAGAAACAGGATGTTGCCATATATATATATATGAATAAAATATTGTGACAATGGCTTGTATATAAGGTGTCTGCCTAGACTCAACAATGAAGAGTGTTACTTTTTTCTGACCTACTATTGATATCTCAGACTCCCTCACAAGTGAAATTCTGATTGACATTAAACTTTTTAATTTGAAACCCAATGCCATCCTTGATCCAGGAAGCATATAGGTCCACTGAAAGAAATACTTTCATTGTATAAGCAGACAAAACATCGGGCAACAAACAAACAAGATATATTTTTATTCTGAAAAATCTGGTGTGATAGTTGTCATCTGGTCTTGACATGTTTAGACACAAGATGTTTCTTTATTAGCAGATAAAAAGATGATGCACTGTAAATTCTGAAAATTCTGAGTTAGCTCAAATGATTGAGTGAGACGGTTGCGCAATTTGTTTGAGCCATGATAGCTTGCTGTTTTGAGTTATGATAATCTTTATGTTGTTATAACTTGCAAACAACAAGCTATCTTGGCTCAAAGGAATTGTGCAACCATCTCACTCAATCAATTAAGCTAACTCAAAATTCAAAATTTACAGTGTGTCTTTCAGGGAACAATAACCCAAATAGCTTTAAGCCACGCAACATGTACTTATCTTGTGAAGTTCCCATAAAACAATAAAAATTAAAATTTATGCTACATAAAATATTTTCAAAAAATGGCAGAACTTTTAGTAATGTTTGATTTTTAATCCTTTTGAGGATGATGCAACGATGAATTAGGTTGGACATGACAACGTAATCTCAAGGTCATTAATATCAACTCTGGATCCAAAAGGTACTATTACATGTGAAAAGGACAGATTGCAAGCGAAGCCAACAAAACCTTTAACTTTCATTTGTCAATGACATTGTTCCAGGTGATTTTTCATCATTACTCAAGAATGCTTGAATCCAACCGAGGCAACTTGAATGATGGCTTTTCGGCCAGCTTGGTGTGTGGTACTGCGCGAGGATCTTGGAAAATATATGGCACCACATATTCATGTGAATTTTCTTTGGGTGTATAGGAATTCCCACTTTGGTAAATATAATTATGATTCTTCGTTTTTTTCCAACAAAATTTTATGTTCACTTGATATCTGAGTTAGTGGGTTTATCACACTGGAGAGATGGCTATAAATGATTCACTTACCATACTTCAAGAACGACTTCACATGTCATTAACAATTCATATGCGTATTTATTTTTGAAAAAGTTTGGCATTGTGTAGATTTCACATCTCACAATCTATGTTACACAATCAAACATCAAAATCCTGTGCTGAAAAATGCTGGAAAATGGCCATGTAAAATGAAAAAGCGAGTAATTCTTGTCAGGGTTCGCTTACTTGCCAAGATGTCATGCAGCGTCTCAGAACGTAGAGGAAACAGCTCGTTACACTCTAAAAAATTTCAGACAAACTTGGGTTTTTAGATTCAAAATGGTTTTTTGAAAAACCAAATTTCAATGCAAAAAACCAATTGCATTGAAATTTGGTTTTTCTACTCGCAGGTGAATCATGGTGGATTTGTTGACAGCTATGTTGTAAAGATGCTCCTTAACTATACATTATGTCACAAGATTAACATTCAGTGTGCAAAAAAAAAACAACAACAATAAATAGTTTGAATCTGACTGGAATAACAATGGCTTTTTGATGTAACAAGACATTTTTATAGCTAACTTATTGATTATTAAAAATTTAAAATAATATCATGAAGACTTATGCTGACTTTGGGTCGATCAGAGACATGGAAATAAGCCTAAGTGGCAGAAAGACATTGATTTCTCAGAAGTGAATCACTCATGCTCATCTTTAGATTAGAAAAGAAACGTGTTCAGCCTTGTTGTTACTTTCATTTTCAAAAACTTTTTCCTGTGTTAATGTATTATCTGTCCACAAGTGTAATAAACTTTCACAAATGAGACAAAATTTTACAAAGGAGTGTGTAAAACAACATCAAATTTTCTAAACCTCTAAATTCTGGTTCATTCACAACCAGGTTCCTTATCAATAAAACCAGGTATTCGTACAACCACCATGCAGTGTTTGTAAACATCAGGGCATTATTGTGTGTTCAACATCGATCATTATGTGTCAAGAGCGTGTGTAGGATAACATGTCTAGTTGTTGTCTGTGCGCAAAATGACGCTTTGTGCACCATGCGTTGCTCATTGGGTTCACAAATTTGATGTCAAAATTGACACATTTTCAGATTTCATTTTTAAAGGGTTCTGGTTTCAAAATCAAAGAAGGATGCTCATTCCCAACTAGGACTGCCTGTAAATTATGTGTTGTAGAGTTAAAAATTTAGTTTTTATTGTGTAAAAACATGTAGTACTAGAAACATCATTTTTCATCCGAACGAAAACGTAAACTCGAATGATATATTTAATAGTTGTAAAAAATGGCTGTAAATGAATCATATGGAACTCCAGACAGGTGAAGCATTTATAAATGAAAGATGGTGTGTAACCTTCAACAAAGGCATGAAATGCGTAAGATATGAATAAACAAGACAATGGCCTCGTGCTACCTCTCGAAGACTGGATGCACAACACATGAATTATAACTAATCCACCTGAAAATATAGAATAAAGAATTACAAACAAACCAAAATGACCTGAATTATAGCAGTGACAGCAGCATGATGTTAGTTAATTAATAAAAGTGCCGCATCTATGAATTACCAAAATTTTTCTTGAAACTCTTGTGTGTATATAAAAAGACTGTATGAACGTGTTGACCTGGAAGTGCGAAAAATAGTAAATGATTTTGCATAGGGTAATGTTCTTTGAGTCGGACACTTAGAGAAGGTAACCTTGAGTCGGACACTTTTTGTAGGGCTCCACAGGCTAATTGAGAGCTTGTATACCAGTATATTTGGTATAAATTTGTAGCCCAAGATCTCATTTACCTATGCCAGAAGTATCAGCATGATATGAACAACGAAAGTTTTTCTCTCAATTTTGTGTCAGAAATTTGTGAATTTTTACAGAATTTTGTCATGTTTCAGGTATTTTTTACTGGCCTATGGTTTTGATAGTACTTCAGCTTTTTTGTCATTCAGTTAGGAGAAAGTTTAACCTATTCTGTGCTCTAATTTTTTTTTTAATTGAAGGGAAGACTCTAAAGCACCTGAATCTTTGATTCATGTTTTTGGAACACAACTGTTCGACTCAAAGATACCCTTTGTCATTTTTTATTTCAGAAATTTAGCCACTAATTTAGTTCTTGTACAGTCCCCATTGTCAATTTTCTGTTAGCTTTAGCAAAAACCTTTAATTTGTGGCCCTGGTTGACAATCAATAACCCATAGACCAAGCAATATATAACTTTTTTTAAATCTACAGAACAAAGGTGTCAGACTCAAAGAACCTTACCCTAATGATTCACTGTTATTATCGATCTCTTTGTCCGTCCATGAGACCATAGATTTAACGTGCATCAGATGGTATCTGCCTGAATCCTGTATTAATATTTTTGGTGCCCAACCTTTTTTCTAGCAACCAAGCCATCGGTATACTGCAGGGAATTGCAGCACATCCACTCAAGCTACAAAACAATATTGTTGTGTTATTGTAATTTTTGTATATATAGAGCAACCACTGCAACCAAGGCTTTTGTTCTTCATACAATAGAAACCCACAATAACAGATGCAAAATACATTAATTTAGCCTCACTGTGGGTGACAAAAGGCCACATAAGCTCATGAGAAAAGTGTAAATGTAATGTAAAGGGCAAGACAGGAAAAAACATCTTGCATACCAACTCATAGACAACCATGGAAATATGCATGGCTCACACAATAGGGAAGCACTCTTTACTACATTTTCTTAATTGTGCAACAAAACGAACGTTAGTTGAAACATCTTTTCTCCATTAATTTCTATGTTACTTGCACCGATACTTTGACCATATACTAGCATACTTCCTCCTTGTCTTCCAGATGTCATTGCCAGACCGTTTCATGGCACAAATGTCACAGCATTGACGAGCATCGTACATATCTTCTTTTTACACACTATTTCTTGTCATGCTCTGACCTCTAGGAATCCTTTGTAAATGTTCCATGAATTCTTTAAGGCTATTCAGTGGATTCCTTGACATTCCTCCTAAATTTAAGGAGATTCTTCATGGACAATAAGGACCTTAACTGTCCAAAGAATTCAAGGTAAAGTCCTACAGGTCCTTGGGCAGAGAGGTCATTCAAGAAGGAAGGACATTCTCTCAATTTCTCTGTGCTTTGATTTTCTGCAATAAGTCGAGATTTTCAAATTGGAATTCAACATCTAAGGCTTGCTCTTTGTAGTATAGTCTTTTATATTCGTGGTGTCAAAAAAAAAAAGGAAATCCATAATTCTTTTTAAGACTGTGATGTATGTCGCCATATGATGTCATGATGTCCCTTGCATTTCACCTGCTTTTCTCATTAATCTATCCACTTCTGTCTTTCAACAATTGTTATGTTAGAGTTTAAAGTATCAAATCCGAAATAACCCTAACCCTAACCCTAAGTCCTACAGGTCTTTGGGCAGAGAGGTCATTCAAGGAGGACATTCCCTGTGCTTTGATTTTCTGCAATAAGTCAAGATTTTCAAATTGAAATTCAACATCTAAGGCTTGCTCTTTGTAGTATAGTCTTTGATCTTCGTGGTTTGCACTTTCAAAATCTGGGTGTCATAAAAAATGGAATTAATGTCATGATGTCCATTGCATATCACTTGCTTTTCTCATAAATGTATCCACTTCGATCTTTCAAATATTGCTATATTAAAGTGTAGAGTATCGAATCCTAGCTCTGCCATAGTTGAGATATTGCCCTTGGAAGATGACAAAATGCTGCAGTAAGTTACATAAAGAGGCATCAATTCATTGATATATGTATTGTGTGTTACGCAATTTGCTTACTCCTGTTATCACTGTGCTAAATGTAGATATATGCAACAGTTTTCTGATTCTCAAAAACATCATGAATTTACAAAATCAAAGACACCACATACACATAATATATATCAAACAGTGTCCTTGGCTTTGATGTGCCTCTTGCCAAAAAATAGTAATCATGGTTTTGAGAGGAAATCAAATAAGGCACACCCAGATCAAAGAAACTTCAAGACATACCAGAAAAACATATGATAAGGATGCTTTACAGCATTCACACAATATGGAAAACTTGCATCTTTCTCCGTGTTGGTGTTAGCAGTTTTTCAGTTCACAACTTCACATGCATTCTGTTTTCAAATACATTATTGACACAGAGAACAAGAAGTGAACTTGTGACTTGAAATTCCAGGGTGCTAACAAATGTGATTTGTTGCATGAAATGACTGAGAAATTACATAGCAATTTAAAGAACTATTTTTAAGCATGTCTACAGACGCTACATCAATGTCAAGTTGGAATCAAAAGTTGGATGATAAACAGTAGTATACGCTGTAACAAATGGCAATAGGGAGTCTGTCGATCGCTAGCAACACACTAACTGCTATCTATCCAACAATCTTGTCAAGTTGCACTTGGTCCTGTATTCTCATGCATAACCATCATCTCAAAGCATCAAATGTGGACTGAGCCACTGACATGGCATTAATTCTGTTTGGGACTCAGGCTAGAACTGCACACCTTGACTGCAAATGAACTAGGCTTGGAGGACATCCCACCCTTCCTTAACTCCATCACAGGCCGTGCCTGCATATTTAGGTTTAGTCACTATGGTACAAACGTATTTTTTAGCATATGAGAAGTGACGTGTTTATTGTGATTGCTGGTTATTTTTGCAATAGATTTACTGCATCTAAAACCTGTTTCAGTAAATGTTTTATTAGCTTGATGACAGCTGCTGTAATGCAACACCGTAAATTACTCATAATAGATGCAATGCTGGATGCAAACCGGATGGCAATGACACAACATAGTGTTTTACTTTTAGTAAATGACATGACACTGTCATCATGCAATGATTATGGAAAATAATTTAACTGGGTTTTCCAATTATCTAGCAGTTTAGAAACACTAGCATGTCGACCTATAGAATGTTCAAGTGGACAGCAGATGAGTTTTTTAATTTGTTCAAGTGTCATATCAATCATATCATAGAAGACACCATAAGGTATTCAAATATCCACTTCTCATATCAAATATAAAACCTCACATTAATGTCTCAAATTCTTTCCACAAATCGCAACAACTTGTCCAAAATATATAGTGCACCTTCTCTTTTCTCACTCGAAGTACAGAATAAACAACCATTTCTGGGCCAATTCCTTTACCAAATCACCACAAATAGCCAAATGGGAATTAAGCCGATCTTGTGTATTCCCAGTCTGTCTCATGAGTTTCTACCAACAGATTGCCTGTTTCGCCAGGAGACATCTGAGCAATTCATCACAGACTCCATTTATCAATTAGTAGCAGAACCCCACACTTCTGATTACCTCCTGATTACCTGCTAATTCAATATGTATAGCACCAATGAAGACCTTGTGCTTTTTCTGTTGGCGCTGTTACTTTGTCTATTTTGACGCGAGATTAACTGACTTTCTAGATATAATAGCTCAGTGACAAAATAATAGATTTAGAGAAACTGGTTGTGAGAATGATGGAAGGATCATTTTGCAATATATTTAATTTTGGCTTAAATAAAATCTTTTTAAATTTTTTTATAAAAAGGTGTTCAGATTCTAACAAGTAAAATTCTGGTTTGAAACATTTTACTTTGTTACTGCCATCCTTATTGACTCTCAACAGGTAGCATGACTGTCTGCTGAAAATTACATTTTCATTGTATAAACTGACAAAAAACTTGGAAACAAGACAAAAAAAACAACATATTTATTCTAAAAAAATCTTGTGTGATAGTTGTCACCTGGTCTTGACATGTTTAGACACAAGATGTTTCTTTATTAGCAGATAAAAAGACGTCTTTTATGGAACAATAACCCAAATAGCTTTAAGCCACGCAACATGTACTTATCTTGAGAAGCTCCCATAAAAGAACAAAAATTAAGATTTGTAAATGCAACATAAAATAAATCTTTAAAAAAAACAGCAAACTTTTAATAATGTTTGATTTTTAATCCTGTTGAGGATGATGCAATGATGAAATAGGTTGGACATGACACCTCAATCTGAAGGTCATTAATATCAACTTTGGATCCACAAGGTATTAGGCCAACATGTGAATGAGACAGATTGCAATCGAAGCCATCAAAACTTTTACTTTCATTTGACATTGTTCCAGGTGATTTTTCATCATTACTCGAGAATGCTTGAATTCAAGCGAGGCAACTTGAATGATGTCTTCGGCCAGCTTGGTATTTGTCACCGTGAGAGGACATTGGAATATAGTATAAGGCACTACAAATTCATGTGAATGTTCTTTGGGTGTATTATAGGCATTCTCAAAAGTTTACATGGTAGATATAGTTATGTTTCTTCGCTTTCTCCCACGAAATCCATCAAATCCGTGTGGTGAAAAATGCTGGAAAATAACCATGGAAAATGGAAAAACGAGTAATTTTAGTCAGGTTGTTCCCTCACTTGTCAAGATGTTGTGGAATTTCTTATAACGCAGAGGAAACAGCTCATTAGAGAAGTCTTTGAACAAACAGGAAGAAATAGGGATGTGTGATAGGCCTATCTGATCTCCTACTCACATGTGATTCATGGCGGATTTGTTGGCTGCAATGTTGTAAAGTTGCCCATAAACTACACATAATGTAACTGTGAAGTGAATGTTTAAAGCATGGGAAACCAGCGATGGGTCTTACCGTAGACGATGAGGAGTTGAATCTGAAGCGCTCCGAGGCGGTCGTCCGGAAGTAGGCCCCGCGCATGCGCAGTGCGCCGCAGGTCGCCGCGCCCCTGGCGGCGATTTACCACATCCTCCCCTCTGGCGAATTTGGGACCCAGTCTTCAGTCGAGGGAAGATCCATCCACGCCGGAACTTCGGAGATACAGCTACGCAGGAACCTCGGAGATCCAGCCACACAGGAACTTCGGAGATCCAGCCACACAGGAACTTCGGAGAGCCAGCCACACAGGAACTTCGGCGTCGCCTACTTCAGGGGTCATCCAGAGGTACAGGGAAGGCGTTCACTAATATGTGCCGGGGACCGTGGAGCCGCCAGGTCCCGACCGTCACGACCGGCAAGCGGCCCTGAGGTCAAGTAACCCGGACAACCCAACGGCCCAGCCAACTAGTCTAGCGACGGCTCTGCGGGCCACCCGAGGCCATCGGGCCCCGACCGTCACGACTGAGAACCAGCCTCGAGGTCAAGTAGCCCGAACGGATCAGGAAGCCAACAGAGTCGCCATCCCAGCCGAAAACTGAATGTGCCAGAAAGTGAGGGACACCCGGCCGCCGAGGGCCAACTACGAAGACAAAAGTTGATCGCAGGAAAAGCAACCCATCTTGGGTACACAGACCCTAAACAAGTAGTGACACGGACAATAATGGGGGGGGGTGATAGTAACTCCTCCAACGCGATACACCACCCCACAGTGAGGACCAACAAAAAGAAAAGGCAACAGCCAACTGGCAACAGCGCTCTAGGAGCGTCGTGCACTGACATGCAAACACGCGCCAACCATGCGCGTGACACATAACTGAAATAACCTTAGATTCGAGAAAAAACAGGATACAGCAACACCTTAAGGTGAACAAAAGTGCATAAACTATCGGAGATTCAAAAATAAAACAATCAGACCATTTCAGCGGACAACTGTCCGTAAACAATACCATAGCTCCCGAAACATTGCGTGAAAAACGCGGTAATAAAGCATCGCCTTAAAAACTTGTTATTAACTAGCGACAAAACGGGTTAATCAAACAACTTAACCACTAAGGCTGACGGAAAGCGATCAACCGTAACAACTTATAATCTACCAACAGCAGGGGGGGTGGTGATCGGGCGTGAGCATACCACAGGCAATTTCCATCAATTTCTCACATCATCACACCGAGACCTAACTGAATCCTCACCCCAACCTGACCACCGTGCCCCGTGCCCTGGAGCCACTGGGCAGACCACCTACTGGGTTGCTGCAAACAAAAGAACAGCTAGGAGCATCCGAGGGCAACGGGACAGACAAAATTCATCACACGAGGTTAACTGGTATTAATAATTTTACGAGGGTAACTGGTATTACTAACTTTCCAATTTAGGTTTCAACTCCATCCCTTATTAGTGGTACCATATATCAAGATAGCCTGCATCACCTTATATACACATTGCAGGAACGTACAATTCTCATTATCCTTATATTTACAGGGGCAGGGAGAATGCCCGAGCGGCATTGTGGAGAGCCATATCCACAATGACGGTCGGATAGATGCCCCGCAATCGCCCAAACCATTGGGCGACCAGAATTAGGTCGAACAAGGGAGTGGAAGGCCCTTGGGACAGACCTTGGATGGAGACGAACGGCCGACGCTTCAAATAAGGCGCATCCGTCTCCAACAGGAATCGATCAAGTCCAACCAGACGGGCGGCTCGCTCATGCTGCCGGCCCAGGTTCCCACTTAGCGTCAGCGAACGGTGACTGAAGCTGAAATAGACATTGGGAAACTGGGTCATCCAGGCTGACAGATCCGCGGCGGTTCCCAGGAAACAGTGAATTTGGATCACGGTGGCGGCCGGAACGAACCGGGCCAAGACACTGAGACAGTCGGGAAGGGAACCCACACCTCGGCAATGAATGACAATGGGCAGGTGTGCGGGTCGTAATCGGAGCTGACGCGCGAGAGCGGCATGCTGCCAGGTAGGTTGGACTCGAGCATAGGAATAATCCAAACCGATCTCCCCTAAAGCTACGCATCGGGGGGAGCACAACCTGGATACAAGCTCATCTTCAAGATGTGAAATGGGATCTGCCGATCTTTGGCAATCACTAGGATGCACCCCAAAGGCACAGAACACACGTGGATCATAGGGCATCCGGTCCCAGCGCTCCCAAAGGGATGGGAACGCGAACACAGCAATGACATGACGGTATTCATACGTAATACCGGCGATTTGCATGTGCTCCGGTTGGAGTGCCTGCCGATCCAGGTGAATATGGGCATCATGCACGCCTTGAACTGACAAGGGCAGGTCCCCGGCCGGGTAACGGCCCGGGGACAGAATGGCTCGGGCGGCATCCCGAGAGATGTTGGAGAGGACCGTCGCCAGGGCGATGGGTTCCAGCAGACGCGAGATGGACCCGACCGAACTCCCTGACGAGGTCTCCACTCCGTTGAGTGTGTCCCACACTCGGTGAAGAGCCTGCCGTGCAGGAGTGACGATGACGGGCTGCTCAAAAGCAAGCCATCCCCGCTCATACAGGCAGGACAGGAGATACTCGAAGGAGTCGCAGCCGAGGTCATCCTGAATGATGCTCAGCATGCCTCGGGTGCGACGGCTCCACTCTATTAGTTGGAAATCCTCGGAGGAGGATTGACAATCCTGGTGCCCACCACTCCCTGGGGCGTCCCGGGGCATCTCACAAACCCAACAAGCCTTGTCGGGAACTAACCACCAGGGCAGATGGTGGGCCAGGATATGCTCCGGCAAAAGGGGAGCTGTGGTTCCACACACCGGACAACAAGGGTACACACTGCCATCACCTGGGCCGCCAGGTACTGGGGCCACAGGAGATGGAGGGGCCATAGCTGCCCGGTGGGTGGTTACACTGGAGGACCCCCCTGTTACATTGGGGGTTCGGGGTAATGGCACAATCAAGGAGCGCTTACCATGTTGTTGCAGGGCCGCCGCCCTGGCCTTGCGGGCCATGGAGTTCTTGTGGCGCACCCTGCGCCGGTAATTCCTGTGGGTTGCGAATACCGGATCCACCTCTAGGGGGGCATCTCGGAGAAGTCCGTCTGGGACGGGGACGCCGGTACCGGGGGAGGGGCCACAGCAGGGGGTGGAGGGACGACATCCACCGGCTCCAGGGGCGGCAGGTCATCCTCAACGTCGGACATGTCCGACGGGACGTGGAGCTCTAGGACGAACGACGAGTCCAGGGAACTGACCGCCGGGCTCGGCGATCGACTTCTGGGGGCCTCAGCCGGGGGGTCACGTCGATCCTCAACATCCTCATCTTCCTCCGGGGACGGCGGGGGCATCACCGGTGCCGGGGGAGGACACCAGGGGTCCTCGGTCTGCGTCCCGGCGGTCACGCTGGTCCTCACTACCTGTTCCGCCGCCGTCTGCGCCACCAGCAGAATATCCTGGGCATCGAGGATGGTCGCTGGCCGAGTCAGGGCCTCTGAGCGAAAACGACCCCCCTCGACCCACATGAACGTTTCCGTCAGGAGGCCAGTAGTGGGGTCAACATGCCGCCCGTGGCGGACGTGATGGGCAATGGCGCGTTCTCGGTCCATCCTCAACTTCAAATAACTCTGTCTATGACTCCAGTTTATCGCTGGGGAGGGAACGGAAAAGAGTCATGGACATACATTAGACTTGTTCGGTTATTAGAAGTTAGTTACTTTCCGTACTAGATATTTCTGTATTATATGTGTATGCTTTAAACACTTGTTTTTGTAACTTATCAGGTCCGGTGTGACTGATACAGTGCGACTTACCAAGTGTACCTCAAACAATTTGGTTCCCGGGACCAGAAGGCAACCCCATTATAATGCGTCTACCGTCACGAAGACGGGACAGGCTGGGTACTCCACCTGGCAACATGAATCCTGATATTAGTGATGGCATTAGCCCCTCTCCTAGGGTCGGAGGGGACACCATAGACCTTCAATCTCACCCAACATGTCCCCCAGGGCGATACCCCTTCTCTAACAGCCTTTCGGGTATATGTATGTGTATGTCTAAAGGAATAAATTTCCTTCAGGCGAAGACGACGACGCTGAATAGACTATGTGAATTTGGTATATAAAAAAGCTTCTGTCACTCTGCAGGACATGTAAGCCATAGGTCACATAACAGTGGGGTTGTACCGTGCCTTAAAGGCCCACGGTGTCCCATCTCCTGGACTGTGAACATGGTGTTATTCGCCAAACCGGGCCAACTGTCGATACTTCCGGCCAGGGTCATTGAGGAGCGTCCCACCGCGGCTCAGCGTTGTCACGTCACTCATATTCTAGAATAGCTACATCATGCTGCTAAAGATTGTCGTTTTAGCCACGACATGTCTGTAGGCACGGATGCGTACAAACACTTGAAAGCTCACAATCTACAGGGACTCTTGAACCATCACCACCACCCCAGGATATGGAAATAACCCAACGCAATACAACTGTTATCAGCCAGTATTGACCAACCCAAGGCTCGAGGCTAGCACCGTCAACAGTGTAACCTGGACAAGGCAGCCGTCAGAACCCTGGAAGGCCACTGCAAGCTGAAATAAGTCCTAACCCCACATCCCAGCAACTGTGAGCTCTCAAATAGGATCTGACATTACCACCGAATTGGAGTTAATTACCACGACAACTCAAAATGGCCCTGACCGGCCTCGGTGGCACCAGCTGTTGCAGACTTCCAATGTCCAAGCTGCGTGACACCGGTAACCGGAAAAGAACGACAGGTGAAATAAAACATCATTGGACTGATATAGGCAGTGTGCCCTCAAGCATTTGGATCGGGACGTAAGCCAGGCTAGAATAGCTAGTTCATTGCTGGTACACCTTTAATGATTTGGATCGCTTTGGCAGGCCAAATTCCAAGCTGTACTTGGCCACATGGGTCCCAATTCCCAAGAACATCTCAACCACCCAATTACCCCAGAGCACAGAGGTGATCAGAACGGCCGTCAATGACTGAGGCCCGAACTTAATCACGTCTGCTGAGCAGCGATAGAAACAAAAGGTGACAAGCCGGCCGTCAACTAGTGAGGCCCGAATTATCAGCTTTTGGAAAGAATCCGGGTACCGGATCCGGACGGGCTGAGAGGAATGACCCATTGAACTCTATGGGCTATTCCACATGCCCCCGCTGCACGATGTAGTCATTTAACCAGGCGGGACGCCGTCGCCGGCGTCCCCGCGCACTAGATGGCAAGGTGGGGGAGGCGGCTACTGCTTCGGCTTCCAAGGACTCCGGGTCACCGTGAGGGAAAACGGGACTGTCAGGCAACCTCCCAGAATCTGTCACGGGAGACATGTCCACGGACGCGGGGTCAGAATCCCCCGGCCAGGTCTGTACTTCAGGGATGGTATCGGCAGTGGAATCGTCTTGGCCAACCTGGTCACCAGCCGCTTCCAGACCGTCTTCATCGAAGAGATGCGACAAATCCCGAAGGTCCTCTGGATCCTCAATTTCCTCCTCCTCGGCCTCCGGCTGCTCCAGACGACGCCTCTCCCGTCGAGCCCACAATGGCACATGGGTGGCGGGGCATCGACGAAGGCGGTCATGGTGAACCACTTTACGCTTCCTGCGGGAACTGACGACAACGAACAGGCAATCTGAGACTTTACGGACCACTAACATGGGCCCGAGGTATACCGGCTGCAGCTTGCGAGTTTGCCCCTTCTTACTGCCTCCATTAAGCACATACACCAGGTCCCCAACGTCATAGTCGGTCAAATGAATCCGCCGGTCGTAGAATCTTTTGCGGTCCTGGAGAGCTGTCCCTAACTTCTTCCTGGCACAGGTATGCACGTCTTGCAGCTTGTCCCGCAGATCCCGGACATGTTCCACTGGATTCTCCGGGGTTGCCGCACCCGGAACACTGGCGAGGAGGTCCACTGGCAGCGTGACCTCACGGCCCAGCATCATCATGTTGGCCGTGAAGCCAGTGGATCTATTCACCGTGGCCCGTAATGCCATACCAACAAAAGGCAAATATTGGTCCCAAAGTCCCTGTTTTCCATCGATGTGAATCCGCAGCTTGGCCAGAATCTCCCGGTTCATCCGCTCAACTTGACCGTTGGCACTGGGCCGGTAAGGAGTAGTCCGGGTTTTCGCCATTTGTAGCAACTGACACATCTCTTGGAAGAGCCGGCTTTCGAAGTTAGCTCCTTGATCGGTGAACACATCCAGGGCACACCCTAAGCGGCATACGAATTCTTCGACAAAGGCCCGAGCCACCCTCTCGGCCGTTTGTTCTGGCAGAGCCTTGACTTCCACCCACTTGGTGTACTGGTCAATCATTACAAGGATATACTTGTTGCCCTGGGCCGTCTCTGCTAGAGGCCCCAGAATGTCTACATGCACACGTTCCATTGGTTCTCCGGCCACATACTTGGTCATTGGGAAGCGAGCATGACGGTTGGCTTTCTTGTGCCGATTGCAGCGGTCGCACTGGCCAATATGAAGTCGCAAATCCAACCTCATGCCAACCCAGAAGTACTGTCTCAGGAGCACATGGTAGGTCTTCTCAGGTCCCGGATGTCCGGTGCACACATTATCATGAGCGGTCTGCATCACCAGCGGTCGATGTTGCCTCGGAACCACAAGAAGAGGACGGCTGGTCCCAGGAGTAGGTCCTATCCACTGGTAATACAAAACCTCATCAATCACACTCAGGGAATCCTTCAATCGCCAGAGATGCTTTACCATGGCGCTCTGTCCAAACAACGTTGCATCATCGGGTGGCTCCCCCTGGAGCCATTGCAGCAGCACTGAAATGTCAGGATCTTGGGCCTGCGCCTCAGCCCAAGGGATGGGTGGCATTGGAGCCAGTTCATCATCAGGCCCTTCCTCCTCGCTCCGGATGACTTTCACGGCAAGGGTCAAGGGAATGACATCATCGACGGTGGCCTCGAACCGCTCCCACCGGTCGTGCATTCGTTGGCAATAGTCACATCCTCCACAGGGCAGGTGTCGTACCTCAACATCAGCTTCATAATAGGGACATTCCGGAGCTACCGAACGGCTCAGACCGTCGGCATTCCCATGCTGTTTACCGGGTCGGTGAGTCAGTTCGAAATCAAACTGTGCAATGGCCTCCAGCCATCGTGCTAATTGGCCCTCCAGGTTCTTGAAACGCATCAGCCAGGTCAGGCTATTATGGTCTGTCCGGACGAGGAAGGATCTCCCGAGAAGGTAGAACCGGAATTGGTTCAGAAAAACCACCAATGACAGCAACTCTTTTCGGGTGGTACAGTATCGCCGCTGAGCAGCGGAGAGAGCCTGACTGGCATAAGCAATAGTCCGTTCCTGCCCGTCCTGCACTTGGGACAGCTCCGCTCCCACGGCCACGGAGCTAGCGTCGACATCGAGGATAAAGGTGCCCGTGGAATTGGGGTAGGCCAACACCGGGGCCGTGACCATCGCTTGTTGTAACCGGTCCATAGCTCGCTGATGCACGTCGGTCCAGTTCACTTTCCCACCAGAGGGCGTAGTCTTGACCAGGAAGTAGAGTGGGCTGCATATCTCTGCCATCTGAGGGATAAATTCCCGGTGATAGTTCACGAATCCCAGGAAAGCCTCCAGTTCCGTGCGAGTGGACGGCCTTGGCCATTCCAGGACACTCTGCACCTTAGCATCGGAGATACTGATGCCACTCCTCCCAACCTTCCTCCCCAGGAAGTCGACTTCTGTGGTGAAGAGTTCACACTTACGGGGCTTGAACTTCAGATTGTGAACTTGAAATCTCCTGAAGACCTCCTCCAGAGTCTGTAGATGTAGGTCGAAGGACTTTCCCAGCACTATCAGGTCGTCTAGATATACCAAAACGTCCTGCCATAACATATTCCGCAGGACGAACGTCATGATACGCTGATACGTCGCCGGCGAGTTGCAAAGTCCCATGGCTAATCTCACGTGTTCATATAGTCCGTACTTGGTGATGAAAGCGGTTTTGTGGCGGTCGTCCGGGTGGATTAAGACCTGCCAATAGCCGCTTGCCATATCGAGGGTACTGAAGAAGACGTTGTCGGCAAGGGCATCCAGGCACTCTTCAATCAGAGGCAACGGAAAACTGTCCTTTCTGGTGACCTTGTTCAAGCCGCGATAGTCCAAACAATACCTATACTTTCCATCCTTCTTCTTCACTATCACCGGGGCCGCCGCCCATTCCGAAGACGACGGCTGGATGATCCCACTATCCAACATACTCTGCAGGTGACGCTCCTCCTGATCCTGGAAGCCCAACGGAGTTCTCCGGAGCCCATGACGAACCGGTGCCGCGTCCCCAGTATCGATGCGATGCATTATTCCCGCAAACTCGCCTAAATCAAAATCGTGCTGAGCGAAAGCTGACTGGTAATTCACCAGTAACTCCCGCAATTTCTCCCGTTCCCCCTCCCCCTCTAAATTCACCAAGCTCCTCTCAAAGAGGGCATTCAATTCACCAGCCAGTGGGACTGGTTGGGAGGTATCAGGGACGGCGGTCTCGCCGGGCAAAGTGTCAATAATGGGGGCAGCGCGATCATGGGGCTCTTTGCGGGGGTCAGACACAAGGTCGACCGCCTGCGCAACAGCCACCACACAACCAACTGGCACATGATTACTCTTCTCGGTTAAGTTCGCTGCTAGGACTACAGGGCGACTATAAGAGTCCAACAACACTGGCGGAAAAACAATGCCCCCCACTGAGGGCATGGGCTCAATCATCACCAACCCACCCTCAGGAAAGCATTCAGGAATGTCACAAACCAATTGGGAATAGTGAAGACCAGGAATAGTGGTCTTCTCATTGACCACCACCGGAGCCACTGTCCTCCTGGCACCGGTAATGGAAGTGATATATTCCGCCACAATAATGGAGTCCCCAATCTGAAGATAACCTTGGCTAAAATTTAGCTGAGCCTCCACATCGTGAAGGAAATCTAACCCGAGTATCAAGGGGTCGCGAAAATCACCTACAATCACATCCCAATAGTACACAGCGTTTCCAACGGCTATTGGAACGGCATGGGCCAGATGAGCCGACATGCCCATGGCCTTCCCAACCCCCTGAACAGTAATACAATTTGGTTTTGAAACCTCAAGATTAGCTTGTCTACACAAATCATTGTTAATAACCGTGGCCTGTGATCCCGTATCGATGATAGCAGAGACCCGCACATTCCCCACCACAGCAGGAATGGTCATGGTCAGACCATGTGAAGCTGGAGAAGGTCTCTGAGCAGTCACGGACGACCCTCCCACTTGGTATAGGTTGCGGGAAGGAGAAAGTGTCGGAATCTGCGATCGCTGGGAAGTCACGGTGATCTCGTCCTCTGGAGGACGAGGTAAGTTCCGGTCGGACATGATCGGGTCGACAGCATGACCGCCTACTGTCGCCCGCCCCCGTTTGGGGAATTACGTTCCGGACAATCAGCCCGGAAATGACCCGGCTTATCACAAAGATAGCACCGATCATGCAAAGGTGATCGCCGATTCGGCGATCGATTAGGTGACCCATTACGGCTACCTGAATTACGATTACCAGAGAACCGGGGAGACAAGTCACGGGGGAAGCACTGGATGGCTATGGATGCGGTACGGGGTGGACGTCGAGGAGGAGGGCTGACTGGACTGGTGGACATATGTCGGACCCCAATGCCCATTTCTTCTTCATGAAACGTCACATGACGCCCACGGGTCGCCGATGATCGCCCAAGGAGTTTATTCAACGCCGTTTCCTCCTTGACTGCAACCAAGGCATCCCCAACGGTCGTCGGTCGCAATCTGGCGGCATCTCGTGCTGCATTGCCATCTCGGACTCCTTTCAGGAAAGCTTCAGTGGCGAACTTATTTCGATGCTCTTCGTCGATTCCCTCGTACGCAATTGCGGCAGACTTCTGCACCCGATCGGCGAAATCTTCCAATTTCTCGTCGGTCCGCTGACGGATATCATATATCTCGCCGCGGATCACATCTGGGCGATCAGGAGTTCCAAATCTCTTCTTGAACTGTCTTTTTAACAACTGGTAATCACCTGTGGTCCCATCGGGTAACGTCATAATGTACTCCACTGCTTTACCAGACAAACAGGCCTTGAACTGTTCCAACTGTTCCGCCTCATTCCAGTTATACCGGCCAGCCATACCCTCGAGCTGGTATAGGAAGGGCTCATACTTGCCATCTGCACCGTTGAATTCAGGAAGACGTGGTCGGGGTAATTCAGCACCACGACGGGGCGGATCAGTGCCACGGCGACTAGCGGAGCGATGAGCGCCATACACCTGAAGAGGAACGTCAAAATCATCCTCTTGGTGAGCCCGAGTGGGTGGTGGCCAATACGGGGATGAATGACGCACCGAAGATGGATCCTGTGAGGGTCTTCCCGTACCCTCCCGGATATAATCGGTCGGTTGACTAGAAGCAGATTCTTTGGAACCGTTAGGTCTCTCACCTCCTCTATCCTGCTCCTTACGCAACTGGGCAACTGTTTCGCTGACCACCTCTCGGATACTCTCTCGGAAATCTGACAGAGACGGAGCATCTCCTTGAGGGATAGGGCGAATAAGGTTGGCCGGTACTCGGGCCGGGAACAGGTCCGGCTGCTGCTCAGGCCGCGCCCAAGAACCTGAGTATACCTCATCTCGGGGCGGAATGGATGATCCGGAAGTAGCGTAGGAGTACACTGGCTCCGGCGCCACAGGTTCAGGTGGGTGGCGCCGAGGTCGCAACTGGGAATATGTGGATGTGGTTCCCTGCGCGGGCTTCAATTCTCCCACCGAAGTCGAACTCCTTGCTTGCTCCAACCGTCGTGGAACATAAGGAATGGTCTTCACTGGCCGGGATCGAGGACTGATCCCAGAGACACGAGGGTCCGATCGGTGTTCGGCGGAGGGGCGGGACTTCACTTCCTGGTACTGAGGAACAGAATGGCGCACCGTTGGCTCCCTAACAGCAGAACCAGCACATCCATCGGATGGCGGGATGTCTACGGGCATTGAGGTGGCGAGGGAACGCCGTTCGGTCTTCACGGTACTTCGACTGGACCGAGAACCACCCCAACCGGATGGTTGGATGGTTGAAGTTAACTGAGGTCCCGGGTCCCGTCGCGGACCACTAGCATTGGAAAGAACCCGCACCGGCTCATCAGGTAAACTAGACGGAGGCCTCAATGGATGGGCTAAGGGAACCACCACCCTGGGAGTAGATCGAAGATCGGCAGACGTGTCTTGGACCACTGCCGGTACATGATGTACGAAGGTCCGCTTCAACTTCCCTGGTATCACTTCGACGGGTGGCGCCAATGGAGTCATACCACATGCTGATGGTGGCGGAACTTGAAAGGGACCTGTAGATGGATGGTCCTCCACTGGTGCGACTAAGTTGTCACGAAGGGACAACCCCATGGAGTCCCACTTCATATCTTCAAGGGAATTCTCCTCCACTTCGTCTTCGTCCAGAGCACTTCCAGCAGTCTGTCGGCTAGGATCCTCATCAGCCCACTGTAACTGCTTCAACACAACATCCCTGGTTCGAGCGGGTTCATGTGGTCGATCGGTGGCTTGGAGATATTTCTGAAATTCGGGAACGCCCTGTTCCAGAGTGGGTGGTCGATAGATGCGGGTAGGGGGAATCTGCCGCATGATGTGGCCAAATACCACAGCCGGGTCAGCTGGGTCCACCTCCAATTCCTCGGCCGCCTCTTCTGGCACTTCCTCAACAGTGGGTTTGGCCTCGGGAGGCAGATCAGGCTCACCAACAGATCCTAGTGGGACCGCCGAGATAACATCGGTGTCAGCATACGATTCAAACTGAAGACGACTCGCGCAGGCATCAATGTAATGTTCAATGTCCGCCTGGCGCGAGCGACCATTCGACCAATCCAACGGTCTTTCCGGAGAACGGCCACTTTTGGATCGCCGGGAACGGGTTGAGCTGGGTGTGCCGTTACGGCTACGTTGCACGGACAGGTCAGCTAATTGTTCAGAAACCCGTTCCATGACCCCCTTGAACTCACTGGCAACCGCATCCAATCTGGATTCCAAACTTCCTTGAACACCACGGACCATATTTTCAATGTCCGTCCGTTGGCGCAAGACGTATTCTTCTGTATCATGGGCTCTTCGTAACATCCGAGACACCCACTTCCTCCGACTCGTGGTACTGTGACGGCTATTATCTGATGCGTTGTCATCAGAAGAGCTCTCCGCCGTCTCCGACGGTACATCCACCGTCGAGTCCCGGTATTTGGAGAAAGATGTCATCATTGATGCGGATGCCGAAGACATTGTCACTGGAATGTTCATATTTTCAGGAAAGGCCTGCTGGCTCTGCACTTCCACAGCTTCCGGTGACACTTCCGGTCCGCCGACTGCACCGGCCTGCTCCGCCGCCGGGGCCACCATCTCTGAGGATTCCACCATGGCAACAGCAGCTGACAACTTATCACCAGATTTATCACCAGATACCTCCTGTCCAAAACAGATGACACCGCTATCCAATAACCGACGCCAATGATCCCCCAATTTCACCCGACCTTCCAGAATCTCTAAAGTTAATTCAGGCGTAACTTCGCGTTCACGAAGTATCAGAGCAGCTCGGGCTTCACCAACTTGTGGCAAAGACAGAAGCTGTTCATATGAGGCAGTCCTAATATCAACAGGGAGTGTCATGTTCACCAGATAACGATTGAACATATACCAAATAATTAATTATTTGGAACTGTTACTGCCACTTGACGGCCGTCAGCAAGCTGAGGCCAGAAAAACGCGGCAAGTAACAGAAGAAATCAATAGATACTGAAATGAAGATGCAAGGCTGAAAGGCCGCCAAAATGTTTGGGGCCCTGACAACCAGGCATCCACAAAACAATAAATATCGCAGATAATAACTATCCGCAGACGACGATAATTGTCAGTGTAGGGTCCTCGCAACCAAGTGCTGTATCGCTGGATACAGTCAAATAGTAAGGGAAGACATACGCGTTGCAATGGTCACGCTGAAGCGTCTGGAGATAGAAGGAGGAAACGTAAGCGTAGTCACGCGGACGACGATAATTGTCAGTGTAGGGTCCTCGCAACCAAGTGCTGTATCGCTGGATACAGTCAAATAGTAAGGGAAGACATACGCGTTGCAATGGTCACGCTGAAGCGTCTGGAGATAGAAGGAGGAAACGTAAGCGTAGTCACGCGGACGCACAGTAACGACGGAATTCAAGACAACTATTATTATTAAGTAGCCCCTTAACTGCACAACACGCGAATCAGTTGCAGACACAACACAACCGGATACGGCACCGTACCGTATCAGGCGACGAGTATCTGAGCACAGGACAATCAATTCTCCCTCTATGGATGGAGAACAATGGGTTCAATTATAGGTTTAGTTATGTAATCCCTTAAGTCACACTTTAGTAAGTCACACTGGGGTTGAGTCACAAACGGGGTATATCTGAGTCACACTTTAGTAAGTCACAAACGGGGTATACCTGAGTCACACTTTAGTAAGTCACACTGGGGTTAAGTCACAACCGGGGTATACACAAGTTAGTTTCTGTAAGTTATATTAATAATTTCTCAAAATTCACACAATCTGTATGCCTTGGCGAACACCCAACTGTCAACTGACACTTAGGATAGGACGAGTTGAGATTATCCACCCGGCAATACAGAGATACCTGAGGTGACTACACTGAGTTGACTCACTATATGATCAACCAGCTGGTCCTCTGATTCACTAATACAACCAACTAACGGAAGTATGCTAGGATTTAACTTGTAACTGAAAATGACTTGGACTTACTAATTATTTCATTTAAAGTCAATTCAAAGGGTCCTCGAACAAGTCAACTTAACCAGGATACTTTTACGAACAAGGGTAAAACACTGAGGGACAATGTCAGAAGGGCCACCAATCAGAGACGGGGCCACAATGTAGACATGTCAACCAACACCGGCTTTACAACAAGTTCGACCTTCCTGTAGACTCACCAAGGGAAAGCAACTTCTAACATAAAGGCAGACATGACCTCAATTAGCATTGCAGCAATCACGCAGAATCACAATGGAAACAGTGAATAAAATTAGTCACCTGTGGCTTGCACCAAACCCTAAATGGAACCAAGTCCCCGGCAGAGTCTTGAATCGAGCAAAGTCTTGAATCGAACGAAGTCCTGAATCACCAAGTCTTGAAATGAGCAAAGTCTTGAATCGGGTATAGTCTTGAATCGCAAAGTCTTGAAATGAGCAAAGTCTTGAATCACCAAGTCTTGAAATAAGAGTCTTGAATCAAATCATTGATGTGCACACTGTGAAGACCAGAAGCAATCTGAGATCCAAGAGCACTGGGCACAACTTCCCCAAAGGCACTGCTGGATCAGCAAAAGTGAACCCCAATTACTGCTGTGATCCAAAAGTTGAACCCTAATTGATTATGTAATCAATTCCCCTGCTTACAAATTTAATCAAAATTTTACCCAAACAATCCCAACTTTCTCAAAATTCACACAATCTGTATGCCTTGGCGAATAGCCCAACCGTCAACAGTCTGTACGATAGGACAGGCTTGACTACCCCACCCGGCACTACAAATAAAAGTGAAAATTAAACTCAACCAGCCCAGACTAAATGGCCGCCATGACAGCTGCCCTATCCAGCCAAATATTCTACACCAACAAAATTGTCAAAAAGTCACAAATAAACCATCAGCTACACCTCACCCCCACCAAAAATAGGAGAAAACCATATAGCCAACAAAACAAGCAGGTTGACAATGACAGACAACTACCAGAAAGCAACTGTCACAACGAAACAAACCGTCTCACCAAACAAAGTGAAAAGGCCAGACAGCAAGCTCACGAAGCAGACGGCCCGCCGAAAAAACGCCAACTTTTACAAAAATACGCAAAAGTTACAAAAAACAAGGCTACCACTCCATAGCCAACAATATTGCGGACGGACTAAACCCGTGACCAGCCACTGTCACATCCGAAACAAGCATAATAAGAGAGACACAACTCACGTCAATCCGAAGACCCGTCGGCCGCCATTACCATGCGGTCCAGCTCAGACCAGAGCAAAACGAAAAGCGAAAAAATCCCAACTTTTCGCCGAGAAAACGTCCAAAACGCCACACCAAAACGTCCCAGACGAAGTTGACAACGATACCAAGCGAATTCCAGGCTCCGTTCACTTTCTGACACCACTGAAGTGAATGTTTAAAGCATGGGAAACCAGCGATGGGTCTTACCGTAGACGATGAGGAGTTGAATCTGAAGCGCTCCGAGGCGGTCGTCCGGAAGTAGGCCCCGCGCATGCGCAGTGCGCCGCAGGTCGCCGCGCCCCTGGCGGCGATTTACCACAACTGCTCATATGCATATTCCTTTGTCCTGCTTCTGACAATGGCAAGACTATCGGAAGTGTACCATTTTAATTGCGTGAAAAATGTCAGGAGATGAGTTGTATGTGTATTGTGGTTACAACTTACAAGTGGTTGTTGCTTTTAATTTTCATTATTCCAATATTCCGTGCCCAGATTCACAATGAACTAATTATAGCTGATGTCTGTTTACCATTCTTGAGCAGATCAGATTGATTTCCATGTGTCAATTTTATTTAAATTGCCACAAATCAGAAGAATTATAAAGATCTCATTTTTGAGGCTCGTGACAGTTGTATTGCAGCAATTACCACGATCATGGGCAATCAACATGACCAACAATTCTATTAATTTATGCCAACATGTCTTTGTCACGTGGTGAAATTGGGGTAAAATGGCTTCATCAGTCCATCCCATTTTCAATATTTCGGAGTGGTTGCCAATTTGTTGGAAGGTGCTCCTTGCAATTTGTGTCCGAAAAATCCCATAGTTTGTCTCTGAGTGATAATTTGTGTGTTCGAAATGCAAATAGCTATGGTTCCAATCAGCCCTGGGTTATTCTTTGAAAGGCAATGCTGAACCGTCCTGCTACAAACTCTGGGGTCAGTTTTAGTCTACAAAAAGAATTCAATAATTGGAAGCTAATTGGAAAAACAATTGCTTTAAGATGTTAGAAAATACTTCAAATATAATGATAGATTCATGAATATGAATAATTTGAATCGATCTCAATCTTGTGACATGCAAATGGGATTCTAGGGATCACTCTAAAAAATTTCAGACAAAATTGGTTTTATAGATTCAAAATGTTTTTTTTGAAAAACCAAATTTCAATGCAAAAAACCAACATGGATTTTTGTAAAAATCCTTGTTGGTTTTGAAGCTACTCATCTGTCTAACTCCTGTATTCATATATTTGGTGCCCAACTTTTTTCAAGCAGCCAACCCATTGGCACACAACAGGGAATTGCGGTACATCCAGGCTCCGGCTACGCAACAATATTGTTGTGTTATTGTAATTTTTGTATATATAGCACAACAGGCTTTTGTTCTCCATATGATAGAAACCAACAATAACAGACATAAAATACTTTCGTCTAGGTGACAAAAAGACCACATAAGGACATGAGAAAAGTACAGGAATAATGTAAATGGCAACAAAGGCAGGAAAGAATATTTTGCATCCTCAACTCATAAACAGTCATGGAAAGACGTGTGGATGAAACAAGAAGGAAACTCTCTTTGCTACGTTTTTCTCAGTGAGTATGTTTGAATTTACTCAGTCCTGTTACCAATACACTGAATTTAGATGTAACCGTTTTCACAGTCCTCTGATTCTCAAAAACCTCATGAACACACAAAATCAAAGACGACACAGATATTATGATATACACATTACGCAGTGTCCTTGGCTTTGATGTTCCTTCTGCTTCAAAAAGTAATCATGATTTTGAGAGGACATCAGATAAGGGACACACAGATCAAAGAAACTTCAAGACATACTGGAATAATGGATGCTTTACAGCATTCACAGAATATGGGAAAATGGCATCTTTCTCTGTGATTGGGTTTGTAGTTATTCGATTTCACAAACAGATTTCGAATGGACAAAAAATGATGTATTCATATTTTGTATCACACTGATGTTTTGAGAAGGACATATGACTAACAAAAAGGTGAAATAGGTTGTTAATGACAAACGCAGCATAATAATTGAACATGTGACTTGAGTTCCCAGGGTACTGAGAAATTTCATTTGTTGTATAAGATAACTAAGCAATTGCCTAACAGTTTTTAAAATTACTATTTAACAGGTCTTCATCACTGTCTAGTAAAATCAAAAGTTTGGTGATAAAAATTAACGATATTGTACCAGTCTGGTGAAAATGAGAACTGCATGCTGCTGCCACCTGGCACAAAAGTTGATTTTCTATGCTACAGCATTGCTGTCCCAAGAAATAGTTCCAATTTCATTGCACATTCACAAAATTTCTATTCAACATCGATGTATACCAGAGTCAGACTCGGCAATCACATTCTCTCAGGAAGTAGACAAGGCCATCAGCACACTCAGAAACAGCCCCGGTGTCTTCCAGACAAAATTGTGTGTGTTCTTCTGGTTGAAAGTATGTGGACGCTCGCCAGAGCTCGCGGAATAGCACACTAGTTACTAGGTGGCAACACAAGACAGCATATGTTCTGATCTGTGGCAATGCAAGAGCAGTCCACTTGTAGACAGATATTGTACACTATATGAGTTGTGATTGGTGCTTGCAAAACACACAAACTGCTATATATCCAACAAACTTGTCAAGTTTAGTAGGTTCCTGTATTTTCATGCATAACCGTCTTCACGCATCAAATGTGGACTGAGTTACTGACATGGGATGCTAGAATTGCACGCCATGACTGCAAATCAACAGTACTGGGAGCCTCAGTGGGAGGATATCACACCCTTTCAGGCCTTCCTCAACTCCATCACATGCATATTTGGGTTCAGTCAGTGTGGTATTATCTTTCAGTGTATGAAAACATAGAAAAGCGATGTGGTTATTGTCTTTGTCAATTATTTTCGCGATAGATTTACTGTGTTCAAAAGATGTTTCATTAATTGTTGTATTGGTTCTTTGACAATTGCTGTCATGCAACACGGTCAATTACTCTTCATAGATGCAATGCCATATATGCCAACCGGATGGCAATGACACAACTAGTGTTTTACTTTTAGTAAATGACACAACACTGTCATCATGCCCATTAATGTCTCAAATTCTTTTCAAAGATTGCAACAGCTTGTCGAAAATATATAGCGTATCTTTGAAGTAAAGAATAAACAACCATTTCTGGGCAAATTCCTTTACCAAATCACTGCAAATAGCCAAATTGAAATTAGGCCAATCTTGCTAATTCCCATTCTGTCTCATGAGTTCCCACCAACAGATTGCCTGTTTAGCTTGGGGACATCTCTGCCATTCATCACAGATTCCATTTATCAATTAGGAGCAGAACCCTACACTTCTGATTACTGTCCGATTACCTGCTAATTCAATCTGTATAGCACCAATGACGACCTTGTGTTTTTCCTGTTTGTGCTATTACTTTGTCTATTTTGCCGCAGGATTAACTGACTTTCTAGAAAGCTCAGTGTGACAAAAAATACATTCAGAGAAACTGGTTGTGAGAATGATGGAAGGATCATTTTGCAATATATATTTAATTTTGGCTTAAATAAAATCTTTTTACAATTGCTTATAAAAAGGTGTTCAGATTCTCACAAGTAAAATTCTGGTGTGAAAAATTTTACTTTGTTACTACCATCCTTATTGACTCTCTACAGGTAGCATAACTGTCTACTGAAAGAAATATTTTCATTGTATAAGCTGACAAAACATCGGACAACAAACGAACAAGATATATTTTTATTCTGAAAAATCTGCTGTGATAGTTTTCATCTGGTCTTGACATGTTTAGACACAAGATGTTTCTTCATTAGCAGATAAAAAGACGATGTCTTTCAGGGAACAATAACCCAAATAGCTTTGAGCCAAGCAACATGTACGTATCTTGAGAAGCTCCCATAAAAGAAGAAAAATTAAGATTGGTAAATGCAACATAAAATAAATCTTAAAAAAAAAACAGCAGAACTTTTAATAATGTTTGATTTTCAATCCTGTTGAGGATGATGTAATGATGAAAGAGGTTGGACATGACACCTCAATCTGAAGGTCATTAATATCAACTTTGGATCCAAAAGGTATTAGGCCCACATGGGAATGAGACAGATTGCAAGTGAAGCCAACAAAACTTTTAACTTTCATTTGACATTGTTCCAGGTGATTTTTCATCATTACTCAAGAATGCTTGAATCCAACCGAGGCAACTTGAATGATGACTCTTCAGCCAGCTTGGTATTTGTCACTGTGAGAGGACACTGGAATATAGTATAAGGCACTACAAATCCATGTGAATGTTCTTTGGATGTACCTACTGTAGGAATTCTCACTTTTGTTGATGTAAGTGTTTCTTCGCTTTCTCACACAAAATTTTATTTTCACTCGGTATCTGAATGCGTTTAACACAATATAAATGATTCACTTACCATACTTCAAGAATGACTTCACATGTCAGGAACAATTCATATGTGTATTTCTTTTCGAAAAAGTTTGGCATTGTGTAGATTTCACATCTCACAATTTATAAATACACAATCAAAATGCCTGTGGTGAAAAATGCTGGCAAATGGCCGTGTAAAATGAAAAAGCGAGTAATTCTTGTCAGGGTTCGCTTACTTGCCAAGATGTCACACAACGTCTCAGAACATAAAGGAAACAGCTCGTTAGAGAAGTCTTTGAACAGACAGGAAGAAACATCTATGTGTGAAATCTGATCTCCTACTCACAGAACAGGTGATTCATAGTGGATTTTTTGGCTGCAATGTTGTAAAGAAGCGCCTAGACTATACATTATGTAATTTCAGAAAGAAACCATTCATTGTGCATAAAAAAACAATAAATAGTTTGAATCTAACTGGAATAACAATGGCTTTTAGATGTAACAAGATGTTTTCATAGCGAATTTAAAGATTATCAAGGATTTAATATAATGTCATGAAGAATTCAAACGACTTTGGGTCGATCAGAGACTTGAAAAAAGTCTTTAGGTATAGCCTAAGTAGCGGAAAGTCATTGATTTCTCAGAAGTAGATTGCTCATGCTCATCTTTAGATTAGAAAAGAAATGCTTTCAGCCTTGTTGTTACTTTCATTTTCACAAACTTTTTCCTGTCTTAATGTATTATCTTTCCACAAGTGAAATAAACCTTTCACAAAGGAGACAAAATTTTCATTCATTCAGGTTCCTTTTCAATAAAACCAGGTATTCGCACAACCACCAGTGTTTTGTAACCATCGGGGCATTTTTGTGTGTTCAGCATCGATCATTGTGTGTGAAGAGCATGTTGGGTAACATGTCTAGCTGCTGTCTGTACACAAAATGAAGCTTTGCGTAGCATGCTGTGGCATTGCTGTGCACATGGGCCACTGTTGGAGTAATTGCACAAGGGTTCATGAGTTTGATTCCAAAATCGACACATTTTCAGATTTTGCTTTTAAAGGGTTCTTGTTTCAAAATCAACCGGGATTGATTTTAAATTGGCTATGTGTTGTAGAGCCAGTGATATTATTCATTTAAAATTCAGTTGATATTGCATAAGTAGATGTAGCACTAGTAACGTCATTTGTCATCCAAACGATAACGTTAATTCGAATGAGATTGATATATTATATAGTTGTGAAAAAATGGCTGTAATTGAATCATATGGAACTCCAGACAGGTGAAGCATTTATAAATGACAGACAGTGTGTAACATCAAAAAAAGGCATGAATTGTATAAGATATGAATAAACAAGACAATGGCCTCATGCTACCTCTCGAAGACTGGATGCACAACACATGAATTGTAACTAATCCACCAGAAAATATAGAATTAAGAGTTACAAACAAACTTAAATGACCTGCATTTTAGCAGTGACAGCAGTATGATGTTAGTTAATTAATAAAAGTGCCACATCTATGAACTACATAATTTTTCTTGAAACACTTGTTTGTATGTAAAACGACTGTATGATTGGCTTGACATTGAACTGGAAGTGTGAAAATTAGGAAGTTATTTTGCAGAATGATAAACTATTACTACCAATCTCTTTGTCGATCCATGAGACCAAATATTAAATGCACATCAGAAGTTACTCATCTGTCTAACTCCTTTATTCATATATTTGGTGCCCAACTTTTTTCAAGCAGCCAACCCATTGGCAGACAAAAGGGAATTGCGGTACATCCAGGCTCCAGCTATGCAACAATATTGTTGTGTTATTGTAGTTATTGTATATAGCACATCCTGGCTTTTGATCTCCATACAATAGAAACCCGCAATAACAGGCATAAAATACTTCAGTTTAGGTGACAAGAAGACCACATAAGTTCATGATATGAGAAAATATTTTGCAAGTGCAGGCATACAATGCAGGCATACAATAAAGCTGAAAAATAAATTTTGCATCCTCGACTCTTTGAGAACCATGGAAAGATGTATGGATCAAAGAAGGAAGTAGTCTTAACTAAATTTTCTCGATAATGCAACAAAAGAAACATTGGTTGAAGTGCCATTTCTCCTTAAATTTCTATGTTATTTCCCCTGATACTTTGACCATAGTACTTCTTCCTTGCCCTGAAATTGTCAATACCAGTTCTTACCAGACATGTCACAGCATTAAACAATTCCCTTTCTCACTCTTTTTCATTGTCATGAGGTGACCTCTAGGAATCCTTTGTAAATGTTCCATGAATACTTTAAGGCTGTTCAGTGGATTCTTTGACATTCCTCGTAAACTTAAGGAGATTCTTCATGGACAATAAGGACCTTAACTGTCCAAAGAATTCAAGGTAAAGTCCTACAGGTCCTTGGGCACAGAGGTCATTCAAGAAGGACATTCTCTGTGCTTTGATTTTCTGCAATAAGTCGAGATTTTCAAATTGGAATTCAACATCTAAGGCTTGCTCTTTGTAGTATAGTCTTTTATCTTCGTGGTGTCAAAAAAAATGGAAATCCATAATTCTTTTTAAGGCTGTTATGTACGTCGCCATATGATGTCATGATGTCCCTTGCATATCACTTGCTTTTCTCATTAATCTATCCACTTCTGTCTTTCAACAATTGTTATGTTAGGCCCGTTTTCACCAGCATGGTATTAAGAGTTATGCCAGGTCTTAGGTAAGACCTGGTTTGGCTAAGCCAATCACTCAAGCGGAGCAGGATCAAGGAACATATAGGCCCGTTTTCACCAACATGGTATTAAGAGTTGAGCCAGGTCTGACCTAAGACTTGGTCTGGCTAAGCCAATCACTCAAGCAGAGCAGGATCAAGGAATTTCAGTTAAGTGAAAGCTTACACATATTGTGATAACAGATCAGCTGTTACAAACACAATGTCTCAATTTCAAACAAATGCAAAGATATGGCTACACAAAATAGGGAGGGACTTGGAAATTTTTATAATAGATAATTGCCCAACCAGTCTTGGTGAAAAAAAAAAAAACGAAGTTCAAAACTTCCCCCTTTCCCATTAACCAACCTATCATTGCTATCATTACTATCAAGCAACCAAACAACACAACAACCTATGCTATTGTATTCTCAAAGTATCATAGTCTCTCGCACAAACATCAACTTTCAAATATTTACTTTTTTGTCTATATTTAAGACGACATTCAAGGTGCTCATCACAGTCGACATTATCAACCTGCTCTACCCAAATCAAAATGAGTTAAAGTTGGTAATCTATATTTCCCACAAATGAGCAAAATGTGACGAGAAGTCACATTTTGGTGACATCTTGGTTTTGAGGTCTCTGACCTGCTGTAGCGACATATTTTTATGTGCTGAAAAACTTTTATCCATATTTTCCAGTGTCATATACTGAACCTTTTTTTCATCAAAAGTCCAGCCCCCCCCCCCTCCCCTCATGTATTGTCTGGTCAGCCCTAAAGGGACACCACTTTAACAGTTTGACATCACTAATCTGTAAGTTGTCTAACAATAAATTGTCAACCACTGAACCTTGACTAGTCTATTGACTAAAACCCAGTTGGTGAAAGGGACTTCACTAAACCAGGTATAAGGCTGTTAAGACCTGTACTAACTGTTAAAACTATCTTGGTGAAATCGGGCCTTACTGAGTGAAAGTCTGCACATAGTACACCTCAACTGCTACAAACACAATTAATCTCTGAAGTTCCCAAACATGGCCACATGACAAGGTAAGAGAAAAAGAGGGGTGGGCTTGGAAATTTATAAAAAAGAAAATTAATTAGTTGTATGTCCAGTGTTGGTGACAGAAATCCATTTTTCTTTAGCCCCCTCCCCGCAAACAATAATGTAATACAAATCAGCTGGTCATGCATTTTTGCACAATGAAACTACAATAATGGTTGAATCCCTTTGAATATCTTATGATAAGGGTCCTCAAAATCTGATGTACCCAGAATGGCTGACGTGCCTGCGATTTTTTGTTACAGGCAGTTACCAACAAGTCGTTGGTGACTTGAGTGGTATTAGTGTCGCCTCAGTTTCAAGGATTGTGAAGCGTGTTAGTCATGCAATCGCTTCATTAAAACCCATATATGTATGTCGTATTATGTACGCATGCCCAGTGGACCAGTGACACGGGAGGCTAAATTGGAGTTTTCCGAAATCGCCCGATTTCCGGGGGAGGGATTATAAGATGCATAGATTGCACCCACGTCCGAATTTCCTGCCCTTCGAAAGTACCCCTGTGCTAAGACCAACAACAAGTGCAGAGGTTTTGTACAACTCAGCACATGAAATACTTCTAAATCGTGTGCTTAATGCTGTATATTTGCAACAGTTACTTCAACAAATATATTTTCTAGGTAAGTGTGTGTTCTTGGTTTGCAAACTTTATATCTCATGATGTGACATATCTTTCTTGAAAAAAATCTTTGGTGACTGTTGAATTAGAGAAACATGCAAATATAATAGACAAAGGCCTATAATACTGATTTGTCATGCCATCTCATAAGAAACATATGTTCTGTTTTCATTGGCCTAATCACTTTTTGACACCAAATCAGTTTGAGATGGCTGATCCTTGAGTTTGGTGACAATGTGTATGATTCACTGAACCTTGACAGGTTTACATGCTTAGCACACTCTTGGTGAAATGGACTTAGTTATACCAGGTTTAAAGGAGGTAACACCAGGCTTAACTCTTAATACCATTTTGGTGAAAACAGGCCTTTGAATTTAGAGTATCGAATCCAAACTCTACCATAGTTGAAATATCGCCCTTTGAAATTGACAAATGCCACAGTCAGGAACATAAAATGCTATCCAAGAGGCATCAATTCATTGATATATTGTATTGCGTTTTTTTGTAATTTGCTTATTCCTGTTATCACTGTGCTAAATTAAGATATAGGTATGCAACAATTTTCTGATTCTCAAAAACATCATGGATACACTCTAAAAAATGCCGAGACAAAATTGGTTTTTTAGATTCAAAATTGTTTTTTGAAAAACCAAACTTCAATGCAAAAAACCAACATGGATTTTTTTAAAAACCATTTTGAATCTAAAAAACCAATTTTGTCCCCAGATTTTTTAGAGTGTACACAAGATCAAAGGCAACAAAGATATTATGATATACATTATACACATTACACAGTGTCCTTGGCTTTGATGTGCCTCCCGCTTCAAAGAGTAATCATGGTTTTGAGAGGAAATTAAACAAGGCACACCAAGATCAAAGAAACTTCAAGACATACTGGAATGAGGATGCTTTACAGCATTCACAGAACATGAAAAATTTACATCAATTATCTCTTTTCTAAGGAAAAACAAATGAAGTTCATTTTCATAGTCCACTGATGTTCCGAGAGGGACATACTACAAAAAAATGAGAAAACATTTGTTCAGGACAAATGCACCAAAATTATTGGCACAGCTGGGCAAGAATCGAACTTGAACTAGAGGTCGTGTCGCAAGCGGAACGTACGCAAGTTTCGGGTGCGTGGTTGTAGAGTTTGTTGGTGTAAGTTTGGATGGTTGGTAAGATGGGGGAGTCATGAAGAGAAGGAAGTATGAACTAGAACCGACACTGCGAAGCGGTATGACAGGAGGTGGTCCTTTACTTTTGATGGCACTTGTCGTGTTTATCTATATTCATGAATGCTGCAAAAACGGAGCATAGACATGAAATGTTGCCTTAACATACACAAACAATATACCACAGACACTGTCAGACAGGTTGTAAGACAAAAGAGGTAAAAATGATTGCTATAGTACTACCCACAAAATAGTAGAACAGAGCTTTCGATAATATGAAATTCACACTGCGTAAGATTGAGCATTTTAATTTGAACATTGGAATCTTTGGTAATTTTGAAGAATAAAATGAAAGAGCTATGCAGATATCACCAAAACGTTGTCACTTTGATTGCGCATTGCTTTCCACTCCTTGTGACAGTTGGAACAACCAAAAAAATAAAGCGAAACAAAAACAGTCTTTTTTAAACTATTGGACTTCACAAGATTGACATTTGAAAATCACAAGCTGAAGGTGAAGGATCAGCATTTTAATAGGCTGTCAATTTCTTACTTTACCAATGTCAATGAGCTTCTATGAGACTCAGTTCATGCTTGTAAGTTAAGAATGTCTGGAAAATGTTTCAATAATATCAAAGACATTGCCTGTATTGTTAAAAGATATACAATTTATTATTATTTCAGTCAATCCTATTCCAGTACAAAGGCTTTTTAAGCACAATTCATATAGGGAGTTACTTTCATGCAAGACTAAAGAATTATTGGCTGGGTGCAAAAAATTAGTAGATGATTGTCCTTCCCCTGCATTTCTCTAATTACCCTACAGGCCTACTTGGCTCTGATTGGTCCAGAAATTGTCTTTTCTTAACAAATTCCGCCACCTCCATTTTGAACCCCTGGGTTCTTGTTAGATTTTACACAAAACTTTGAATTTTGCGTTTCACCAAGTTTGAAACACAGTGATGAAAATTATTGAGTTTCATGCCTTTTTAATTGTGATATTTTTATGAAATTTTCACAAGCTGTTTCCAACATGTCTCACAGATGCTCGACAAAAACTGAAGGCAAAATATCGATTAGAAAAAATCTTTTATTCCATTGAAGGCCAAATTTTTAAAGTGGAAATGACAATGACAATATAAAACATTAAAATCCCATAACTGAATTTATGATATCGCGAGATGTTTGAAGATAGCTCTGCCCTGACGTGGACTTGACTGATATTCTTGTAAAAAGGTTCCAGGTCCTTATTTTATACGCATTTTTTATTTTCAGAATGCAAGTCTCATTTCAGAAATATTCAGGAGGTGGTGCTCAACTCCAGTCTACATACATCAACCTGTAGTATGCCCACAATGGTTAAACATAGGCTGCGTAGCAGCAAACCTTCAGCGAAAAAACAGTATTTAAAAAGGACACCATTACAGCATAAAAGTGATGTGAACCAAATTGCATGTAGTATTTGCAATAGTGGCCCGATCTTTGGTCTGAAATTATCTATACACCCTGCCATATGCCCGCCTGCATGCCAGGGTATGTTGAACGATAGAAAGGCCTTACTAGACCAATGTACATATAATATGGACCAGTTTCATGCATAAACAAGGAATAAGTTGTGAGGTATGGGTCAGAATAGCTGAAAAAGCATTAAGAATAATAATCAAGCAGACCAACAAAAGGCACTAAAATATTATAATATAGGTGATGTATATAAAATTTCATCTACATGCAATGATGGCCAAGTTTTGGCCTGGAAACAAAAAATAATAATTTTGATATTTTTTGTCAATATTTCAAGATGCATAGAATATCCATGAATCACACCCACAAAAGGCACAAATTAATCATATAGGTGACATATGTGTAACATATTTCATCCATGTACATGCAATTGTGGCCAAGTTTTGGCCCGAAATGCAAAAAAAAAAAAAATTAATACATTTTTCTCAATATTCCAAAAAGTATGGAATATCAATCAATCAGACCATAAAAAGGCACAAATAGACTGTATAGGCTACATGTGTAAAAAATTGCATCCACGTATATGTATTAGGGCTGAGTTCTAGCCCGGAAATGAAAAAAATTATTTTTTTTTATTTTTTTCTCAATATTTGAAAAAGTACACAATATCCATCCATGAGACCATCAAAAGGCACAATTAGACCATACAGGCTACATGTGTACCAAATTTCATCCATGTGCATGCAATAGGGGCTGAGTCCTAGCCCAGAAACGAAAAAAATAATTTTTTTTATATTTTGCTCAATATTTCAAAAATTACAAAAGTTCCATCGATGAAACTATCAAAAGGCACAACTAGACCATATAGGCTACATATGTACCAAATTTCATCCATATACATTCAATAGGGGCTGAGTACTGGCCCGGAAACTATCTATCCACCCGCCGCCCGCTCGGCGGACGGACAACTTTTGACCAAAGTGATAACAATACCTTCTTCGAACTTCGTTCGCTGAAGGTAAAAATCATTGATGAGTCTGGCCTGAAGCATCCCCAGTAGGAAATGTCTGGAGTGAGACTCCTGCTTAGTAATTCAAGAAATTCATTTTTAAAAATCGACCGGCAACTTTTTATTGGAACATCAATTAAGTTCATTTCAGGGCAGAGCTGTCTCAAACTTCTCGCGACATCATAAATTCAGTTTTGGGATTTTAATTTTGTATGTAGTGATTTTTACTTTCAATTTAAAAATTTGGCCTTTAATGCAATGTAAGATTTTTTCGAATCTATATTTTGCCTTGAATTTTTTTCAAGCATCTCTGAGACATGTTGGAAACATCTTGTGAAAATTTCATAAAAATATCACAATAAAAAATGCATGAAACTCAATCATTTTCATCACTGTGTTTCAAACTTAGTGAAACGCAAAATTTCAAAGTTTTGTGTAAAATCTAAAAATGAAGTTTTTGAAGTGGTTTTTCGGCTTTTGGTCCTTTATTAGGCAGACTTTAGAACGACATCATCCTTTTGGTTATAATTTGAATGTAAGGACTCTTTTATTGCAAAATCTCAAATTTGATAAATGGACCAGAGAAAGACAGGAAATGGTCGCAGTTGAATGATTTTTGGTACGATTATGCTTGTCGGCAATGGAATCAATACCATCAACAAAAAAAAATTATTTGCAAAAATATGAGCTAAAATCAAGTGTTGCGTTTCTTTTGCTGGTGAGTGTATATGTTCATACAGAAGTTGCACAAGGAAAAAGTTACCTTTAATCGATAGAAGACAATGAACTGCTAAATTATAGGCCTAGAGAATGAATAATCAGCGTTCCCAAAGGACTGAATATATATCTAACATGTGTAAATTATTTCTCTCTTTGCATGATGATGATATTTACATGTTGTATTTCCAACTGATGATCTAATGCTGATGCCAACCTGAATAGTGCACTTGATGACCCCTGATTCAGTGGTAGCATTGTATTGTAGCATGAATGCTGATGGCAGCTTAAAATTTTCAATCAGGGCTCAGTTATAGGCCTTGTATTGACATGTCCTGGCTGAATGAAAATATTTATTGAGTAAGTTAATCCTAGAGTTCTACAGGAAATAGCCTAAGCTATCATAGATCTACAGACTATCTATATATATATATACACAGCACATTGAGGTTTCTTACCATTAGCATTGAATCAGTGCATGCACACTGCACATGCCACAGGGGCAGTTTATGGGCAGTTATGCCATTCCCGTTGGGGTTTGCAGTGCCCAGCATCTGCCTTGACAGTTGTTCTTCCTTCCTACATGTTTTCCTGAAGTTGTTATCACCTTTAGTAGGCTCTGCATTGCAAAACAAGCCCAGCAACTGCAGCGTGAGTCCTCCCCTGCCTGGGCCAGTGGATCTGGCCATGTTGTAAACATTAGGTCACGTGACTAGCTTGACCTGCAGGCGCCGCCTGGTGGCCACTTTCGGTGTGCTGGCAGGTGTTGCCAAGCAAAACATTGCATTTCGTTGAAAAATCACAGCCCAAGTTATAAAAGCAAAAGCCACAAATGGTGAGTAACTACGCACCTAATATAGGAGTTCTTTAGACATTGTGATAGAACTGCACACGGATAAGTGCCCCCATTCCTCCCACGAGCGATCCAAAATTTTCTGTCCCTCGGCCCGAAACAGGTCGGCCAACAAAGCGAGAAACTCGCAAATACCAGGGACCAGGGTCTAGGACTCCAAGGTACTGAGAAATTTGAAGAAGATAACTGACCTATTATTTTTAAACAGGTCCGCATAAGGAATCAAAAGTTGGGTAATAAACAATTGTGGACACTTTACTGTTTAGTGAGTTGGATTGGCACTTGCAAACACACCAACTGCTATCTATCCAACACACTTGTCAAGTTGCACTGGGTCCTGTGTTCTCATGCATAACCATCATCTCCAAGCATCCAATGTAGACAGAGCCACTGACATGGCATTAATTCTGTTTTGGACTCAAGCAAGAATTGCATGGCTTGGCTTTGAATTCACTATGCTGTGATGATATCCCACCCTTCCCCACTCCATCATATACCGTGTCTGCATATTTGGGTTCGCTCACTGTGGTATGAACATATCTTTCAGTATATGAAAAGCAGAAAAGTTATGTGGTTATCCTCTTCTTGCTACAGTTTACTGTGTTCAAAACATGTTTCATTAATTGTTGTATTGGCTCTATGACAATTGCTGAATTGCTGCTACGCAACAAATTGTTGAAGTGGAATATCAAACCATTATCCATAGATCTATAGAAGACACCATGACCTTACATATCGTCTTCTGATATCAAAATAAATTTGACTATTTCAGTCTGAAATTTTTTCACAAATTATGACAACTTGTCCAAACACAGCAACCATTTCTGGACAAATTCCTTTACTAAATCATGGCAAATAGCCAAATGGGAATTAAGCCAATCTTGTTTATTCTCAGTCTCAGGAGTTCCACAGAATGCCAGTTTAGCCTGAGGACATCTCTGCAGTTCATCACAGATTCCATTTATCAATTAGGAGCAGAATCCTACACTTCTGATTACCTTCTGATTACCCGCTAATTCAATCTGTACAGCACCAATGGAGACCTGATGCTTTTTCTGTAGTTGCTGTTATTTTGTCTATTTTTCTCTGGGCTTAACTGGCTTTCTGGAAATACAAGTTGCAGCATTAACATCATATGGCAATCGTGATTGTGGTTGTGGGATGAAAAGAAAGAAGCTGGCAAGTGGCCATGGAGAACTAAGCAAGAAGCTAAAAAGAAGAAAGTACAATGTAATTCTAGTCAGGGTTTTTGCTCACTTGTCAAGATGTCGTAGAATGTCTCAGACTGCAGAGGAAACAGCCTGTTAGAGAAGACTTAGAAGAGACAGGAAGAAACACCAATGTGTGAAATCTGATCTCCTGCTCACAGGTGACTCATGGTGCATTTGTTAGCAGCAATGTTGTAAAATTCTCATATGGTGTTACAGCATTTATATAAATGATATGGGCCTACACCACAGGCATTACAATTTCTTACAAAAAGCTCACATTGCTAAACGTATCCTGTGTACAATACATACAAGGTTGGCAACTCCCTCAAGTTTCCTGGTTTGAGAATTCCTGCTGTAATGCTGTCTCAAGCAAGAGCATGAATTCTCAAACCAGGAGTTGCCAACCTTGTATTTAAATTCAATAAGTGCAGTGACAAGCTTTTTTCTCAAAATGATTGTAATGCCTGTGGCCTACACTGTCTAACAACTTTAGACAACTTTGTATGAAATGGGCAGGGCAGGCACTGTATGATTTTACAGATTTCACTTATTTATTTTTATCTCACATTGCATGTATGTGCATCACTTACAATTAGGACAAAACAGAAAGGTTTCTATAACTCACCAACCCTCTTTTACCATTTTCTGCTGAATAACTTTCTCAGGTCATGCTGCAACTTGTTATTTCATAGTTTAACAAATGCTTTTGTAAGAACCTTAAAAATCTTATACGAGTCCTCAGAGATCTGATTGTGACAAAATGTAATACTTCTTTATTCCACATTAACAGTGGTCAGACCTTTGCCATTGACTATTACAACAATACCCTGTTGCAAAACAGAGCAATTTGTGTTGTCTTTGAATCCTATCCTTTATATGCTGCCCAGCACTTTGCATATTGTCCACTCTGTCTTTGCAGACAAAACACAAGCCAGAGGATGTTTATAAATTGTTTAATAGGAGCCGGCCATCCATCTCAAGTGGCATGGGACCCTGTTGCTGTTGTATGTATCTCAGGGCTATGGTCGGTTGTTGGTAGACAATTGTCCTTCCTTGTTGTAAGGTTTCTGGCTTTTTATAAATGCATGTTGTGTGACCCTACAAGTCGTTTGGTGGAAATCTGTTGTCCTACCAACCAAACCGAGATTGAAATACTTCATCCAATGAAAGCACACTGTTAAGACAGATTGGTTAACTGACAACAAATCTTATAAATACATGTACAGTATACACATTGTAGACTGGTTAAGGAAGATATTGGGTGTCAGAACTAAGGAAATGGTTGACTAACCAGACTTTTTCATTGTAAGATTATGCTGAAATAGTCCATACCAAGTATAGTGCAGAAACCAATACTTGTCAAAACTGCGATAACACTTTAACATGCACATGCATATAGGTTACTGTTATTGCTACGTTGCAGCTGCTGTCATAATTATCAGTACTTATTTCACTATCCAACCGACATGCATCAGTCTGGTCGAAAGTCATCATTTAAGTTGTCCCAACTATATTCAAGTAGTCTTGAGTAATGATGAAAAATCACCTGGAACAATGTCAAATGACAGTAAAAAGTTTCGGAAGCTTCGCTTCCAATCTGTCTTTTTCACATGTAATACCTTTTGGCTCCGGGGTTGAAATTGATGTCTCTGAGATTATGGTGTCTTGTGCTCCGTCATAAATCACTGCATCATAGGTGGATGTCTTGTGAGGGATGGGAAGATCGCAGGAAGAAATTAAACTGCATTAAGTGTGACGTGATGTCTTGGAATTGATGTATAGTGATAAATTAGGATAAGGTTGGATTTGTTGCAACAGGTATCTCCCAACATAGTTTGAAGTTTTCATCATTATGATACTTGTAGGCCTAAATAATGTTGATTATTAAAGATATTGTGCTAAAATGGCTTCTCTATCCTGGAATAACATTGAAGTATGGTTAGCTGAATGGCTGCGACAGATTTGCTCAGCAATTATAGAATTTTGCTTTTCTTTGCAAGTTAAATTCATTGCGCTTGTTATAGTTGATTTGAAATGTGCCAGTAATAAAGTATTTGTAAAACTGTGCTGTGTTTATATTGCATTAAGAGCAGGTGTCAATTTGCTCTGACATATAAATGACATTGTAGTTGCATCTTCGGACCCATGTAATGATGGGTGTTCAGATCAAATTTATGAAGAATACAGGTATAATATCAATTTGAAAACCACTTCCACCCAAATCATTTATTGCTCAGCAATATAGAAATAAGTTCAACCCCACAGCAAAATTTGAGAATTTGTTGGTAATCCTGCCAGCAGATATTCCAGTAGGTCTTCAACGGTGTCCAAACATAGACTCAGACTCAGACTCAGACTCAGACTCAGAATATATTTATTTGACTCAAAAGAAATTTTACATAGAGTCAGGAGACCCCTTAAAGGCTTAAATAGCCGCTAACAAGGGGCCACCTTAATTATTGAGTAAACATAAATATTGACAACAAATAAATCATAGAATTATATCATAAATTACTAAAAAAAAGAAGAAAATCTACAAAAGGAGACAAATAAGTAATATTTCAAAAAGAAAGGCTATCAAAGTATGTTAACTGGCGGGTTTATGATGTGACAGGAGGAAAAGGTGCATGTGATGCTGTTTGCAGAGCAAAATTAAAATTAAAAAAAAGCACAAAAAAAAAACATAGAAAAATAGATAGTTCAAATAATAACAAAGGACGATTATTTGAAATACAACAACTTCCATGTATTCATGGGGAAATAATCAATTTTGAGAACATATGTAGCAGTTAGTAATGCTGCGTTTGGTAGTATACCAATTAATTAAGCAATTTTTAACATATATCTTAAACCCTATATAGCTGTGAGTAAATAATTTATCCTTAATTGATTTGTTCATATCATTATAGATTTTTGGGAGCCTATATGAAAAACATTGTCTTGCAAATTCGTGCCTTATGCCTGTGTCTCACGAGCGTGGTTAAGTGACGGCGAAGTTGTAGAGGTTCCAGGAAGTCAAGTTTCGCCCAATTTCGGCGTTTCAAGCCATTTTTGGACAATTATATAATCAATTAGAGGTTCTAAATCGTCGTTGATGGTTCCTATTACGACGAGGCTCTCGTTTTTTACGCCGAATCGCTCGTAATTACGGACGAGGCAAGAAGACACTTGTGTCGGCGAGTTGTCAGGAGCCTCGACGCAGTTCCATTGCTTCAATGTTAAACTAGATTCGCCCAAGGAGTCTCTTTCTTCGCCCTAGCATGCTCTTTCTTCGCCCTAGCATCCTCTTACTTCGTCCTAATGTTCAATTACGCCCAAGCAAATACCTGTTACGGCCAAGCAAGTAGCTGTTTCGGCGTTTCAACAGCCTGTTTGTGTCGGCGAGTTGTTGTCTTTTTTCGCCGAAGTTCCATTGACTCAATGATAAGTAGCCTCGCCCAACCTGTCTCTAACTTCGCCCAACCTGTCTCTAACTTCGCCCAAGCTGTCTCTAACTTCGCCCAATCATTTTGGGGGGCTTTCTGGTCTCTTGCATCGTGGTTTCTTCCTTCGCAAAGATTCAACCGGTTGAATCTTTCGTGAAGCAAGTTCTTGCCTCACCATAGGGTCATGTGACTTCTAGGAACTTTTGGCGAGGAAGTTTAAGAAGCGCCGTAGACGAAAATATCGTCGCCGAATTGTTGAATCTAGCTTAAGAACCTCCCACTTTCCTGGAAAAGCAAGAAGTGACGCAACAAGAACCCTCTGTTACGTCTCCGTGAGAACTAGCCATTACTCGTGGAATAGGTAGGAGTGGTTGACTTGCCAACCTAGTTGCATACCTTGGATGATCCTGCTCATTCTGTTCGACCAGGGACACCAGCGACTCAGGAAGTATTCTATTGTAGTATTTGTAAAGTAATTTGCAGTCATGCAGTGCACATATATCATCAAATTTAAGTATTTTTAAGTTCTTGAAAATTGTACTTGTGTGGGCATTATATCTACTTCTAGTCAGTACTCTAACAGCTTTTTTTGTAGTATATTTATTTGTTTCGATTGGCTACCCCAAAGGAACACACCATAATTCAGGTGAGATACAACAAGTGAATTATAAATATGCAGTAGCGCCTCTGCAGGCAGAAAGTTTTTTAGTCTATTTAACACACCAATTGTTTTTGAGATTTTCTTACTGACACTATTTGAGTGGGCTTTCCAATTAAGGTTTTCATCAATAATTATACCAAGAAAGTTAAATTGTTTTACAAATTCAATCTCATGGTTATTAATATGTATTTTGGGAATTTCAACAACTCTTTGTTTTGTGCGAAATATCATTGCCTTTGTTTTTCCACAATTTAGTGACAACTTGTTTAACTTGAGCCATGTGTTAATCTTTGCAAGTTCAATGCTTAAGGTCTCATCAATATTAATGTCTTGGTTACTAAGCTGGACAGTTTTTAAGGTTGTAAACAAAGTAGAGTCATCTGCATATATAATTGGATGAAAAATAGTAGAAGCATTTGCTATGTCATTAATGTAGATGAGAAATAAGAGCGGCCCTAAAATAGACCCTTGTGGAACTCCTGTTGTAATAGGTAATAAACTTGACTTCACACCATTAAAATCTACATATTGTGACCTATTTGACAGATAGTTTAACAACAGGTTAAATGCCATGTCCTTAATTCCATATGTTTGTAATTTTTCTAGCAATATGGTATGGTCAAGCGTATCAAAGGCTTTCGAAAGATCCAAGAATATAGTAATAGGAACTTCATTATTATCCATTTCTAATGTTAATTTATTTACTAATTCTATAGCAGCTAATTCAGTGGAATGATTTTTTCTGAAACCATATTGACTTTGGTAAAACAATTAATTTTCAGTAAAATATTCATATATTTGGTTGTACATTATTTTTTCGAAAACCATTGATATGCTAGGCAAAACAGACACAGGGCGATAATTTTCTAAAAGGGTTTCATCACTTTTCTTAAAAATGGGTGTAACTTTGGATATCTTTAATTTATCCGGAAAGATACCGGTCTGGAAACATGATTAATTATTTTAGCGATAGGTTTGCTTAATTCATTTTTCACAAATTTTAACAATTTATTAGTGAGTTGATCTATACCTTGAGATGTTTTTGGCTTTATATCATCTATGACTTTTATGATGTCAATTTCTGAAACCTCTTTAAATTTAAAAGTATTCTGAGAAGCATTTGAAATATACATTCGAAAATTATTATCATTTGATGGCAAAATAGTACTGGCAAGTTTTGGTCCAATTTCTACATAGTACTTGTTAAAAGCATCGACTATCAAATTAAAATCATTAACACAATGGCCATCTATATTGAAAGACAACGGACAGCTATTTTTACCAGCATCTTTGTTTAAAGTTGAATTAATCAAACTCCATGTCTTTTTAATGTCAGATTTAGAGTGACAGAAACAGCTTTCATAATAATTCTTCTTAGCATTCCTGATGCATTGTCTAAGTATTTTGTTATAAGAATTTAAATTGAACTTTTTAGATTCATAATCCAAGGAGGAGACAGAAGTTTTCTTAAAGTCACGATACAATTTGTCTCTATAGACAATAGACTTCAGTATTCCAACTGTTATCCATTTCTGTTTCTTATGCCTATACTTGTTGAATTTAACCCTTTTCTTTGCAAAATTTTTGTTCAGAAATTTTCCCAATAAAATGTCTAATTTGTTATAACTGTCATTTACATCAACTCCAATTACATTATTTAGAAAAAGTGACGCTTCATCACTATTTAGGTCTTCTTTAAATTTAAGGTATGAGTTATGTACAGTAAGATTTATATAACGGTATGATTTTGTGTTTTTCTGGTGTAAATAGTCAAACATTAGAAAGCAGGGTAAGTGATCAGAAATTTGATTCAGCAAAATACCAGAGATTGAATTTGTAAAGCTGGGAGAAAATTTTGAGAAAATATTATCAATTAGCGAACCTGATTGGTGTGTTTGCCTGGTTGGGAAAGTGATGTTTGGGAGGAATCCAGATGATATAATATTTTCTAAATAATTGTTTATGTGAGAGTTAATCTGAAATTTTAAGATGTCTAAATTAAAATCTCCAACAATCACTATATTTTGTTTTCTTTCATATATTTGAAAAATTTGACTCATATCTTCAATAAAAGAATCAATATTATCCACCCCCGGTCGAGGTGGTCTATAAATGTTGACAACTACTAATTTGTCAGTGTGACAGTCATTGCCTATTTTACGCTCAAATGATAATTCTAAAAATTGCCCATCCCAAAGTGGTGATATAAGGTTTGGATTGAGCTCCTTAAATGAAATACCATTTTTAATATATATAGCTGTTCCACTATGTGCATGACTTGCCTTTTGAAAGAAGCTTATATCCATCTAGTTGAAGAAGAGACGTATCCGAGTCGCTGCTGAGCCAGGTCTCTTGAAGGCAGATCACCGAAGGTATGCAACCCTTGCTCCTATAATTTTCCACGTAGACTTGAATTTCCTGGAATTTAGCATTAAAACAAATAGAACTGGCAGGTGATTTGTAAGGTAGTCAAAGGTGTAGGATTTTGCCCCTAATTGATAATGGAGTCTGTGATGAACTGCAGAGATGTCTCGAGGCTAAATGTTTAAAGTCTGTTTGTTGGAACTCTCAAAATTACAGAAAGTTTACAAGCAATGTCTATCTATATATAAATACGTATTACGTATCTATCTGTATTACGGGCAACGGAAATTAAGAGAGAAATGATGCAATAATCTATTGACTGATAACGATACATAAAAATACAAATTAGGTGAAGCGCACAATAAAACATAGGTTGCGCAGCAGCAAACCTTCAGCGAATAACACCTTTAGAAGATTACAATAATATCATAAAATTGGTGTGTTAACGAAATTGCTTATAGGTATGCAACAGCGGTTGAGTAGTGGCCTTCAATTATCTCTATTTGCCCGCTGCCCTGCCATCTTCCCATCTGCTTGCCAGGATTTGTAAAATCAGGAAAAGGTCTCATTAGAGTAATTTATGCATATCATGGTATAGTTTCATGCATGTATAAAAGTATAGGTTATGAGGTTTCCAATGATTCATAAAGTGTTATACGCATGAAAAAGCACTGCTACATTGCATAGGTAATTTTTTTATAAAATTGCATTACTGTATATGCAATTGCGGACAAGTTTTGGCTCCGACATAAAAAAAATTATTTTAAATATTTTTTCTCAATATTACACTATAGAATAGCCATCTGTCAGACCATGAAAAGGCATAAATAGACCATATAAGCCACATGTGTACCAAACTTCATCCATGTATATGGAATAGTGACCGGATGTTGGGCCAGAAACAAAACATAAATTTTTATTATTTTTTTCAATATTTCAAAAAGTATATAATATTTTCCATCAGACCTTTCAAAAGGCACAACTGGACGGTATTGAACATATGTGTACCAAACTTTATCCATGTTCATGAAATAGTGACCGAGTCTTAGCCCAAATAACAAAAAAAAATGTTTTTAAATTTTTTCTCATTTTTTCAAAAAAGTATAGAATATCTGTCAATGAGACCATCAAAAGGCACAACTAGAGCATATAGGCCACATGTGTACCAGATGTCATCCATGCACATGCAATAATGACCGAACCTTGGCCCGGAAACGAAAAATAATAATTTTTATATTTTGTTAATTATTTCAAAAAGTATTTACAGTCCTTGTCATATTTACGTGGAATCTCAATTTTTTTTTCTATGCTTTTGAACTGTGATGTCAGAGATGACTATATTCTAGCATTGCAATATATGTAAATTAACTACAAGCTGTGATGTCATTTCAAACTGGGTCAGATTCCCCAGCTTCTAGCCAATGTTGATCCTCCTGAACTGAGCGTCACAGTTTCAACACAGTGTCAGAGTAAGAGTTTTATCAGGGATAGCCCCTACAACTACGTCATCACAGCTTGATAGCCAATGGGCTGAACGTAAACTACGTCATCACAGTTCAAACATTGATATATTGAAGGAAGCATTACATTTTTGATCCCAATGATTTATCACAGCAATCACCAGTGTAATCCTACCAAATGGCCGCGTTTTGAGCATTCGCAGTAGACCACTGTTATAATCCCCACAGAGTTGTTTGATAAATCTACAAACTTGCTGACTTACAACTTTAAACTTTGATGGAAGTTGGAATAAACAGAAGGCTTTGACAATTTGTTTGCAAACACATGGCTTATGTTATGTATATTTGTTCTAGCAGCCCATTGGCTGAGAGGCTGTGATGTCAAACTTGCATGGGTTTTTCCCAGACCCAATTTTAACTCTGACACTGAGTTGAAACTGTGATGCTCAGTTTGGTGGATCGGCATTTGTTAGAAGTTGGGGAATCTGATCTAGTTTAAAATGACATCACAGCTTGTAGTTAATTTACATATATTGCAATGCTAGAATAGAGTCATCTCTGACATCACAGTTCAACAGCATAGAAAAAAAAATTGAGATTCCACGTAATATGACAAGGACTGTAAGATCTATTCATCAGACCATCAAAAGGCACAACTAGACCATACAGGCTAGATGTGTACCAAATTTCATCCACATACATTCAATAGAGGCCGAGTGCTGGGCCGGAAACGATCTATCCGCCCGCCGCCCGCCCGGCGGACGGACAGCATTTTTACCCAAGTGATTACAATACCTTCTTCGAACTTCGTTCGCTGAAGGTAAAAAGATGTGGAGAACCTGCTATGTCCTCTGTTGCCTTCCATACACAAAAACCTGATAGGTAACTTGGTTTTGTCATCTGTCAATTCTGCCATGGTATATTGTTGATTAAATGCCACTTCAAATATTTGGTCATACTTAACATATTTCAATTGTTATTCACCATTTAACTGACTTGCAAACCGTCATTTTAATTTGAAACCCTAAAGTCAGTTACTTCCCTCAAATGATGGCATGATGACATTGTTATAATATTAATTGAAGTAAAACCATCCGTTTTTACCTTCAGCGAACGAAGTTCGAAGAAGGTATTGTTATCACTTTGGTCAAAAGTTGTCCGTCCGCCGGGCGGGCGTCCGGGCGGCGGGCGGTCGGGCGGCGGGCGGATAGATAGTTTCCGGGCCAGTACTCGGCCCCTATTGAATGTACATGGATGAAATTTGGTACACATGTAGCCTGTATGGTCTAGTTGTGCCTTTTGATGGTCTGATTGATAGAACTTTTGTAATTTTTGAAATACTGAGAAAAATATAAGAAAATTATTTTTTTCGTTTCCGGACTAGGACTCAGCCCGTATTGCATGCACATGGATGAAATTTGGTACACATGTAGCCTGTATGGTGTAGTTGTGCCTTTTGATGGTCTCATGGATGGACATTATGTACTTTATGAAATATTGACGAAAATATTGAAAACTTTTTTTTTTCATTTCCGGGCCAGGAATCAGCCCCTGTTACATGTACATGGATTACATTTTTTACACAAGTAGCCTATATGGTCTAGTTGTGTCTTTTCATGGTCTGATTGATTGACATTCTATACTTTTTGAAATATTGAGAAAAATTTATTAAATTTTTTTTCATTTCGGGTCAAAACTTGATCACAATTGCAAGTACATGGATGAAATTTGTTACAAATGTCACCTATATGATAAATTTGTGTCTCTTGTGGGTGTGATTCATTGATATTCTATACATCTTGAAATATTGACAAAAAAATATTAAAATTATTTTTTGTTTTCAAGCCAAAACTTGGCCATCATTGTATGTCCATAGATGAAAGTTTATATAGGCCTACATTCCCTATATAATATTTCAGTGCCCTTTGTTGGTCTGCTTCATAGTTACTCTTCATACTTTTTGAAACATTCTGACCCATACCTCTCAACTTATTCCTTGTTTATGCATGAAACTGCTCCATATTATGTGTATATTGGTCTGGTAAGATCTTTCCATCCTTCCACATACCATGGCATGCAGGTGGCCATATTGCCGGGCATATAGCTAATTTCAGACCAAGATCGGGCCACTATTGCAAATATTACCTGCAATGTAGTTCACATCACTTTTATGGTGTAATGGTCTCCTTTTAAAATGTTGTTTTTTTTCGCTGAAGGTTTGCTGCTGCGCAGCCTATGTTTTAGGATACTATTGTTTCAATGACTTTGCCCATGTACATCCCATTCTGTATTTTAATATTTCATAAATTTGACAAGTACAATGAGTAAACAAATTTCCATGCGACATAATAAAGATGAAGAAATGGATGGGGCAATACAACATTGTACATATGATCAATATCTAGTCAATGCATACATAAACTGTATTACATATGTACAATAAATATAACATCAGCAGCAACAAACCAAAATGTGTGTAAACTGGATTTGATGTGGTTGAGGAACGGTGTGCTTCACAGCTACAGTCTATAAGCCCAGTTGATATGCAGTCACCGCATGCAATTCTAGCAGTCACCGCATGCAATTCTAGCCTGAGTCCCAAACAGAATTAATGCCATGTCATTGGCTCAGTCAACATTTTATGCTTGGAGATGATGGTTATGCATGAGAATACAGGGCCCGGACCAACGTGACAAGTGTTTGTTGTGGTTGGATAGATAGGACTGTGCACACAGTAGCACCACCAGCCACACTCACTGTTGTTCAATGTTGTATTTCGCATGGATCTGGGTTTATACTCGAAGAGTGAGTGACTCAAGAAAGTGAGAGAGTGCACGGGGGATAACTAGGGTGTTGTATCCGGTGGTATCTGAACAATGGTAGCCTAATTTTAAGACATGAGGTGGACACAGCAATGACTCTAATGAGGTGAAGGGTGATTAACACTGCTGTCCAAGTACTTGCATATGAATGATATGATGATCAAACCATGCCATCAGGGCAGAATTTGTCAGTTCAGCTTGTCACACCAGCAGGTGAATATGCCATCTGGGGATTAAAATCTGTCATGAATAATGGGCTGGGTGACCTTCAGATTTTCATTATAATGATTTTATGATGATAGAAAATTCGATTTTATGTCCCAAATTCCTCAAGGTGATTTTTTTGAAAGCAAACAACAAACTGATTTGCATTTGATGTGTGATCTAGCAGAGATGTCAAAATTATATTATCTGTAAGGTCCTCTGACTTGTTTTTAACTTCATCACGAAAATGAACTTTCATGAGTGATAACAATTAGTTTGCGCATTCCACTGAAAATAAAAGTGACCTTGAGCTTGAATTACCTGCACAAATACAGATATATAATTTCACCAAATAATTTTCACCAAATTGCTGCTATAGTATATAGCCAACATACTAGTGCCAAAACAACTCTGCTGACCTGCCGTCTGTTTTGTAAATGAATTTATCAATGTGACATACTGACTTCACCCTTTGGAATTCCCAAATAGCCGCAGTTGACACTCTCTGGCCACTGGTCACTTTGGTGTCTGTTACCATAGCAGCCGACATCCTGTAGCCATGGCAACTTGTATCCTGTTGCTCTGTTACTGCAACAACTTTTCTCATATGAGCTCAACACTTGCCAGGTTCACTCAATGAAAAACCAAGTGTTTGAGCATAATATTATGAACCTTCAGGAGGATCTAATCAAGGTTGTCCAGTCATTTTATATGGCAAGGTCTGGTAAATAAATCTATTTGTCTCTACTTGTCCATCTGATACCTGTAATAAGTGGTTTAGCACTGGCTGCCCTGCATCTTTTCTAAGGTGAGGAGAATTTAATCACTGGAAGCAACATCAGAGCTTGGTTCGGCCACTCAACACTCTCATCTGACCCATCTCTTTGTAATCAAACACCCTAGTTTGTCATCAGGCAATCTGCTCTCTCACTTTGTCTTTCTGCCCACCGAGCAATCTTCGCAGGATTCCTTTGGAGCTTTTCGGCTTCAAACAGCTTTGGAGGTGCTAGACACTTCTGCCACCAGCTCACAAAGGAGAACAAAGAGAAAGGAGGAATTCATTTAATTAGTTTGCGAGATAAATCGCTGGTTCTGGTCTAGTACTTGGCAAATGTGACTGCTTCTTAATTGCTTTGCTTAGTTGGTGGGTTTCTGGTCAAGGTCTTGGTGTCTCTGATGATGGAATTGTAGTTTGGATAAATGCAATGGTACTATGCTAGTGTTTGGTTGCTTGCATGTATTGAACCGGAAAAGAACAACAATGACCAACGTCGACCAGTCTTCCCATTTGAATTCTTCACATGGTCTTTGCAGAGAGTGAAGTAAAGACACCCTCAGATATTTTGGAATAATAGGAGTGGAAACTAATTGTTGCATGGCTTACAGCTATTCAGGTTGTTGTTCCCTGAAAGGCAACACATTTTGTCTGGTGGTAAAGAAACGTCTTGTATCTAAACATGTCAAGACCAGAAGACAACTATCACACACAATTTTTGAAACTAACGCATTTTGTTGGCTTGTTCGAAAAATCTCATCAATTTATACGATACAAATTTCGTTTCAACCAATTGTTGTTAGATGAAAATATTCTCCTTCGTTAAGGCTACCTTGTTCCTTGGTATTGGCTATTGTGATTACATTTAATCCAAATAAAATATACTTCAACAAGTTTGATGAGCATGCAATCTGGAACACTAAAATAGAAAAACTAATATCACCAACAGAAAATATCAGTCCTCAAATGTAAGATACAGATTGATTTATCAGGTAATCAGAAAGTAATTATTAGATGGGTAAGTGGTCGTGTTTTCTTCTACGATAGCATGTTTACAATTTGAGATTGCAATAAAGAGACTGTTTTCTCTAACCTACAGTAAGTGATTGCTTGCTACTCTGAATAATAATGTACAGGAGTAAAACAAGAGAAATGGTGCACGGAAGTGTGGTCGATGCTGGCAATTTATCCTATCCTATCTATCCTGTGCTCACCAAACACTTGTCAAGTTGCGCTGGGTCCTGGATTCTCATGCATAACCATCATCTCCAAGCATCAAATGTGGACTGAGCCTCTGACATGACATTAATTCTGTTTGGGACTCTGGCTAGAATTGCATGCCTTGACTGCAAATCAACTATACAGGATATCACACCCTTACTCAACTCCATCACTACTGTGTCTGCATATTTGGGTTCAGTCACTGGTACAAACATATTTTTCAGTATGTGAGAAGTGAGTCAATGGACGTGTTGTCTTTCTTTAGTTATTATTGCTAAAGATTTACTGTGTCAAAAACATGTTCCAGTAATTGTCATATTGGCTCTACGACAACTGCTGGCATGCAAAATCATCACTAAGTCTCATAGATGCAATGCCGTATGCAAACTGGAAGACCCTGGCACAACATAATGTTTTATTTTGGTAAATGACATGACACTGTTAACATGGAGGGAAACAAATGAAATGAGGGTTCCCATTCCCAATTATCTGGCAATTTATAAATGATAGTTAGCATACTAAGAATGTGCAAGTGGACAGCAGATGAGTTTTTTAATTAAATTGTTTAAGTGGCATATCAACCATATCATGGAAGACACCATAAGCTATTCAAATGTCCACAACGGATATCAAATATAAAACCTCCCATTAGTGTCTCAAATTATTTTCACAGATTGCAAACAACTTGAACAAAAGATATAGTGTATCTTCTCTTTTCTCACTCGAAGTACAGAATAAACAACCATTTCTGGGCCAATTCCTTTACCAAATCACCACAAATAGCCAAATGGGACTCAAGCCGATCTTGCTTATTCCAAGTCTGTCTCAGGAGTTCCAACAGATTGCCAGTTTAGCCTGGGGACATCTCTGCAGTTCATCACAGACTCCATTTATCAATTAGGAGAAAACCCTACACTTCTGATTACCTCTTGATTACCTGCTAATTCAATCTGTATAGCACCAATAGAGACCTGATGCATTTTTCTGTAGTTACTATTACTTTGTCTATTTTGCTGCAGGCTTAACTGGCTTTCTAGAAAGAATGGGAAGATGTGGAGAAACTTGTCATTGGATCAAAACAGGTTGTAACATTAACATATATGTCAACTTTGATTGTGGTTGCAGGTGATGATAAGTCGTGCGCACATTCAGAAAGCAACCATAAGGCCCAAATTTTCATCTATAGTTTGAACTTGGTTTGTGGATAAACTAGGTTTAAACCCAGTTTAAGATATTAAAACTTAAGTTTTTCTTTTCTCGAAATTTTCATGTCTGGTTTTAAAAACCGACCAGGTTTTTCTTTGGTTTTAGCAGAAACCTGCTCAGGGGTGGTTTAACTCCTGGTTTTGGAAGCCTTCAGTGTGGATTTTGCGTCTGAAAAGTCAGATTTCCTTTTCACTGATCTAGTTAAGGATATCAGTTGTGCTCTGAATTCTTTTTTGCCAAGAATATTTTTATTCGAAATTTTTTTTCCAAGTTCCCCACCCCTGACATTTTTTCCCAAAATTTTTCGAAATTTTCCCCCCCAAAAATGCTTCTTTGTCATATTTTGTTTCAACATTTCTTTTTTCCATAAATCCCCCATCTGGACATTTTTTTCTAATTCTTCTTTTATTTCCCATTTTTTTCCCCAAAAATACTCTTTATACATTTTTTTTTTTCATGCATGTTTCTATCGTAACATTTTATTAGGAGAATAGTAATGCAAGTATTTGCAGCTCATTACAATTTATTGTCTTTAAAATGAATCTTTTGGGTTGAGATGTTGCCGTCGTCATGCTTTGGCATTTACATAATCATTCATTCCATTACTCATTATCTATTCAAACTGTTGTATCTCCCATTTTTGATTTTTTACAATTTTTTCATGCTCTCTCTGTTCATATTCCCCTTTTTGTCTTCTCTTTCTTTCTTCATTTCTTTTTAATCTGGTTTCTTTTGTTATTTCATTTGGTCTTCTTTTTTCATCTTTTTGCTTCTTCATTTGCAGTCATCCTCATTTTCTACCTCTTCTCTTTTCTTCACTTTCGGTTATCTCCTTCTTTCATGGCCTATTCCATCCCTTTCCTCCTTCTTTTCTTTTTTTAAATATTTTTATTCCTTTTTCTTTTCATATTTCTTATATTTCTTCTCCTTTCAGCTTTTTTCTTTAATTATGACTGTATTATTTGTTCATTTTTTTTTCTTTATCTCCTTACTTGTTATTTCCTGTTCTTCTAGTTCTTTCTTCTTCTTGAGTTATCTTTCTTATGTTTTTTTTCCTTTTTGTGTCCGAGAGCAGGGCCTCGGGCCCTTTGTCGTCATCAATGGGATTGTCATATCAAAGTTGGTGTGGATCGAAAAGCATTTCACAGATGCAAGAACAACCCAAAGTTATGATGCCATTATGATGCCCAGTGTTTACACTGTTGCACTAGATGCCCTGGCTTTAACCTTATGTCTCACTGCTCTAAATAGTTAACTTTAATCCCCCAAATTCCTAGTTACTCAGCAGACGATTTCTGAGAAGCATCTTCTTCTTCTTCCCTTTGGCCCTTCCGCCCTGAGACAAAGTGGGGTGCACCACAACCTGAGATTTATGCTTCAGCCAATTACTAAAGATAGACAGATAGACACATAGATAGACAGATAGATAGATTGATAGGTAGATTGATATATCTATAGATAGAATGCAACTTTTAACAATTTATAGAGATGTGTTAATGTAATGATCATATCCCATTGAGTTATAAGGGTTATTAAATTGCTCGAGGACACGGTGCATGCATTGCATGCTATTTTTCTTCTTCCTCTTCTTTTTAATTATGCTCTTACTTTCTTCCTAATTTCCGAATGCTTTTCACTCTTCTTCACTTTCTTCTTAGTTTCTCGTCTCATCTATCTTCTTTGAAATTTTTCTAAATTAAGTTCATGTGCAATGTGCATTTCTTCAACATTTCTTGTGACCATACTCCCTGATTTTGCTTTAATTTCCTTTCAATCTGTTATTTTCTCCTTCTAGCATTCTTCTTTTTATTGCTTATTGTTTCTTCCTCTTTGTTTACTACTTTTCTTTTGTTCCTTACTTATCTTTTTAAATTTTGCTTCTTCTTGTTTCATAGAACTGGGTGCAAACTGAGTTTAAACTCGGTCTCCATTAAACCTGGTCTAGCCAAGGTTTGTCAGACATGAAAATTCGGTTTTTAAACTGGGTCTAAACTCAAGTTAAACTTGGTTTATCGAAACTGGGTTTAACTAGGTAAAACCCTGGGTTAAACCAAGTTTAAACCTAACATGAAAATTTGGGCCCAAATGTTTCATCACAGAAATTACAAATTGATGAATTCAACTACAACTAGTTAAATAAATTACAACTGACTAAATTCAACTTTTCAAAAAGTGATTTTAAAAAAAGGGTGAAACGCAAGATTCATGAGCAAATAGGTTCTCATTTTTAGCAGCGCAGCTGCTCTTACTCCTAGAATTTTTCAACATACTCTGACCATATATGCGATCGCACTGTTACACCTATCACTCTGAAACTTGCCATATGGTCTCATCATGAGTTTATCTGGCTTCCATCAACTTTTGGTAAACTTCTGTGACAATCATTTTTTTATTTACTCAACTAAAAAGCTAGTTTTTCCCGGGAAATTTAAATGATTGTAAATGGTGAGCTGCTGCTGCTCTGCTGCTGCACTGACGGCCAGACACTGTGTACACACCAAGTGACCTTATTAAGGAGTTCTCTTGTTTACATTTAGCTGGTTCTCATATACAGAGCAAACAACAGACTTTGCCATGTAGCCAGTATGCTATCTTATAGTACAAATAATACACATCCAAAATTAGAAGTCAATCAGTTTTAAAAGTTTGCTTTGAGATTAGGCAGTTTTAGTACATTTTAGTGCATTTTTTACTTGAATTTAAAGCCCAAGTTGTACTGTTCATTGGTCAGTGGGTTGCCACTCCAAACTCATCAGTGACAGATTATTCAGGCCTGCGCTGCTTAAAGTGCTTGCATGTTATTTTTAAAATTACAATTACAAGAAAAAAATTATCTTTAAAAAAAACAATAAAGACAGCAGGTCAAACTCATATCCCCTTTCGAAATTATTAGAATAAAATGGTTTCCTCATCCTCTGATATGCCTTCTCAGTCAGATTTTGTTGACCAATCCCAACTGACTTCAGAAAACACCACAAGTGACTAGTTGATCAAAATGTGGCTGACTGAGTTGAAAATGAAAATCAACTGACCTAGAACTTCAACTTATTCGACTGACTCCAGGGTCTAGGGCAGGCACTGCATGATTTTAGAGATATCATTAAGTTAATTTATTTGATATGCATGTACGTATATCAGCAACGATAAAATAGAAGCGTTTCCAACTCTTTTTTCTCAACTTTTTTTTGGAAAATGATAAAACTTTTGTTAGAGTGTTGAAAACCTTATGCCAGTCCTCATGAATCTTATTTGTGACAAAATGTAACACTTCTTTATTCCACATTAACAGTGGTCAGACCTTTGCTAATGGCTATTTCAACAATTCCCTGTTGAAAAACAGAGCAGTGTGTGTTGTCTTTGAAGTGACTGCACAATACCATGACTTCCACATCCTCTCCCAAATATGCTGCACAGCACTTCGCATATTGTCCACTCTGTCTTTGCAGAAAAAACACAAGCCAGAGGAGGTTTATAAATTGTTTAATAGAAGCCGGCCATCCATCTCAAGTGGCATGGGACCCTGTTGCTGTTGTTCCTCAGGGCTCTGTTGGGTTCTTGGTAGACGGCTGTCCCTCCTTTTTGAGAGGTTTCGACTCTTCATGCATGTTGTGTGACCCGACAAGTCGTTTGGCGGAAATCTGATGTCCTACCAACAAAAGCAAGACTGAAATACTCATGCTGTGAATTCACACTTTAAAGACAGATTGGTAAGCTGGCTGGCAATCTGTCTCAGACTGGATATTGGTTAAAGAATACTGATTGTCAGAACAAAGAAAAATGGTTCAGGTGTAACCAGACTTTTTCATTGTCACAACCATCATCTCAATAAATGATGAACATTCGGCTTGGTGAGACACATGACAACCAATAAATTTGTTATGCACAGAGACCCTTACAGGTTGTCAAAACTGTGGTTACATTATAATGCACACATGCATATACATCATTACCTTCCAGCAACTGTCACCATTATCAACACTTATCCAACATCCAACCACAATGCATCAGTCTGGTTGAAGAGTCATCATTTAAGTAGTCCCACTTAAATTCAAGTGGTTTTGATAGATGATGAAAAATCACCTGGAACAATGTCAAATGAAAGAAAAAAGTTTTGGAGCTTCACTTGCAATCTGTCTTTTTCACATGTAATACCTTTTGGCTCCGGGGTTGAAATTGATGTCTCTGAGATTAAGGTGTCTTATGTTCCGTCATAAATCACTGCATCATAGGTGGATGGCTTGTGAGGGATTGGAAGATCGCAGGAAGAAATTAAACTGCATTAAGTATGATATCAAGTCTTGAAAATTGATGTATAGTGATAAATTAGTATAAGGTTGGATTTATTGCAACATAATTTGAAATGTTCACCAAACTTTTAACACTTGTAGGCATGCATTAGTGATAGAGTTTTCAGAGATTCATCAAACATATACAGTTGTGCTTGAAAGTTTCTGAACCCCTGGCACTTCTTACCTTATTTGTGCGCATCTCTCTAACAAACACAGGAATTGCTTTTAAAATGGGTTAATAATAAACTGAACACCATCTTTTGCATGTAAACATATATCCATTACAAATAATTACATTTAAATACAATTTTATGATTAAAGTCTGGAAAACTATGTATTCAAAAGTTTCTGAACCCTTCTGAAACGTATACAATCAACAATTTGTTTGGCCCTATTTTCTGAAGTAAATGCTTCCAAACATTTCTTATGACTATGGACTAAATATTGGCAGATTTTCCCAGGGATTTTTGACCATTCTTCAAAAGAGTATTTTCTAAGCCCTCGTACACTGGTGGGTCGTCTGACGTGAACTGCTTTGTCAAATCTGACCAAGGCAAATCTAATGTATTTTGATTGGGAAACTGTCCAGGCCATTCTAGAATCCTAAATTGGAGGGATTCTAACCAAAATTTAATTAGATTTGCTTGTATACTTTAGGTAATTGTTCTGCTGGAAGACCCACTTGCGGCCAAGCTTCAGGCTTATAAGTGAAAGCTGTACGTTTTCTAAGCGCATATCTTGATATTTCACAGAATTCATTATGATATTAACTATAGTTTATTCTCCTGTCCCATTTATGGCAAAACAAACCCATTCCATGATGGAGCTACAGTTATCATTCATAGTTGGGAGGATGTTACGTTCCTTGAAAGTAGCACCTTTCAGATGTCAGACATAGCCGTTTTTGATTATGACAAAAACATACAAAAAAACCTGACTGTACTTCACTAAAAACATTTTGATGAATTGTATGATTATTGGAACCATGTCCTGTGGACAGACTAATTAAAAATCAAACCACTTGGCCAAAGTCAAAATTGCTTAATATGGCATCATGAAGGTGCTACTTTCAAGGAACATAACGTCCTCGTAATTCTGAAAGATATCATTGGCTCCATCATGGAATGGGGTTGTTTTGCCATAAATGGGACAGGAGAATAAACTATACTTAGTATCATAATGAATTCCGTGAAATATCAAGATATGCGCTTAGAAAACGTACAGCTTTCACTTATAAGCCTGAAGCTTGGCCGCAAGTGGGTCTTCCAGCAGAACAATTACCTAAAGTATACAAGCAAATCTAATTAAAATTGGTTAGAATCCCTCCAATTTAGGATTCTAGAATGGCCTGGAAAGTTTCCCAATCAAAATTCATTAGATTTGCCTTGGTCAGATTTTACAAAGTAGTTCACATCAGACGACCCACAAGTGTACGAGGGCTTAGAAAATACTCTTTTGAAGAATGGTCAAAAATCCCTGGGAAATCCGCCAATATTTAGTCCATAGTCATAAGAAGTGTTTGGAAGCATTTACTTCACTAAAATAGGGCCAAACAAATTGTTGATTGTATACGTTTCAGAAGGGTTCAGAAACTTTTGAACACACCGTTTTCCAGACTTTCGTCATAAAATCATTCTTAAATGTAATTATTTGTTATGAATATATGTTTACATACAAAAGACGGTGTTCAGTTTTATTATTAACCATTTTAAAAGCAATTCCTGTGTTTGTTAGAGAGATGCAAACAAATAAGGTAAGAAGTGTCAGGGGTTCAGAAACTTTCAAGCACAACTGTATTGTGCTGAAAGATCACTTATGTGACCCAGCATAACACTGGAGTATTAACAAGTGGCTGTGAAGGATCTACTCTACAGTGCACTGACACTGCACTCCCTCCTTTCGTCAACATTTTTTGGGGTCAGATTCTGAACACTCCTACTAGACAAAAATAAGAGTTTAAAAAGATCTTGCATTTCAGTACTTTGTCTTTGGTGTTTGAAATATGTCAAAGTGGTTGGCCTGGGCAAGTAAAATATCACTTTATGCTGACCCCTATAATTGATAAATGGAGTCTGTGATGAACTGCAGAGATGTCCGTAGGCTAAGCTTTCAAAATCTCTTTGTTGGAACTTGCAAAATGACAGAGTTAGCAATGTCTCTCTATCTAACTGTATCATCATTAGCAATTTTATTAAAAAGCATGCAGTAGAAATTATAAAAGGAATTATGCATTAAATGATAATGTGAGAATGATATGTATGCTGAAAAACAATGCAAAATAATTTGTGAGATAAATATGATAGATAACTTGGTTTTGTCATCTGCTCTGCCATAGTTGATTGTGCCACTTCAGCAACTTGATAATACTTATCTTCTATTTACCATGACCTATTCATTATTGAATTGACACGCAGAGTTACAGATATTTGAAATTCAAGACCTCTAAATCAATTATTTTCTTCAAACCATGACATGATGACAATTTAATGATGCTAATTACAGTAAAACCCATTGTTGTGGTGTGCCATCTGGTTTTCCGGATACAGTTTGGTCAATACAAGTAATTATTTTGGAAACATGCCACTCCATATCATATTTCTACCATGAATTTGAAAAATAAATAAAAAATGTTTGTACCATAACAAAGATAAAGAAATTGACCGGAGTATGACACCATAATAAAACCCACATAGGGTGGTGGATCAGACCACTGAAACCAATGAGTGTGCCATATAACATGGTATATGATTGGTATAAAATTAATGCCAATGTATACACAACAAACACATATCAGCAGCATCAAACCCAAATATGCCCACACAGGATATGATGTGGCTGAGGAACGGTGTGCCTCATCGCTATAGTCTGTAAGCCCAGTTGATATGCAGTTGCCACATGCAATTCTAGCCTGAGTCCCAAACAGAATTAATGCCATGTCAGAGGCTCAGCCCGCATTTGATGCTTTGAGATGATGGTTATGAATGAGAATACTGGACCCGGACCAACTTGACAAGTGTTTGTTGTTGGTTGAATATGGCACCACCAGCCACACTCACTGTTGTTCAATGTTGTATAGTGCATGGATCTGGGGTTCTATTCAAAGAGCGAGTGACTCAAGACAGTGAGAGAGTGGACGGGGGATAACTAGGGTGTTATGTCTAGTGGTATCTGCACAATGGTAGCATAATTTTAAGACATGAGGTGGACACAGCAATGAGGTGAAGGGTGATTAACACTGCTGTCCAAGTACTTGTATACATATGAATGATATGATGATCAAAACATGCCATCAGGGCAGAATTTGTCAGTTCAGCTTGTCACACCAGCAGGTGAATATGCCATCTGGGGATTAACATCTGTCATGAATAATGGGCTGGGTGACCTTCAGATTTTCATTATAAGGATTTTATGATGCTGGAAAATTCGATTTTATGTCCCAACTTCCTGAAGGTATTTTTTTGCGAGCAAACAAACTGACTTGAATTTGACATGTTATCTAGCAGAGATGTCAAAATTATATTATCTGTAAGGTCCTCTGACTCGTTTTATTAACTTCATCACGACAATCAACCTTCAAATCATGAGTGATAACAATTAGTTTGCACATTTCGCTGAAAATAAAAGTTACCTTGAGCTTGAATTACCTGCACAAATACAGTTTTTCAATTAATCCTAACAACATACAATATATAATTTCACCCCATAATTTTCGCCAAATTGCTGCTATAGTATAGCCAACATACTAGTGCCAAAACAACTCTGCTGACCTGCAGTCTGTTTTGTCAATGAATTTACCAATGTGATATACTGACTTCACCCTATGGAATTCCCAAATAGCCTCAGTTGACACTCTCTGGCCACTGGTCACTTTGGTGTCTGTTACCATAGCAACCTACATCCTGCAGCCATGGCAACTTGTATCCTGTTGCTCAGTGACTGCAACAACTTTTCTCGTATGAGCTCAACTTCGCACTTGCCTGGTTCACTCAATGAAAAACCAAGTGTCTGAGCATATTCAGGAGTATCTAATCAAGGTTGTCCAGTCATTTTATATGGCAAGGTCTGGTAAATAAATCTATTTGTCTCTACTTTTCTGTCCATCTGATACCTGTAATAAGTGGTTTAGCACTGGCTGCCCTGCATCTTTTCTAAAGTGAAGAGAATTTAATCACTGGAAGCAACATCAGAGCTTGGTTCTGGCCACTCAACACTCTCATCTGACCCATCTCTTTGTAATCAAACACCCTGGTTTGTCATCAGGCAACCTGCTCTCTCACTTGGTCTTTCTGCCCACTGAGCAATCTTCGCCGGATTCCTTTGGAGCTTTTCGGCTTTAAAGAGCTTTGGAGGTGCTAGACACTTCTGCCACCAGCTCACAAAGGAGAACAAAGAGGAAGGAGGAATTCATTTAATTAGTTTGTGAGATAAATCGCTGGCTCCGGTCTGGTACTTTAGCAAGTGTGATTGCTTCTTAATTGCTTTGCTTAGTTGGTGGGTTTCTGGTCAAGGTCTTGGTGTCTCTGATGATGGAATTGTAGTTTGGATAAATGCAATGGCACTATGGTAGTGTTTGGTTGGTTGCATGTATTGAACTGGAAAAGAACAACAATGACCACTGTCGACCAGTCTTCCCATTTGAATTCTTTGCATGGTGTTTGCGTAGAGTGAAGGGAAGACACCCTCAGATATATTGGATTAATAAGAGTGGAACATAATTGTTGCATGGCATACAGCTATTCAGGTTATTGTTCTCTGAAAGGCAACACATTTTATCTGCTGGTAAAGAAACATCTTGTATCTAAACATGTCAAGACCAGATGGCAACTGTCACACACAATTTTTGAAACTGATGCATTTTGTTGGCTTATTTGAAAAATCTCATCAATTTATATGACATAAATATCCTTTCAGTGACCTAGAATTGGAACCAGAGTAATGATTCTGAAATATCTCACACCAAAATCCTGAATTTTAATTGCCTTAAGGAGTAGATTTTGGGCAACCAATTGTTGTCTGATAAAAACGCTTTCCTTTATTAAGGCTACCTCCATTCTTGGTATTGTCTTTTGTGATTACATTCTAACCAAATTAAATAAACTTCAACCAGTTTCTCCCAATCACCACTTTTATGATGAGCATGCAATCTGAAAAACTAAAGTAGAAAAACTAATAGCGAGATACCAATTGATGAAGCAAGTAGTCAGCAGGTAATTATAAGATTGGTAAGTGGTTGTGGTTTCTGCTACGATATGCATGATTAAAATTTCAAATTGCAATAAACAGACTGTTTCTCTAACTTACAGGGAGTGATTGTTTGATACTCTGAATATTAGAGTAAAACAAGAGGAATGGTAGTGAAATAAAAATCATGTCACAAAGGTCTGTATTTATTCACTCACCAGAGCTTTCGCCCATCTCTCATGGGCTTCTTCAGCTATCTGTTGTTCTCAGTTTGTCACATGACTGCTCACAGTCAAGTCATGTGACAGGAGGTTGCAGAAAATTGGAGGGAGGTCCCAGCCCTGGTCCCTGTTGAGTGATGGCTTATGGCGTCTGATGGCAATGGCTTCCTTGATTTTTCTTTTGAGCCAGTGATCTTCTCTGTCTAGAACTTTTACATTATCCCAGTCAATGCTGTGCCCTGTCTCTTTGCAATGTTCGTTAACAGCCGATGTTGATGTTGTTTTATGCTCTTTGAGTCTTTTGCTTAAAGTTCTAGCTGTTTCTCCAATGTATAATCTGCTGCACGTCTTACATTTCACCTCATAAATCACTCCAGTCTTCTGGTCTTTTGGTGTGCGATCTTTTGGTCTCACTAGTTGTTGCCTCAGGGTGTTGATAGGTTTGTGGTAGACATTTATGCCATACTTTCTAAATGTTCTTTCCAGTGGCTCTGAGATGCCCTTTATGTACGGTAGGCCGATAGGAGCGTGTTTCTTCCTCTCTGCTTTCTGCTGTTCCCCTGGGTCCTGTTTCTTCTTGGACGGGATCTCCATCATCCACGGAGCATAGTCATTCATCTTGAGGGCGGTCCTTACATGTAGACGTTCTACCTTCCTGTCCTCATTCGTTGTCACCAGGTTCTCTGCCCTGTTTAGGAGAGTACGCACAACTGACCTTTTATGCTCTAGGTGGTGGTTAGAGTTGAAATTAAGGTATTGGTCAGTGTGCGTACTCTTCCGAAAGACCGTTGTTTTCGTACTGCCATCCTCTAGCACATGTACCAAGACGTCCAGAAAGGCCAATTTACCACCTGCCTCTTCTTCATGAGTGAACTTTATGCTTGGGTTCAACGAGTTCAGATGGTGAGTGAAGTCCTCGATATCATATGTGTGTAACATCGCAAAGGTATCGTCCACGTAGCGGAACCATACCTTAGGAGGGTTCTTGGCTGTTCTGATGGCATGGCTTTCAAAGTCTTCCATAAAAAGGTTCGCTATGATTGGCGATATGGGCGAGCCCATCGCCGCCCCCTGTAACTGCTGATATATCTCTTCTTGGTAAACGAAATAGGTCGTATTGAGGCATAAATCCAGGAGTTCAATCACATCTTCCGCTTGAAGGCTGGTCTTCTGTCTCCAGGAGATGTCCTTCTTGAGTCGTTCCCTTACTACCTCTAAAGCTTCGTCAATCGGAATACTCGTGAATAAGGCAGTAACATCAAAAGAAATCAACTTCCAGGGTGGGGGCACTTCGAGGTCCTTGATCTTGTCGATGAAATCCATGCTATTCTTGACATGGTGTGATGTTTTGCCAACTAAAGGTCCTAAGATTTTAGCGAGATATTTGGCCGCTTCATAGGTTATACTACCTATACTAGAAACTATAGGTCTCATTGGTGTGTTGTTCTTGTGGACCTTAGGCAGACCATAAAATTTTGGAATTTCTGCTGCAGTTGGGTACAACTGCTGCCATGTGCTGTGAGTGATCCTGTTGTTATCTTTCCACTGTTTCAACAATTTTGTGAGCTTAGCTTTGAACTTATTAGTAGGGTCAGTCTTAAGCTTGGTGTACGTATTCTTATCCTCTAAGAGTGCACTTAGTTTGCTATGGTAGTCTTTAGCATCCATTAACACACGCTGGGACCTCCCTCCAATTTTCTGCAACCTCCTGTCACATGACTTGACTGTGAGCAGTCATGTGACAAACTGAGAACAACAGATAGCTGAAGAAGCCCATGAGAGATGGGCGAAAGCTCTGGTGAGTGAATAAATACAGACCTTTGTGACATGATTTTTATTTCACTATGGATTTCCAAAGGTCAGGATTAAGTTTACATAGTTATAAGAGGAATGGTGCATGAAAGTGAGGTTGATGCTTGCAATTGATCCTATCCTAACTATCCTGTGCCCACCAAACACTTGTCAAGCTGCACTGGGTCCTGTATTCTCATGCAAAACCATCATCTCCAAGCATCAAATATGGACTGAGCCTCTGACATGGCATTAATTCCGTTTGGGACTCTGGCTGGAATTGCATGCGGTGACTGCATATCAACTATACAGGATATCACACCCTTTCCATCATCCATCTGCGTAAAAATGGGTTCAGACATATCTTTCAATACTTTGTCAGCCAGAATTTTTGCAGATGCCATGTGTTCATTGTCTTTGAGGGTTATTATTGCTGCATGTATACTGTTATCATGTCACAAACATGCTTCCATATTTGGCATGTCGGCTTTATGACAACTACCGGTATGCATGACACTGTCCCTTTACAACATGAGGTTTAATTTTAAAAAATAACATGACAACCTCACTTTGAATTGATTATGGAGAAGTATGGACTTTCGGGTTCCCTATAATCTGGTAATTTAAAAATGACAGCTCGCATGTGAAACTCACAATATAACATTGTTCAAGTAGACTGCAGATGAATTTTAGACTCAAGTTATATTAAAAAGTGGTATACATATTACAGTCTACAGTTCAACAGGTTTTCAAAATTGCTCATCAAAGAAAGTGAAAATTGGGAGAAACTGGTTGAAGTTTATTTAAATAAGTTCAAATGTAATCACAATGGCTAAAGCAAAGGACTAAGGTAGCCTGAAAACAGAGTGTTTTTATCTGACATTAATTGAATGCATCAAATCTACTCCTAAAGACAATTAAAATTCTGGCCATTGGCATGAGACATTTCAAAATATTACCGTAGCCCTCAATTCTAGGTCACTAAAAGAACAATTTACATCATATAAATTGGTGAAACATCTGGGAACAAGCCAGCAAATTACGTCAGTTCTCAATAGTCTTGTGTGATAGCTGTCATCTGGTCTTGACATGTTTAGACACAAGAAGCTTCTTTATTAGTAGATAAAATATGTGGCTTTCCGGGACATCAACCTGAATAGCTGTATGCCATGCAACAAGTATGCAAGTTTCAAAAGGAGTTTCCATAAAAGATACAACATTATCCTCCTCCTTATAGCCATAAATCATATTAACAAATAAAATCCATTGCCCATCTACATCAACATAAATTCCTAGATATCATTCCTGGTAGTCATATGGTTAGTTTTAGTTGGCGGAATTTGCCCACAATGGCTGCAGCAACAGGTTACTGATGGGAGCATCTCGTTCTCATCTCAAGGGAGCCATCCATCTATTTTTGCAGCAGGACTGGTGTAGGCTAGTTGCAGGCTAAAATCAGTTCTCTCCACTAATAATGCATTTTCCCTGCACCATAAATTGAGCAACTTGCAGATAAATAACCTTCTGATATGCCAATTCACTATTCCACACTCCGTAACAGAACCCAACACTTCACAAATTATTCACAGAACCAGCTAGCCAGTGGCTTTGTATTTATCTGAACTACAATTCCAACATTAGACACCAAGACCTTGACCAGAAACCCATGAGCTAAGCAAAGCAATTAAGAAGCAATCACATTTGCCAAAGTACTAGACCAGAAACAGCGATTTATCTCGCAAACTAATTAAATGAATTCCTCCTTTCTCTCTGTTCTCCTTTGTGAGCTGGTGGCAGAAGTGTCTAGCACCTCCAAAGCCCTTTAAAGTCAAAAAGCTCCAAAGAAATCCAGCGAAGATTGCTCAGTGGGCAGAAAGACAAAGTGAGAGAGCAGATTGCCTGATGACAAACTAGGGTGTTTGATGACAAAGAGATGGGTCAGATGAGAGTGTTGAGTGGCCAGAACCAAGCTCTGATGTTGCTTCCAGTGATTAAATTCTCCTCACCATAGAAAAGATGCAGGGCAGCCAGTGCTAAACCACTTATTACAGGTATCTGATGGACAGACAGTAGAGACGAATAGATTTATTTACCAGACCTTGCCATATAAAATGACTGGACAACCTTGATTAGATACTCCTGAAGGTTCATATGCTCAAACACTTGGTTTTTCATTGAGTGAACCATGGCAAGTGCGAAGTTGAGCTCATATGAGAAAAGTTGTTGCAGTCACAGAGCAACAGGATACAAGTCACCATGGCTACAGGATGTAGGTTGCCATGGTAACTAACACCAAAGTGACCAGTGGCCAGACATGTCAACTGCAGCTATTTGGGAATTCCAAGGCTGAAGGCAGTATATCATATTGATGAATTTATTGGCAAAACAGATTGCAGGTCAGCAGAGTTGTTTTGGCAACAGCATGTTGGGTATAGCAGTCTTTTTGTGAAAATGATGCACTGAAATTATATACGATTGTCACATTTATTGAGACACGGTTTTAGTATACAAGTAGTAAATTTGAGTTCTATGTCTCTTTGTGTATTAGAGACCAATTCTTAAGTAACTCATACATGTTGATTAAAAAAAGGCTTTGATATACACTATTATACATTTTTACCTTCAGCGAACGAAGTTCGAAGAAGGTATTGTAATCACATGGGTAAAAATGCTGTCCGTCCGCCGGGCGGGCGGGCGGGCGGGCGGTCGGGCGGCGGGCGGATAGATGGTTTCCGGCCCAGCACTCAGCCTCTATTGAATGTACGTGGATAAAATTTGGTACACATCTAGCCTGTATGGTCTAGTTGTGCCTTTTGATGGTCCGATGAATAGATCTTGAATACTTTTTGAAATAATTAACAAAATATAAAATTTTTTTTTTTTCGTTTCCGGGCCAAGGCTCGGTCATTATTGCATGTGCATGGAGGAAATTTGGTACACATGTGGCCTATATGGTCTAGTTGTGCCTTTTGATGGTCTCATTGACAGATATTGTATACTTTTTGAAAAAATGAGAAAAAATATAAAAACATATGTTTTTTTGTTATTTGGCCTAAGACTCGGTCACTATTGCATGTTCATGGATAAAGTTTGGTACACATATGGTAAATATGGTCCAGTTGTGCCTTTTGAAAGATCTGATGGAAAATATTATATACTTTTTGAAATATTGAACAAAATAATAAAAATTTATTTTTTGTTTCTGGCCCAACATCCGGTCACTATTCCGTATGTATGGATGCAGTTTGGTACACATGTGGCTTATATGGTGTCTATTTGTGTCTTTTCATGGTCTGACAGATGGCTTTTCTATAGTGTAATATTGAGAAAAAATATTTAAGATAATTTTTTTTATATCGGAGCCAAAACTTGCCCACAATTGCATATATACAGTAATGCAATTTTCTAAACAAGTCACCTATACAATGTAGCAGTGCCTTTTGATGCGTATAACACTTTATGAATCATTGGAAAAACTTCAGAAAATGACAACAGAGTTATATTTTTTGGTTTTCAACCGACACCTCATAACCTATACTTTGTACATGCATTAAACTATACCATAATATGCGTAAATTAGTCTAATAAGGCCTTTTCCTGATTTTACAAATCCTGGCAAGCAGATGGGAAGATGGCAGGGCAGTGGGCAAATAGAGATAATTGAAGGTCACTACTCGACCGCTATTGTATACCTATAAGCAATTTCGTAAACACACCAATTTTATGATATTATTGTAATCTTCTAAAGGTGTTATTCGCTGAAGGTTTTATTATAAAATTGTGTGAAAAGTTTTATTTCTGGCAGAAAGTATGTTGTTTTGGTAGGTTGAAGATTCTAACTTAATTGAGTCTAGCCTGAATGAACCAAAGGATCCTTCAAAAATTATCATTTTGTCATTTTAATTCAATAACAAGTCAATTTCACGCGCAAATGAAGAATTTGGTACATGGAATCCACAATTCAATCATCCTATAATCCTAATAATAGGAATCTGAAGGTCACCCAGCCAGCCCATTACTCATGACAGATCTCAATCCCCGGATGACATATTCACCTGTTCGTGTGACAAGCTGAACTGACAAATCTACCCTGATGACATTGCTTGATCATCATATGCCATGCAAAATTTGCAAATACAATACTTGGAAAGCAGAGCTCTGTGTCCTCCTGTCTTTATTAAGCTGCCATTGTCCAGAACCATGGGACATAATGCCCTTATCATCCACCCATCATCTCTCTCACGATTTGGGAGTCACTCACTCTTGGAGAAGAACCCCACGGTACAACAGTGAACAGCAGTGAGGTTGGCGGATCACATTGCTATCTACCCATTCTACAACAAACACTTGTCAAGTTGCACTGGGTCCTGTATTCTCATGCATAACCATCATCTCCAAGCATCGAATATGGACTGAGCCACTGACATGGCATTAATTCTGTTTGGGACTCTGGGTAGTATTGCATGCAGTGAGTTGGTGACTGCATATCAACTGGGAGTACAGACTAATGCGGTGTAACACACCATTCAACATCCTGTGTGTACTTATTTGGGTTTTTCTGCTGATATAATGTTTGTTGTACAGTGGGGTGCGAAAGTTTGGGCACCCTTGGAGTGGGGTCACATTTTTTCAAACTTGAGACAAACCATTTGCAGAATCTTTCCAATGTGAATTCTGTGAGTGTAGGATACCCATGCACTAAATTTTACCCAGAAAGAACAATGGAAATATAAAAAAGTAAAACAATATAGGTATATTTGTTAGATTTTACATGTGCAAAAGTTTGGGCACCCCTACAGATTCTGATCTTGCTTTTTGTATAACTCTACATTAAAGCAATATAAAAGCTCTAAAATGCTTTGGATAATAATGAAAACATCCCAGGCCTTCATTTTGTGTGAATTTTTAGTTTTAATCCCCAACAGAATGACTCCAAACTTGGAAGATTGGAGGTATCCAAGGTACATCAGCTTATTTAATAAAATTTCTATTATTTTGAGTCCAGGAGCTGCAGAAGTTGATTTATCATGTTTAATTTCATTACCTAAACATGACAGATTATTCTTTGATGACATTTCGGAGAAGCTCAGACCTATATCTTACTAAAATACCTAAAATGCCACAAAAGTTAAACTTTCTGGGCATCTATGTCAGAGTAACTTGACTTTTCTTGTTGAAATATTTCTGAAACCTACTGTTTTTGAGTTGTGTTGTGCAGAAATGACAATTTCAGAATTAATACAGCTGTCCTCCATAATTTTCGGCCTGCCAATTCTTGCCCTTGGAGAGTCAAACTTGTTTATCACATTCTGGTGTATCGGAGCAATTCCATTTCAATGCCTTTTTTTACTCCCTTGTCTCAAACACCACAATGACTGATCCAGAATGCTTCCAAATAGCTAGATGGGTCCTTTGGCATGACTCAGACAGTCAGATTCAGCTATGTTTCAGGTTGATAAATGACCAGTCACTAAAAAACTTCAATGATTCTTTACTTAAAGCAAACTGGAACAAACTCTATTCAATCAAAGATGACCCCTCTAAAGCATATGATCTCCTAATCAATACTTACAACAACTTGAGAGATGCACATCTCCCAATTGTCACAAAGCGGTTCAATAAATATAGACACAAAATCAAGCCGTGGGTAACAAAGGGCATTTTGACTTCCCTTCGTACTAAAGACAAATTGTACTCAAAACTATTAAAGTCAAAAAATAACACGTCCAGCCCACGCTATATTGCCTATAAAAACTTTGCAAAGGTTTATCAGAAAACCATTCGTTTGGCTAAAATGAATCACTGGATGTCTAAATTTGAAGAATGTAAAAATGATATGAAAGCCACTTGGAAAAATTTAAATACTATTCTGAACAGATCCAAGGGTAAAGACACGTTTCCAAGTAGCTTTTTGTCCAAAGGTGAAGAAATTTCTGACAACAAGGTGATTGCTAACCATTTTAATAACTTCTATGCCAATATAGGTCCATCACTTGCTGAGGCTATCAAATCAAATAAATCTTCTACAGCGAAAGATTATCTAAAAAATCATAACTTTCAATGCAGTCTATTCCTATTGCCAACAACAGAAGCTGAAGTTTTCAATATCATAAATCGTATGAAACCAAAATTGAGCTCAGGTTTGGATGACATCAGTCCAAAGTTATTGAAGAAAACGTTTATGAGTATTATCAAACCCATGGTCCACATAGCAAATTGTTCCATGGAAATGGGTATATTTCCTTCCAACATGAAAGTAGCTAAGGTCATCCCTATCTTTAAAAAAGGCGATGCTCGTCATCTTGTCAACTATCGTCCAATTTCCCTCCTACCAGTTTTCTCTAAGGTGCTTGAACGTCTTTTATATAACAGACTTTATGATTTTCTGATTAAAAATGAAATACTATCCACCAGTCAGTATGGTTTTCGGAAAAACAGATCAACAGAATTGGCAGTGCTTGAGATGCAAGACAGGATAATATACAATATGTCAAACAAACTACTCAGCATTGGAGTGTTTCTGGACCTGTCTAAGGCCTTTGATACCATTGATCATTCTAACTTACTTATGAAGTTAGAACACTACGGAGTTCGTGGTATTTCTCTAAACTTGTTCCGCAGCTACCTTTCAGACCGGTTCCAATATACAGAGTACAAAACGTCTTTATCAGACAAAGTGCCTGTCACCTATGGAGTCCCCCAGGGCTCAATCCTGGGACCCCTCTTATTCATTATTTTTGTGAATGATATTATCAAAGTCTGTGAAAATTGCGTGTGTTTACTATTTGCCGATGATACAAATCTGCTCTTCTCTGACGTAAGCCTTCAAACTTTAGAAGGCAAAGTAAATGAAACTTTAACAAAAATTACAGATTGGTTCAATGTAAATAAGCTCTCACTTAATGTTGAAAAAACACATTATGTGATTTTCCATCTTCCAAAGATGAAATTAGCAAGCAACAACCTTGTAATAAAAATTAATAACAAGCCGCTAAGCAGAGAAACCTCATCAAAATTTTTGGGGATCCAGATAGATGAAAACCTTAGTTGGCTTAAACATATAGATGTTTTATCATCAAAGGTGCTAAAGGTAATTGGAATTCTTTACAGACTCAAAAATAAATTGCCCTCTAAATTGCTGCGGACAATCTATCACTCTCTAATTCTACCACACCTAACATACTGCATTACAGTTTGGGGAAACTGTGGATCAAGGGCACGGACACGTCTAGAAACACTCCAAAAGAAAGCCATCCGTCTCGCTTCTAAAGTCAAGTACAACAGTCATTGTGGACCCCTGTTTAAAAAGTATGATTTGCTTTCTTTAGCTGACTTGTTTAACTTAAACTGTTGCAAAATGTACATAAATCATCAGAGGAAAATCTTACCTCGCTATTTCAATGACCAGCTGAACCTGGTATCGGATATCCACAGCCATGCCACCCGTCAACAAAACAATGCACACATCCCTAATGTCAAACTCCAGATCCAGAGCCAAAATTTCAATCAAAAAATATCTAAAGCATGGAACAAAATTCCGACCTCTTTAAGGCCTTCCTCAAACATTTCTGCAAAATCCTCTGTCAAAGCATTAAAAAGATACTATGTGTCACTATATCCCACATCATGCTCTGTAATTAACTGTTTTATTTGTAACAGACATTGAAAGTAATGTTCATTCCATTCTTGACATTGTATCATCCACAACTCTTTCCATCTCATTCCCATTAAACATTCTCTTTTCCACTGCATAAATGTACCTACTGCATTGATCTTTTTTCCCTGTATTTCACCATAATTCCTTTTTATTTATATATTTTCCTTATTATATCACTATTTTAATTTATTAGCTTTTTTTTTCAAATGCTAAGATAACTTACCTTTGCTTTACTATTGCTATTATAAATGTATTTTATTTTTTTTCTAATGATAACTGAGGTAATTACGACACGGGCTGACCAGCCTTTGTAATTTTCCGCAAGTATGTAATATCTGATACTTGAAAATAAAATCTACCTACCTACCTACCTATGTAATTTTTATACCTTGTATAGCTTGGCTTTTCACATCTGCATGCTGACGATGGAACGATGCGCCTGTCGAACATGTTCAGTGTCACACCTGTGGAGGTCTATGAGGTTGACATATAAGATTTAATTGTTACAAAATAGCAAAATTGACTAAATAGAAACAAAATTAACCCCAAATTGAAATGGTTTCAGCAAAAATAGTCCCAGGCTGGCAACACAAAGTTGAACTGCACACTAATATTTTTAATTTTGCTGGATATTAACCTAAATAAGTAATGGAAATCTTAAATATTTTTGGTTATTTTAGATAAAATGTTAGTTTTAGGTAAAGGAGAGGCTAAACCAGGTCTCCTGGCCAAGAAATTTTCTAAACTCTCAGTATAACTGGACATGTGCAATTGATGTCATAGGTACAACAAAGATGGAACGTTTGGAGTCTCTCTGTTGGGGAGCACAATAAAAAATACAAAGAAATGAAGTCCTGGGATACTTACATTATTATCCAATGCGTTTTAGAGCTTTTATATTGCTGTAATGTTGAGTTATAGAAAAATCAAGATCAGAATCTGCAGGGGTGCCCAAACTTTTGCACATGTAAAATACGACAAAAAGACCCATGTTTTTTTACATTTTTATATTTCCATTGTTCTTTTGAGCTAAAATTGAGTGCATGGGTATCCTACACTCACACAATTCACGTTGGAAAGATTCTGCAAATGATTTGTCTAAAATATGAAAAAATGTGACCCCACTCAAAGGGTGCCCAAACTTTCGCACCCCACTGTATGTGACATATGTATGCATTAATTATATACTGATGATAATTGATCATAAGTGAAATGTCATGTTGCTCACGTCCATTTCTTCATCTTTGTTATGTTGCAAAGAAATCTGACAACATGATAAGTAAACAAATTTCTTTACTAATCATATTGTCAAATTTATGAAATATTATATTATGATAAAGAATGAGATGTACATTGTCAAAATCCTTTAAACGATAATATCCTGAAGGTAGGTTGGTTTCACTTCAATTAATATTATTGCAATGTCATCATGCTATGGTTCGAAGAATGTAATTGACTTTAGGGTTTCAAATTAAAACTAAAATGAAGGTCTGCATGTCAATTAAATTGTTAACTAGAAGGCAAATTGGAATTTGCATATCTGGACGATGATAATCGACCTGACCATTGTAAAACAAGCTAGGGCTAGTCGTTTGGTATGCTGAATTATAGTAGCAGGGTTCCAATTTTATGAGAACCTTAGCCCTAAGTGGCCTTGAGAAAGGAAAAATGCATATTTTGCTAACATGCGGCAACGCACAAAAGTGTTTTGATTGATACTTATGTTGAATTGGGAGAGATGAAAGTTTGTAGGGCTTGAGTTATGTAGAGTAATATCATGATGAATTTTTTGCAATGGCATACGAGTGTATATTATTGAAAAAACGTGCGCCCCCGGAGGTGCGCCCCCGGAGGTGCGCCCCCGGAGGTGCGCCCCCGGAGGTGCGCCCCCGGAGGTGCGCCCCCGGAGGTGCGCCCCCGGAGGTGCGCCCCCGGAGGTGCGCCCCGGAGGTGCGCCCCCGGAGGTGCGCCCCCGGAGGTGCGCCCCCGGAGGTGCGCCCCCGGAGGTGCGCCCCCGGAGGTGCGCCCCCGGAGGTGCGCCCCCGGAGGTGCGCCCCCGGAGGTGCGCCCCCGGAGGTGCGCCCCCGGAGGTGCGCCCCCGGAGGTGCGCCCCCGGAGGTGCGCCCCCGGAGGTGCGCCCCCGGAGGTGCGCCCCCGGAGGTGCGCCCCCGGAGGTGCGCCCCCGGAGGTGCGCCCCCGGAGGTGCGCCCCGGAGGTGCGCCCCCGGAGGTGCGCCCCCGGAGGTGCGCCCCCGGAGGTGCGCCCCCGGAGGTGCGCCCCCGGAGGTGCGCCCCCGGAGGTGCGCCCCCGGAGGTGCGCCCCCGGAGGTGCGCCCCCGGAGGTGCGCCCCCGGAGGTGCGCCCCCGGAGGTGCGCCCCCGGAGGTGCGCCCCCGGAGGTGCGCCCCCGGAGGTGCGCCCCCGGAGGTGGGCCCCCGGAGGTGCGCCCCCGGAGGTGCGCCCCCGGAGGTGCGCTCCTATTTTATCACTACACATCAATTTTCAAGACTTTATGTCATACTTAATGCGGTTTTATTTCTTCATGCGATCTCCCCATCCCTCACAAGTCATCCACCTATGATGCAGTGATTTATGACGGAGCACAAGACATCATAATCTCATGGTCATCAATTTCAACTCGGGAGCCAAAAGGTATTACATGTGAAAAGACAGATTGCAAACGAGGCTCACAAAACTTTTTGCTTTCATTTGACATTGTTCCAGGTGATTTTTCATCATTATTCAAGAATACTTGAATCCAAGTGAGCCAACTTGAAGGATGATTCTTTAACCAGACTGATACATGAAAGACATTGGAGTTATAGGATGCTAGACTAAGCATTTAAGATAGTGACAGTTGCTGCAAAGTAGCAGTAAGGCCACACATAATTGATCTTTAGCTTCTCGGATTCGTCTCAAGGCCCTTTTTCTAGGGTCGGTCGGTAGGACAAAAAAAAAAAAAGTGAAAAGATTTTTTTTTATAATGTCAATTTTTTTTTTTCATTTTTTTTTTCCATCAGCGGGAATTCTAGTGTGTCGGCGGGTCCGCGAAGCTAAGAATCAATTATGTGTGGCCTAACTGCAAGAAAAAGTCTGTTTCCTCTTCATCAGCCATTTTTGGTAATGATAACCGGTAATTAATTATCTTCCACTAACCTATCATAGATTGGCCATTACACCAGGTACTGTTTTTAGAGTGTGCTTAATTTCATCACATGACGTATTTCAATCTCTGTTTGGTTGGTAAGACAACAGATTTCCACCAAACGACTTGTAGGGTCACACAACATGCATAGAGAGCCAGAAACCTTACATCAACGAAGGTACAACTTGATCTATGGGTACAACTTGATCTCATCTGGTAAGTCTTGCAGTCGACATGGTGGTGTTGCGGTATATTTGGATATGCAATTTAAATTTAATATCATAGAAACTCTAACATCTAACCTTTGGGATGGTCAATTTTTGGAAATCTTAATACCTAACAGTAGAAATGGAACTGCAAAGCTAATAGTTGGAAATATTTATCGACCCCCAAGACAATTAGTTGAAAATATAAATTCTTTTATAGATGAAATAAGCAATATGATCTTTCAGTTCCAAAATAAATCGCATGTAGTATTTGCTGGGGATTTTAATTTAGATCTGCTAAAATTTGGAAATAACAATCATACCAATGATTTTCTAGAGACCTTAATATCAAATGGATATATACCTAAAATAACATTGCCAACAAGGTTGGGAGATAATAATGGAACATTAATTGATAACTTCTTTGTGAAAGTGAGTGATAACTACTCATCAACAACTGCAGGTGTTCTAACAAATCAAATATCAGATCATCTTCCTTACTTTATCTCTCTTGATTACCTTAATTATACTCCTCCAAAAGATAAATATATTAAGATATTTTGCTCTGATACAAACTCAATGAATAGCCTGAAGCTAGATATGCAAAAGCAAGATGTAAAAGACAAACTTGAAAATATAACTGATGAAGATATTAACAAAAGCTATGCAAAATTTAATAATATATTGGCTTCACTGATAGACAAGCACCTGCCAGTTAAAACAGTCAGATTTAATAAATACAAGCACAAAAAAACTAAATGGATAACCAAAGGAATTTTAAAATCAATTTCATATAGAGATAGACTTTATGTAAAACTGAAATCAACAGGCATGCATGACCCTCAGTATCTGAACATCAAAACTAATCTTAAAACATATAACACTATATTGAGGCAGTGCATTAGAGCTGCCAAAGCAAACTATTATCAAAAATGTTTTCAAAATTACAACAATAGTGTGAAAAAAACTTGGTCACTTATAAATGAAATTTTAAATAGGTCAAACAACAGAAGTTCCTTCCCAAAACATTTTCTAATTAACCAATCTCGTGTAACTGATAAAATAACAATTGCCAAAGAATTTAACAAATACTTTGTCGATATTGGCCCGAAGCTAGCTGAAAATATTGAGCCAATTCACGGAAAATCATTCACAGACTATTTAAAAACACCAATAGCCTCACAGTTTAAATTCAATACTGTAACTAAAAATGAAATAATAAAAGTAATTGACTCCCTTAAACAAAAAAATAGCAGTGGATCTGACAAAATATCAAACAAACTCTTGAAGATATTAAAGCAAGAAATTGGAGGTCCCTTAACTGCACTTATTAATCAATGTATTCAAAGTGATAAATTTCCTGATTTATTAAAAGTAGCGCAGGTCACTCCTATTTTCAAAAAAGGAAATGAAAATGAATTTAGTAACTACAGACCAGTTTCTGTTTTGTCCAGTGTGTCAAAGGTCTTTGAGAAGACCTTATACAATCAGTTGTATGAATATTTCTCAGAAAATAATTTGTTGTATATTAGTCAGTATGGTTTTAGACGCCACCACTCTACTGAGTTGGCTACATTGGAACTTGTCGACAAAATTTTAAAGGAAATGGACATGAACAATCTGCCACTATGTGTATTCCTAGATCTTTCAAAGGCCTTTGACACTCTGGACCACAAAATATTATTAAACAAACTACAATACTATGGTATTAACAATGGCGCACTTACTTTGATTAAGAGCTATTTTACGAAGAGAACTCAGAGCGTTATATTTGATGATGTTACTTCCTCAACTCTAGAAATCACTTGTGGAGTTCCACAAGGATCTATTCTGGGACCATTATTTTTTCTTATATACATAAATGATATAATACAGAGCTCAAATGTTTTTAATATGACAATCTATGCTGATGACACCTCTCTATTTACATCACTGAATTCTCGTGAAATTGATGAGCAAAAACTTAATACTGAACTAGATAAAATAAATATATGGCTCAAAGTTAACAAACTCTCTCTAAATATAATCAAAACTAAGGCAATGCTCTTTCGTACCCCTCAAAGAAAAGTAACTTATCCAAAACTATTTATTGAAAATCATGAAATAGATTTTGATAAGGAATTCAATTATTTAGGTATCATACTTGATGAAAACTTAAATTGGAAAAAGCACACTGATGCTGTTGCCAAGAAAATAGCTAAAACAATAGGTGTCTCAAATAAGATAAAAAACTTTGTTCCTTCAAACATACTTTTAAATATTTATAATACGCTTATTCTGCAACACCTAACCTATGGTAATATTATTTGGGGATGGAAATCTTGTCGACTATTTAAATTACAGAAAAAGGCAGTAAGGGTAATAACGCAAAGTAAATTCAATGCTCACACTGATCCTCTATTTCACAAACTAAATATACTGAAACTAACTGATATAGGTCGACTGCAAGACTTAAAATTCTGTTATAAATTTGAGAATTGTTTACTTCCTAAATTTTTTTATGAAGAACTGCAACGCGACAGTTACTCGCACCAATACAACACCAGACAAGGCCGTGATCTTCGCTTACCTGCTGTGAGTCATGACTTCGCCAAACACTCAATGAACTACAGGTTTCCGTCACGTCTAAATTCGATGAGTCTGATTTTTAAAGAAAAAATTTACACTCACAGTTTTGCAGGTTTTAAACTGTACATAAAAAAGAAATTCATAGAAGAATACAATACTCAGTGCATTATTCCGAACTGTTATGTCTGTGGTCGTTAGTGTCCTTCACGCTGGTCAGGTAAGTTGTTTTGTGGCAAAAATATAATCCAAATCTATTCTGCTATTGTAGTACTTTGTTTTTCTTATTTTTAAGAAACTTAAGCATGATGTTTTTATTCATTTTTGGGTAACATTAATCTATCTTGCATTGCCAACAACTGTAATTAAGCCTCTAAAATGTTATTAACATATAACTATTATTAATATAATGTTAAACTCACTCAACCTAATATCCACTGATTTATTTACCTATAGAATAATTATGTGTGTCCATTCAATTAGTAGTATAAGATCAAAATTAATGATAAGTTGTTTTATTGTACAACAAGGTGGCCCCTCGATAGCGGACTAATGTCCTTGGAGGGGTCTCCTTTGCCTTATTAACGTAACATATTAATTTGTACTAATGATGTAACATCGAATTGGCATAATAAACTGTATCTGAGTCTGAGTCTGAGTCTGAGTCTACCAACAACCCAACAAACCAGAGCCCTGAGGAACAACAGCAACAGGGTCCCATGCCACTTAAGATGGATGGCCGGCTCCTATTAAACAATTTATAAACATCCTCTGGCTTGTGTTTTGTCTGAAAAGATAGAGTGGACAATATGCAAAGTGCCGTGCAGCGTATAAAGGATAGGATGCGAGTGTGGAAGTCATGGTACTGTGCTGTCGCTTTAACAACAACACAAACTGCTCTGTTTTGCAACAGGGTATTGTGTAATAGCAAAGGTCTGACCACTGTTAATGTGAAATAAAGAAGTATTACATTTTGTCACAAATAAGATTCATGAGGATTCGCATAAGGTTTTCAACACTCTTGCCAAAGTTTTATCATTTACAAAAAAAAAGTTGGTGCATGACAGCATGACGGTAACACAGAGTTGGAAACGCTTCTATAATATCGTTGCTGATATACGTGCATGCCTATCAAATAAATGAACTTAGTGATATCTCTAGAATCATGCAGTGCCTGTCCTAGAACCATGGAGTCAGTCGAATAAGTTGAAGAAGTCAGTTGAATTTCATTTTCAACTCAGTCAGCCACATTTTGATCAACTTGTGGTGTTTTCTAAAGTCAGTTGGCATTGGTCAACAAAATCTGACTGAGAAGGCATATCAGAGGAGGAGAAAACCATTTTAATCTAATAATTTCGAAAGTGGATACGAGTTTGACCTGCTGTATTTATTGTTTTTTTTAAAGATAATTTTTCTTGTAATTGTAATTTTGAAAATGAGAACCTATTTGCTCATGAATCTTGCGTTTCACCCTTTTTTTAAATCATTTTTTGAAAAGTTGAATTTAATCAGTTGTAATTTATTCAACTAGTTGTAGTTGAATTCTGTCAACTAGTTGAATTAAACAGTTGATTTTCTGTTTTCTCAGCCATGCTTTGATTTTCAACTGACTCCTGGGTCTAGTCTGCCCAGCAGTTCATATAGAGTTTCTGAAGTTGTAAGACCTTGTCAGTCATTTATCTACATGCTGTAACACCATATGAGCATCTTTACAACTTTGCAGCTAACAAATCCACCATAAATCACCTGTGAGTAGAAGATCAGTTTTCACACATTGGTGTTTCTTCCTGTCTGTTCAAAGACTTCTCCAAAGAGCTGTGTGAGACATTCTATGACATCTTGACAAGCGAGCAAACGCCCTGACTAGAATTACATTGTACTTTATTATTTTTCAGTTCCTACCAAATTTCCATGGCCGCTTGCCATCTTCTTACCCTGAAAGTTTATATGGATTGATGTTCGTATGCAGTTGAGGAGACTGAAATGCAAGAAGATACACAAGACTGTGAAAGTAAATACATGTGAATGCATTGTGAAGGGGTCCTTCGTAATTTCTGTGGTGAAACATTTATGGTTGCTTTCAGAATGTGCGCAAGACTTATCATTACCCGCAACCACAATCATAATTGACATGTATGTTAATGTTACAACTTGTTTTGATCCAACGACAAGTTTCTCCACATCTTCCCATTCTTTCTAGAAAGCCAGTTAAGCCCGCAGCAAAATAAACGAAGTAACAGCATGAATAGAAAAGCATCAGGTCTCCATTGGTGCTATACAGAATTAGCAGGTAATCAGTCCTGAGGTAATCAGAAGTGTGGGGTTCTGCTCCTAATTGATAAATGGAGTCTGTGGTGAACTGCAGAGATGTCCCCAGGGATAAACAGGCAATCTGTTTGTGGGAATTCCTGAGACAGACTGGGAATAAGCAAGATCTGCCTAATTCCCATTTGGCTATTTGCAGTGATTTGGTAAAGGAGTTTGCCCAGAAACAGTTGTTTAGTCTTTAGTTTGAGGAAAGGCAAGATGTACTTTATGCATTTGGACCACTTGCAATTTGTGGAACGAAACAGAAATAGGAGGATTCATATTTGATATCAAAAGTGGATATTTTAGTATGCTGTCTTCTATGATGTGGTTTGATATGCAACTTGAACAATTTGATTCAAACACCCATCTGCTGTCCTCTTGAACATTCTAGGTTTGGCATGCTAACTTCCATTTCGTTAGATCTGCGCGCTACTATGTAATTAACTTGTCCCCTTGCGTCCATGTTGTGGAACGTGACTTCAATGCTGTTAATGAGTCATTCTGTCTTTTTCCTCAGTCACACAAGCACAGGATTATTGCACAACTGTGCATGGTCCAATTAAACTCTTCCAATCTTTATTTTTTTAGGTAGTGACATAGATATATGTATACATAAAAATAATTTGCGGCGACATATCATGCTTGTGGGACAGCATCCTATGCGCTGGTGATTCCCTAAATGGTTGCCTCTAGTTGCTTTTGTTTTTTAATCACAATCAAACAAGACAGTTTACAGTAAAAAGAATTTTAAAGAAGTGGAGGCAATTTTAGACTAGACTCAGCTGCTGTTGAAGTGTTTTGATTGTTTTCTGCAGGGGGCGAGATAACTTCCATTTTCAATAAAACAGAAGAATACAAATGCTAACTTTCAAACTAAGCATTTCATCTTTACATTTTAAACTGTGAAGGGAAGTACAGCAGAAGCGATAATATGATATATTTCCACAGGATGGGACTTTGCTACTGCTGGTTGGAAATGGTCTAAAAGTGGGATTTGAATTGTTGCCATAGCAACACATATGTTTTTTCCTGAAGAAAATGAAAGAACTAAAATATTCCAGTCTGTGTATCAAATTTCAGAAAGCTACTGTAATTATTTGTGGAGAAATGGTAAAAATGTTAATCAGTTCATTCACCAAAAAATATCTGGCGATTGTATCCGCCATTTCGAATCCAAGATGGCCAACTCCAAACGGTGTGATAACGGAGTAAATCCTTAAGTTTTTCTGGTAAACAGGATCTACTATTCCTGATAGCCAGGATCTGTACTTCTATCATTAAATTCGCATCCATCTCCAACTAAAAATTTGAATTTTTTAAGCTTTTTAATTCTGTTATTTTATTCAAAAACCCTTAGTTTATTCTGTTATCTTCAGTAATTTATGAACAAGGTTGTGTATTTTATCAAATAAAATAGTTTCAAACACTGGATAATGGTAACTGTTGATAGGAACGGATTCACTCCCGTTAATTTTGCATACTAGTCTGAAAAAGATCATTTGAGGCTAATGAGATCATTGTCATTGTATCTGGTTGTCATGGTAATAGTCCTGTGACCTTGGAAATGGAATATATTTTAATTGAACAAACTGGTGATGTTCTACCATCAAATTTAATCAAATTTACATCAATTTACTGTATAAATCAACCGTATCTAGGCCAGCAGGATTGCTGATGTGTAATTGTTTGAAAAAAGGGGTGCAAATGGTTGTCACAGCAACAGATATATCAACAAATTATAGAAAAATATAGAAAGTCAAAATTCCAGTCTATGTACCAAATTTCATGATTCTATGGTAATTTGGAGTGGAGAAATGGCTAAAAACGTGAATTGTTTCATTTACAAAAAATGCGCATCATCAATTAAAATCTGTTGCCATGGCAAAAATTATCAACATAGCAGGCATTTGATAATGTTTTCTTAATTTTAAGGACTTGCCCTTTCAAACGCCAGAAAAAGCATGCTGGTAACTGAAATATTTTTCCTGTCATCAATGTTTCTTTTTGTTGTAAGCAGGCAAAATATGACTTCTTATCATTCAAACTGTTGCTATGGCAACATAACAATAACAAAAAGTTGCAAATCCAACTGAAACATCATGACACATACAAGGGAAGATTTTTCGGTCAAATGCCACCAATTGCATCACACATACTCCATTTTACAGAACAAAATCCATTATTTATACATTTTTCTAAAAACAGAAAATGGTTTCCTTGACAACCATTTTTGATGGAGATAGCCTCGGACTGGAGCAAAACGGATATCATTTCTGGAAAATTCAGAAAATTTGGCACAAGGTAGACCGAATTCCAGCCGGTTAACTTGCGGGTGCTTGTGACAATGTCTCTACTGCCATTGTGTCTAATATCAAAAAGTGCTTTTCAAAAGACTTTGGATATTCCAAATAGCACTATGAGGATATTTGAAAAGGTCAAATATCCCCCAAGACACTATTTGGATATTTCATCAGACCCTATTTCATCAGATGATATTCCATCTAAAAGCTTTGGCTGACCGTATGGAACTTTGGCAGACCGTATGGAGCTTTGGCAGCTGCCAATTATTCTCCGGGTCCTATTTTTGGTTCTAAAATATCCAGCACAGGGGGCTTCAATTTCAGAGGCCCTGGATACATGCTGCACTTCATTTACATTGAAGTGCCCTCTTTTGTTGTAGAAGAGATGGCAGTGCATGACAGCCCAAAGTTCTAACAAATAGTGTCCAAATAGTTTCTAACCATGAGACACTATTTGGTCACTATTTGATGTAGAAGAGATGGTTGTCAATATACTGTGACAAAGTTTCTAACATAGCACATTAGAACTTTTGGAAAAGTTCAGTAGAAAATGTGGCTTGGTTGCACTTTTTGGATATTTCATTAGGGATATTGGCAAAGCATGGTGAGGGGAGTAGATATTGTGACAAAGACCTGTTTTAGTGTCTGGCATGCAAAAAGCAGCCCGATTTGCAAATTGGGCATGTAGATCTTTCGGCTGTAACAGCGGGTCCTTTTTTTGCCCTCATACAACGGACTAATAGTACCATTGCATATATCTGAACTACAATTCCCACATTAAAGACACCAAGGCCAAACTCATCTTTGGTAACATTGCTTCCTTTTAAATGCCATTGCGGATGAAATCTTTCCAAGGTCTTGGCATTCAGCTCTAGTATTCATTCTGTAATCATCCTCTTCCTAATAGCCATCAACCAAAGATGAAAAGATAAATCTGGAAGGACATGACACAATAACGTCAGCAAATAGAATATTCATTAATTAAACGTGAAAGCATTATTTAGTCTTCATACATGTGCATTTATTAGTTGCGGGTCATCTCCAAATCTTTGTACTTCTCTACTATAAAATTCACAGTCCATCTACATCCCATGTCTTTCCTGGTAGTCATATGGTTAGTTTTAGTTGGAGGCATTTGCCCACAATGGCTGCAGCAACAGGTTACTGATGGGAGCATCTCGTCCTCATCCCAAGGGAGACATCCGTCTTTTTTTGCTGCAGAACTGGTGTAGGCTAGTTGCAGGCTACAAGCACTTGTCTCCAGTATTCATGCAATTTCCCTGTCTTATAAGTTGCGCAACTTGCAGATAAATAACCTTACAGATGCTCATTCACTACTCCGCACTCTGTAACAGAACCTAACACTTCACAAATTATTCACACAACCAGCTAGCCAGTGGCTTTACATTTATCCGAACTGCACTTCCCACATTAGAGACACCAAGACCTTGTCCAGAAACCCACCAACTAAGTAAAGCAATTAAGAAGCAATCACATTTGCCAAAGTACCAGAGAGAGCCCAGCGATTTATCTGGCATACTAATTAAATGAATACCTCCTTTTTCTTTGTTCTCCTTTGTGAGCTAGTGGCAGAAGTGTCTAGCACCTCCAAAGCTCTTCAAAGCCAAAAAGCTCCAAATAAATCCTACAAAGATTGCCCAGTGGGCAGAAAGACAAAGTGAGAGGGCAGGTTGCCTGATGACAAACCAGGGTGTTAGATTACAAAGAGATGGGTCAGATGAGAGTGTTGAGTGGCCAGTACCCTACTCTGATGTTGTTCCTGATTAAATTCTCCTCACCTTATAAAAGACGCTGGGGCAACCAGTGCTAAAGCACTTATTAGAGGCATAAGATAGACAGAAAGTAGAGATAAACAGATTTATTTACCAGAATGACTGGAAAACCTTGATCAGATACTATTGAAGGTCCGTGTTGTCAGATGCATGGTTTTTCACTGAGTGAACAGGGAAAGTGCAAAGTTGAGCTCATATGAGAAAAGTTGTTGCAGTCACAGAGCAACAGGATACAAGTTGCCATGGCTACAGGATGTAGGTTGCCATGGCAATAGACACCAAAGTGACCAGTGGCCAGAGAGTGTCAACTGCAGCTATTTGGGAATTCCAGGGTGAAGGCAGTATATCATATAGATGAATTTATTGGCAAAACAGACTGCAGGTCAGCATAATTGTTGTGGCACTAGCATGTTGGCTATAGCAGTAATTTGGTGAAAATGATGCAGTAAATTATATACGATTATCACATTTATTGAGATACGGCTTAGTACAGCAGTAATAGATATGAGCTCTACGCCGCCTTTGTGTATCAATGACATTAGCAAACAAATTCCCAAATCACTTATGCAGGTTGATAACAAAAGGCATTGATCTAATTTTTTTTATTATATAATTGTGGACAAGGTTTTATTGTTTATTGTTTTGGTTGGTCAAAGATGCCAAACATAAATTGAGGCTGGCCTAAATAAAAATGAGTCAAAGGATACTTCAAAAGTTATTGTTTTGTAATCTAAATCTAAATTCAATAACAAAGTTAGTCAATTTCAGATGCAAATGAAGAATTTGGCACATGATACTGAAAATTCAATCATCCTATAATCCTAATAATGAGAATCTGAAGGTCACCTGGCCCATTACAGGGGCGGATCCAGGATTTTTAGAAAGGGGGGGCGCGGCAATACTTATAACATTGGAGTCTCTAAAAAAAGTTTTTTTTCCAAATAGCAATATGAAGGATTTATCTGACAAAAGGGGGGCGCGCGCCCCTTGTGCCCCCCCCTGGATCCGCCTATGCATTACTCATGACAGATCTCAATCCCCAAATGACATATTCACCTGTTATTGTGACAAGCTGAACTGACAAATTCTACCCTGATGGCAATGTTTGATCATCATATGGCAATTATGGCATGCATATACAATACTTGGAAAGCAGAGCTCTGTGTCCTCCTGTCTCTATTAAGCTGCCATTGTCCAGAACCATGGGACATAATGCCCTTATCATCCACCCATCCTCTCTCTCATGATTTGGGAGTCACTCACTCTTGGAGAAGAACCCCACGGTACAACAGTGAACAGCAGTGAGGTTGGTGGATCACATTGCTATCTACCCATTCTACAACAAACACTTGTCAAGTTGCACTGGGTCCTGTATTCTCATGCATAACCATCATCTCCAAGCATCAAATGTGGACTGAGCCACTGACAGGGCATTAATTCTGTTTGGGACTCAGGCCAGAAATGCATGCGGTGACTGCATATCAACTGGGCTTCATACTATTGTGGTGTAACACACCAGTCCTCAACCACATCATATCCGGATGGTTTTACTTCAATTAATATTATTGCAATGTCATCATGCCATGGTTCGAAGAATGTAATTGACTTTAGGGTTTCAAATTAAAACTAAAATGAAGGTCTGCATGTCAATTAAATTGTGAATAATGATTGAAAGATGATAAGTGTGACCAAATTGTTTAAGTGGCATTCAATCAACAAGCAGGTGAAAACACCAAGTTACCTATCAGGTTTGTGCCTGCACTCTAAAAAATGTTGGGACAAAATTGGTTTTTTAGATTCAAAATGTTTTTTTGAAAAACCAAATTTCAATGCAAAACCACCATGGATTTTTTAAAAAATCCATGTTGGTTTTTTGCATTGAAATTTGGTTTTTCAAAAACAGAGCAAATCTGTCATGGCCATTCAGCCAACCATACTTCAATGTTATACCAGGATAGAGAAGCAAATTTTCAATACAATATCTGTAAATGATAAACCTCATCCTTTTAGGCATACAAGTATCATAATGATGAAAACTTCAGACTATGTTGCAAGATACCTGTTGCAATCAATCCAATCTAATCCTAATTTATCACTACACATCAATTTTCAAGACTTTATATCATACTTAATGCAGTTTAATTTCTTCCTGCGATCTTCCCATCCCTCACAAGTCATCCACCTATGATGCAATGATTTATGACGGAGCACAAGACACCATAATCTCAGAGACATCAATTTCAACCCCAGAGCCAAAAGGTATTACATGTGAAAAAGACAGATTGCAAGCGAAGCTTCCGAAACTTTTTGCTTTCATTTGACATTGTTCCAGGTGATTTTTCATCATTATTCAAGAATACTTGAATCCAAGTGAGCCAACTTGAACGATGATTCTTCAACCAGAGTGATGCATGAAAGACATTGGAGTTAGGATGCTGGAATAAGCATTTGAGATGGTGACAGTTGCTGTAACTACAATAAAAAGTCTGTTTCCTCTTCATCAGCCATTTTTGGTTCTGATAACCGGTGATTAATTATCTTCCACTAACCTATCATAAATGATAAATGATAAATGATAGGGGGTTTTACGTCTTCAATTCGGACTTAACCGAACTCTGCCGACATGAGTGTGATAATGAGGCGAGTGACACAGGGGATTTGCAGCCATTTCGGGGCGCATACATCACCCTGTTGTGTAGTGCCAGGAGCGGGAGTTGAACCCGGTCCCTGAGAGCCTAACTGGATTCAAGCGGGCACTTTAACCGTTAGGCCACGACGGCACATTACACTGGGTACTGTTTTTAGAGTGTGCTTAATTTCATCACATGACGTATTTCAATCTATGTTTGGTTGGTAAGACAACAGATTTCCACCAAACGACTTGTAGGGTCACACAACATGCATAGAGACCTAGAAACCTTTCATCAACGAAGGACAACTGTCTACCAACAACCCAACAAACCAGAGCCCTGAGGAACAACAGCAACAGGGTCCCATGCCACTTGAGATGGATGGCCGGCTCCTATTAAACAATTTATAAACATCCTCCGGCTTGTGTTTTGTCTGAAAGACAGAGTGGACAATATGTGAAGTGCTGTGCAGCGTAAAAAGGATAGGATGTGGAAGTCATGGTATTGTGCTGTTGCTTTAAAGACAACACAAACTGCTCTATTTTTAAACAGGGTAATGTTGTAATAGTCATTGACTATTAGTCAATAGCAAATGGCTGACCTCTGTTAATGTGGAATAAAGAAATATTACAAATTTTGCAAAAATTGGATTGATATTGACCAGCATTAGATTTTCAATATTTCAATATTTATTAATCTATAGATCTTTTTTTTTTAATGGGTTGCTGCCTAACAGCAGAAATTATTCTGTAGAAAAAAGTAACACAAGGATGGCAACCTTTCTTTTTTTCCATTGCTTATAATAAATGTACATGCATGTCACTGCATGTGAGATAGAAATAATTGAGTGAAATATGTTAATTTGGTAGTATTTGGATATTTGCTGTGTCTATTCATCTAAAGTGGCCTGAACTTTAAAGAAAGTGCCAGTCATTTATTCTGATACTGTAACACCGTGCATATGAGCATCTCTAGAACATTGCAGCCAACAAATCCACCATGAATCACCTGTGAGTAGGAGATCAGATTTCACCCATCAGTTTTTCTTCCTGTCTGTTCAAAGTCTTCTCTAACAAGCTGTTTCCTCTACGTTCTGAGATGTTCTGTGACTTCTTGACAAGTGAGCAAATACCCTGACTAGAGTTACATTGTACTTTCTTCTTTGTCACTTCCTACTAAAATTTCCATGGCCGCTTGCCAGCTTCTTTCCCAGCGAGTTGATATTGACGTTTCATGTGCAACTGTGAAACGGTGAAATGTGAAAAAAATGTAAGCAAGAGTCTTGTCCTTTTTAATTTGTACTGTGAAACATTTATAGTTGCTTTCAGAATGTGTACATGACTATGAGCCATGAGAACAATACAGTGTCAAAAAAATTATATAATTATGCAAATTTTATTTAAATAAAGGAGTCATGAAATCAGTCAACATTGGTGTTACTTTTGTATGACAGAGCCTGACTGGTGTAAAATCGTATATTATAAAATATTGACCATACTCATTTGAAATACATAAAAATAGCTAAGCAACTGCATCAGATATTTTATAATACAAACCACAGCCTTGAAAATGTACTATTCATCCAGAGTCACAGATCATGTTTGATTTATTCAACAACCATTCAAAAAAATTTAATCAAAAATGTACATTTAAGAATGATGTATTAAATACAGTTCTTGTGCCATTAGTAACCGCACCACTATTAATCCCATGACAAGTTTCTGCCAATCTGAATACTCTTTCTTGAAAAACAGTTAAGCCTACAGCAAAATAGACAAAGTAATAGCACCAACAGAAAAAGCATCAGGTCCCCATTGGTGCTATACAGATTGAATTAGCAAGTAATCAGATAGTAATCAGCGGTGTAGGATTTAGCTCCTAATTGATAAATGGAGTCTGTGATGAACTGCAGAGATGTCCCCAGGCTAAACTGGCAATCTGCTTGTGGGAACTCCCGAGACAGACTGGGAATAAGCAAGATCGGGTTAATTCCCATTTGGCTATTTGCAGTGATTTGGTAAAGGAATTTGTCTTTAGTTTAAGGAAAGGAAAGATATACTTTATGCATTTAGACTACTTGTGATTTATGAAACAAACAGAATGGGAGGGTTCATATGTGATATCATAGGTGGATATTTGAGTAATTTATGCAACTTGCTTGCAAGGGGGCAGCACCAGGGGAGCAAACCACGTGAGTGAGTTTATGCTGTCTTCTATGACGTGGTTAGATATGCCACTTGCACAATTTGATTCAAACACTCATCTGCTGTCATCTTGCACATTCTAGGTATGGCATGCTAACTTCCATATCTAAATTGCCAGATAATAATTGGAAACCCTTAAGTCCATTCATTTCCATAACCATTGCATGATGACAGTGTCATGTCATTTACCAAAGCAAAATGTTATGTTGTGCAAGTGTCATCCATGATATGAGTTATTGATGATGTTGAATGCCAGCAATTGTCATAGAGCTAATAATACCATTACTGAAACATGTTTTGGACACTGAATCTACAGCAAAAACAATTGAAAAAGACAATAAACACATCAATTTTCTGTTTTTTCATATTCTAAAAGATTTGTTCTTACTACATGCAGTGACAGAACCCAAATATGCAGACACGGTATGTGATGGAGTTGAGGGAGGGTGTAATGTCCTCACAACATGGTTGATTTGCAGTCAAGGCGTGCAATTCTAGGCTGAGTCCCAAACAGAATTAATGCCATGTCAGAGGCTCAGTCCACATTTGATGCTTAGAGATGATGGTTATGCATGAGAATACAGGACCCAGCGCAACTTGACAAGTGTGTTGGATAGATAGCAGTTAGTGTGTTTGCAAGCAGCAAAAAACTCCTGTTGTACAGCGTACAGTATTGTTTATCACACAACTTTTGATTCCTACCATTGATGGCTGTTAGACAATTGCTCGGTTATCTGGAGCAACAAATCACGCTTCTCAGGCCTAGGATTTCATGTCACATTGTCACAAGTTCACTTCTTTGCTGCCTTTGTCCTGAACAACTTATTTTACCTTTTTAGTCACAGACTCACAGGTTCTTCTCAGAACATCCGTGGAATATAAAACTGAGCATCTTAATCATTTGTTGCCCATTTGAGTCAATTGAGAATGGATCATGAACTTGAGAATAGAACGTGAACTTGAAAAACTGAAAACAAAAAGACAAGATGTTATGTTATTCCTCCATATTCTGCACATGTTGTAAATCCAGCATGCAGGTCTTCTTGTTTCTTTGATCTAGGTTTGGCTTATTTAATTTCCTCTCAAAAGCCTGATTACTTTTTGAGGCAAAAGGAACATGAGGGCAGTTTTACAGTATTAGCACTCAGCCGATTTTTCATGTTTATGCAATTATTACGAGAAAAGTATGATAGGTATATCAAACTTTTGGGCAGTGGCAATCTTGTCCTACACTGACATATAAATGCACCATATTTTACCCTTCTGCAATGCTTTGTTTTGAAGCTGTAAGGAATTATGGACAAATTTTGCGACATTTTTATGTCTCACAGACTTTTTTGCCAATTTCATGGATGAACAGAAAAAAATATTCAATCAGTTGTGATTCATGTTAATGAAACCTTTCTGGACCTACGGCTTGGGTATAAAATACAACAGGTTTCATGTGAATAAGTTATATACAACATGACTTGGGTCCTAAAATGTAAAAAATGTTGTTTTCGATGGACCATCAGTTGCTTTATACGCTGTTATGAGTAAGTATCAAAGAATGTGTATACTCTTTGCGTTAATTTTGAAGCTTGAGACATATCTCAAGGTAAAACAGAAACATTTGTTTCACTAACCATAATTGGTTATCAGAATGTGAGACTTGAATGTGATGTCAAAAAAAGCATGTCCTCTCCAACCCATAGAAAAAACACTTAGTTTTGTAGGAAAAACAAGCTATTTGTATATCTTTTGCTCAATCATGTGCCTTTACAAGTATGTGACAAATACAAGTTAAAAAGATATCCAGGCCACGTTCATACATTTTCTTAGAAATTAAAATTCATGATGTCAAAAAATGTCCTCTCCAACACATCAGAAATTTTGCTCAGATTCATGCGTTTTAACACTGGATTCATTGAAGAAACGGCCATGGTTATACAAACTAAGTAAACCTGGATGCCTCAAAAGGGTTTTTATAAGTATTGAAAATGTCAAATATATTATCTTTTGTTATCTATTACACTATTTTGAGAAAATCAAAATTGAGAAAAAAGTTGATTTATTTGTGTCATATCGATATAATTGTATTTTTTCGCTACTAAATGAATGACTTTAAAGGGTAATAACCAAATATCTTGTTAATTGAGCCATCAAAGATGATTTTTCCCAAGGCACCGGATTTTTGGTCATTTTCGGCGGTTTTTTGCTCCAAAACACTATGTTTGACACAGCCGAACACAATAAGTTTCAATCGTACAGTAACAAAACTTGCCATGGGGTTAATAGGATACCTAGGGATTATTAACCATGGAAATCATGTGTCTTTTGAGACTAGTACCCTACTCAACAGAAACTTTCAGGGTTATGGCAAGCCAGATTTCTGTAATTTCATAATAAAAATGGTTTTAAAAAAAATTGTGGCGTGTTTAATCAAAATTTAAGTTTTGTATGGGTTTTGATGTTCCTAAGCAACAATGTGGCTTGATTTCCAAGAATAAGAATGGGTGAAAATTGTTTCTGGATGGATATTTTTCCTGATAAACAGTTTTTTTCAAGAATCAACCCTTGCCTACTTTAAGTAGCGGTATTTTGGTAATAAACCACCAAATCACTTCAGTCCTCTTTGATTATAGAAACAGTAATATGTTAATTTTATGATAGAATGATGGAAATTCTCAAATTTCAAACTTTATTTTGACCCCCCATGAGACACTTCGAGTGCAAATACTGTAAAACTGCCCATGAAAGCCACGGACACTGTTTGATGTATATAACATATGTCTGTGGCATTGTTGATTCTGTGTATTCATCACGTTTTTGATAATCAGAGCATTGTGAATATTGTTTCTTTAAATTTAGCATACTTGTAACCTTAACCAGAAAATTGCAACATACACTATATCAATCAATCGATACATCTCAGACAGCATTTTTATGTAGGAGACAGTCACAATAGTATTTTTTAGGTGACATCCCCGTCTGGTGGAGTTAGCCTGATGGCAAGTTGCCATTAGACAATGCTGCAAATGTGGCTGCCCTTGCCATGAAAACTGACTTGATTTTCCTAAGATAGGGGGTTTGAATCCACATTATTTATGTGCTTGTGGAATGTGGATTCAATATCCTGCACACTAAGAATATCTATTATTATTGTCTAATAAAGACTGAAGTTGGTGGATTATAGAATATCAGGTTTATCAATTGTGAAATACAGGTGAAATGCAAGCCTTGCTAGGGACATCATGACATCATGTGGTGCTGACTGATAAAATTCTGCCCTCACTTACATGACAGACACCACATCATGGGAAAAAAGGATTGTCATTTGTTGCATGTGATTTCAAGATTTTACAATGAAAAAACTGAAGCTAAAAGACTACAAATAGCAAGCTTAAATCTCATTGAAAATGTTGAATTCCAAGGATGAGGAAATCTCGACTAATACCAGAAAATCAAAGCACAGAGAATGACCTTCTTGAATGACTTTTCTGTCCAAGGACTTTTCCTCAAATTCCTGTGACGGTCAAGGTCCTTAATTTCCATGCAGATCGAATCTCCTCAATTTCCTGGGAATGCCAGTACCAGGAATCACCACAACAGCATAAGAGAATTCCTGGAGTATTCAAAAAGCATTCCTAGAGGTCACAGCACGACAAAGAAAAGCATGTGAAAGGAACCTGTACGATCCGGGGACATGTGTGCTAAGAAATAGTCTGGCATTGACAACTGACAGGCAAGGAGGAAGTAGTATAAATTAATGGAGACGGATGTTTGTTTTGTTGCATTATTAAGAAAATGTAGTGAGAGATGAAGTAATAATTAATTGCCAAAGGAAACAATCAAGAATATTTGAGAAAATAAAAATAAAATTGATTTTTGTCAGGAATTGTCTAGGCTACTTTCTGCAGACATAATAAATATTATGATGACACCATGATCTATTCGCATATCTACTTTTGATAACAAATATAATTTATAAAACCACTTATATCTGTCTCAAATTTTTTTATATTAATTACGACAGCTAGTCCAAATGTGTGAAGTACAACTTGCCTTTTCTCAAACTGAAAAATAAACAAAAATCTTTGCAGAAATTCTGTTAGCAAATCACCACAAGTTGGCCAGATGGGAATTAATCTGATCTTGCTTATTCCCAGTATTTCTCAGGAATTCCCACAAACAGATTGCCTGTTTAGCCTGGTGACATGGTCATCTTCGAGCTGAGTATATATAGATGTATCTGTAAGTTATTTTCTGCTTTACCAGTACGTCCTATCTCTACACTTGCGACATCTTTTCTCGCAACCTTATGTAGTCTTTTGTAACCTAAACGAAAGTATTTTACCTCTGTCATTGCGGTTTCTATTGTTTTGAGAACAAAAGCCTGGGTGTGCTATATATACAAAAATTACAATAACACAACAATATTGTTGTGCAGCTGGATGGACTGCAATTCCCCATTGTATGCCCATGGCTTGGCTACCAGAAAAAAAGGTAACAAAAAAAAAGCCGGGCACTAAATAAATATGAATACAGGAGAACCTCTAGATACAGGACAAATCTCATTCTGTGGCCTTAAAGCGAAGGATGAATGAAGTGACAGATAGGGAGAATCAGAGAGAGAATTTTCTTACTCTAATAAAAAGGGACAAAACCTGTTATCTTATACATACACAGTTATGTCATGCTGAGCAATAGTGGTCTTACATCACAAAGGTTGCTTTAAATATCCTCGTCATAGGGATAACAGTATAAAAAGCAGACACCAATGCATATGGCCTGTATAGTGCAGCTATACTACAGGCTGTGCCAGGTCCTGCTGCAAAAAAGATTGATTGCTCCTTCGGGATGAGGATGAGGTGCTCCTATCAGTAGCCTGTTGCTGCAGCCATTGTGGGCATTAACTGGGCAAATGCCACCAACTAAAACTAACAGGAACTATTCGCAAATATATGGGAATTGATGGGTGACAGAAGTCTTGCAATAGGGGAAAAAAGGGAGAACTTCTGTTTTTGAAGTTGGTTGTCTGAGGATCTACATCACACGTATGGGCCAATGGCAGACAAACAGATATTGCAATTCAGTAGAAATTTAGTACCATCCTCAAAAAAATATTTACAATTAACAGTTTGCATACTTCTCATTGATTTCCAATTCAGTCGTAGTCAGTTTACATACAAAGAAATATTCCAAGAAAAACTAGGTTACTCATAGATGGGGCTCTTTTATTAACAAACTACATAGTACTGTTACAACTGTCAAAATGCAGGTCATTTTGGTGGGTTTGTAATTCTTGATTGAAGTGGGCGCAGCTGGATGATTAACTATTTACATACATGTATGTGTAGGAAATCTTGGCGAGGTAGCACTTAGCCTTTATCTTGTTTATTTAAATCTTATACATTTGATTCCTTTGTGGAATATAACATACCATCAGTGATTTAGTTGGCTATAGAATGTAGATAGGCCTACAACGGACGATTCATGGCTGTGGCTCCTTTTACGACAGACATGACTATATGATTTTCAATTGTGGCGTCATTTCAGACCTTTTATGTCTTCTGAAACTTCTTCATCTTTATTTGTAATAAAACATGCCTATATATATTACGCTTCTTTTTCACTGGTTCAAAATTACCAACACTAAATATATTCCAGCAAAAAAATTATAATGTTTATTCACCTGGAGTTCCATGAATTGTTTCAGGCCATCTTCTGAACAACAGTTATTATTATATCTATCTTACTCCACGTTTCCTTTTCACAACACTTTTTCCAATCAGTCCTTCACGATCTGTATCGTATGCATCAGCTGTCTTTAACATTGTCATTCAGGATGAATGGGATCCGTAGCGGATCTCCATGAGCCTCTATTTGCCTACGAATCTCATCTGCTTTCATCCAGGACACGACTAAAGTGATTTCCAATTGAGTTTTGACATTTCCATAAAGGGGAATAGAGACTATGGAGCTGGCTCAGAAATTGCAGATAGCACAGGGATTGCAGATGTAGTGAGTTGTGTCACAGCTTATATTACAGTTGTGCTTGAAAGTTTCTGAACCCCTGACACTTCTTACCTTATTTGTTTGCATCTCTCTAACAAACACAGGAATTGCTTTTAAAATGGTTAATAATAAAACTGAACACCGTCTTTTGTATGTAAACATATATTCATAACAAATAATTACATTTAAGAATGATTTTATGACGAAAGTCTGGAAAACGGTGTGTTCAAAAGTTTCTGAACCCTTCTGAAACGTATACAATCAACAATTTGTTTGGCCCTATTTTAGTGAAGTAAATGCTTCCAAACACTTCTTATGACTATGGACTAAATATTGGCGGATTTCCCAGGGATTTTTGACCATTCTTCAAAAGAGTATTTTCTAAGCCCTCGTACACTTGTGGGTCGTCTGATGTGAACTACTTTGTAAAATCTGACCAAGGCAAATCTAATGAATTTTGATTGGGAAACTTTCCAGGCCATTCTAGAATCCTAAATTGGAGGGATTCTAACCAATTTTAATTAGATTTGCTTGTATACTTTAGGTAATTGTTCTGCTGGAAGACCCACTTGCGGCCAAGCTTCAGGCTTATAAGTGAAAGCTGTACGTTTTCTAAGCGCATATCTTGATATTTCACGGAATTCATTATGATACTAAGTATAGTTTATTCTCCTGTCCCATTTATGGCAAAACAACCCCATTCCATGATGGAGCCAATGATATCTTTCAGAATTACGAGGACGTTATGTTCCTTGAAAGTAGCACCTTCATGATGCCATATTAAGCAATTTTGACTTTGGCCAAGTGGTTTGATTTTTAATTAGTCTGTCCACAGGACATGGTTCCAATAATCATACAATTCATCAAAATGTTTTTAGTGAAGTACAGTCAGGTTTTTTTGTATGTTTTTGTCATAATCAAAAACGGCTATGTCTGACATCTGAAAGGTGCTACTTTCAAGGAACGTAACATCCTCCCAACTATGAATGATAACTGTAGCTCCATCATGGAATGGGTTTGTTTTGCCATAAATGGGACAGGAGAATAAACTATAGTTAATATCATAATGAATTCTGTGAAATATCAAGATATGCGCTTAGAAAACGTACAGCTTTCACTTATAAGCCTGAAGCTTGGCCGCAAGTGGGTCTTCCAGCAGAACAATTACCTAAAGTATACAAGCAAATCTAATTAAATTTTGGTTAGAATCCCTCCAATTTAGGATTCTAGAATGGCCTGGACAGTTTCCCAATCAAAATACATTAGATTTGCCTTGGTCAGATTTGACAAAGCAGTTCACGTCAGACGACCCACCAGTGTACGAGGGCTTAGAAAATACTCTTTTGAAGAATGGTCAAAAATCCCTGGGAAAATCTGCCAATATTTAGTCCATAGTCATAAGAAATGTTTGGAAGCATTTACTTCAGAAAATAGGGCCAAACAAATTGTTGATTGTATACGTTTCAGAAGGGTTCAGAAACTTTTGAATACATAGTTTTCCAGACTTTAATCATAAAATTGTATTTAAATGTAATTATTTGTAATGGATATATGTTTACATGCAAAAGATGGTGTTCAGTTTATTATTAACCCATTTTAAAAGCAATTCCTGTGTTTGTTAGAGAGATGCGCACAAATAAGGTAAGAAGTGCCAGGGGTTCAGAAACTTTCAAGCACAACTGTATATGTGTAGAATATAGACTGTACAATGGCTGCATCCTCTAAAATGGTATTTATCGGGTTGCAAATGCATTGTATACTGTATATTCGAATGATTAGGCTTGCAATTAAATTTAAGAATAAAAGTGCGTTTAACATCTGGCATTCTGCATGCTGCCCATCTAATAGCAATTTTAACAGGACCTTTACTTTTACCAGAGTGTCTGAGCACGAGACATCAGAAACTCAACAAACCATATTTATGAAATCAAAGCTGCTTTTTAAATCTCCGCTCTCAAAGATGCCTAATATTGCTGACTCACTCTACCACACAGCCAATTCAAAAGCAACCACAATAGGGAACATGTGGCCTTCTTTGATTTTAAAACCAGAACCATCAAAACAAAATCTGAAAATGTGTCGATTTTGACATCAAGCATGTGAACCCTTGTGCAATTACTCCTAACATGGCCCATGCACACACACAGCATTCTGCACGAAGTTTCATTTTGTGTACAGACAACAACTAGACATGCTACCCAACTAACTCTTGACACACAATGATCGATGCTGAAAACACAAAAATGCCCTGATGTTTACAGATGATGAGGGTTGTGCGATTACCTGGTTTTATTGATGAGAAACCTGGCAACAATTTGGCATCAAATAAAAGGTTCGGAAATGTTGGTTGACATGCTCCTTAATGCAAATTTTGTTTCAAGGTAAGATATTCAGTGACCCCGTTACGTAATCGCTAAGAGGGCTTGTGCGCTGCCTCTGAGGGCAAGGGTACAAATCAAACTCTAGGAACTCACTTTAGTCCGAGCCTGAGGGACATTAAATGGGGGACATAGGAAGTGGGTTGTATCTAGTACTTATTATATGCATGGACCGCTGAGAAACCCTGGACATCCCGAATAAAAGGCACTGTGTCAATCTTCTCATCCCATCCCGCAATTTAAACACTGCTCAGTTTCTTAAATGCATTTAAACACTTGCCATTTTTTACATTGTGGACAGTGGACAATGTTCATTGCATTATAGGGGCAGCTACATCTTCACAATGTCAAGGTCCCACTAACGCTTTCGCGAAGCGAGCTGTGCCAGCGCTCAGGTGACTTTGTCAGCGGGAGAATGGGGCAGCTATTGTTTGAATAACAATTGGGCAACCAATAGCATAAACTTGACTCTTGAATACAATTCATGTATTTTCTACATTTTCTACATCTTAAAATAAATTATAAATCTTTATAAAAGATACTCTTTTTCTGCAAACAAGAACTTTATTTTACTTCAACTTTGATGATAAATTTAACTACTCTGTAATTCCCGTACTCACTAATCAATTCTCAGTGAGTTTCCTTCCATTGAAATTCATTTGATTATATATTTCAATGATCCCTTTCTGAAAAATTAAAATCACCACTTTTAAAGATATTTATATCTGCTGTACTAAATGCTTTAAAAGTTGGAATTTATTCAGAGTTATGCCAGGGTAGAGAAGTGATTTTTTAGCACTATATCTTCAACAAAATCCATGATTTAAGCTTACAAGTGTTAAAAGTTTGATGGAAACTCACAACTATATATAATGAGATACCTGTAGTAACCAATCCAACCTTATCCTAATTTATCACTATACATCAATTTTTTCAAGACTTAATATCTTACTTAATGCAGTTTCATTTCTTCCTGCGATCTTCCCATCCCTCACAAGTCATCCACCTATGATGCAATGATTTATGACGGAGCACAAGACACCATAATCTCATGGTCATCAATTTCAACTCTGAAGCCAAAAGGTATTACATGTGAAAAGACTGATTGCAAACGAGGCTCACAAAACTTTTTGCTTTCATTTGACATTGTTCTAGGTGATTTTTCATCATTATTCAAGAATACTTGAATCCAAGTGAGCCAACTTGAAGGACGATTCTTCAACCAGACTGGTGCATGAAAGACATTGGAGTTAGGATGCTGGACTAAGCATTTGCGACGGTGACAGTCGCTGCAAAGTAGCAGTAACTACAAGAAAAAGTCTGTTTCCTCTTCATCAGCCATTTTTGGTTCTGATAACCGGTAATTAATTATCTTCCACTAACCTATCATAGATTGGCCATTACACCGGGTACTGTTTTTAAGAGTGTGCTTAATTTCATCACATGACGTATTTCAATCTCTGTTTGGTTGGTAAGACAAAAGATTTCTACCAAACAACATGTACCTGTAAAATTTGAAAGTCTGAGTCAGCTCAAATGATTGAGTGAGATGGTTGCACAATTTGTTTGAGCTGACATAGCTTGCTGTTTTGAGTGGTGATAATCTTTATGTTGTCGTAACTTAAAACAACAAGCTATCTCAGCTCAAAGGAATTGTGCAATCAGCTCACTCAATCGTTTAAGCTAACTTAAAATTCAAATTTTAAAGTGAACCCGTCGGGTCACACAACATGCATAAATAGCTTGAAACCTCACAACAAGGAAGGACAACCGTCTACCAACAACCCAACAAAACAGAGCCCTGAGCAACAACAGCAACAGGGTCCTATGCCACTTAAGATGGATGGCCGGCTCCTATTAAACAATTTATAAACATCCTCTGGCTTGTGTTTTGTCTGCAAAGACAGAGTGGACAATATGTGAAGTGCTGTGCAGCATATAAAGGATAGTATGTGGAGGTCATAGTATTGTGCAGTCACTTTAAAGACAACTCACACTGCTCTGTTTTTCAACAGGGTATTGTTGTAATAGTCAATAACAAATGTCTGACCACTGTTACTGTGGAATAAAGAAATATTACAAATTTTGCAAAAATTAGATTGATATTGACCAGCATCAGATTTTCAATATTTCAATATTTATTAATCTATAGATCTTTTTTTTTTAATGGGCTGCTGCCAAACAGCAGAAATTATTCTGCAGAAAATATTGACACAACTTGATGGTAACTTTTTTTTTTCATTGCTTATAATAAATTTACAGACAATGCCAGATCCTTGATAAACCCAGGAAAATTTGTGCGAGGTTAATTGGCCGAACTGAACAACAACTAATAGACTCTAATGAAGAACTCTTTCAATCAAGGCTCAAACAAATGGCTAAGAAGGTACAAGAGGATGTGAACCATCCTCTAAATTGCTATTTTGTGCTCTTACGCAGTGGACGCAGGTTCAGAGTACCTAAAATACGAACTGGCAGATTCAGCAAAACTTTTATCCCAGTCGCAATCAATCTACTAAATATATATGCCTAAATTAATTTTGTATTGTTACTCATGTCATTTACCAAGTCAAATTTCATGTAATTCATATTCATGACCAATAAACGATCTGTTATCTGTTATCTGTTACATGCATGCCATTGCATGTGAGATAAAATAATTGAGTGAAATATGTAAATTTGGTAGTATTTGGATATTTACTGTGTCCATTTCATCTAAAGTGGCCTGAAGTTGGAAGACAGTGTCAGTTATTCATTTTGATACTGCAACACTGTACATATGAGCATCTTTAGAACATTGCAGCCAACAAATCCACCTTGAATCACCAAGAGTGGAGGATCAGATTTCACACTTCTCTGTTTCTTCCTGTCTGTTCAAAGACTTTTATAACGAGCTGTTTCCCCTACGTTCTGAGACATTCTACAACATCTTGACATGTGAGCAAAAACCCTGACTAGAATTACATTGTTCTTTCTTCTTTTTCTCTTCCCACTAAATTTTCCATAGCTGCTTGCCGGCTTCTTTCCCAGCAAGTTGATATCGATGTTTCATGTGTAACTGTGAAATCTTGAAATGTGAAAAAATATATGCAGGAGTGTGAAAGTTAAACATGTTAATGCTTTGCTAAGTAGTCCTTTGTAATTTGTTCTGTGAAACATTTATAGCTGCTATCAGAATGTGAACAAGACTATCAGGCTATGAGAAAGATATAGTGCCAAAAAAAATATAATATGTTAATTGCACAGCCATGAAATTCGTGCAGCACTGAAAAGTTTTTGTCTGACTTATAACTTTAGTATAAAGGCAGACAACACTGACTGAAAACTGCCAAATTTTGAGTCAATGTTAGATAGTTGATATTACAGTATTATAGTAATAAAAACAATAACATGATTTGCATGCAGATTCCTTGCCCACTAAACTGTTACATAATAAGCAGTTTACAAAGGTTATGTAACTTTAATTTTGTTAATAATTAACTATTCCATAAAAATTATAGGTACAGGGAATACTACGGGATTAAATTGAATTTTTATAACACTTTTGAAGATGAAAATGTCACGTTTTGTTAAGTTCGAAACTAAGTCATTGATAAGTAGCTGGACCCACCACACCTAATTTCCTGCTGTCGACCATTGATGTTGAGACCATCACTGCACAGACTTTTTAAACCTCTCTTGTACTAAATTCACTTCGCAAATCGCGAACATAATTATGCAAATTTTATTAGAATAATGGAGTCATGAAATCAGTCAACATTTTATTACTGATGTATGAAGTATAGTGATGTAAAATCTTATTTTATAAAATATTGACCATACTCATTCGAATTGCATCAGATATTAAATACAAACCATAGCCTCGAAAATGTACTATTCATTCAGAGTCACAGATCAAGTTTGCTTTATTTCAATAACCACTTCACAAAATTAAGTCCAAAATTTACAAGTCAAGTCAAGTCAAATATTTTTTATTAAAGTGACCTGCAGTTTACACTGTCCGGCCTCTAAGGCCTACAAGTCACCAGGTGGGCCACAAAGAACACATGCAAAAACAAAGCAAAACATCAGTATGAATAATTGAAAATCCTCATCTCCTACATTTATAAGCATTTACATTTAAAAATGTTCTAAATTATATATACAGTTCCCGTGCCATTAGTAGTAACACCACTATTAATCCCATGACAATTAAGTTTCTCCCAATCTGAATGTACTATTTTGGAAAAGCAGTTAAGCCCACGGCAAAGTAGACACAGTAATAGCCCGAAGAGAAAAAGCATCAGGTCTCCATTGGTGCTATACAGATTGAATTAGCAAGTAATCAGATAGTAATCAGCGGTGTAGGATTTAGCTCCTAATTGATAAATGGAGTCTGTGATGAACTGCAGAGATGTCCCCAAGCTAAACAGGCAATCTGTTTGCGGGAACTGCTGAGACAGACTGGGAATAAGCAAGATCGGGTTAATTCCCATTTGGCTATTTGCAGTGATTTGGTAAAGGAATTTGCCAAGAAATGGTTGTTTATTCTTTAGTTTAAGAAAAGGCAAGATATACTTTATGACTACTTGTGATTTATGAAATAAACAGAATGGGAGGGTTCATGTTTGATATCATAGGTGGATATTTTAGTAGCTTATGCTGTCTTCTATGATGTGGTTAGATATGCCACTTGAACAATTTGATTCAAACACCCATCTGCTGTCCTCTTGAACATTCTAGGTTTGGCATGCTAACTTCCATTTTTAAATTGCCAGATAATTGGAAACCCAAAAGTCCATTCATTTCCATAATCATTGCATGATGACAGTGTCGTGAGATTTACCAAAGTAAAACGTTATGTTCTGCCGGTGTCATCCATGATATGAGTTATTGATGATGTAGCATGCCAGTAATTGTCATTTATCCAATAATACAATTACTGAAACATGTTTTGGACACTGAATCTACAGCAAAAATAATTGAAAAAGACAATAAACACATCACTTTTCTTTTCATATACTGAAAGATGTGTTTACATCACGGTGACTGAACCCAAATATGCAGACACGGTATGTGATGGAGTTGAGGGAGGGTGGGATATCCTCACAGTACAGTTGATTTGCAGTCAAGGCGTGCAATTCTAGCCTGAGTCCCAAACAGAATTAATGCCATGTCAGTCGCTCAGTCCACATTTGATGCTTGGAGATGATGGTTATGCATCAGAATACAGGACCCAGCGCAACTAGAAAGTGTGTTGGATAGACAGCAGTTAGTGTGTTTGCAAGCAGCAAAAAACTCACTGTTGCACAGCGTACACTATTGTTTATCACACAACTTTTGATTCCTACCATTGATGGTTGTTAGACAATTGCTCGGCTATCTGGAGCAACAAATCACGCTTCTCAGGGCTAGGATTTCATGTCACATCGTCACAAGTTCACTTCTTTGATGCATTTGTCCTGAACAACTTATTTTACCTTTTTAGTCACAGACTCACAGGTTTTTCTCAGAACATCTGTGGATTATGAAAATGAGCAATTGAGCATCTTAATTATTTGTTGCCCATTTGAGTCAATTGAGAATGGAACATGAACTTGAGAATGGAACGTGAACTTGAAAAACTGAAAACACAAAGATAAGACATTATTCCTCCATATTCTGCACATGTTGTAAATAATTACAGTGCTCAGGTCTTCTTGTTTCTTTGATCTAGGGGTGGCTTATTTAATTTCCTCTCAAAACCATGATTACTTTTTGAGGCAAAAGGAACATGGAAGCCACGGACACCGTTTGATGTATATAATATTCGCGCAGCGAAACGGCCGAAGGCCGTTTCGCGAAGCGAAATTTAGCACAAGAAAGGTTCCAAAAATCTGTGCAGTGATGGTCTCAACATCAATGGTCGACAGCAGGGAATTAGGTCAAGTGGGACCAGCTTCTTATCAATGATTTAGTTTCGAATTAAACAAAAAATGACATAATCATATTCAAAAGTGTCTTAAAAATTCAATTTTCTCCATTAATATTCCTTGTATCTATTATTTTTATGGAATAGTTCATTATAAGCCTTGACAAGCTAAATTAAATTATTAACATGTGATTCATTTAATTTCAAAACAGACAAGAAAACATAACAAAATTAAGGTTACATAATATTTGTCTACTGATGATTATGTAACAGTGAGCAATTAATCTACATGCAGATTATGTTATTGTTTTTGTTACCACTATTATGTAATATCAACAATCTAGCATAGACTTTAACTTGGCAGCTTTCAGTGTAGTCTTCCTTTCTACCATTTAGCTGATTATCTATCAATTCTATTTATTCTTAATCCTATTCATTTGCTATCCTATCTATCTGTCTATCTATCTATATATCAATCTATCTATGTATCTATTCTTTTTTTTACCTATTTTATTTCTTACAGTTTCTAGTCTAAATTTCTTTCTATTTTTCTATATATGCATCTTTCAATTTCTTTGAAACAGTAACATAACTGCCTTTCATACATTGAATATGAAATAGATTTAATGAAAGTTGTGGTAAAACAATAAGTCCGAAAAAAACTTTTTAAAAGCTGCGCGAATTTCATGGCTGTGCCATTTACAGTGAAGTTCTAAATCAACCAAAAAATTAGAGAATGAAAAAAAAAGCTGTTTTATCATTTCCAGCACTCGAAGAAGTGCACATTTGTGAAAAGCACAAAACATTGTAAATAATACAAGATGAACCTGTTATTGCAAATGAGCATTTCCTGTGTCAAGCTATTCTATGAGAAATGCACTTCTTCTTCTTCTTCTTCTTCTTCTTCTGCTGTGTGCTGGGATACCCCGGGTCGCCAGGTAGCTTCACTCTGATCTACAGATCAGAGGAGCCCACTATTTCAAAATATGTCAGTTCAGCATGTGCACAAGCAGGTGAATATGTCATTTGGAGATTAAGATCTGTCATGAATAATGGTTGGTTGACCTTCACATTGTCATTATTGGGATTATAGCATGCGACATTTTTCTGACAATATGGAGCAGTCAAATAAGATTTTGCAAAGAGTTTTGGATTCGACTACCTTTCTACCAAGGTGTTGCACTGTAGTTCTCTTATGATATTATCTCTTATATTTTCTATTTACATCACTACAACATTCATTAGTTATTAGCATTGGTTAATGAGCTGGTACTTTCAAAGGCTACACTTTTTTACCAACTAACATGATACCCGTTAAATGTGGTTGGGGGCGGGGGGAAATATGAAACCTAATTTTGAATATAAAACCCAGCCTAAAACCTTGTAGTGGGTGAGAAAAGGTTGCATGCAAGTTTTTGTGGATGGGCAACTTATAGTTTGGCTGGGAAAGACGGAGGGGTCCATGAATTAATAGTAGGATGCATTTTAATAGTTCTAGTACCTGAAGGAAAGATAGCTGTTTATTGCTGAAGAGAATGTCAGCCCCACATCCAACAAAGAATTTCATGGTCACATTCGAGTCGAGGATGTGTAAGTTATTTTCTGCTTTACCAGTACGTTATATCTCTGCACTTGTAACATCTTTTTTCGCAACCTTATATGTTGTCTTTTTGTCACCGAAATGAACATATTTTTTTGTCATTGTGGTTTTCTATTGTTTCGAGAACAAAAGCGGGGTGTGCTATATACAAAATTACAATAACACAATGATATTGTTGGGTAGCTGGAGTGGATGCGATGCAATTCCCTATAGTATGCCGATGGCTTGGCAACTAGAAAAAAGGTGGGCACACAATATATGAATAAGGGAGTACCTCTGAAGGAAGAATATCATTCTGTCATCTTTGAAGATGTTCTGGTGCAATTCTTTCTGAAATACATGTAGGTTAAAATTCGGGATGATTGAAGTGACTGACGCCGGGAGAATAACAACAGTTTTGAAAACACATTTACATCATGGAAGGATTTCTCTCACTCTGATACATGCTGAGCAGTAAGGGTCTTATATTGCAGAGGGTTCTTTGTTTGCAAGATGCTTAATCCCCACCACGGGGACAACTGTACCAATAGAACTGATAGAAGAGTCCATTGCTGCCAGACAGTAGCTTACGGCACCTACAGCATGTATCAGGTCCTGCTGCAAAATAGATGGATGGCTCCCTTGGGATGAGGATGAGATGCTCCCATCAGTAACCTGTTGCTGCAGCCATTGTGGGCATTAACTGCGCCAAATGCCACCACCTAAAACTAACAGGAACTATTCACAAATATATGGGGATTGATGGGTAACAGAAGTCCAGCTATTGGGGGGAAAAGGTGAACTTCTCTGCTTGAAGTTGGTTGTATGAGAGATGAGTGACTGTTCAGGTACATTACATGAACTACTGTCTCATGGCCAGACAAAGATATTAGTAATATTTCAGTATCATTCTTCAAAGTCATTTACAGATATATAGACATTGCTTACTTTCAGTCATCTTGTGAGTTCCAACAAACAGATTTACAGTGATGCACTTTGATAAAGAAAAAATGAGGATCAGTTGACTGTGAAAAATGCACTTTGTGATTCATGATAGCTGATGAAGTGTCATCTTCTATACTTTCAACATGGGAAACATAGAGGCAGTTTGATTAGTCATGATCAAGAGAAGGCCATTTGACTTGTCATAACTGATTTTGGATTGAAAATCAGATGCATGATCCTTTCGTTTGGCTATCACCAACAAGAGGGATAAGTCGCCTTAAAATCAAATTATCATTGAAAGTATTGGGTATGATCATGACAAATCATCTGTATGATGACACACAAAGTGCCATTTTCACAGTGCAACAATACACTCTTTTTCGGTATCAAAGTGCATCGCTGTAAACACTTAACCTCTCGACAGCTCTGCAGTTCATTACAAAGCACATGCTCATCCACTCTGTTTGGCACCAGTGAAGAGTAGACCTACTGGAAATTCTGCTGGTAATTTTACAAACAAATTTTCAAATTTTGCTGTGGGGTTTGACTTCTTCTTTCTAGATGACTGAGCAAAATGTGAATTGAGAATAAAATGTTTTTCAAATTGATATAACACATTCATCAAAATTTGATCTCAACACCAATCATTACATGTGTCCAAAGATGCAAATGCAATGTAATTTATGTTAGAGCAAACTTATCCTTCCTCTATATGCAATATACAGTACACTGTACAATTTTACAAATACCTGGCTACTGGCACATTTCTCAGCAACTATAACAAATGCAAACAATCTAACATGTGAAGATCAGGAGAAGTGCTATAATTGAAGAGCAAATCTGTCATGGCCATTCAGCTAACCATACTTCAATGTTATGCCAGGATAGAGAAGCAAATTTTCCATACAATATCTTTAAATAATAAACCTCATCCTTTTGGGCATACAAGTATCATAATGACGAAAACTTCAGACTATGTTGCAAGATACCTGTTGCAATCAATCCAATCTTATCCTAATTTATCACTACACATCAATTTTCAAGACTTTATATCATACTTAATGCAGTTTAATTTCTTCCTGTGATCTCCCCATCCCTCACAAGTCATCCACCTATGATGCAGTGATTTATGACGGAGCACAAGACACCATAATCTCAGAGACATCAATTTCAACTCTGGAGCCAAAAGGTATTACATGTGAAAAGACAGATTGCAAACGAGGCTCACAAAACTTTTTGCTTTCATTAGACATTGTTCCAGGTGATTTTTCATCATTATTCAAGAATACTTGAATCCAAGTGAGCCAACTTGAAGGATGATTCTTCAACCACACTGATGCATGAAGACATTGGAGTTAGGATGCTGGACTAAGCATTTAAGATGGTGACAGTTGCTGCAAAGTAGCAGTAACTACAAGAAAAAGCCTGTTTCCTCTTCATCAGCCATTTTTGGTTCTGATAACCGGTAATTAATTATCTTCCACTAACCTATCATAGATTGGCCATTACACCGGGTACTGTTTTTAGAGTGTGCTTAATTTCATCACATGACGTATTTCAATCTCTGTTTGGTTGGTAAGACAACAGATTTCCACCAAACAACTCGTTGGGTCACACAACATGGATAAAGAATCAAAACCTTACAACAAGGACAAATGTCTACCAAGAACCCAACAGAGCCCTGAGCAACAACAGCAACAGGGTCCCATGCCACTTGAGATGGATGGCCGGCTCCTATTAAACAATTTATAAACATCCTCTGGCTTGTGTTTTGTCCGCAAAGATAGAGAGGACAATATGCAAAGTGCCGTGCAGCGTATAAAGGATAGGATGCGAGAGTGGAAGTCATGGTACTGTGCTGCCGCTTTAACGACAACACAAACTGCTCTGTTTTACAACAGGGTATTGTGTAATAGCAAAGGTCTGACCACTGTAAATGTGAAATAAAGAAGTATTAAATTATGTCACAAATAAGATTCATGAGGACTCGCATACGGTTTTCAACACTCTTACAAAAGTTTTATCATTTACCAAAAGAAAGTTGGTGCATGACAGCATGATGGTAACACAGAGTTGGAAACGCTTCTATTTTATCATTGCTGATATACGTGCATGCATATCAAATAAATTAACTTAGTGATATCTCTAAAATCATGCAGTGCCTGTCCTAGAACCTGGAGTCAGTCGAATAAGTTGAAGAAGTCAGTTGAATTTCCTTTTTCAACTCAAACAGCCATATTTTGATCAACTTGTGGTGTTTTCTAAAGTCAGTTGGGATTGGTCTACAAAATCTGACTGAGAAGGCATATCAGAGGATATGAAAACCATTTTAATCTAATAATTTCGAAAGTGGATACGAGTTTGACCTGCTGTCTTTATTGTATTTTAAAGACTATTTTTCTTGTAATTGTAATTTTGAAAATTAGAACCTATTTGCTCATGAATCTTGCGTTTAAAATCATTTTTTGAAAAGTTGAATTTAGTCAGTTGTAATTTATTCAACTAGTTGTAGTTGAATTCTGTCAACTAGTTGAATTAAACGGTTGATTTTCTGTTTTCTCAGTCATGCTTTGATTTTCAACCGACTCCTGGGTCTGGTCTGCCCAGCAGTTCATATAGAGTTTCTGAAGTTGTTAGGCCTTGTCAGTCATTTATCTACAAGCTGTAACACCATATGAGCATCTTTACAACTTTGCAGCCAACAAATCCACAATGAATCACCTGTGAGTAGAAGATCAGATTTCACACATTGGTGTTTCTTCCTGTCTGTTCAAAGGCTTCTCTAAACAGCGGTATGAGACATTCTATGACATCTTGACAAGTGAGCAAACACTCTGACTAGAATTGTACTTTATTATTTTTCAGTTCCTACCAAATTTCCATGGCCGCTTGCCATCTTCTTATCCTGAAAGTTTATATGGATTGATGTTCGTGTGCAGTTGAGGAGACTGAAATGCAAGAAGATACGCAAGATTGTGAAAGTAAATACATGTGAATGCATTGTGAAGGGGGCCTTCATAATTTCTGTGGTGAAACATTTATGGTTGCTTCCAGAATGTGCGCACGACTGATCATTACCCGCAACCACAATCACAATTGACATATACGTTAATGTTACAACTTGTTTTGATCGAATGACAACTTTCTCCACATCTTTTCATTCTTTCTAGAAAGCCAGTTAAGCCCGCAGCAAAATAGACAAAGTAACAGCGCCAATAGAAAAGCATCAGGTCTCCATTGGTGCTATACAGAATTAGCAAGTAATCAGTCCTGAGGTAAGCAGAAGTGTAGAGTTCTGCTCCTAATTGATAAATGGAGTCTGTGATGAACTGCAGAGATGTCCCCAGGCTATACAGGCAATCTGTTTGTGGGAATTCCCAAGACAAACTGGGAATAGGCAAGATCGCTTTAATTCTCATATGGCTATTTGCAGTGATTTGGTAAAGGAATTTGCTGGTTTTTTTTTACTTTTAGTGACAAAAGAGAAGATACACTGTACACTGTATATTTCGTTCAAGTTGTTGCAATCTGTGAAAAGAATTAGAGACACTATTTGACATCAGTAGTGGACATTTGAATAGCTTATGGTGTCTTCTATGATATGGTTGATATGCCACTTTACTTTAAAAAACTCATCTGCTGTCCACTTGCACATTCTTAGCATGCAATATGCATGCTAACTATCATTTATATATATAAATTGCCAGATAATTGGGAACCCTCATTTCATTTGTTTCCCTCCATGTTAAAAGTGTCATGTCATTTACCAAAATAAAACATTATGTTGTGCCAGGGTCACCCACTTTGCATACGGCATTGCATCTATGAGACTTAGCGATGATTTTGCATGCCAGCAATTGTCATAGAGCCAATATGACAATTACTGGAACATGTTTTTGACTCAATAAATCTTTAGCAATAATAACTAAAGAAAGACGATAAACATGTCTATTGACTCACTTCTCATATACTGAAAAATATGTTTATACCAGTGACTGAACCCAAATATGCAGACACAGTAGTGATGGAGTTGAGTAAGGGTGTGATATCATGTAGCATAGTTGATTTGCAGTCAAGGCATGCAGTTCTAGCCAGAGTTCCAAACGGAATTAATGCCTTGTCAGAGGCTTAGTCCATATTTGATGCTTTGAGATGATGGTTTTGCATGAGAATACAGGACCCAGAGCAACTTGACAAGTGTTTGGTGGGTATAGGATAGATAGGATAGGAACAGTTGCAAGCATCAACCTTAGTTCCATGCACCAATGCACCATTCCTCTTGTTTTATTCCTATACAATAATATTCAGAGTGGCAAACAATCATTTATTGTAGGTTAGAGAAAACGGTCTCTTTATTGTAATCTCAAATTGTTATCATGCACATCACAGCTGAAGCCACAACCACTTACCAATACCAACCTTCTGATTACCTACCACATCAATCAGTATCAATGCTAATAGCCAACAAAATGCTTCAGTTTCAAAAATTGTGTGTGATAGTTGTCATCTGGTATTGACATGTATAGATACAAGACATTTCTTTACCAGCAGATAAAATGTGTTGCCGTTCAGAAAACAAAAACCTGAATAGCTGTATCCTATGCAACAAATATGTTCCACTCCTATTATTCCAAAATATCTGAGGGTGTCTTCACTTCACTCTCCGCAAAGACCATACGAAGAATTCAAATGGGAACTTAGGAAGACCGGTCATAATTGTTCTTTTTCAATTAAATACATGCAACCAACCAAACACTACCATAGTACCATTGCATATATCCGAACTACAATTCCCACATTAAAGACACCAAGGCCAAACTCATATTTGGTAACATTGCTTCCTTTTAAATGCCATTGCGGATGAAATCTTTCCAAGGTCTTGGCATCCAACTCTAGTATTCATTCTGTAATCATCCTCTTCCTAATAGCCATCAACCAAAGATGAAAAGATAAATCTGGAAGGACATGACACAATAATGTCAGCAAATAGAATATTCATGAATTAAACGTGAAAGCATTATTTAATCTTCATACATGTGCGTTTCTTAGTTGGGGGTAATCTCCAAATCTTTGTACTTCTCTGCAAGAAAGTTCACAGTCCATCTAGATCCTCACAGATTCCTATATGTCTTTCCTGGTAGTCATATCGTTAGTTTTAGTTGGAGGCATTTGCCCACAATGGCTGCAGCAACAGGCTACTGATGGGAGCATCTCGTCCTCATCCCAAGGGAGACATCCATCTTTTTTTGCTGCAGGACTGGTGTAGGCTAGTTGCAGGCTACAAGCACACAAGCACTTGTCTCCAGTATTCATGATATTTTCCCTGGATTATAAGTTGCGCAACTTGCAGATAAATAACCTTAGAGATGCTCATTCACTACTCCGCACTCTGTAACAGAACCTAACACTTCACAAATTATTCACACAACCAGCTCGCCAGTGGCTTTACATTTATCCCAACTGCACTTCCCACATTAGAGACACCAAGACCTTGTCCAGAAACCCACCGACTAAGTAAAACAGTTAAGAAGCAATCACATTTGCCAAAGTACTAGACTGGAGCCAGCGATTTATCTCACAAACTAATTAAATGAATTCCTCCTTTCTCTTTGTTCTTCTTTGTGAGCTGGTGGCAGAAGTGTCTAGCACCTCCAAAGCTCTTTAAAGCCAAAAAGCTCCAAAGAAATCCTGCGAAGATTGCTCAGTGGGCAGAAAGACAAAGTGAGAGCAGGTTGCCTGATGACAAACTAGGGAGTTTGATTACAAAGAGATGGGTCAGATGAGGGTGTTGAGTTGCCAGAACCCTGCTCTGATGTTGCTCCTGATTAAATTCTCCTCACCTCAGAAAAGATGTGGGGTAAACCACTTATTAGAGGCATAATATAGACAGAAAGTAGAGATGAACAGGTTTATTTACCAGACCTTGCCATATAAAATGACTGGACAACCTTGATCATATACTCCTGAAGGTCCATATTCTCAAACACTTGGTTTTTCATTGAGTGAACCTGGCAAGTGCGAAGTTGAGCTCATATGAGAAAAGTTGTTGCAGTCACAGAGCAACAGGATACAAGTTGCCATGGCTACAGGATGTAGGTTGCCATGGTAATAGACACCAAAGTGACCGGTGTCCAGAGGGTGTCGACTGCATGCTATTTGGGAATTCCAAGGGTGAAGGCAGTATATCATATTGATGAATTTATTGGCAAAACACACTGCAGGTCAGCAGAGTTGTTGTGGCACCAGCACGTTGGGTATAGCAGTAATTTTGTGAAAATGATGCAGTGAAATTATATACGATTATCACATTTATTGAGATACGGTTTTAGTTTACAAGTAATAAATTTGAGCTTTTATGCCTCTTTTGTGTATTGGAGACACTAGCAAACTAATTCTTAACTAACTCATACATGTTGATAAAAAAAGGCTTTGATGTAATTTTTTAATAATAAAATTGTGTGCGAGGTTTTATTTCTGGCAGAATATCGATGGTTTTGGTAGGTTGAAGATGCTAACTTAATTGAGTCTGGCAAATGAAGAATTTGGTACATGGAATCCACAATTCAATCTTCCTATAATCCTAATAATGAGAATCTGAAGGTCACCCAGCCAGCACATTACTCATGACAGATCTCAATCCCCAGATGACATATTCACCTGTCAGTGTGACAAGCTGAACCGACAAATTCTACCCTGATGACATTGTTTGATTATCGTGTGGCACTGTGGCATGCCTACACATAAACAATTACATAGGTTCAAATTATTTTGCAGAATTTATCCAGTGGAAATTACATATATTCATACTATTCAACATTTTTGTAAGCCAATACAAGGCTAGCATTTCCCACTTCTACGAACGTGGGTCCAATCTCTCACTTGGGAATGGGGGGATGCTCAGCTGGTAATGCAATTGTATCATCTTTGCCATCTGTGTCCTCCTCCTGTCCTAATTATAGGCTATGAATGTGCATAACTGCAGGACATAAAGCCGAAATCATCCGTCCATCCACCCTCTCATTATCTTGTGTCACTCACTATTTGGGTAGAACCCCAGATACTCAATATAACAGTGAACAACAATGACTGTGGTTGGTGGATGCACATTGCTGTCTACCCAAGTGACCCAACCCACAACAAACACTTGTCAAGTTGCACTGGGTTCTGTATTCTCATGCATAACCATCATCTCCAAGCATCAAATGTGGACTGAGCCACTGACACGTCATTCATTCTGTTTGGAACTCAGGCTAGAATTGCATGTGGTGACTGCATATCAACTGGGCTTCATACTATTGCAGTGTAACACACCATTCCACATCCTGTGTGTACTTATTTGGGGTTTTTTCTGCTGATATATTGTTTGTTACAAGTATGTAACACATGTATGCATTAATTAGACATCAATCATAAGTGAAATGTTGTGTTGCTCCCGTCCATTTCTTCATCTTTGTTATGCTGCAAAGAAATCTGACAACATGACATGTAAACAAATTTCTTCACAAATCATATTGTCAAATTTATGAAATATTATAATAAAGAATGAGATGTACATGGGCAAAATCCTTTAAACAATAATATCCTGAATGTAGGTTGGTTTTACTTCAATTAATATTATTGCAATGTCATCACGCCATGTTCGAGGGATGTAATTGACTTAAAAAAATCCATGTTGGTTTTTAGCATTGAAATTTGAAAAAGAAGAATGATGCAATAATCGATTGGCTGTGTTAAAAAAATCCATGTTGGTTTTTTACATTGAAATTTTGTTTTTCAAAAAACCATTTTGAATCTAAAAAACCAATTTTGTCCCGGCATTTTTTAGAGTGCAGGCACAAACATGATAGGTAACTTGGTGTTGTCATCTGCTTGTTGATTGAATGCCACATCAACTATTTGGTCATACTTATCATCTTTCAATCATTATTCACAATTTAATTGACATGCAGACCTTCATTTTAGTTTTAATTTGAAACCCTAAAGTCAATTACATCCCTCGAACATGGCGTGATGACATTGCAATAATATTAATTGAAGTAAAACCAACCTACATTCAGGATATTATTGTTTAAAGGATTTTGCCCATATCATGACAAATGAACAACATAAAGTTAGCACATTTATTATTAGCGCTTGGAAATCAAGAAATGACATTTTATACAATACTTAATTTGATGTAGGTACAGTATCTTCTTTATGAAATTATGTATTAAGAAAACCTTTCATGTGTTTTGACAAAAATTATTGAAGTTCCAGTTATATGATATTGTAATTGAGTGTAATTTTGTAATATCTCTACATTTAAAATTCACTTGTGTATTTTGAAAGAAAGTTCTAATTGTTACATTTAATAATTCAATATGTTGTGACAATTATGTAATTGTAATTTGTTACCCTCTGGTAAATTTAAATATTAATTGATTTATAGTGACAGATAGGCTGGGTACCGCAGGTCGTTTATGTTGTATTATTGTTAATTTTTATGTACCTGTCACTTAAATAATAAAGAATCAATCAATCAATCAATCAATATAATATCTGTAAATAATAAACCTCATCCTTCAGGCATACAAGTATCATAATGATGAAAACTTCAGACTACGTTGCAAGATACATGTTGCAATCAATCAAATCTTATCCTAATTTATCACTACACATCAATTTTCAAGACTTTATGTCATACTTAATACAGTTTAATTTCTTCCTGCGATCTTCCAATCTCTCACAAGCCGTCCACCTATGATGCAATGATTTATGACGGAGCACAAGACACCATAATCTCTGGTTCATCAATTTCAACTCAGGAGCCAAAAGGTATTACATGTGAAAAGACAGATTGCAAACGAGGCCCACAAAACTTTTTGCGTTCATTTGACATTGTTCCAGGTGATTTTTCATCATTAATCAAGAATACTTGAATCCAAGTGAGCCAACTTGAAGGATGATTCTTCAACCAGACTGATGCATGAAAGAGTTTGAAAGACATTGGAGTTAGGATGCTGGACTAAGCATTTGCGACGAAGACAGTTGCTGCAAAGTAGCAGTAAGGCCACACATAATTGATCTTTAGCTTCTCGGATTTGTCTCAAGACCCTTTTTCTAGGGTCGGTCGGTAGGACAAAAAAAAAAAGGTGAAAAAAAAAATTGTTTATAATGTCAAAAAAAAATAATATTTTTTTTTTCAATCGGCAGGAAAACTATTGTGTCGGCGGGTCCGCGAAGCTAAGAGTCAATTATGTGTGGCCTAACTGCAAGAAAAAGTCTGTTTCCTCTTCATCAGCCATTTTTGGTTCTGATAACCGGTAATTAATTATCTTCCACTAACCTGTCATAGATTGGCCATTACACCGGGTACTGTTTTTAGAGTGTGCTTAATTTCATCACATGACATATTTCAATCTCTGTTTGGTTGGTAAGACAACAGATTTCCACCAAACGACTTGTAGGGTCACACAACATGCATAGAGAGCCAGAAACCTTACATCAACGAAGGACAATTGTCTACCAACAACCCAACAAACCAGATCCCCGAGGAGCAACAGCAACAGGGTCCCATGCCACTTGAGATGGATGGCCTGCTCCTATTAAACAATTTATAAACATCCTCTGGCTTGAGTTTTGTCTGCAAAGACAGAGTGGACAATATGCAAAGTGCTGTGCAGCGTATAAAGGATAGGATGTGGAGGTCATAGTATTGTGCCGTCGCTTTAAAGACAACACCGACTGCTCTATTTTTAAACAGGGTAATGTAACGGTAAATAGCAAATGCCTGACCGCTGTTAATGTGTAATGAAGAAATATTACAAATTTTGCAAAAATTAGATTGATATTGACCAGCATCAGATTTTCAATATTTCAATATTTTTTAATCTATAGATCTATTTTTTTTTCAATGGGTTGCTGCCAAACAGCAGATATCATTCTGCAGAAAATAGTGACACAAGGATGGTAGCTTTTCTTTTTTTGTCACAGCTTATAATAAACATACATGCATGTCATTGCATGTGAGATAAAAATAATTGAGTGAAATATGTAAATTTGGTAGTATTTGGATATTTGCTGTGTCTATTCATCTAAAGTGGCCTGAACTTGAAAGAAAGTGCCAGTCATTAATTCTAATACTGCAACACTGTACATATGAGCATCTCTAGAACATTGCAGCCAACAAATCCACCATGAATCACCAGGAGTGGAGGATCAGATTTCACACTTCAGTGTTTCTTCCTGTCTGTTCAAAGCCTTCTCTAACGAGCTGTTTCCTCTTTGTTCTGAAACGTTCTACAACATCTTGACATGTGAGCGAACACCCTGACTAGAATGACATTGTACTTTCTTCTTTTTCACTTCTTGCTTAGTTTTTCATGGCCGCTTGTCAGCTTCTCTCCCGACAAGTTCATATCGATGTTTCCATAGGCGTACTGGACGCGCAATTTTTTTGGGGGGGGGGGGGCCACATTTGCCCGAATTTAAAGATTTAAATTTAAAAGTCAAGACATTTTATTTTGGCAGTAAGTTTTTAGCCAATGAAACAATCCATGATTAAGTCTGATGTTTAATTTTTGGTTTATCAGACTGAGTACACCATGACCAAGCATGATTTGGATTAAATATGTGTGTTCTAATCCCCCAGCTTCATCATACAGGCACTTACAATGTTAAATTTCTGCTGCTCTTCAACACATTCAGAGTTATTTTTAGCCTTCTGTTGTGACATCATCTGCATTGTAGGCTCTATGACATCATTGAAACTATGGTGACGTCACAACAGCAGCAATAGAAGAAAAATGGCTTCTTGAGCTGTGTTGACGGCAATGTTATTCCAATAGGATTACCTCAAAACCAGGGCTACAACATGCCAATACTTCCAAATGTTTATGAAACTGCTTGGTCACGGTGTCAAGAACAGGGGGAGATAAGTATTTTTGTCAAGAGTAAGGTATGTTTTTAATTATCAGCCAAAAACTTACTGCCAAAAAAAAAAGACTTGACTATAGTACCATTTCAAATGAAATTGCCTGGAAATCATTAATTTTCAATAGTTTTTGTTTTTAAATCAGCTGCCCGAATTTTTTAGCCATTTTGCCCGAATCTCAGTTTCCCAAACTTTTTGGGGGGGGGGGGGGGGCGACCACCCCCCCTGCCCCCCTCTCCAGTACACCTATGGATGTTTCCTGTGCTAATGTGAAACCGTGAAATGTGAAAGATAAATGCAGGAATGTGACAGTTAAACATGTTAATGCACTGCTAAGTTGCCCTTTGTAATTTGTATGGTGAAACATTTATAGCCAATTTCAGAAAGTGTACATGACTATCAGGCTTTGAGAACGATATAGTGCCAAAAAATGTATAATTATGCAAATTTTATTTAAATAAAGGAGTCATGAAATCAGTCAACATCTGTGATTACTATTGTGTGAAGTAGACTAACTGGTGTAAAATTTTATTTTATAAAATATTGACCATACCCATTTGAAATACATGAAAATCAGCTACAGCAATTGCATCAGATATTAAATACAAACCACAGCCTTGAAAATGTACTATTCATTCAGAGTCACAGATCAGGTTTGCTTTATTTCAACAACCACTTAAAAAAATTAAGTCGAAAATTTACATTTATAAACGTTTTAAACACAGGTCTTGTGCCATTAGTGTAACACCAGTAATCCCAGTATTAATCCCATGACAAGTTCCTCCCAATCTGAATGTACTCTTTTCGAAAAAGCAGTTAAGCCCACGGCAAAATAGACAAAGTAATAGCACTAAGAGAAAAAGCATCAGGTCTCCATTGGTGCTATACAGATTGAATTAGCAGGTAATCAGAAGGTAATCAGAAGGTAATCAGAAGTGTAGGATTCTGCTTCTAATTGATAAATGGAATCTGTGATGAACTGCAGAGATGTCCACAGGTTAAACAGGCAATCTGTTTGTGGGAACTCCCGAGACAGACTGGGAATAAGCAAGATCAGGTTAATTCCCATTTGGCTATTTGCAGTGATTTGGTAAAGGAATTTGCCCGGAAACGGTTGTTTATTCTTTAGTTTGAGGAAAGGCAAGATGTACTTTATGCATTTGGACCACTTGCAATTTGTGGAACGAAACAGAAGTAGGAGGATTCATATTTGATATCAAAAGTGGATATTTTAGTAGCTTACATATGCTGTCTTCTATTATGTGGTTAGATATGCCACTTGAACAATTCAATTCAAACATTCAAACACTCCTCTGCTGTCCTCTTGAACCTTCTAGGTTTGGCATGCTAACTTCCATTTCTAAATAGCCAGAAAATTGGAAACCCTAAAGTCCATTCATTTCCATAACCATTGCATGATGACAGTGTCACGTCATTTACAGAAGTAAAACATTATGTTGTGCCAGTGTCATCCTTGATATGAGTTATTGATGATGATGAATGCCAGCAATTGTCATAGAGCTAATAATATGAGCGCAGCTCATGGCTGCCGAAGGCAGCCATGAGCGAAGCTCACTTAGCACAAGTACAGCTCATTCTGTGTGGTGCTCCTGTAGTGACTGCCTGAACAGGAAGTGCCTGTAGTAAGTTGGACCACCTCCTCCAGCATGCATTGGAGTCGGCATCTAGCAATCTTGAACAATGGTGAAGGTCCCGGATGTGTCAGGATCCTGACATGATGCTGATTGGTCAATCTAGTCACATGACCAAGCCATCCAATAAGATATTGATGGCCTGTAAACACATCCCAAGATGCAACGCTGGAATTAAGCAATCATATCGTAGGAATGCCTGCTAAGTGCCAGTCTGTATACACAGACTGTAGGACCAGTGCTAGTGCCTGTAGTTGCCATAAAAGTGGAGCTAGTAGTTTAGTCACAGTTTAGTTTGGTAAATAATTAAAATATGTTAGATAAATTCCAAAATAGATTTAAAATTTCAGTCTTGTCCTGTAACAACCTCCAATGATATATTTCAGGGATTTAAATCAACATGTGTATCAGCATTGGAAATAATTATTTCCATACCACCTGATTGCAAGAAGTGAATAAAAATTAAAAGTCAATACAAATGTTAATGACTTAAATAGATCACCAAGTAAGAAATCATAGCAACACTTAAGGTTACATAATCTTCATTAACTATCAACAAATTATGTAACAGTCTAATAGTAAACTGTCACCTCTGAATAGCTAATGGTGGTATTGATCTCAGTTATGTAACATCAACTATTTAGTGCAATCTATCTATCTATCTATCTATCTATCTATCTATCTATCTATCTATCTATCTAATCTTATCTGTATATCTGATCTTCTCTATCTAATCTTATCTATAGATCTGATCTTATCTATCTATTCTATTTATCTGCCCATTTGCCCAGTCCTTTAAAAAGATATGTTGAACTTCTACATGGAATGTTGAAGATAATGCAGTAGTTCTATGACAATGCTGCGTGAATTTCATGGCAGTGCCATTTACATATTACCATTACTGAAACATGTTTTGAACACTGAATCTACCGCAAAAATAGTTGAAAAAGACAATAAACACATCAATTTTCTGTCTTTTCATATACTGAAAGATGTGTTTACACCACAGTGACTGAACCCAAATATGCAGACACGGTATGTGATGCACTTGAGGGAGGGTGGGAAGTCCTCACAACATAGTTGATTTGCAGTCAAGACGTGCCATTCTAGCCTGAGTCCCAAACAGAATTAATGCCATGTCATTGGCTCAGTCCACATTTGATGCTTAGAGATGATGGTTATGTACAAGAGGTGTTCAACTTATTTTGACAAAGAGTTCATCCTAACACAGAATTGGACAAAAGTTACTTTTTTCCTGGCTGATGACAAAAACTGTTAACTGTAGGTCTTGTCAATGTAAGACATAAGTTTGAAATGTTTTGGAAGAGTTTGTGCAATTTTATTAATCTTTTCCTGAGATAGGCCCTCCCGTCAGTTTTGAAAGCAATATTTCGCCCAGTGATAGTAGTAACAAGTGTAGCTGCAGATTCTTTTCAGTTATACCAATTTTGCTAAAACTTCTAGGATTTCATCAGAGGGTCTTTGGTGACGTGTCCACAAAGTTACAGGAATTATGCTTGGTAATTATCAGATATTTAGCGTGATTTTAGTACTATGGTCCCAAATAATCTTCTTATGGAACTGTTGGAACACTATCGCTTTTTCTCTCTGTGGAAAGAAATAAGGAATGCTCTTTCTGTGTTAGATTTTTAATTTGAGCTGACCAGGTATTGGGCTATCCTATTACAATTTCTGGAGGTGGAAGTGTGACTTTTGCTGTTTTAAATCACAAAACAATCAAAGCATGAATTTCGTACGGAAATTGCTTAACATTTCAAGCTTCTAACTTTTAAGTGCTCCGTACATTTATTTTATGCTAAAAATCACTCATTGATTGATATATTCTTGTGGATGAAGCTAAGTTTTATTCAGTGCCAGCATTGTTTGGGTCCTATGTTTATAAGTTACAGCTGGAGCATACATCTAATGTTCCTTGTTTTCACACACTTTCTTAAAAAATTGTGTTATATTTAGGTTTATTTTAGTAACTTGCACATTCAGAAGTTATGTATAAAGTTGTATCCACCTCCTGTATTGTTACTGGAATACTATGTCATCTTTGTAAGAATTAAAAAATCAAATAATTTGGTCAATGATCTCATTTTGTTTATCAACCCCAATTTGGCCATGAGCCATGCCCAGGGAAGATAGGTTTTGTATCAGTTTATGAGGGTGACATCCACTTTTTACTTTGTGCAGTAGTTCACAGTGAATATTTAGCTTAAAGAAACACACTATTCAGCTTCCATGATACAAGACAGTATGTTTGAGGCAGTGAAACCCCTCCTCAAAAGGTGTTTTATCACACCTTTCAAACAACATGCACTTAATTACAGTTGTAATACTTCTGAGTTATAAAAGTGATATAACATGCTAGATGAGCAGCATATGGATCAGTCACAGCAATTTCAGCTCAAAGCAGCAATAATATTCAATTTGGTGGCTCTTTTACTTTTTGTCAAAATAAGTTGAACACCTCTTGTATGAAAATACAGGACCCAGCGCAACTTGACAAGTGTGTTGGATAGATAGCAGTTAGTGTGTTTGCAAGCAGCAAAAAACTCACTGTTGTACAGCGTACACTATTTTTTATCACAACTTTGATTCCTACCATTGATGGCTGTTAGACAATTGCTCGGTTATCTGAAGCAACAAATCACGCTTCTCAGGGCTAGGATTTCCTGTCACATTCTCACAAGTTCACTTCTTTGCAGCATTTGTCCTGAACAAACTTATTTACCTTTTTAGTCACAGACTCACAGGTTCTTCTCAGAACATCTGTGGAATATAAAAATGAGCATCTTAATCATTTATTGCCCATTTGAGTCAATTGAGAATGGAACATGGACTTGAGAATGGAACGTGAACTTGAAAAACTGAAAACACAAAGAGAAGATGTTATTCCTCCATTAGTCCGTATTCTGCACATGTTGTAAATCATCCTATTCAAGCAGTTCTTCTTGTTTCTTTGTTCTAGGGGTGGCTTATTTAATTTCCTCTCAAAACCATGATTACCTTTTGAGGCAAAAGGAACATGAAAGCCACGGACACCGTTTGATGTATATAATATACTAGAAAAGCCCACTGGGTGACACACTGTTGAGATCTAAATTCACATGTTTATCTAAGTAAAATTATCAAGTGATAATCTGGGGACAGACGGGCATCACATGTTTATCCAATGAAAATGTGGGGTAATTGTCATGTTCATCAATTTTACCCCCTTGTCCTTGTTAATCATGTGATCTTCATGTGCATTGTCAGCTGACTTGATGTGCAGCGACCTGAGTTGACTACTTAATTGAGTCTACTTTAAAATGGGAAATAAATGTCTGATGATATTCATTGCTGTTGTGTCCAATTTAAAGAACTCTCTTAAAATGTGAGGTTTTTTCCAGACTCGTCCAATATTGGTGATTTTAGTATCATTGGAATTTTCTCTTCAAGGTGAATCCAATGATACCAAATATAATGGGGTAGACCTATTAAGTGGCGACTTTTGGGTCTACCGTAGACGTAATCTTTGGTCGGGGGAGGGTTTGCTGCTGTGGACATGTATTATCACTTTCAATGACGTCACGACATGTGACGTCACGCCACGTGCTCTTTATCACAATGACATCATACCCTATTAAGGTTGCTAGGCAACTCAACCTAGCATAACAGAGCCTCATGATGGCGGACGGTTACCTAGTTACGACGCATGCGCATAACAGACTGTCAACATGACGCTCAACACTGGATTTTCAAAACTGCTGCAGCACATGAAAAGATGGAAATAACAAATCTAGGGTCCGTTGAACTACCAAAAGTGCCTCTGGTGCCTCTTTGGGACAATGTAAGTACCCTGTGCGAATTTGGCAGTCATAGGCCACCCAGATTCCTCAATCCTAAAGGTGAAAGAAATTGTTAAAAAAACATCACCTTTATAAAGTCAGATATCTGTGGCATTGTTGATTCTGTGTATTCATCACGTTTTTGACAATCAGAGCATTGTGAATATTGTTTCTTTTAATTTAGCATACTGGTAACTGGACCAAACAAATTGCAACATACACAATATCAATCAATTGATGCATCTCTGACAGCATTTTTATGAAGCAGACAAAAACACAAAATTATTTTTTTTCTTACCAAGGCGACATCCCCGTCTGGTGGAGCTAGCCTGATGGCAAGTTGCTATTGAACAATGCTGCAAAAGTGGCTGGCCTAGCCATGAAAACTGACTTGATTTTCCTAAGATAGGGGGTTTGAATCCACATTATTTATATACTTGTGGAATGTGAATTCAATATCCTGATCACTGATAATATTTATTATTGTCCAAAGACCAAAGTTGATGGATTATAGAATATCAATTTATCGATTGTGAAATACAGGTAAGTGCAAGCATTGCAACGGATATCATGACAGGATGTGGTGTCGACTGATGAAATAATTCTGCCCTCACTAACATGACAGACAACACATGATGATGATTGTCATTTTTATGATTTCAAAATTTTACAATGAAAAAAACTAAAGCAAATAGATTACAATGGGCAAACTTAAATCTTGTTGAAGATGTTAAACTCCGAGTATGAGGAAATCTTGACTGATTCCATAAAACCAAAGCACAAAGAACGATCTTCTTGAATGACCTCTCTGCCCAAATTTGCAAAGACCATTTGGACTTTTTCCTTGACTTCCTTGAGGCAGTCAAGGTCCTTAATTTCCATGCAGAATCTCCTTAATTTCCCAAGCATGTCCAGGATTCCACAGAACAGCTTTAAACCATCCCTGGAGCATTCAAAAAGCATTCCTAGAGGTCACAGCGCGACAAAGAAAAGCATGTGAAAGGAACCTGTACGATCCAGGGACATGTGTGCTAAGAAATAGTCTGGCATTGACAACTGATAGGCAAGGAGAAAGCAGAATGGTCAAAGTATAAGGGGAAATAACAAAGAAATTAATAGAGAAGGGCCGTTTGTTTTGTTATATGATAACGACAATGCAGTCAGAGACGAAGTTATAATTCAGTTCAACCAAAAAATTAGAGAATGAAAAATAAAGCTGTTTTATCATTTCCAGCACTTGAAGAAGTGCACATTTGTGAAATGCACAAAACATTGTAAATAATGCAAGAGGGACCTGTTATTGCAAATGAGCATTTCCTGTGTCAAGCTATTCTATGAGAAATACACGGAAGCCCACTATTTCAAAATATGTCAGTTCAGCACAAGCAGGTGAATATGTCATTTGGAGATTAAGATCTGTCATGAATAATGGTTGGTTGACCTTCACATTCTCATTATTGGGATTAAGTGCCTCCGTGGCCTCATTGGTATAGCGCTCGCGCTTGAAACCAGAGTGGCTCTCAGGGACCAGGTTCGAATCCCGCTCCTGGCACTACACAACAGGGTGAATCTCTGCGCCTGAAATGGCTGCGAATCCCCTGTGTCACTCACCTCATCATTCCTCATGTCCGCAGAGTTCGGTTAAGTCTGAATAGGGGACGTAAAACACTCAAATCATTTCATTTCATTATAGCCCACATCATTTTTCTGACAATATGGAGCAGTCGACTGAGATTTTGCAAACAGTTTTGGATTCGACTACCTTTCTACCAAGGTGTAGCACTGTAGTTCTCTTATAATATTATCTCTTATATTTTTCTATTTACATCACTACAACATTCATTAGTTATTAGCATTGGTTAATGAGCTGGTTCTTTCAAAGGCTACTCTTTCTTACTAATGCATTTTAATAGTTCTATTACCTGAAGGAAAAATAGCTTTTTATTGCTTAAGAGAATGTCAGCCTCACATCCAAACTAAAGATTTTCATTGTCATCTTCGAGTCGAGGATGTGTAAGTTATTTTCTGCTTTACCGGTACGTCCTATCTCTACACTTGCAACATCTTTTCTCGCAACCTTATGTGGTCTTTTCACAACCTAAATAAAGATATTTTATCTCTGTCATTGTGGTTTTCTATTGTTTTGAGAACAAAAGCGGGGTGTGCTATATACAAAATTACAATAACACAACAATATTGTAAGGTATAGCTGGAGTGGATGCGAAGCAATTCCCTATAGTATGCCGAAGGCCTGGCAACCAGAAAAAAAGGTGGGCACACAATACATGAATACGGGAGTACCTCTGAAGGAAGATTATCATTCTGTCATCTTTGAAGGTGTTCTGGTGCAATTTTTCTTCAAATAGTTTAAAGTCCATGAGTTTTAAAAACACATTTACATCATGGAAGCATTTTTCCCATTCTGATACATTCTGACTGCCCTGCAAGGGTCTCACATCACAGAGGGTTCTATATCTGCAAGATGCTTAATCCCCATCACAGGGACAACTGTACCAATAGAACTCATAGTAAGAGTCCATTGCTGCCAGACAGTAGCTTACGGCAGCTACAGCATGTATCAGGTCCTGCTGCAAAATAGACGGATGGCTCCCTTGGGATGAGGATGAGATGCTCCCATCAGTAGCCTGTTGCTGCAGCCATTATAGGCATTAACTGGGCAAATGCCACCAACTAAAACTAACAGGAACTATTCACAAATATATGGGAATTGATGGGTGAAAGAAGACTACCTATTGGGGAAAAAACAGGAGAACTTCTGTGTTTGAAGTTGGTTGTCTGAGGATTGAGTAGTTATTGATCTACATCACACGTATGGCCTCATAGCAGACAAACAGATATTGCAATTCAGTAGAAATTTAGCATCATTCTCAAAAAGTATTTGCTATTTACTGTTTTCAGACTTCTCATTTAATTAAATTCCGACTCAGTCGTACAGTCAGTTTACATACAAAGAAGTATTCCAAGAAAAACTCGATGGCTCATAGATTGGGCTCTTTAATTACTGAACTAAATCGTACTGTTACAAGTTACAACTGTCAAAATGTAGGTCATTTTGGTGGGTTTGTATTTTTTGATTAAAACAGGTGAAGGTGGATGAGTAACTATTTACAAAATGTGTAAGAAATCTTTGCGATGTAGCATTTTGCCTTTATCTTGTTTATCTTATACATTTCATTCCTTTGTGGAATGTTACACTCCATCTGTGATTTACTTAGCTGTGGAATGTAGATACATCAGATGATGCTGTCTACAAGTGAACTACTCTTGCATTGCCACAGATCAGAACATATGTTGTCTTGTGTTGCCACCTAGTGACCAGTGTGCTATTCCGCGAGCTCGTGCGAGCGTCCACATACTTTCAACCAGAGGAACACACACAATTTTGTCTGGAAGACACCGGGGGTCCGGGGCTGTTTCTGAGTGTGCTGATGGCCTTGTCTACTTCCTTAGAGAATGTGATTGCTGAGTCTGACTCTGGTATATATCGATGTTTAATAGAAATTTTGTGAATGTGCAATGAATTTGGAACTATTTCTTGGGACAGCAATGCAGTAGCATAGAAAATCAACTTTTGTGCCAGGTGGCAGCAGCATGCAGTTCTCATTTTCACCAGACTGTCAGATGATGCATGGCTGTGGCTCCTTTTACGACAGACATGACTATATGATTTTCAATCGTGGCATCATTTCAGACCTTTTATGTCTTCTGAAACTACTTCATTTTGATTTTTAATAAAACATGCCTATATTACGCTTCCCTTTCATAACTGGTTCAAAATTACCAGCACTAAATGTATTCCAGCAAAAAAACTTATAATGCTTTTTCACTTGGAGTTTCATGAATTGTTTCAGGCCATCTTCTGAACAATCATATATATCTATCTTGCTCCATATTTTCTCTTCACCTCTATTTTTCCAATCAGTCCTTCACATTCTCTATCATAATGCACCTCCTGTTTTTACCATTGTAATTCAGGATGAATGGGATCTGAAGTGGATCTCCATGAGCCTCTATTTGCCCATGAATCTCATCTGCATTCATCCAGGACAGGACTAAAGTGATTTCCAATTGAGTTTTCACATTTCCATAAAGGGGAATAGAGACTATGCAGCTGGCTCAGCTATTGCAGAAAGCACAGGGATTGCAGACATAGTGAGTTGTGTCACAGCTTATATTATATATGTAACGTGCATAGACTGTACAATGGCTGCAGCCTCTAAAATGACATTTATCGGGTTGTAAATGTATTGTATATTTGAATGCTTAGGCTTGCATTAAACGTAAGAATTAAAGTGCGACTAACGTCTGGCATTCTGCTGCCCATCTAATAGAAATTTTAAATGGACCTTTACTTTTACTAGACAGAGTATCTGAGCATGAGACATCAGAAACCCTCAACAAATCATATTTATGCAAGCTGCTTTTTAAATCACTCATCTCAAAGATGCATAATATTGCTGACTCACCCTGTAACACATCTCCAATTTAATAGCAACCACAATTGGGAACGTGTGGCCTTCTTTGATTTTGAAACCAGAACCCTCAAAACAAAATCTGAAAATGTGTCGATCTTGACATCAAGCATGTGAACCCTTGTGCAATTACTCCTGACATGGCCCATGCACACACACAGCATTCTGCACGAAGTTTCGTTTTGTGTACAGATAACAACTAGACATGCTACCCAACTAACTCTTGACGCACAATGATCGATGCTGAAAACACAAAAATGCCCTGATGTTTACAGATGATGAGGGTTGTGTGATTACCTGGTTTTATTGATGAGAAACCTGGCAAACAAATTAGCATCAAATTAAAGGTTCGGAAATGTTGGTTGACATGCTCCTTAATACAACTTTTGTTTCAAGGGGGGGGGGAAGAAATTCAGTTCCTTGTGGTCTAATTGTTAAGAGTGCTGGTCCACTGGCTCTGAGGGCATGGGTACAAATCAAACTCCAGGAACTCATTTTAGTCCAAGCCCATGGGACATTGAATGGAGGACATACGAGGTGGGTTGTATCCAGTATTATATGCATGGGCAGCTGAAAAACCGTGGACATTTCGAATCAAAAGGCAATGTGTCAGTCTTCTCATCTCATCATCATTTGGCAGTCACCAAAAACAAACGTGCCGTTCGCTCCACAAAGATGGAGGTTGAGCAGGGCAGCTGATCCAGGGCACAACGTAAGTCATGTATTTTTATGGACAAACCACAAATAAACACACAAGAAGTTAATTAGGTTTATACTATACAACAAAATTGACAGGTTCCACTTCTTTTATAATCTAAAGAAGAACCATTACAGATGATTTCATATTTGTAGACATAAGGACTGAATGTGAATTTTTTTCTGGGACATATATTCTATAGGGAAAAATGACATCAGAAAATTTATGACATCACTTTTCCCCATAGGATACCATGTCCTAGAAAAAAAATCACATTTTGTCCTTTGGTCTACAAATATGAAATCATCTGTAAACAAATTCGCAACTTGACACATTGCAAAAATTTCTGTTATTTTATTCTAAGGCTTTTTCCCATTCTTGATCGATCTCAAGTCAACAACATTATTTCTCATCACCTCCCAAGAATCCCATTTGCATATCTCGAAAGACATTGATTTAAATATCCTTGTATTGATGAATGCAAGTATGGCATCTTGTTACATCTGCAAAGCAATTATCTAATCCAATTATTATTGAGTTATATAATAAAATTTTGTGGACCGAAAATGTCTGATTTAATTTTTCAATACAGTTCATATCAAAGCTCAACTCCTGATCAATCACATAATTTCAAAACCTCTTAAATCAGATAATCTGCAATTCAAGACATTCCAGACAAAAAATCAATGCAGGGTGACCAAATTTTCTTACCCAATCTAAGTCTTACAATAAGAGCCATTAAAATAAGGGAAACTGAAAGATATCTCAACAGCAACAACTTACATTGTATGCACCATGAATCACCTGAGAGGAGGAGATCAGATTTCACACATCAGTGTTTCTTCCTGTCTCTTCAAAGTCTTCTCTAACGAGCTGTTTCCTCTATGTTCTGAGACGTTGTATGACATCTTGACAAGTGAGCAAACACCCTGAATAGAATTACTCACCTTTTCATTTTCCATGCCTATTTGCAAACATTTGTCACCACAAGGATTTTGATGTTTCATGTGCGTTTAGTTCTATAAATTGTGAGATGTGAAATGTATACAAAAAGCCAAATTTTGCCAAAAAGAAAATGTACATGAAAGTGAGTGACACTGAAGTTCTTCTTGAAATACGGTAATGAAGCATTTCGCGTTTGTCGTCAGTCTAGTGTGATAAATCCACCAAAATAATGTTCTAACTCATGATATTATGAAAACTGTAATGATATCTTCATTTTCAAAAACCAACATTTATGATCATTAGGCCCTGTACTGACTAAGTGAAAGTATCATAATCACCATTCAGACAATTGAAGAACTCAAATCAAGGAAATAATTTAATGATTTCCTTTATTTGAGATCATCTTCAATTGTCTGAATGGTGATTATAAATATGTATGGACAAAATGAAAGCATTAAAAAAAAAAACGTAAAGAATATAGTTTGTATCTGATGCAATATCTACAATTCCAGTCAGTTATCAAGTGAAAATGAAGTTTTATGAGAGAAATTAAGCTCCAAAAGGAATAATATAATATATAATCTACCAAAGTTATCATTTGAGAATTCCTACTACACACAAAGAACATTTACACACATTTGCAGCACTTTATACAACAACAGCCCCTCACAGTGACACAAGCCAAGCTGGCCAAAAAGTCATCATTCAAGTTACCTCGCTTGGATTCATGTATTCTTGACTAATGATGAAAAATCACCTGGGACAATGCCAAATGGAAGCAAAAGTTTTGTGGGCTTTGCTTGCAATCTGTCTTTTTCACATGTAATACATTTTGCAGCTCTTTGGATCCAGATTTGAAACTATTGACCTTGAGGTCATGTGACCTTGTGTCATGTTTGACCTAATTCATCAAGCATCACAGGCGAGTGGCTTTCAGGGACTCTAAAAATCATTTATGTGCAATTTGTTTGGAGTGTATTTAAGAAATGTTAGGAAATAAGCGGAACGCAGGTTGTTTATCTCTATGTTCAGTTCGATGGTTTTTTTTTTTTTTAAAGTTAATTAGTACATGCGCAAGTGGACGGAAAAATATCAATATATACATTTACAGTGGGGCGGCTCTTATATTGAAATTGTCCTTATTCGGGATGGGTACCGTACTGGACTGAACGAGAGGTATCGATTTGCTACGTGGTGTACCAGACCGAAGTATTGATTTTTTAATTAAAAGGTTCACAAAACGATACTTTTGTGACTTTTCATATGTCGCAAATGACTAATATATCACAGATTAACCCTCCAAGTAGGTCTGATGACAAGCAGCACATGTCATCAATGATAAATAATTTTATTTTTCACTTCCGAAAATGATAGATATTTTGTAGCACAGTAAAGTGTCTGGGATGTTCTGTTATAGCCATTTTCTACCCCATTGATACTTCTGCAACAAACAAATTTGATTTTTTTTCTCATGAGAGCTGTAACCAGTATCTATTTTGGCATCGAAACTGGACCTGTACCATTTTCAAAAGTATTGATATTGGACCGCACCAAATTTTCAGGAAAGGTACCCATCGCTAGTCCTTATTATAAAGTGTGACATGATGCTTCTTTGATCCTGCACTCTAAAAAATTTCAGACAAAATTGGTTTTTTAGATTCAAAATGGTTTTTTGAAAAACCAATTTCAATGCAAAAAACCAACATGGATTTTTTTAAAAATGAGGAAGAGAAAAATAAAAGCAAGAAGTTGAATTCATGCAGAGCAATCACAAAAGAATCAAAGCAAACAGAGTCCAAGAGAATGACCTTCCTGAAAGACCTCTTTGGATGAACTTCTTGCACAAGGACCTTCAGAACCTTTTTGTTCAACCAGTCACTTTGTTGGAACTCTTCTTTTTCTTGACTTCTAGGCCAGTCCAGGACTTTTATTTCCCCCTTGATGTCCAGGAATCAACAAAACAGCCCAAGAGCATGCGTAAAGCATTCTTATGTCCTTATTCTTGGTCCGTGTCCTCTGGCTAGGGACATTACAAGACAAAGAGGAAGGATGCACACATTGCACGGGAATTTGCAGAATTTTTGAGGAATGTGTAGGACGCTGTAGGATGCTAAACATCAGTTTTGTGTTGACAACTGGAACGGAACGAGGAGAAAATGAGATCTACACTCTAAAAAATGTCGGGTCAAAATTGGTTTTTTAGATTCAAAAAAGTTTTTTGAAAAACCAAATTTCAATGCAAAACCAACATGGATTTTAAAAAAATCCATGTTGGTTTTTTGCATTGAAATCCATGTTGGTTTTTTGCATTGAAATCCATGTTGGTTTTTTGCATTGAAATTTGGTTTTTCAAAAACCATTTTGAATCTAAAAAACCAATTTTGTCTGACAGCCAAAAAAGCTACGAAGAGGAATTGTGATAATTTGCATAGAGTTCTGAATCTTGTATCACATGCAGGGACAACAGTTATTGTATCTGTAGTGGAGACCAAGTCCTGCTGCAAAAAAAGATAGATGGCTCCCTTGGGATGAGGACGAGATGCTCCCACCAGTAGCCTGTTGCTGCAGCCATTGTGGGCTAATACTACTATACCAACTAAAACTGAATGTACAACTAACAGGGAAGAAGTAGAAAATATAGGAGTGGTAGGTTTTGGCTAACAGGGAGGATTTCTTGTTTTATGACTTGGAGGTCAGTAGGATTAGAGGATTAGACAATTTGAGTACATCAGAGAGGAGAAAACAATACATTAAAGGAGAGACGGAAGAAGATGTTGAATTCCAGTGCAGAGCAATTTCAACAGAATCAAAGCAAACCTGGCCCAAGAGAATGACCTTCCTGAAAGACGTTTCAGGACATTAGGACCTTTTGAACCATTCTGTTGGACCTGTCACTTCGCTGGAATTCTTCTCTTTCTTGACTTCCAGGCAAGTCTTGGTCCCTAATTTCCTTGCAGTGGTCCCCTTGATTTCCTCAGTATGTCCAGGAGTCAACAAAACAGTTCACATGTGAGATCTGCACAAGGGTCACTAAGACCTGCTGGAGGGTATCTGGCCTGTGACCTACTTTTGGTAATTGACCATTGACCTGCAGAAACACAGCCTGTTTGCTTTCTTTATTAATTTATTCATCTCAGAAAGACACCAAAAGTTTATCAACGCAAGATAAAATTCTATTGAGACAGTATGTAAAGTTTTAATGACAGAGACAGCAAGCAAGCATCCCTAAAAGTAGTATTTTTGAGAGTGTCAAATCTGTACTCACACATGTTGACCTTTGCATTTAAGGAGCCGAATATATTTTCTCTGTAGAACGTTTATTGTTTGGCTGAGAAGAAGAATGGAGATCTTTTTGCAAAGAGTTCTTAACCTGTATCACAGGGAAACCTGTATCAATAGACTAGTGGAGACTGGAATCCACGGTATATGGCCTGCAGCTCACGAAGACTCCAAACGCACTTACTTGTGTACACTGTATATGTATAATAAATACTATACGTCAACCCACCAAGCGCTTGGAGCCTCTGTGCTGCAGCTAGGCTGTGCCAGGTCCTGCTGCAAAATAGATGGATGGCTCCCTTGGGATGAGGACGAGATGCTCCCATCAGTAGCCTGTTGCTGCAGCCATTGTGGGCTAATACTACCAACTAAAACTGAATGTACAACTAACAGGGAAGAAGTAGAAAATATAGGAGTGGTAGATTTTGGCAAACAGGGAGGATTTTTTGTTTTATGACTTGGAGGTCAGTAGGATTAGAGTAGGATTAGACATTTTGAGAACATCAGAGAGGAGAAAACAATAAATTAAAGGCGAGACGGAAGAAGAAGATGTTGAATTGCAATGCAGAGCAATTTCAACAGAATCAAAGCAAACTTGGTCAAAGAGAATGACCTTCCTGAAAGACGTATCAGGACAAGGACCTTTTGAACCATTCTGTTGGACCTGTCACTTTGTTGGAATTCTTCTTTTTCTTGACCTCCAGGCAAGTCTTGGTCCCTAATTTCCTTGCCGAGGTCTCCTTGATTTCCGCAGTATGTCCAGGAATCAACAAAACAGTTCACGAGCATCCGTAAGTGTTCTTAGACCTATATGCAGCATTCTTAAGAGGAAGTGTCCTCAGGCTCAGGACATTGCAAGACGAATTGGAAGCATGTGCAGGAATCTACAGTTCGATACTTTGGAATGGTAAACACATCAGGTTAGTGTCTACAACAGGGAAGGTAAGGGGAGAGAGTAGGATCTAGGACGCAAGATAAGGAAGTATTAATCAAAAGAAATTACACTTATGCCACCAGCTCACAAAGAATAACTAAGGGAAAGAAGGAATTTATTTAATTAGATGGCCAGATAAATCACTGACCAGTTTTTTCTTCGGGTCTTCGTCTGACACTTCGTAACTCTCATAACATTAATTATCTTAAACTGGTGTAATCTTTTATCACCTTGGGCCTATACATACATTTCTAAAAGGAAACATATTGTGTGTTATTACATATATATTATATATGGGTAAAGTCATTTTAAACGAGGCCAGCCAGGATTTTGACCTTTAACAGGACATAAAAAATGTTTGGCTAGTAATAAGTTCTGTAAAATTCCCTGAGATGTAGAATACAATTTTGTCTTCATAATAAATCCACTTTTACATGAAATTATGGCTTCATCATTGAGACCAGGGACTGCAAACTCTCAAAATGGTCCATTTTTGGGGGGTGTCAAACGTCACATTTTCAAACAGTGTTAGTAGTGGAGCAGCAGAGGAGAGTATTCCTTGAGGCAAGTGATCACCGGAGTAGAACACAAAGTGTCATACACCAAAATTTTTCCCAGAATTTCTACTTTCAGGAATTGACTTTGAAAATTTATGAAACTTATGGCGAAACCAACGGCAACTGTTTCCATGGCAACAAGTCTATCAATTCAGAGAAGGTTATGTACAACATATAATAAAGATGTGGTCTGACTAATTAAACTGTGGGAATCAATTCAACCATGCATTATGGTACCACTTAGTGTGGGTCACATACTAGGAAAATATATTTAGTTTAGGTTGTAATCCTGTTGCTATGGTGACCTTTGAATCATAACAAATGTGTGAGAAATCCAATACATCAGGATGCAATCTTTTGTATCATGCAGAATTAAGATTATATAGATTAACTTTTGATTCATATTGAAAGCCCTTGTTCTCAGCTTTCCAATGATGCCTCACACAAGTATGTAGGTAGTATACTCTTGGAGTTTCGACTGAAAATGTGGCTGAGTATCCATTGTTCGATTCATACAAAATGATGGCATTCATGCCATTGTTTCTATTTGATCATATAACTACTTACTACAAGATATAAATATACAACCGATTCTACCAAATATTTAACAAATATTATCAAGTTCATGTTACTGACTTCCACAATCGTTTTGAACTCCTTGGTTACCATGGAAACCAACAGGTAAACAAATATGACTTTGACATCATATTGTCTTATATTACAACTGAAATTGTCTTGTCAAGTCAGTAAAATCAGCTTCATGCTTTGAATATAATTAAGCAAGGCAGGTTTGATGGTCCAAATATTTGAATTGGTTGTCAAGGACAAGAAACTTGTTGTTTTTTCATAGCAACCGAAAGAACACGACCTCCAAAATATAAATGCAAATCTCAATAGACCATGCCTGAGGGTCATTTGCTTGACCGAGAGAATGAGAGCATTTGACTACATATTCGGCTGCTTTATGGTCTGGAGATTAAAAAAAAGATTTAAAAAAGATCTGGGAAGACATCTGGGGCCGTGGCAGGTTAGGAGAATTCCAACATGGCTACCATGACATGTAAAATGGACTGAGTTGCTCTAAGTAACAATACAGAGGTGTGTAATACATCAAAATGGGGGTTTTCTGGGTTGCTGAACCCAAATATGCATAGAAGAAGGCTCTTGCTATGTTCTGTTTTGAGATAATATAATATATTATATAGTATGATTTTATATATATATATATAGCGCCCATTCCAGATAAATCTGCTCACCGGTGCTCACCATACTGAACGGCAATCATACCAATCATTATAGTGATAACCTCTGGATTTGGCCAGAGCGGGGTTTAAACCCACATCCACGGCGCACAAGGCAGACATGCTAGCCACTATGCTACGAAGCCTCATAAGATGGCTGTCAAATCAAACCAATCGGTCTGCTGTGAAACACAATATTCCTTTGTTGCTGAACTACAAACACTGCACAGTGTGCACACGTAAGGCATACAGTTGCTCTTGAAAGTAAGTACTGGTCATTGAATTGGTATCAGGGTTTATTATACTAGATGGGGGTCCTATTTTTGCAGAAGTATGTACAGTGTACACCTTCTGCTCCTTTGGAATAGCATTGGACTTAGGGTGTACTTTCCTTGGCAAGATTACAACCCCTATCTAGCAAAAATACTAGAGATCTACGAGGGAACCTTTTTCCTGCCCGCACCAGCTTATTTTTATCAATATATCAGGATATATCTAGAAATACAAGAAGTTCATTCGTCAAAATGAGTGTTTTTACTTAATGGCTTAACTGAAGTTATTTGAACTAGGATCATGCATACAGTATATAATCTGTAAAATCAGAGTGATCAGATGTACTTTTGATGTATATTTGATAGTTGATACACACATATTTTAACTGTTAGTAATGAACTAGTATACATTATGGTCTGCAACTGCCTAAACAGTGAAGACAGGCAGTGAAACTGCCCACGCGTTACTGCTCGCACCCGCCGACTACCCGCAAATACCTGCACGCACCCGGCCCACATGCGCAGTCTTCTACCCACACCATCCCCATGCTCCCCGTACTGAGTTGGTGCGGGTACCCGCTGCCGTGTGGGCATACCCGCCCGCACAGTTCTCTAAGTCAAATACCCTAGATACAAATTCAATGACCATGCTAGTAGTTGCGAAATATAAGATTACTTCTGACATTGATGCCAAGAAGTCATTGAATAACATTGTTGTTGTTCACAAAGTAAAAAATGGTCAAGAGATACAGTCCAGATAAATATGTGTGTTACAGTAAATGAATGATGACTACTTACATTCAGCTACTAGTCGTCATCAGTGACCTCACAACAAGCCATATCAAATGCATTGAAATGAAGTTTCAATTTCGTTATTGGGTAACTTGTGACCTCACTGATGAGGGCTGTGGATCAGTAAGTGACTCATTTCAATAGCATTGAAAGTATAGGGTATGATGTCATCAATTGCGTATGAGTAATGAAGAATAACATGGAATAGATATTGCTATAACCTTACAAGGATCATTTCAGTGCAAGTCTGTAAGCACATGACGTTTGTCTACTGTAATGAAAACTATTACTGGATTCCATTTTGTGCAGTTCGAGATTACTGCCAATATGATTGCCTTGGAGAGAAAGTGTGTGTTTTATGGTTTTATACCTCTTCAACATCTGATAAGGTAATGCCTGGAGAGTGAGTGAGTTTGTGTAAAATATGTGCTTGTGTTGGCTATTTAGAGTGATGTAATGCCTGCAGAAAGAGATACCTGCAAACACAAACTTTTGAATTGTGGTACCTTTTTGGCCACTGGTTTAAACAAAATTCCAACTTTGAAGATAATCTATTAATTTTTCACTATGTAAAATTGTGAACAAATGGCATAACCCCAATACAAGAAAATGTAATTGGAGCAGGCAGGGGGCCAGGTGGGTGAAATTGGGGAAATGAGGGGATCACGCTGGTAAGTGGGGGAACCGGGGGCAAGTGAGAGGATTCCCAGAGGAAGCAGGGGCAAGTATGGGGAAGTAGGTGGAGGCTTGGGGAAGCCGGGGGAAATCGGGAGGAGGGGGGACGAAGGGGATAATTTATATCATGGGAATGGCAAAAGGCGGCAAGGGGTGTGTCCTGTCACGAGGCAAACTAGAGTACCGACTATACAGCATGTTTAATGATCTCAAATGGTCAACAATGATGTTCAGAAAGATTTCAACCCAGAAATCCATCAAGTTGGGTTGTGAGCTGGGGCAAAACAGGTGTGCGTCACACCAAAAGTTCTTTCCCATATTTCCCAGAAATCACATGAAAACCTGACAATGATAGCCAAAAAGATGCTACTTAAAACTTTTGTAGAGGAACCACAATGATGCAGATGGTTTTGGGAACATGTGGCGTCAAAAAGCCCTGACCCCTGTTGGTTTTTAGGTGAGAATCTCTCACCTATTGCGATAGGTGTTGTGCTGCATTGACGGCTGGCTGAAGACAGGACCTATGCCGCTCAATTACTCAATTTCTAAGCCCAATTCCGACCTTCTGCCTGTGCCACTTTGCATATCTATGAATGAACTCCAGAAAGGCAGCATTGCATGCTTTTATTTCCAAAATTCACTTGCCTCCTTATTCCATGTCCACACAGGAAACCCACCACTTGCCACACCATGGCAGCCACCTAGTGTATTGCATGGAAAATACCAGCACATTTCTTTAAAGTCCCAAGTTAGAAAAAATGATCCAGGAAATAGCGAGGGGGTTCCAGATGACCTTGATGAGGCCCGCAGGGCCGAAGCCTATTTGGCAGCGGGTTTTTTATGTGGCTTGACATTGATTCTGAGCAGGTATCTATAAGGCTATCAAAATGCAGGTTTTTCCAAACTTTTCTGTCAGTTATCATTATAGGGTGAAGTGTGTGCATAAAATTTCATAGATAGAATAGGGGGAATAGAATTTGATGGATAGTAGTGGGTGGAGAAAATTTGGTTGAAGCAATTAGGTGGAGAGATCATGTGGGTGGATAGAAATGAATCATTTCAAATGAGTGGGAAAGTAGGTGGATAGAAGTGGGTGGATGACATTTGTTGGATGGAATTTGATGGACAGTAGTTGGGTGGATCCAATTTGGTGGATAGAAGAGTGAGGTGGATCGAATGTGGTGAATAGGCCTAGAAGTGAGATGGATCGAATTTGGTGCATAGAAGTGAGGCGGATTGAATTTGCTGGATAGACGTTGGGTGAATCAAATTTCCCTTCCTGGAGACCCTCAGTTAGGTTATGCTTGCACGGCAAGCAGATATATGTTTGTGCATCTCATGCATTCTAGTTTTCAGTAAGAATTATACTTCCACTGACCTTTGCACACTATCTTTATGTGCCTTCTCATTTTCACATTCCAGATTCGAACCTTCCAGTGCTTTGCACGGTATTTTTCTGTTTGTCACAAGAAGGAGCCAAATTTGTTAAGCGCATGAATGTCAATGCTGTGACACTATGGGCCTTGATGCGTTTTAATGGATGAGAAACAATGATAAAGGTAGGATTGGAGATTAGACCTGCTCAGATCGACGCACCACCATGGCATCACCCCTGGTTCCTCAGTGTATCAGCCTCCTTCATCGATGCATCTTAGTTTAGGAATGCTCCAATGCCTCAAAATATGCTCGAATGTTGGAAAATATGTCCATTGCAGTATTGCTATATAAATACCATCAGCGCCATAACCACAAACCATGCATGTCGAAACAAAATGAGCAGTGGCATGCTAAAAACCCAGGTACAATGTCACAGGTTTGGTTGACGGTACCTTCGTAAAGGATGGAGGAGTGTTGGTTATGTGGTAGTGTGCTTGGTTTCGATTTGCTGGGTCCAGGGTCCTGATCCAGCTCTTGCCGGGTGACGGGGTCATCCTATGTTGGATGGCTGTTTCATCCATCCTTTGCTCATTGCTGTGTCCTCTTCCTGTCCTAATAATTGCTAGCAGTGCATAAATACAGGATGTAAAGCCCCAATCATCCTATCAGCCCTTCTTAATATGGATGTTTTGGGACAAAAAATAATTTGTCATTCTTGAATTTGTTGCTTTACTAAATAACTGGACACTGCAAACACTTACAGCTCTTGTACTTCCTCTGTATGAATCACCTGTCCTCAGTGTATGATGTTAAAGCTAGAGACCCCATTGCCATACTCCATTGCCTAGCCATGGAGCATATGCAAATTTTGTGCTAAGCTGTCATAGCCCAATCTAGCCAATAGCATTCCTTATGGACAACTTCATCACAGCCTTGCAATTATGTCTTGGCCAGTCTGGCCAACAATACCACCACAACAGCTCAGGTGCTCAGCTGAGCCTAGAGTGGGTGATTTTTATTTGCTCATACTTCAAGTGTCTGAACTGTTTAAGATGAGCATTTTTTGTCCACAAGTTGACAGAGAAAATCCCTTCTTGATGTAGAGCTAGGAACTGAGTCAGCAACCTTTGGTCAACTCACTTGAGGAATTTGTGGCTCCCTTTTTCAGCTAGTTGAATTTTGTCAGCAGTAACTTGAAGTGTTTTTCCATGAAAGGATAAAGAATTATATAAATATGTACTATAAAATCACTTAAACTCTCCTGAATATCTAATGGTATGAAGTGCAATCAGACAAGAACTATAAAGTACCATCATGAGATGTAAAAGCAACTCTAGACCTTCTCTTACCCTCCTAATTGCAATTTCATTGTATCTAAGTTCAATTTATTCTGCTGCAACTTAAGACCTAATTGTCATCTTGAGACAAAAGCTTAAGTGGCTTCAGGCCGAATTATCAGCTCAGCTGATTTGGACAAAGTCAGCTGCTGGACTGATTAATCTCAGCTCACTTCAGCAGGAAGGGAGCTTGTGGTGGCGACAAAAGTCGGCGGTCTGCACTGTAGTTTGATGTGATACAATAGGAAACCCCTATTTTGATGCGCTACATGACCTTTACTTGTACGGTGTTCAGCAGCATAGGCATTGTTCCTTTAATGCCCGCCATACTGGCTTGATTTGAATATCTCAAAACAGAATGTCGGAAGAGGTTTCATTCATACATATTTGGACTCAGCAACCCAGAAAACCTCTCTGTAGTGCTACTGTGAGCAACTCAGTCCAATTTTCTTGTCATGACCGTCATTTAGGCTGCCATGTTGATTGTATCCTGACCAGCCATGGCCTGAGATATCTACCATGATGATCTTAAAGACCAGACAATATAGTAACAGAATAGCCCATAAAGTTGAATGCTCTTCCTCCCTCGGTTACACAAACCTCCGTGCAGGGCATGGACAAGAAAGATTTTCACTTGAATTTTGGAGGTGGTGTTCTTTCTGTTGCTATGCAAAAAAACAAGTTTCTTGTCCTTGACAACCAATTCAAACATTTGGACCACAAAACCTGCCTTGCTTAATTATATTCAAAGCATGAAGCTGATTTTACTGACTTGACAAGATAATTCCAGTTGTAACAGAAGACCATATGATGTCAAGGTCATATTTGTTTACCTGTTGGTTTCCATGGTAACCATGGGGTTAAAAACAATTGTGGAAGTCAGTAACATGAATTTGATAATATTTGTTAAATATTTGATAGAATCGGTTGTATATTTATATCTTGTAGTAAGTAGTTATATGATCAAATAGAAACAATGGCATGAATGCCATCATTTTGTATGAATCGAAAAAATGGATACTCAGCCACATTTTCAGTCGAAACTCCAAGAGTATACTGCCTACATACTTGTGTGAGGCATCATTGGAAAGCTGAGAACAAGGGCTTTCAATATGACTTAAAAGTTAATCTATATAATCTTAATTCTGCATGATACAAAAGATTGCATCCTGATGTATTGGATTTCTCACACATTTGTTATGATTCAAAGGTCACCATAGCAACAGGATTACAACCTAAACTAAATATATTTTCCTAATATGTGACCCACACTAAGTGGTACCATAATGCATGGTTGAATTGATTCCCACAGTTTAATTAGTCAGACAACATCTTTATTATATGTTGTACATAACCTTCTCTGAATTGATAGACTTGTTGCCATGGAAACAGTTGCCGTTAGTTTCGCCATAAGTTTCATAAATTTTCAAAGTCAATTCCTGGAAGTAGAAATTCTGGGGAAAAGTTTGGTGTGTGACACTTTGTGTTCTACTCCGGTGATCACTATCTCCTCAAATATTGCACTTTTTGGCCTTCTGCTGCTCCACTATAGGCTACTTTGACAGCTGATGGTTAGCAACTGAAGTAATTTATGCTCAGTTTTTTAAATTTTAATGACTACCTATGTACCTGAACTTAAGTTTTTTAATTCCATTCGGTATGTGAAATGTTCTGGGAATATTTCTCGGGCCACCGAAACCTCCCGTCACGTACATCATAAATGTCAAACATGGTAAATCCAGAAAAAACGTTTTCTAAAAATGGGTTTTTTTCCTATTTAAGTGGCGTTTGGTTGATTTATTTTCCACTGAATCAAGAGAGTCTATGATAAATAATCACATATCAGTCAGCTTTAAAAGGAATATCCAGTGACAGTTAAATGGTCGCAGGCCAAACATGACCCCTGCAATCACTGAAAAAATTCTCACCTACAGGATGGCAAAATTTCAAACCAAAATTTTTACACACCCAGTAATATTTTTGTGGGTTTGTATGCTGCCAAAATAAGTATTCCACTACATTTATCTAAAATGTTAAAAAGGATATCCTACAGAGCAGCAAAGGCTGTGATATGGAGGATGCAAATTTTGAATGTCAATAATTCTGGGATTCTCACCTACAGGACAGATATGATGTAACGTCACTGATAGAGGTGTTCTCATATGTGGAGAAGCATTACATCGATCAAAATTTTTCATTTTGCTGTGAATAATAAGTTTTGTTTCTGAAATTGGCCTTGCATGAAGATACAGGACTGTCACACAACAAAATGTGTCATATGTCAAATGTATCAAATTGGTACATCATAATGGACAGTACATCATTATTGACCAAGAAGTAATTATTGGTCAATTATGATGTACAGATGAATTTACGTGCTTTCTGATATGAAAAGATTACCAAAGTAGAGAAAAGTTGTGTTAATTAAATTCCCAGACTTCTGTTGTCCTTGTCATGAGATTTCACACATGCATTTCATTCTTATCTGACAATAACATAGATTCTTTGATGTACATCATATTTGACACTCGTAATGTCAAGTATGATGTACAGCATAAATCTTAGATATATGACAGTAATCTCTACCTTAAATTAAGAATTATAATATATTTTGGCTAGCTTCATTTACTAATGCAGTTTATCTCAACAATACATTGTGTTTGATTCTGTTCAGCCAAGATTAATAGGTGTACATCATAATTGACACTTCATGTAAAATTCTTCTGATTATTTGTATTTTTACTGTTGTTATGAATGAGGATTTTAACAAATCTAATTTACCTTACTTATTCTTTTATATATTTTATGGAATTTCAGAGAATTTAAGTTCTAGCTTGAGTCGGTTATTCATATTCAGTGTTCGGTGCATGTGTGTAGCTTCTGGCAACTTATTTTCCAGCTTCTTGGTGAAATTTCTCTTGTGTATTATTAGGGGGAATTAACATTTGACACTTGTTTGTTTTTATTGAAATGTTTATAATTGCATTTACTGGTAAAGTTCATTAACACACAATTTAACATAATTTTTGAAACTTGGTCAATCATGATGTACATGTGACAGAATTCTCACCTAGAGGACTATGTCAAATATGATGTAACGCTAAAAATATGCCTATATCTTTTACACAATAGGTTAGGTGGCTTGGATTTTACCATTCTCTCATACATTCTGTGTGTTTTTACATTTTAATCCAAAAATTTATTGAGTATCCCTATGTGCTTTATTTTGACACAACATCGAAGAAGCAAAATTGACGAACATATATTTTTGTTCCGTCAATGTGTGTATTTCGAAGCAAAATGGTAATTTGTTGGCTAAAATTGTTTTAAATGATCATCTATACCTGGAACAATGATTATATGATCAATGTTTGCTATTATCAACAATAGGGATTAAATAAAGTGGAGTCAACCAAAATTTCTCACCTATGTGACGACTAAGACTCTCCTCTGCAAAATTCTATTTGGGGCAGTGTCAGTGTAATTTAAGGACATAAAAAGTATATTTCATAAAAATTAAGACTATGGAGCACAGGCTGGATAAGGAAATCATCCTAAAACATGCATTCAAATATTTACCCTTATGTGACACTTTTGGCCTCATTTAAAATGACTTCACCCATATGGTTTCTATTGTGGGGACAACAAAAGCCTGGATGCCCTATATACAAAAAATACAATAACACAACAATATTGTTTTGGGCTGAGTGCTCCCAGTTGCATTTTTCTGCTGGGCTTGGGGTGAATTCAAAAAAGGTCTGACAAAAAAGTATGTATAGGCCTACAGGAGTTATTCTATTGTGGGAAAAACACCATGGGGTCAGTGAGTGTGACATGACACTGTCGCACAGTATCTCTTTGTGGAGAAGAAATAAAACTTCTTTAAATGACACATGAAAAATGACAGAGAGCCAAAAATTGTATTCAAGGAACCAAATATATTTTCTCTGTAGAATGTTTATTGTTTAGTTGAGAAGAAGAATGGCGATTTAATGTGCATCACAGGAAAAACTGTTCTATTGTATGGAGAACAAAAGCCTGGATGCCCTATATATATACTAAAAATACAATAACACAACAATATTGCTTTGGGCTGGGTGCTCCCGGGTGCGTTATTCTGGTGGGCTTTTGATGAATGCAACAAAGGTCTGACACAAAACGTAGGCTATGTATACAGCAGTTATTCTATTGTGAGGACAACACCATGGGGTCAGTAAGTGTGACATGACACTGTCGTCTTGTATCGCTTCATAGAGACGAAATAAAGCTTCATTAAATGACACGAAATAAGAGAGAGAGCAAAACAAAAAAGTAATCTTGAAAGCATGGAATCTGTATTCACATAGGCATTTATTTGATGAACTGAATGTTTTCTATGTAAAGTGTTTAGATGCGAAGAGGAATTGTGATCTTTATGCATGAAGTAACTGTTCTTAACATGCACCAGAGTCAACTGTATCAATAGCAGGGACCACTGCCTTTGGCCCGCAGCAAGCCTGCAGCAGGTCCTGCTACAAAATAGATAAATGGCTCCCTTGGGAAGAGGATGAGATGCTCCCATCAGTAGCCTGTTGCTGCAGCCATTGTGGGCATTAACTGCGCAAATGCCACCAACTAAAACTGAATGTACTGTTAACACGGAACTTGTAGAAAATATAGGAGTGGTAGATGTTGGCTGACAGGGAGGAGCTTTGTGTTTATTGTTGACATATATAGAGGTCTATAGTAGCTTTTGCGGAGAGACGAGAGAGGACGAGAAAAAATAAATGAGAGAAAAAATAAAGGAGAGAGAAGGGAAAAGATGAATTCTGATGTAGAGCAATCTCAAGAGAATCAAAGCAAACCTAAATGAAGAGAATGACCTTCCTGAAATCTGAATGACCTTCCTGAATGACCTTCCTGAATGACCTTCCAGAATGATCTTCCTGAATGACCTTCCAGAATGACCTTCCTGAATGACCTTCTTGAATTACCTTCCTGAATGACCTTCCTGAATGACCTTCCTGAATGACCTTCCTGAATGACCTTCCTGCATGAAGACCTTCCTGGACAATGACTTTTTTAACCTTTTTGTTGGACCTGTCGTTCAGTTGGAATTCTTCTTTTCCTTGACTTCCAGGCAGGTTTGTGAATGACCAGGAATAACAAAACAGCCCTCGAGCATTTGTAAAGCATTCTTACAGCATTCCTAGAGGACGCTTTTAGAAAAGGAGGAACACTTGACGCAGGATGCAGGAATCTGGAGGATGCTAAACACATCAGTCAGGGGTGGACAACTGTCAACTGAGAAGTAAAAGGGAAATAAGGGAATCCAGAGATTACCATAAGGAAATGGGGTACAGAAATTAAGGGACAAAGCAAAGCATGATTGAAGTTTGTTTCTATTGTTGCATGATAAATATTAATAAGAATATCAATAACAACGGGTACAATGGCACATTGACAAATAAATAATGAAGAAGTTTACATTGAATGAAGAGTTGTCAAGATTTTAAATCTTTTTTACTTTGAGTTGCAGATTCTACCTTATAGATACATTTATATTGTAAATGAGCATGTCTTACGGTAAAAACAACTATCATGGGAAGGTAGACCAAAAAATGTTGGCGTACGTGTCTCAGACAGCCATTAAACTTTGTTGTGAGTCAGATTTTGTTGGACTAAGATCACTTCATTTGGAATCTGTCAGTTCAGCATCTTGCCCAAGCAGGTGATTATGTCATTTGGGATTAAGATATTTCGTTAGTAAGGCCACACATAATTGACATTTAGCTTCTCGGATCCTCTCAAGGCACTTTTTCTAGGGACGGTCGGTATCCCAGAGGAAAAAGAAGTATAAAAGCAGTACACTCTCTCGGTGAAGAAGTACAAAATCAGTACAAAAGCAGTACGTGGTCCCACGCTGCAAAAGTACTCCTATTATACTGATTTTGTGCTTCTATGCAAACAGTGTACTGATTTTATACTTCTAGTGACAGAATTTGAATAATTATGTACTGCGTATGTACTCCTCTAACTTCTAAAATTCATTTGAACATTTTGTGTACTGAATTTATACTTCTATGACTTAAGCTGCTTAGATTCAGTCACATGTGGGTCATGTTCACTTCCAGAACTTGGAAAATGTGCAGGTGTGTCGAGGTTTTCTTTATAATATACATTGAATCACTGGCATAATTGCCATAGTATTAGATACAAATGTTTACTATTAATAGCAGCAAAAAAGTACAAATTGGATATCAAATTATTCCAGCCTTCTTTTTTTCTCTAGGCTTATGAATTTATGTGTAATTATTTCAATTACATCAATTTGGCTGAAGGACTGATATTATATGTGGCCTGTAAAATTAATGAAGCATTGATTTTAAGATACTTCAAATGTACTGCGATTATATGGCAAAAATGCTTCCTGCTAGCATGCACAGCTAGTATGCTCCTTTTGTACTCCCTGCAAGGAAGTATTTTTGCAGCGTATGGATTTGCATATCGGGAGTATAAATGGAGCATAATTAAAATAATTCGAGCGCTTCAAATGTACTCCTTTTGTACTGTAAATATGCTGCGAAAATACTGCATTTGTACTGCGAAAATACTGCATTTGTACTTCAAAAAAGTCTCTCAACCATGCAAATCGTCATTGCGCAATGTACTTCTTTTGTGCTTCTAATGTACTCCAATACCATATATGGGATATACTGCTTTTGTACTGTTTCTGTGCTGCAAGCGTACTCTTTTTTCCTCTGGGTAGGACAAAACTTAAAATGGTGAAATTTTTTTAATGTCAAAAAAAAAGTTTTTTCAGCGGCAGGAAATCTATTGTGTCGGCGGGTCTGCGAACCTAAGAATCAATTATGTGTAGCCTAATGTATTCGATGACCTTCAGATTCTCATTATTGGGATTATAAGATGGAATGTTTGCAGGTAGATCTACTGGTTGAATTTTGGTTTCCAACTTCTTGGAAGTGGTTTTGTTGAATGAAATGTAGGGTATGTTCCAGACTCCCAGTCCTCTCATCTCATCACATATGGCGGTCACCAAAGAATAAAAGTGCAGCTCCCTCCACAAAGATGGTGGTTGAGCTGGCCCGGCTGATCCGGGGTACACCAGCGCAACCCAAGTCAAGTCAAGTCAGGGAAATAATTTTTTGGACTGACACAAAACAATTCAGTCTTAATCTTGTACATCTGAACCCAGAAATAACCGATTTTTTATTAGCGTTTCGAACCTACCATTGCAACAAATATCCTGCCAAAAAAGCAACTTTCATGCCCACAATTTTATTTATATTAATTGATTGACACAATAAAAAAAAGAGATTACAGCTTTTTGTCTTTCGTCCTGCCGACCGACCTCAGAGAAAGTGTCTTTAGAAGATCCAAGAAGCAAAATATCACTTACATCTGTCTTAAATGATTCCCGTAAACTCAAACGAGGATTCCAAAGTTTGGTGAAAATCACAGGCTGCCCAGTTGTACACAGCGGTTAAATAATAATCACTTCACACAGAAATACTCAGAAGTATGGATAGGCCTAATATATTAGCTTTTTTTAAGCGCAGAGTATGTACCTACTGATTGACAATAAACTGAAGTTATCCCACTTAATCCTGAAAATTTACCAAAATAAATAAATATATTTTGAGAAACACTCCTTTTACTTACGAGAACCGAATATGAAACATCTTGGAGCTAGCTGACCTTTCAAATTCCGACAAGAGAAAACACACTCAACTCTGAAATTTTACAGAAATTTCTCATCCTTAATTTCGGTGTAAGAAAAATAATCAAGTTTTACGTTCTCATAAATTTTATTCAATATTTTCAAATCTAAAAATACATGTATGATGTTACTATGTACAATGCACAATAAATACTGTACTGTTATTACACACAAAAAGAATTGACAAAAAACAAATGAGATCAGAATTAAAGAAATTTGTCAAACAACACAAGTGGCATTCAGGGTGCCCAGCCTACGTAGCATAAAATATCGTAGGAATATTTAAATAAAATATAGGAGGATTTTACATACATTTATCGACACCATTAAGGAATTATTTATACAAAACAATTGGCAAAGTATCAAAAGTACATCCATTATAATTTAACTTAGAGTCGCGGAAAAAAAAGTGACTAATTTCAGACCAAAACTACTTTTTTGAGACTCAAAGGTACCTAAAACATCAAATCCAAGGAAAAAACATGCACATGCGTGAAAATGATTTCCAAAAATATAGGCAATTATATGAGGCCAAAAAAATATAGGATATGCAGGAAGAGTGGGCAGTGCACTGGGCACCCTGGGCATTGTCAATTAGACAATTACTTTGCACAAATATATGGGGATTGATGGGTGAAAGAAGACTATACCTATTGGGGAAAAAACAGGAGAACTTCTGTGTTTGAAGTTGGTTGTCTGAGGATTGAGTAGTTATTGATCTACATCACACGTATGGGCTCATGAATGGCAGACAAACAGAAATTGCAATTCAGTAGAAATTTAGCATCATTCTCAAAAACTATTTGCTATTTACTGTTTTTGGACTTCTCATTTAATTTCCGACTCAGTGGTACAGTCAGTTTACATACAAAGAAGCGTTCCAAGAAAAACTAGTTAGCTCATAGATGGGGCTCTTTAATTAATAAACTACATTGTACTGTTTCAACTGTCAAAATGTAGGTCATTTTGATGGGTTTGTATTTTTTTATTAAAATGTGTAAGAAATCTTTGCGAGGTAGCACTTAGCCTTTATCTTGTTTATTTAAATCTTATAATTTCATTCCTTTGTGGAATATAACACACCATCAGTGATTTCCATGGATATGTATATAAATTTTGTGTGAGATTGAAGCTTGTAACAAGGGCTATCCAACAAGACCATATTTGTACATATTGCATAATTATTGTAGCTACAGTGGTAGAAAATGTTGTATGAAATCTTAATAAAATGTTAATTCCTCAGGTTTGACCTTGAATTGTGGTCACCTTGGTCATTTGACCCAGAAGGTCACATGACCAATAATATGCCTAATTATGGTTGTACATGCCTGCTTGGTTGAATGAAGTCTGGTTGTCAAGTAAATCCCTAAAAATGAATTTTCCAATTTTCAAGTCAAATTTGTGTCATTTCGAACTTTGTTGCCATGGCAACCAGTTTCCATGGATATGTATATAAATTTTGTGTGATATGGAAGCTTATAACAAGGGCTTTCCAGTGAGACTAAATTTATCCACATACTGGCATTATTGTAGCTACAGCGGTTAAAAATACAGTATGAACTCTCGAAAAAATGCTTATTTCTGAGGTTTGACCTCAAATGGTGGTCAGTATGGTCATGTGACCAAAAAGGTCACATGACCATAAAAATTAGTAATTGAGGTAGTACATGCCAGGTTGGCTTGATGAAGTCTAACTATGGACTAAATCCCTAAAAAATGCATTTTACTAGTGTAATGATGAGTGTAAAAATATTATGACTTGGTTGCCATGGTAACCGATTTGTGAAAAATTGCACCACTTTTCTTAACTGCATCCCCAAGTTCAATGATCTAGAGAATCTCGCGATTCCAACAATGTATAGATTGTCCATCCCTCTTTCGGGTCGAGCCAAATCCTTAAATAAAGCACTTTTGAGCTCTTGGCTCCCAGACTAATTTCATTTTGATTTGTAATAAAACATGCCTATATTACACTTCCTTTTCACTGGTTCAAAATTACCAGCACTAAATCTATTCCAGCAAAAAATGTATGATGCTTATTCATCTGGAGTTCCATGAATTGTTTCAGGCCATTTTCTGAACAACAGTTATTATTATATATCTATCTTACTCCATGTTTCCTTTTCACCACACTTTTTCCAATCAGTCCTTCATAATCTCTATCATATGCATTAGCTGTCTTAAACACTGTCATTCAGGATGAATGGGATCCGTAGCGGATCTCCATGAGGCTCTATTTGCCCATGAATCTCTTCTGCATTCATCCAGGACAGGACTAAAGTGATTTCCAATTGAGTTTTGACATTTCCATAAAGGGGAATAGAGACTATGCAGCTGGCTCAGCAATTGCAGAAAGCACAGGGATTGCAGATGTAGCGAGTTGTGTCACATAGGGTGGTCCACATTCCTATGGGAAAAATCAAATCTGGTAAAACCCCCAATTTGAAAGTTGAAATTGATGACCACATAAGTAAAACAAACACACACAAAATTTCAGGCAAAGTAATATCTGGAGGTTATTTTTGATTTATCATTCATAGTAAGTGAAATATTTACCTGTTTTTATGAAAAAATGCTTGATAATTGACCAATGTAATATCTATGCTGACCTTCTACGAAACTTGGTAAGCCATAAAGAATATCAGGACTAGATTGGGCATCCTTGACATACCAAAAAAAAGGTTGTTTAATCAAAATAATTGGTGATTTTTGCAAGATTTGCAAACACCGATGATTTTGAGGTCTGCTGCAGGGGAATTACATGTTAAACTTCAACGGCTTTGTGCCACCTCTAAATATTAATTGATTTTGCTGAAATTTTTACTCAATACCTTCTATAGATATAAGATCACAATGCAAGATTCAAATCAGAGAAATTTAGAAGAAAGTGTTTTTGGACCACCCTAGTGTCACAGCATATATATTATATGTGTAGAGTGTAGACTGTACAATGGCTGCAGCCTCTAAAATGACATTTATCGGGTTGTAAATGTATTGTATAAATTCGAATGCTTAGGCTTGCAATTAAATGTTAGAATAAAAGTGTGATTAATGTCTGGCATTCTGCTGCCCATCTAATAGCAATTTTAACAGGACCTTTACTTTTACCAGACGTAGTATCTGAGCATGAGACATGAGAAACCCTCTACAAATCATATTTATACAATCAAAGCTGCTTTTTAAATCTCCACTCTCAAAGATGCATAATATTGCTGACTCACTCTGTGAATTTAATAGCAACCACAATTGGGAACGTGTGGTCTTCTTTGATTTTGAAACCAGAACCCTCAAAACAAAATCTGAAATGTGTCGATTTTGACATCAAGCATGTGAGCCCCTACTTACTCCTAACATGGCCCATGCACACACACAGCATTCCACACAAAGTTTCATCTTGTGTACAGACAACAACTAGACATGTTAGCCAACAAGCTCTCAACACACAATGATCGATGCTGAAAACACAAAAATGCCCTGATGTTTAGAGATGATGAGGGTTGCGTGATTACCTGGTTTTATTAATGAGAAACCTGGCAACAAATTAGCATCAAATTAAAGGTTCGGAAATGTTGGTTGACATGCTCCTTAATGCAAGTTTTGTTTCGAGGTAAGATATTCAGTGACCCCGTTACCTAATCGCTAAGAGGGCTTGTGCGCTGCCTCTGAGGGCAAGGGTACAAGTCAAACTCCAGGAACTCACTTTAGTCCAAGCCCATTGGACATTGAATGGAGGACATATGAGGTGGGTTGTATACAGTATTATATGCAAGGGCAGCTGCAAAACCCTGGACATCTCGATTCTCGAACCAAAAGGCAATGTGTCAGTCTGCTCATCTCATCATCATTTGGCAGTCACCAAAAACGAATGCGCCGCTCCCTCTCGAAGAAGAAAGTTGAGCAGTAAAGCTAATCCAGATGGTCTATACCAGCACAAAATAAGTCATGCATTTTTATGGACAGACCACAAATAAACACACAAAAAGTTAATAAGGGTTATACAACAAAGTTGACAGGCTCCACTTGTTTTACAATCTAAAGAAGAACCATTTTAAACAATAAGGCAACTTGACACATTGCAAAAATTTCTGTTATTTTATTCTACGGCTTTTTTCCATTCTTGATCGATAACAAGTCAACAACATTATTCCTCGTCAGCTCCCTGGAATCGCATTTGCAATTTTGCATATCTCGAAAGACATGGATTTAAATATCCTTGTATTGATGAATGCAAGTATGGCATCTTCTTACATCTGAAAAGCAATTATCAATCCAATTATTATTGAATTTTTTAATCAAATTTTGTGGACCAAAGATAATGCCTGGTCTATTTTTTTTCAAAACATGTTGAAGCTCAATTTCTAATCAATCCCATAATTAGAAACCTCTGAATTCAGAAATGTGCAATTCAAGACAAGCCAGACAAATACTTAACCCTGAATTTGCAAGGTGGCCACTTCTTTTTCAAAGAGCTTTTGGTTTTCGAGTTTTGACTATATAATGCACAAAGAACATTTACATGAATTTGCAGCACTTTATACTACAACAGCCTCCCACAGTGACACACACCAAGCTGGCCAGAAAGTCATCATTCAAGTTGCCTCGCTTGGATTCAAGTATTCTTGACTAATGATGAAAAATCACCTGGGACAATGCCAAATGAAAGCAAAAGTTTTGTTGGCTTTGCTTGCAATCTGTCTTTTTTACATGTAATACCTTTTGCAGCTGTTTTGATCCAGAATTGAATTAATACTTGAGGTCATGTGGTCTTGTGTCATGTTTGACCTGATTCATCAGGCATCACAGGCGGGTGGCTTTTAGGAAGGATAAAAATCATTTATGTGCAATTTGTTCGGAGTACATACAGCGAAATCGTCCTTATTATACAGAGTGCATGGCATGATGCTTCTTTGATCCTGAGTAGCTTTACACTCTTTACGATACAGATTCTTGATGGTAGGTATATATAAAGAACCCACAGCCAGAAAAAGGTTCTTAATTTTTTGAAGGGTCAAATTGAATTGAAAAGGTTCAATACGTGGTGGGAAGGCCCTATGATAGGACCCTTTGCTCCCAACTTGAGAGAAAGGGGTTCCATTGTGGAGAGCAGCTGGATTATCTCAGTGTTGTTTTTGTTTGCTGTTGGAACCTATTTAAAAGTAGAACCATGAACCTTTTAGGGTTCATTATCTATACCAGCTTATAGTACCTTTAAAGGTTCCATTTAAAACCTTCTTGTTAAGAGTGTATTTAATTTTTCCCCCATCCAATAATTACTCTCTGAAGCCCAGAAAAGGCCCACATGCTTTTACCAGTATAGTCTTGATGCCAAGGACAACATACTTCCACACATGTGTGTCTGAAATCCTGTGATATTTGTTTGATATGTTGTATGAAGTTCCTGAAATTCTTTGTGATTTGCTGTAGCTAAAGTTGCTTCTCGTGTGTTTAATTGCTACATTGGGGGAAAGGGGAGAGGGACAGAGATGCGAATAAGGAAGAGAAAGATAAAAGCAAGAAAATAAATATTGAATTCATGCGGAGCAATCACAAAAGAATCAAAGCAAACTAAAGTCCAAGAGAATGACCTTTCTGAAAGACCTCTTCAGATGACCTTCTTGCTCAAGGACCTTCACAACCTTTTTGTTGGACCTGTTACTTTGTTGGAATTCTTCTTTTTCTTGACTTCTAGGCCAGTCCAGGTCCTTTATTTCCTTGTAGAGTTCCCCTTGATGTCCAGGAATCAACAAAACAGCCCAAGAGCATGCGCAAAGCATTCTTACGTCCTCATTCTTGGTTCGTGTCCTCAGGCTCGGGACATTGCAAGACAAAGAGGAAGATGCACACATTGTACAAGAATTTTTTGGATTTTTTTAGGAATGTGTAGGATGCTGTAGGATGCAAAACATTAGTTTTGTGTCGACAACTGGGAAGCAAAGGGGGGAATAATGGGATCCTGGGATCAGGATAATGAAGCAATGTGGCAGGAAAATTGGAATTTGGGTTGGAAAGTTGATACTGTAGTTTGACATAATTATATAAGAACATCGATAGTTATTTTTTTGTACTTTGGCAATACACTCCATAACACTCGTATGAGTCGTAACATTCATTCACCTGTACTGGTGCCTTCTTTTTGTCACCTTGGGTCTAAATGAAAACATTTTGTGTGTGTTATTGTGGGTTTCTATTGTGTGGAGAACAACACCCTGGATGTGCTATATATATTTTCAAAAAAATACAGTAAAATAACAATATTGTTTTGGGCTGGGTGCTTCCGGGTGCATTTTTCTACCGGGCATAGGACGAATATAAAAAGGTCTGACGCAAAATGTATGTATACAGCAGTTATTCTATTGTGAGAACAACAACATGGGGTCAGTGAGTGTGACATGACACTGTTGCATTGTACCTCTTTATAGAGAAGAAATAAAGCTTCATTAAATCATTAATAAATGACACACGTAATGTGTGCGAGAGCCAAAAAAATTATATTTTTTAGAGTGTGCAATCTGTACTCACACATGTTGACGTTTGCATTTAAGGAGCCGAATATATTTTCTCCGTAGAATGTTTATTGTTTAGTTGAGAAGAAGAATTGAGATATTTTTGCGAAGAGTTCTTGACGTGCATCACAGGGAAACCTGTATCAATAGACTAGTGGAGACTGGAGTCCACTGCCTTTGGCCTGCAGCTAGGCTGCATGAGGTCCTGCTGCAAAATAGATGGATGGCTCCCTTGGGATGAGGACGAGATGCTCCCATCAGTAGCCTGTTGCTGCAGCCATTGTGGGCTAATACTACCAACTAAAATTGAATGTACAACTAACAGGGAAGAAGTAGAAAATATTGGAGTGGTAGATTTTGGCTAACAGGGAGGATTTTTCGTTTTATGACTTGGAGGTCAGTAGGATTACAGAAGGATTAGACATTTTGAGTACATCAGAGAGGAGAAAACAATAAATTAAAGGAGAGACGGAAGAAGAAGATGTTGAATTCCAATGCAGAGCAATCTCAACAGAATCAAAGCAAACCTGGTCCAAGAGAATGACCTTCCTGAAAGACGTTTCAGGACAAGGACCTCTTGAACCTTTCTGTTGGACCTGTCACTTCGCTGGATTTCTTCTCTTTCTTGACTTCCAGGCAAGTCTTGGTCCCAAATTTCCTTGCCGAGGTCCCCTTGATTTCCTCAGTATATCCAGGAATCAACAAAACAGTTCACATGTGAGATCTGCACAAGGGTCACTAAGACCTGCTGGAGGGTATCTGGCCTGTGACCTACTTTTGGTAATTGACCTTTGACCTGCAGAAACCCAGCCTGTTTGCTTTCTTTATTAATTTATTCATCTCAGAAACACACCAAAAGTTTGTCAATGCAAGATAAAATTCTATTGAGACTGTACGCAAAGTTTTAATGACAGAGATGAAGCAAGAAAGCATCCCTAAAAGTTGTATTTTTGAGAGTGTCAAATCTGTACTCACACATGTTGACGTTTGCATTTAAGGAGCCGAATATATTTTCTCCGTAGAACGTTTATTGTGTAGCTGAGAAGAAGAATGGAGATCTTTTTGCAAAGAGTTCTTAACGTGCATCACAGGGAAACCTGTATCAATAGACTAGTGGAGACTGGAGTCCACTGCCTTTGGCCTGCAGCTAGGCTGCATGAGGTCCTGCTGCAAAATAGATGGATGGCTCCCTTGGGATGAGGACGAGATGCTCCCATCAGTTGCCTGTTGCTGCAGCCATTGTGGGCATTAACTGCACAAATGCCACCAACTAAAACTGAATGTACGGCTAACAGGGAAAAAGTAGAAAATATAGGAGTGGTAGATTTTGGCTAACAGGGAGGATTTTTTGTTTTATGACTTGGAGGTCAGTAGGATTAGAGTAGGATTAGACATTTTGAGTACATCAGAGAGGAGAAAACAATAATTAAGGGAGAGACGGAAGAAGAAGATGTTGAATTCCAATGCAGAGCAATTTCAACAGAATCAAAGCAAACCTGGTTCAAGAGAATGACCTTCCTTAAACCAGTTTCAGGACAAGGACCTTTTGAACCTTTTGAACCTTTTGAACCTTTCTGTTGGACCTGTCACTTTGTTGGAATTCTTCATTTTCTTGACTTCCAGGCAAGTCTTGGTCCCTAATTTCCCTGCAGAGGTCCCCTTGATTTCCTAAGTATATCCAGGAATCAACAAAACAGTTCACAAGCATCCGTAAGCATTCTTAGCCCTGCATGCAGGATTCTTAAGAGGAGGATCTAGTGTTCTCAGGCTCAGGTCATTACAAGACGAAGAGGATCATGTGCAGGAACCTACATGAATCGATTCGATACTTTGGAATGCCAAACACATTACTTTTGTGTCTACTACAGGGAAGGAAAGGGGAGAGAGTGAAACCAAGGGAGCAAGATAAAGAAGTAGTAGTAAAAAGAAATTACACTTCTGCCACCAGCTCACAAAGAAGAACAAAGGGAAAGAAAGAATTCATTTAATTAGTTTGTGAGATAAATCACTGACCAGTTTTTTCTTCGGGTCTTTGCCTGACACTTCTTAACACTCATAACATTAATTCTCCTAAACTGGTGTAATCTTTTATCACCTTGGGCCTATACATACATTTGTAAAAGGAAACATATTGTGTCCTTTTTGTGGGTTTCTATTGTGGGGAGAACGAAAGCCTGGATGCCCTATATATGCAAAAAATACAATAACACAACAATATTGTTTTGGGCTGGGTGCTCCCGGGTGCGTTATTCTGGTGGGCTTTGGATGAATGCAACAAAGGTCTGACACAAAACATATTTATACAGCAGTTATTCTATTGTGAGAACAACAACATGGGGTCAGTGAGTGTGACATGACACTGTCGTGTTGTACCTCTTTATAGAGACGAAATAAAGCTTCATTAAATGACACGAAATGAGAGAGCGCAAAAAAAAAGTAATCTTGAAAGCATGGAATCTGTATTCACATAAGCAAATTAAGCATTTATTTGTTGAACTGAATATATTTTCTATGAAGTTGCGAAGAGGAATTGTGATCTTTATGCATGAAGTAACTGTTCTTAACATGCACCAGAGTCGACTGTATCAATAGCAGGACCACTGCCTTTGGCCTGCAGCTAGCCTGCATCAGGTCCTGCTGCAAAATAGATGGATGGCTCCCTTGGAATGAGGACGAGATGCTCCCATCAGTAGCCTGTTGCTGCAGCCATTGTGGGCTAATACTACCAACTAAAACTGAATATACGGCGAACAATACAGAAGTAGAACATATAGGGATGGAGAGAAGAAGAAGATGTTGAACTCCAATGCAGAGCAATCTCAAGAGAATCAAAGCAAACCTGGTCCAAGATAAACCTGGTCCAAGATAATGACCTTCCTGAAAGACGTTTCAGGACAAGGACCTTTTGAACCTTTTGAACCTTTCTGTTGGACCTGTCACTTTGTTGGAATCCTTCTTTTTCTTGACCTCCAGGCAAGTCTTGGTCCCTAATTTCCTTGCAGAGGTCTCCTTGATTTCCTCAGTATGTCCAGGAATCAACAAAACAGTTCACAAGCATTCGTAAGTGTTCTTAGACCTATATGCAGCATTCTTAAGAGGAAGTGTCCTCAGGCTAAGGACATAACAAGACGAAGAGGAAGCATGTGCAGGAATCTATACAGTTCGATACTTTGGAATGCTAAACACATTCGTTTTGTTTCTACTACCGGGAAGGAAAGGGGAGAAAGTGAAATCTAGGGAGCAAGATAAGGAAGTAGTAATCAAAAGAAATTACACTTCTGCCACCAGCTCACAAAGAAGAACAAAGGGAAAGGAGGAATTTATATTTAATTAGTTTGCTAGATAAATCACTGACCAGATTTTTCTTCGGGTCTTTGCCTGACACTCCGCAACACTCATAACATTAAAAGAATATTCTCCTGAACTGGTGTAATTTTTTATCACCTTGGGCCTATACACTTGTAAACAGAAACATATTGTGTCTGTTATTGTGGGTTTCTATTGTATAGAGAACAAAAGCCTGGATGTCCTATATTTATACCACTGTTTGCTTTTTCTGGCCAATCAGAAGGCAGGATTTCGCTCTGATATAATGCATATCACAGCTCATACACCTGACCATCATATTGCATGCTTGGCTGACTACAATTAAGTTGACAAAATTGAAGGAAACACTGAAACAAAACTGACCAACAAAGGATTAAAACTGAAGAACACAGACAGTAAACAAGGAGGAAGATTGTATCAAGTGTAACTGGTCTCAAGACACAGAGGAAGTACACATTGCACACAAATTTAAAGGAATTTTTGCAGGAATCTGCAGGATGCTGTAGTTTGACATAATTTTATCATAACATCAATAGCTTATTTTTCATATTTTGGCGATACACTCAATATATAACACTCGTATAAGAGTTGTAACATTCATTCACCTGAACTGGTGCCTTCGTTTTGTCACCTGGGGTCTGAATGAAAACATTTTGCATCAGTTATTGTGGGTTTCTATTGTGTGGAGAACAACACCCTGGATGTGCTATATATACCAAAAAAATACAATAACATAACAATATTGTTTTGGGCTGGGTGCTCCCGGGTGCATTTTTCTACCGGGCATAGGACGAATATAAAAAGGTCTGACGCAAAATGTATGTATACAGCAGTTATTCTATTGTGAGAACAACAACATGGGGTCAGTGAGTGTGACATGACACTGTAGCATTGTACCTCTTTATAGCGAAGAAATAAAGCTTCATTAAATCATTAATAAATGACACACGTAATGTGTGCGAGAGCCAAAAAAATTATATTTTTTAGAGTGTGCAATCTGTACTCACACATGTTGACGTTTGCATTTAAGGAGCCGAATATATTTTCTCCGTAGAATGTTTATTGTTTAGTTGAGAAGAAGAATTGAGATCTTTTTGCGAAGAGTTCTTGACGTGCATCACAGGGAAACCTGTATCAACAGACTAGTGGAGACTGGAGTCCATGGTATATGGTCTGCAGCTAGGCTGCATCAGGTCCTGCTGCAAAATAGATGGATGGCTCCCTTGGGATGAGGACGAGATGCTCCCATCAGTAGCCTGTTGCTGCAGCCATTCTGGGCTGATACTACCAACTAAAACTGAATGTACAACTAACAGGGAAGAAGTAGGAAATACAGGGGTGTAGAGAAGATGTTGAATTTCAATGCAGAGCAATTTTAACAGAATCAAAGCAAACCTGGTCCAAGAGAATGACCTTCCTGAAAGACATGTCAAGACAAGGACCTTTTGAACCATTCTGTTGGACCCGTCACTTTGTTGGAATTCTTATTTTTCTTGACTTCCAGGCAAGTTTTGGTCCCTAATTTCCTTGCAGAGGTCCCCTTGATGTCCAGGAATCAACAAAACAGCTCAAGAGCATGGGTCAAGCATTCTTATATGTCCTCATTCTCGTTAGTGTCCTCAGGATCAGGACATTACAACACAAACAGGAAGGATGCACACATTGCACAGGAATTTGCAGGATTAGATGCTGTAGGATGCTAAACATTAGTCTTGTGTTGACAGCAGGGAAGCAAAGGGGAAATAATGGGATCCTGGGACCAAGATAATGAAGAAGAGTGGAATTAGTGGACAAAGCAAAATAGGACTGAAGATTTTTTCTCTTGCTGTGTGAGAAATCAAACATGCAACTAGTTCGTAGCTTATTGCTGATTAGGTGGTTTTAGTAAATTGGTGTTGTTATTGATAAGGAAAATCGGAATTTTGGTTGGATTGTTGATGATGTAATTTGACATAATTTTGTAAGAACATCGATTGCTTATTTTTTCGTATTTTGGCAATACACTCCATAACGCTCGTAAAAGTTGTAACATTCATTCGTCTGAACTGCATGGTGCCTTCGTTTTGTCACCCGGGTCTGTATGAAAACATTTTGCATCTGTTATTGTGGGTTTCTATTGCGGGAGAACAAAGGCCTGGACGTGCTACATGTATATATATGAAAAATACAATAACACAACAATATTGCTTTTGGCTGAGTGCTCCAAGGTGCATTTTTTTAACGGGTTTAGGACAAATAAAAAGGTCTGACACAAAAAGCATGTACAATATATACAGGAGTTACCCTATTGTGAGAACAATGCCATGGGATCAGTGAGTGTGACATGACGAAATAAAACTTCATTAAATGACACATCAAATGTGAGAGAGAGGCAAAAAATTGAATTTTTGTGAGTGTGCAATCTGTACTCACACATGTTGACATTTGTATTCAAGGAACAGAATATATTTTCTCCGTAGAATGTTTATTGTTTAGTTGAGAAGAAGAATTGAGATCTTTCTGCAAAGAGTTCTTAACGTGCATCACAGGGAAACCTGTATCAATAGACTAGTGGAGACTGGAATCCACGGTATATGGCCTGCAGCTAGGCTGCATCAGGTCCTGCTGCAAAATAGATGGATGTCTCCCTTGGGATGAGGACACGATGCTCCCATCAGTAGCCTGTTGCTGCAGCCATTGTGGGCTAATACTACCAACTAAAACTGAATATACGGCTAACAATAAAGAAGTAGAACATATAGGGATGGAGAGAAGAAGAAGATGTTGTACTCCAATGCAGAGCAATTTCAACAGAATCAAAGCAAACTTGGTCAAAGAGAATGACCTTCCTGAAAGACGTTTCAGGACAAGGACCTTTTGAACCTTTTGAACCTTTCTGTTGGACCTGTCACTTCGTTGGAATTCTTTTTCTTGACTTCCAGGCAAGTCTTGGTCCCTAATTTCCTTGCAGAGGTCCCCTTGATTTCCTCAGTATATCCAGGAATCAACAAAACAGTTCACAAGCATCCGTAAGCATTCTTACGCCTATATGCAGCATTCTTAAGAGGAAGTGTCCTCAGGATCAGGATATTACAAGACGAAGAGGAAGCATGTGCAGGAATCTACAGTTCGATACTTTGGAATGCTAAACACATCAGGTTAGTGTCTACAACAGGGAAGGTAAGGGGAGAGAGTAGGATCTAGGAAGCAAGATAAAGAAGTAGTAATAAAAAGAAATTACACTTCTGCCACCAGCTCACAAAGAAGAACAAAGGGAAAGAAGGAATTTGTTTAATTAGTTTGCCATATAAATCACTGACCAGTCTTTTCTTTGGGTCTTTGCCTGACACTTCATAACACTCATAACATTAATAATTATCTTAAACTGGTGTAATCTTTTATCACCTTGGGCCTATACATTTCTAAATGGAAACATATTGTGTCTGTTATTGTGGGTTTCTATTGTATGCAGAACAAAAGCCTGGATGTGCTATACATACAAAATATACAATAACACAACAATATTGTTTTGGGCTGGGTGCTCCCGGGTGCGTTATTCTGGTGGGCTTTGGATGAATGCAACAAAGGTCTGACACAAAATGTATGTATACAGCAGTAATCTATTGTGAGTGTGACATGACACTGTTGTGTTGTATCTCTTCATATAGACGAAATTAAGCTTCATTAAATGACACGAAATGAGAGAGAGAGAGCCAAAAAAAGTAATCTTGAAAGCATGGGATCTGTATTCATAATTTCACATAGGCATTTATTTGATGAACTGAATGTTTTCTATGTAAAATGTTTAGATGTGAAGAGGAATTGTATCTCTATGCATGAAGTAACTGTTCTTAACATGCACCAGAGTCAACTGTGTCAATAGCAGGGACCACTGCCTTTGGCCAGCAGCTAGCCTGCATCAGGTCCTCCTGCAAAATAGATGGATGTTTCCCTTGGGATGAGGACGGGATGCTCCCATCAGTAGCCTGTTGCTGCAGCCATTGTGGGCATTAACTGCGCAAATGCCACCAACTAAAACTGAATGTACGGCTAGCAGGGAAGATGTAGAAAATATAGGAGTGGTAGATGTTGGCTGACAGGGAGGAGCTTTGTGTTTATTGTTGACATACGCTTTTGTGTACATATTAATACATGTAATTTGTAGCGCTCTATGTCACTTCATTATGATTATAGGCACAGTGTTATGTTTTGGATTGGAATTATGATGTATCTATTCCCAACTATGCTGTATAGCATGATATTGATTGTTATTTTGGAAATGTTGTAAAATTGAAACTGTATTGCTTGTTCTAAGGGTAGTTTTGGCCTGATATTGCTATGTTTGTGTAAACTGTACATCACCATGTTTAAATAATTTTAGAGTATTGAAAGTGTATTGAACATATCCTATTGTGAGACGGGTTTATATTAGCCCTGGGACCCATGCATAGCATGGGTCATGGGTCGTCCCATTCAAAATCTTGAGATTTTGACATGATATCGGGAGAATTGGTCTAGATTAAACAATTCTTATCCAAATTTGATGAAATTTTGGATTTGGGTAGCCTACATATTTTACTGCTGACGGCACCACTTTTCAAAGCATTCAGACATATATTGGCTTGGTAAAAGTTGATGTTAAACAAAGGAAATGTCAAAAAATTGTGAGAGACAGCCATCAGCCTTATTTTGATGTGAGATATTACCATTGTGACGTCACAAAAAGCACCTATGACATCATAAGTGTTTGTTATGACATCACTCTCTCTGGACCAATCAGGAGTGGCAATTTTCTCAATGTATAAGAATAAAAATCACTTTCTGAGGTTTAGAGGAAGATTTCAGGCTTATCACTGTCACTATCAAAGTTGCAATAAGGTGCAGTCAGTAGCAAAAATGTCAATTTTTCAGAATATGTTAAAAAATTAATATAAAACACATGGATAAAGGGCTAAAATGTATTTCTCCCAAGCCATGCTCTTCAAATCTCATGATTTTCCAATGGGACGATTCATGACCCCTGTCCCAGGGGTCCAGGGCTAGGTTTATATATAATCATTAAATGCAACATTTAAATATATATATATAATATACATAATAGCCCTACCTATGTGATTAAATTAGGTCCCCATGTGTTGTATTTTATTTTGGATAATAGTATGTAGCAACTTCTTAACTGTGAAATGATTTTCTGTTAATATTTGTAAATTTTTGTTTTCTTTTCGATAGGCCAGCCAGATAAGCATTGCTTTCCTGGTCTCAATAAAGATACATACATACATACATATAGAGGTCTATAGTAGCTTTTGCGGAGAGACGATAGAGGGTGAGAAAAAATAAATCAGAGAAAAAATCAAGGAGAGAGAATGGAAAAGATGTTGAATTCTGATGTAGAGCAATCTCAAGAGAATCAAAACAAACCTAAATGAAGAGAATGACCTTCCTGAATGACCTTCCTGAATGACCTTCCTGAATGACCTTCCTGAATGACCTTCCTGAATGACCTTCCTGAATGACCTTCCTGAATGAAGACCTTCCTGAATGACCTTCCTGAATGACCTTCCTGAATGACCTTCCTGAATGACCTTCCAGAATGAAGACCTTCCTGAATGACCTTCTTGGACAATGACATTTTTAACGTTTTTGTAGGACCTGTCACTCAGTTGGAATTCTTCTTTTTCTTGACTTCCAGACAGGTTTGGGAATGTCCAGGAATAAGAAAACTGCCCTCGAGTATTTGTAAAGCATTCGTACAGCATTCCTAGAGGACGCTTTTAGACAAGGAGGAACTCTGACGCAGGATGCGGATGTGCAGGAATCTGGAGGATGCTAAACACATCAGTTCTAAAGGGGTGGACAAATGTCAACTGGGAAGCAAAAGGGAAATAAAGGAATCCAAAGATTACCATAAGGAAATGGGGTACAGAAATTAAGGGACAAAGCAAAACATGATTGAAGTTTGTTTCTATTGTTGCATGATAAATATTAATAGGAATATCAATAAAAACAGGTACATTGACTAATAAATAATGAAGAAGGTTAGATTGAAGAGTTAACTGTCAAGATTTTTAAATCCCATTACTATAAGGTGTAGATTAACTTTTTAAATATATTGATATTGCAAATGAGCATGTCTTTCGGCAAAACAGCAATTACGCCATTGGAAGGTAGACCGACTTTGTTTTGAATCTGATTTTGTCGGGAAGGTCACTAAATGTGGATCTGTCAGTTCAGCATCTTGCATAAGCAGGTGATTATGTCATTTGGGATTAAGATATTTCGCGAGTAATGGATTTGGTGACCTTCAGATTCTCATTATTTGGATCATAAGATGGAATGTTTGTCAGTTAATGTAAAGCTAAGTTCTGGATTCCAACTTCTTCAAGTTGGTTTCATTGAATGAAAGGTTGCTGACAGTCAGATTGAGATGTGATTATTTTGATCTTTTTTTTTATGGACCTACGAGATAAAGCGAAATAACACATCGCTGTGAGGTGAAACAGCTGTAAAATCATGACCCAGCTGGTCACGGGCAACCTGCTCACTCCAATCCGTCTGCCACTGCAATCTTCTCAGTAAGTTCAAACGTTTTGTCCGGAGCATTCGGCTCTAAGGAGGTTCAGAAGTTCAAGTGCCAGACACTTCTGTCACTAGCCAACAAAAAAGAACAAAGGAAAAGGAGGACTGACAGAAAGTGTCCCGAGAAGATTGGGAAGCCAAAAATCAGTTATATCCGTTTTAAATCATTCTCATAACTAAAAGAGAATCCAAAGTTTGATGAAAATCACATGCTGCCCAGTCACACACAGCACTTTAATAAAACAATCATCTCTACATGCCCAGACACAGAAACATGAATATTGTGTTGTTTTGATACAGAATGGGACAAAAACACTGAAGGGATCCCTGTAAGTTTACCAAATTTATTTGAGAAGCACATTTTTACAATATCTTGGAGCTAGCTTGCTTTCCATGTGTGCTGATCTCATGCCAATAGGAGACACACTTAATTCAGAAGATTCACGGAAATCTCTCATCTATCACTTCAGAAGATTCTCCGGCTGTCATCTCTGGGAGTAAAAAAATTAACAAGTATAGCATTGTCATAAATTTTATTCAATATTTTCAAATCTAAAATACATGTATGATGTCACTATGTACAATGCACAATAAATACTGTACTGTTATTACACACAAAAATAATTGACAAAAAACAAATGAGATCAGAATTAACAAAATTTGCCATAAACAAAAAGTGACATTCAGGGTGCCCAGCCAACATCGCATAAAATATCATAAGAATAAATAAATAAATACATAGGAGGATTTTACATATATTTATTGACACCATTAAGGATTTACTTAGAGGCAAACAATCGGCAAAACAATTGGCAAAACATCAAAAGTACATCCATCATAACCCTAAAACTATGAGTCGTGGAAAAAAAAGTGACTGAAACTTCTTTTTTGACACTCAAATCAAGAAATGTACCTAAAACATCAAATCCGAGACGAAAACATCACATGCGCGAAAATTTTTCCCCCAAAATATCGGAAATTAAATGTGCCCAAAAATATATAGGAAATATAGGAAGAGTGGGCACCCTGGCATTGTCAATTAGACAATTACTTTTCGGAGCATGCGAATGTACAGATGAAAAAATAATTATGATAAGGAGCTTTACTCTCGACAATGTAGTAGAATTACTGTGTACACAAATGTTTCAGACAAATCCTGCCAACAACCTTGGCAGAATGTACAGAAATATATGCGACAAAGTACTTCATGACAAAAACGTGTATAATGTTGCCTATGTTTATACTTCAGATTGTCAAATGGACACTACAATGACGTCAAACTTGAATAACGTCATGGCCGGCAATAAAGTACTCAGACCTGTCCTGTACATATTATTTGCCAGTAAATTCTCCTGACTCATTAATATATTCAGGTAGTAAATTCCTCAATACTCAGACATATTTTGGTAAGAGACTTTGAAACTTCATGGTAATACTAACAAAGTTCTCCTGAAGGTATGACATGGTCTGATAATACTGACAAAGTTATACTGCAAGTATGACATGTTCTGGTAATACAACATGTTCTGGTAATACTAACAAAGTTCTGCTGAAGGTATGACATGTTCTGGTAATACTAATAAAGTTCTCCTGAAGGTATGACAAGTTCTGGTAATACCAACAAAGTTATACTGCAGGTATGACATATTCTGGTAATACAACATGTTCTGGTAATACTAACAAAGTTCTCCTGAAGGTATGACATATTCGGGTAATACAAACAAAGTTACACTGAAGGTATGACATGTTCTGGTAATACTAACAAAGTTCTCCTAAAGGTATGACATGTTCTGGTAATACTAACAAAGTTCTCCTGAAGGTATGACAAGTTCTGGTAATACCAACAAAGTTTTACTGCAGGTATGACATGTTCTGGTAATACGACATGTTCTGGTAATATTAACAAAATTCTCCTGAAGGTATGACATGTGCTGGTAATACTGACAAAATGAAATTCATACTGAAGGTATGACATGTTCTGGTAATACTAACAAAGTTATATTGAAGGTATGACATGTTCTTGTAATACTAACAAAGTTCTCCTGAAGGTATGACAAGTTCTGGTACTACCAACAAAGTTATACTGCAGGTATGACATATTCTGGTAATACAACATGTTCTGGTAATACTAACAAAGTTCTGCTGAAGGTATGACATGTTCTGGTAATACTAATAAAGTTCTCCTGAAGGTATGACAAGTTCTGGTAATACCAACAAAGTTATACTGCAGGAATGACATATTCTGGTAATACAACATGTTCTGGTAATACTAACAAAGTTCTCCTGAAGGTATGACATATTCGGGTAATACAAACAAAGTTACACTGAAGGTATGACATGTTCTGGTAAAGTTATACTGAAGGTATGACATGTTCTGGTAATACTAACAAAGTTATACTGAAGGTATGACATGTTCTGGTAATACTAACAAAGTTATACTGAAGGTATGACATGTTACTAACAAAATTCTCCTAAAGGTATGACATGTTCTGGTAATACTAACAAAGTATATACTGAAGATATGACATGTCCCAATAATACTAACAAAGTTCTCCTATTATTAAAAGGTATGACATGTTCTGGGAATACTAATAAATTCTCCTAAAGGTATGACATATTCTGGTAATACTAATAAAGTAGTACATATATTCTGGTAATAGTGTTTGGAACTTTCTTGGGTAGAACAGTTCTTAAGGTTGTAAGTTCTTTAATATTATGAGACAATGACAATAACCAGCCATTTGTGCACATGAACGCAACAGCTGGTGAAGTCAAATGAGATCCCCTTTCACTCATCCTTTAATCATAATACTGTCATATCATATCATCACCACCTATCCCAGTTGATTTTCGATAACCAGAAGGTCTTCATGCGGCCGAACCCTCTGAGGTCCATCTCCCAGCGGTAATCCAGCCTGAAAACGGACTTATCTAGGAGTTGGTGCGTCGTCTGAGACACGTGGATCTTCCCCGGTTCGCTGGATGTCTCCATTTTGGCGGCATAATCTACTGTGTTTCCGAAGAGTAGGTAGCGCGGAACTTTGACGCCGGCTACTCCTGCGACCACGTGGCCCGTGTGCACCCCACAGCGTAGGCGCATGCACTTTCCAGACATATGTGAGAAGGTGAGTTTGGAAATGGCGTCTTGGAATCTGTCCGCCATGCCGCAGATCTCTTCGGCGTGCTTCGTGCCATTTCTGAAATATCAGAGACAAAGTTGGCAAAAATGATCCCGAAGTTGATGTGACGCAGTGAGAGAGAGTAACAACAGCTCTTCTTCAAACGTCAAAGAAATTTGAGAAGTATCATAAAGGCGGATATCAAACTATCTAAAGAGGATGAAAGAACCATAAAGAAGTTATGAGCAATCAGCCATTTTCTCATGACCCTAAATGTGCTTTATAGCTTTCATTTTGGGATATCTCAAGATTTCCTTGAAGTTATAAAAGTGTCCACACTTTATGAAAAATGGCTGTGGCCTAAGCATATGAGCGCAGAACCACACAAATGAAATGAAAATCATATTTATTGCAAGGTTAAATGGTTGTTTTTTAAACATAGTTGTTCTATTGGCCCGTAAATATCTGCAAATATTTAATAATTTTATTGCAATTTCTGGTTTTGATGAATAAAATATTATTATCAACGGTTTCTAATTTGGGTCCATTTCGCCTCCGAGGAATATTAGGTTAAGTGAAAAGACTGAAATACCACTTTTTCTCACCTTACAGGGGCACCACTTGCTACCATAAGGGAATCGCCCACTGTAGCTACTTTGTAGACGTCGAAATTAGACATGACTTCATCTAACACTCCATACATCTTATTTAGCGTAGACACAATATCGCTGGGAGACCATTTGATGCAGGTTGAAGTAAAGTCCACATTGTACACAAAACAGATTGTGACGCTATCGTACACCTCTGGGGTGTTCATGCCTGTCAGGCGTAATTCTTCAGCGACTGATTTCGGGAGTAACTCCATTAAGAGTTCGTTCATCTTTGATTTACCCGCCTGAAATTAATTACATTTTGTAAATGAATTGAGTCACAAGTACATAAAAGAGCTATAAAAGAGAACACGTGTTAGGGATAAAACGAACATTTGAGGCCAGTTAGCTATTTTTGTGTTACTCCAGCGGGTTATCTGTCAGAGCTGGGCTCTACTGCTCCGTTTAGATAGGGTTCCCACTGTTTTGCCAAGTTCAAATTCAAGTTTTTTTCCAGGTTTTTCAAGGCTGCCAAAACCAATTTTCAAGGCCTAAATCTGCAATTCTTTCCAACTGATTTTGCGGCCCAGACAGTCGTCGATGTCCACAATTTGTTGGACTGTTTCAATTTTGGCAAGAGAAACCCTAATTCCAGACTTTTTCCTGGTGTTTTGGGGAAATATCACATTTTCAAGATTTTTCCAGGCTGGGAAAAGCACAACCCAAAATTCCAGGTTTTGAAGGTTTTCCAAGTTGAGTGGGAATCCTGTAATAATTAGATGATGGGCATAACCCATAGCTGCCACATTCTGTTGAACTTAATTGAGCAACTTTTCCTCACAGAGATTATCAGCTCTGCACTATGACAACTCCCCCTCAGCAATAAGTAAGATTATAACCAATACAACCTATACAAGTATTCTGCTCCACTTCAAGGCAGTGCTCCGGCTGCTCTGACTGCTCCGGCAGCTCTGACTGCTCCGGAGCAGAGTCCAACTGCTCTGGGCCATTGCTGCGATTGCTCAAGAGCACTGCTGCAGCACCGAATGCCCTGGAATAATGCTCTAGATAATTGATCTCCGGAACACTGTTCCGGAACACTGGTCCGGAACATTGCTCATACCGCTCCGGAACACTGCTCCAGAGCATTGCTCCAAATGCTCTAACTGCTCCGGGCACATAAGCTTTATTTTTGAAAGCTCCGGAGCCTTTTTCAGATGGGTGTTTTGCAAATTTTAAGACAGCAATTGAGACGATTCACTTGATTATACTTTGAATTGAGATATTTTTTTATAAAACGTTTAAATGATATAAATAAACCATGATATAACCGGAGACATCCTAGAATTGCCAACGCATTTTTTATATCGAATAATCAAACAGTACACCCTTTTTCATATTTTTTGTGTTGCAATGCTTAAACGCCACAATAAAGTGTGACATTTTTTGTACACAAAATCGGTTTTTTAGATTCAAAATGTCTGAATTTAGATTCAATTTAGAATGTAGAGCATACAAACCTCAAAGCTCTCAAACTTCTCATCGACTTCTTTCTCGATGTTCCTGTTGTGTTTGTACATGACGTGGATCACGTGGTCGATGTTCAAATTCTCTCCTCCATTGATTGACTTGATCATCGCTTTGACCTGCTTCATTGTGGGTCTGGCCCACGGCAGGTCTTGCCAACACCACTTGATCATCTCACGCCATTCGTAGCCAGACATGTCTGCAATGAGACAAACGGGCTAGAAAAATGAGTATTTACAAACAATTTCATAAAATATGGCAAAAATTTACTAACAATGGTCACGAATCAAGCGACCAATTCCAAGCCAAAAATTTGGACTTTTCTTCCAATATTTCCAGGGAGATTTGGAAATTCCCTACTTTTTCCAGGCATGGAGAATGACGGGAGTCAAAACAGACAAATAAGTCCACCCCATAAAAATAAATGGAACGGACATGAGGCTGTATGAAGCCACCTCAAGATGAGGTCACCAAATCCGCCATATTGGAACTGCCCTGAGACATGACGTCACAATAGACTAATTATGATAGTGACATCATGCCGTTGTTATAAGTGACATCACTGTTATTGACCATTGTGTCAGGATACAGGGCAGTTCCAAGATGGTGGATTTGGTTGCTTCATCTACAAGAGCCTGATGTCCGTTCTATGCATTTCTATGGTCAACCCAGATACAACAAAGCGTCTGTTATGGCTGTTGCGGCAAAGCAACATATCTGTAACACCTATTAACCATATTACAGGAATTGTAGCCATATACTCTGCAAGTTAGCCGTAAATCCAAGATGCAAAATGTTGACTTTTTGCCATTCTTCAGTCTGTCACTAGGGCCCAGGCCAGAAATTGGGAGAACGGAACTTGACATCTGGTAAAAGTAATGCAGTGTAAATATAATAATTTTGCTAAAAATGGAAAAAAGGAACTGGACACCCGGCAAAAGTACCGTATTTTCTCTATTAAACGCTCAGTGGGCAGAAGTAATGATGATATGGTCAATAAATAATTTTTTGCATAAAAAACTTAGGATAAATTCATATTTCGATGGAATTTTGATGAAAATTAGTTCCTTGTGGAGGGGGTGGGCTTTTATATAGGGGGTATGCTTTTAATAGAGAAAACACGGTAATGTTCACAACTTCACAGTAAATATAAGTAATATTTTCTCCATATTACCATCTGGGATAGCAGGCCTGTAAGGGGGATCCACATCATAATCCTCCACGTTCTTAATGATCTCAATGGGCGTTAGATCTTCGTCATTTTCACTGTATGGGGGTCCTTCTAGCAGAATCTCGGAGCTGACGATGCCGAAAGCATAAACATCGGTGACTGCTGAGGGTCTGCTGCCTCCTCGGAGAAGTTCAGGGGCGTACCATAGCTGTGCAAGGAGGCAAATGAGAAAAATAGTATTTACACACGGGACATAACTTTTATAGCAGTAAGAAAAACTTTTAACGGCACCAGTCACCGGGAGCGAAGCAATACTGAGTAATAGAGCAAATTAAAGTCCCAGTAGGTCTATTTTGAAAACTGATCCTTGGACAGCACCAAGTTGGGTGCTTCAGTTTTCAAAATATAAATTTGCTTCTGAAAAGCTCTTAGCCCAGTATTTGAGTCAGGAAAAGCACAGCATCTTTTTCGTTGTTTTTTTAAATAAAAAAATTTTCCCCGAAATTTTGTTTCCAAATTTTTGTTATATACCCCTAAAAAAACTTTTTCCCCACATTTCTTTTCCTGCAGTTTTTCCCCAAAATTATTTTTTTCCTAATTATTGTGTTTCCAACATCTTTTCCTCCGTATTAGTTTTTCCCGAAACTTTTTTCTCCCACATTTATCAATCTATATTTTCAGCATATGTTTCCACAAAATATCTTTTGTCCAATTTTCTTTTTCATTTTCCCCCCCATAATTCCTACTTATAATTTCATACCTTTCTTTTGATAAACTCTTCAGAATCGATTTCAAACGTTGACTGGCACCTCACTTGGTGGAACCCGTAGTCCGTAATTCTGCACACAAAACGGTTGTCCACCACGCAATTAGCGGAAGTCAGATGGCCGTGGTATCTCAAGTTAGAGTTGTGGATATAGAGAAGACCACGGCATATGTCGTTCGTCAGAGATATCTTCAGTTCCCAGGTCATGAGGGTGTTTGGGTCATTCAGGAGGTCCTGCGTAAATAAGAGACCAAAATAAATTTAAGAACAGGTGTGACCTCCTGAAATCTCAAAGGTTTAAAGGTTTTTTTTCATGAAAAAAGGCCAAATAGACAAAAAATAAAGGTCCTATCAGGATCATGATATAATCAGCTTGAAATTAGGCTTCTGTTCCTAAAGACAGAATTTTTTCCAGAGGTTTGGGGTCAGAGTCCCATTTAGGAGTCAGAGTCGCGGGTTTTTGGATGGAGTCGGAGTAGAAAATTAATTTAATGACTCCTGACAATCTTTTATATTTATGCAGTTGCACCAATGTGAATTGCATTCATCTAAAAAGTTTAGCACAAAACTTAACAATTCAGTAGTTATCATTTATGTCAACATTTAAGACCGAAAAAAACATTGTGGTATTAGACTAGTGTTCTTTTCCTGCTAAACGTATGATAATTTTGTACAATAGTGCTGATAAGAGGAGCTGTGAGTCGGAGGACCAAAGGAGTCAGAGTTGGAATTGCTTTTGAGAAAGCCATCGGAGTCTGGAGTCGGAGTCAGGAGTCAGAGTTAGGAGTTGGAGTCAGGAGTCTGAGTCAGGAGTTGGAGTCAGGAGTTGGAGTCAGGAGTTGGAGTCAGGAGTCTGAGTCAGGAGTCTGAGTCAGGAGTCTGAGTCAGGAGTTGGAGTCAGGAGTTGGAGTCAGGAGTTGGAGTCAGGAGTCGGAGTCAGGAGTCTGAGTCAGGAGTCTGAGTCAGGAGTCGGAGTCAGGAGTTGGAGTCAGGAGTCAGGAGTCGGAGTCAGAGTCAGGAGTTGGAGTCAGAGTCAGGAGTCTGAGTCAGGAGTCGCGGAGTCGGAGTCATGAGTCGGAGTCAGGAGTAAGTTCATTTGCTACCAGACTCCAAAGCCCTGATTTTTTTCAGCACATGATATCATAGACACCCAATCGTTTATGCCTCCACTTTTTTATGTTACTTACTGGAATACTTCCCCTAGTTCCAAAACCCATGAGGATGGAGGTGTTGGGACTATTGATGATAATGCCAAGGAACGGATTCAGGTTTTTGCAATTGACTTCTCTCATGTACTTCAACTCCAGTCGAATGTCAAAGTCCTCAACATTCACCTGTGAAAAATTAAAAAACATTTATAAGAGATTCATAATACCAAAAGAAGTCTCATTGCTGAAAAATCTCCTTGAAAGCCCTGTAATTATAATCATAGAAGAATTTTAGTAATCTGCCTCAAATTGAGGAAAAAGGAATTTATGAAATTTATGAAATCAGGTCATTATGTTTTGACGGAAGTTAACACAGCATGAATATTGTAAATTGGCTGTCACACAGACGGTCAATTAGCTAGGTACAGGTGTAGCGTATGTTATTCTTCAACAGCTTGATCTATTGAAAATTTGGTAAACAAATGTGCAGAGTATGTTTGACATGCAATTATTATATGCAAGTCCTAAACCTTTCTGCAATTGAAATGTGTCTCAATGAAACCAAAAATGAATGCAATTGAAATTTATTACTATTAAAACTGTAATAAACTTGATGGCCATGAAACTTAAAAGACACATTTACTGTCCAGTAGCAGCTGAATGTCAAGAACAAGAACAATAATAGATATACCCAACACAACAAACTCCGTCTCTAATAAAAATAATAAAATTTTTTTTTTTTTAAATCAATAAAATCACTGCACTATTAGGCCTACATGTATAGTCCACACTCACACTGGTATTTCCAAGTCTTCTCATAACAGCCAAGTCCCCGTCAAATCTAACAACTTCTGTCTGTGGGGTGTGATTTGTGTTGATCTTCTGTACGACATCATTGCCATGTCCGCGGATGCTTTTGACTTGTTCAACATTTTCCCATTTAATGCAGCTCTCTGTGGCGTTCTGAATTTTTTAGAAATTGAAGATTTCAGATTTAAGGAGATTTTAAGATGTTATCAACATATATCTAAGTTTAGAACATTTATTCTAATGGTTTGTTTGGAAATTTTTATATTCTGAACAGAAAATATTGATACTAATTCAGATATAATAACCAAAAAGCCTTCTTTATAATTTTATTTAATAAGAAGGTATCAATCATTCTCAAAAATATTTGTGATTCCAAAAAAACTGATCAATAACACATAAGATGGGCACCGTCTTTCTGTTGTTTACTTGTGAATTTATTAGAAGACATTAAAATAGTAATACTAAATATTTCAACAAAAATAAGTCCCCCTTAAAATATTCTTGAAAATCTCAAAGATTCCTTCACTGATTTTTATGACAGTTGGCTGAATTATAGGCCTGTATATCGACCCTAAATGTGTGTATTTGCAGAGCTCTTAGTGGATGTATTCAAGGTGTTTAACAGATCCTAGAATATAATGACACATTATTCATGCCTCTAACTATTTGATAACTTCACAAAGTCAGAGATCATTCTCCAATTTTTTTTTTTCAAAAGTTCGCAATTTTCCCGCCAGACATAGGCCTACATCTGTCTCTGTTCGGGACAGTCAAGTGGCAGCATAATACTGACAGTCCCTGGAAAATCGAACTGGGTCAACAATAATTTGATCCGTTTTGGACGGATCACCAGATCAGGTCGCACAACAGCTGTCCATATTACTACGCCAAACTACTTTCACAAAGCATGGTTGCTGGCAAATATCCAGTCCACTGCTTTGAATGAAAATGTTTGGAAATCATGAGACAAAAAGAAAGTTTTGAAACTTTAGCATACACTTTGCCTGTGAAAGGGATGATTTTACTCATCAGAAGTTTGATGGTATTCAATCTACTTAAGCCATTTAGTGCATGTTAAATAGTGGTCAGAAAAGGGTCCAAAACGAATGCATTCTCACTTATTCACGTGTCCATACAAAGCCAATGTTTTTGCTTTGTGACATCAAAAATAGTCAATTGTATTTATTATGTTACTTTATGGAGATTTATTAACTGGGACAACAATATAATTCACAATTTCATAAACGCTGTGTTACACTCAGCAAAATGTCTTGTCCAAGTCACAAGTGGCCCCCTCTATACTGGCAATATATGTGAGCTACAATGTATACGTTCTCCATGATGAAAAATAGTTCCAACTTATTTTGGCATTTACAAGCTGCCTGCTTAAAATTGAAGCCAACCAAAGTCAGACTAGACACTTGCAGAGTTTTTGGAAATAAACTAGACCATCACTAAATGATGAAACTGTCCTGGTTTCTTCCATACTGTCCTGGTTTCTTCCAGAGATCGAATTTCTGTTGACCGCTCACAGGAGCTCGCGAATTTTGCACCCTAGGTGGCAGCAAATAGCGGTCAACTTGTAGACAGGGCCTACAGTATAACTGACCTTGAGATCACTCCTGAACTTGACAAACTTCCAGATGTAGAGGACGCAAAATAGGACAAAGCCAAGTCCGGCAAAAACACCGAAGAACACAGCAGCTGCCAACTGGAGTCTTTGCGGCAAGCAAATCTCGTAATTCCATCCGCAAGGAGGATGGTTTTTCGGAGGGGTCGTAGAATCTCCTCCCCAAATCAGACCGTCCCAATCATTGGCGTCATTTGGTTTGTACAACTTCTTGATAATTCCTTGACTTGCTACCCACTTTGCGATTGTTTTGATCTTGCCGTTCTGAAAAGAGGAAATTGTGACAATGAATTTACAGATGTAGCACACACAGGCAATCGTTTAAAATGTGTTATGGCTGTCCGAAAGAAATTAGAGCTACAAAATTTTACCAAGGTGAGTATTTTTGGGATGATTTTACACAACCTTCCATGACTGCAGATTGCAGAAAGGTGCTAGGAAACCTGTATATAAAAGTGTCCCCCTGTTAGGCCCAACATGATTGATTTTCGGCTTCTCAGATCTTCCCAAGCAGTGTTGGAGGTCTCGAGCCGGCCTCGTCCTTGGGACCATATTTTGAATGCCTCACTCAGCCTTGGCTCAGTCTGGGATACCAAATCCTTGGCGTTGCCTCGGTCTCGAAGACAAATTTTGATGGCCTCGGCCTCGCCTTGGCCTAGGTCACGACCTCGGATGCCAACCTCAACTACAACACTGTTCTGAAGGCACTTTTTCTATGCTGTAATCTCAATCAACAAAATAAAATTTTGGGCAACAGCTTATTTTCTTCAGCATAAAATTTGTTGGGTCTGGTGATCCGAGAAGCTAAAAACCAATTATGCCCAGTCTAAACGCTGAAAAGTGTATACCCTGCTACCTGAGGAATATCAATATTGAATTCCAAGAGTCTGTCTCCATCTTTATTGAGGTGAACCTTCCCCGACATTCCGTCAAAGTCCACATCAAACATGTTCTTAGTGACTTCTTTTCCATCATCAGCGTCACGTCCTGCACTTAGAGTCTTGTTGACCCCGTGGGCCCAGAGGAGGACAGCATCATACACCAGAGCTGCAAAGGATTTAACTTCATATAAATCTATATAAGTCTAGGGGGCAACCATTTAATAATCGCGAGGGGGGGGGCTAGGGAGTTTTCCTTACTTGGCAGGAAATTGTTTATTAATTATTTATTTCAAGCGCGCAAAGTCTCTGAATATATATTAATTTCAAAATCAAGCAATGCCAGAAATCATTTATTTCAAGATTGCCCAAAGAATTTATTTATTAAGCCAAAACTGAGCAAGAAATATTTATTTTAAAAAACTCCAAGCCCCTCTCCCTAGATATTAAATGGTCACCCAGGTCAAATGTGCCAAGGAGACTCTCCGAAGATATTTTCATACAAAAAATAGACTATAATATTTCAGCTGCAGTGCAGTGAATAGTTTGATTAAATTAATAACAAAACATTTGTAGTTGTGCTGGAGGATTGACCATGGTGCTAAGAAACATCACTGCCATAATGAGGGCTAGAAAAAACTGTTTTCAATGAATGCCACAGACACATTGACTTACAAAGAGTTTCAGTAAAATTCAAAGATTTATTTCAGTGAGCGGCATATCTCACATACCTGCGTAATTAATGACTTCATCAATAGAAGCAGTTTGCTCCAGATGAGGCAGGCCATCCCATGCAGTGTCCTGGAAAGCATCAATGACATCTCGTCGGAACTGGTTGTATTCCGGATCTGTGCGTATCACTGGATTTCCAATCAACAGACCCTGAAAAATATATATAGTTTATATATGCTGTCAAACAGGGAAGCAGATAAATGCACTGAAAAGAATAAAGCATCACTTAGAAAAGGACTCTAAAATGACAATTTATAAAAGCTATATTAACTGTAATTTTAACTACTGTTCTGTTGTATGGTTGTTTGCCAATAAATCAAGTTTAGATAAGTTAGAGAGAATGAACAAGAGAGCTTTAAGATTTGTGACAAATAAAGGTCATTTGAGTTATGAGGAAATATGTATACAAGAAAAGCAACTAAGTATATACAAAAGGTGTATCAAGAACATGGCTGTTCAAATTTATAAGGTAAAGCATGGTATTGCACCTGATTATATAACTGAACTATTCAGTGTTCAGGACTCAGGATATATAATGAGAGACAATCAACGTATGGTGCTACCAGAGTTTAATACTATTACATTTGGTAAAAATAGTTTCAGCTATCTAGGAGCAAAAATATGGAATAATATTCCAGTAACTTTAAAAAATAGTGTCTCACTCAGCACCTTCAAGAAGGGTGTCACAGCATGGCTGTTGACATGCGAAGACAATGCTATAAGCCTATGAGAGTCTGGCTTCACACAGTTTATTCATATTCTTTAATTTGTTTTTCAGAGCCACAGACACTCCAAAGAGTGTAAAGAGCTCGGATTTCTCCATGGATTAAAACCCCCTTGTTGTTACCAAAGGGATGAGGATTACTCCGTTGTATTAATATGGACTATGTTTCAATTTTGCTTTAATTTGGACTCTTCTTGAAAATTGAAACGGATATATATTTAATTGAAATCAACGGAACTTTTTATATGGACACTACTACAATTTCATTTGAATTTGGACTCTTTCTTTCATTGAATTTGGACTCTTTTTTATTTTTTTCATTTAACTATATAAACATGTATATTTTCATAATTAGTCGTACAGAAGTCTTGAACTTATGATATACGATTGTATCTGATTGAATACGACATTAAATAAAGCTTTACATACATACATACATACATACATACATATATAGTAATAGGGCAATTTGAAGATCACGTATACTATTAACTTTATTTGCAAATTGGGACAGGTACATTTAATTTCATTTTTGTCCACTCTCGAAATTGAAAGGAACAAAAAGATTTTAAAAAATGTTGATTTACGATTTCTAAAGGACTCCATTTCAGAAGAGGGAAAACTGTCAACCTTGGTGTGGCCTTAAAAATTCTGTACATTAAAATGCATTCCGCTTTTAAAATTTAGAGCAAAAGCTCCTAAAAAGTAAAAACTCACATTAAAAAGCTCTGGTCCAATTTCCGGGTGCAACCAACCCTCTCTTGGCGGAGACAACACAGTGGGGGTAACTTCGAGACTCGCAAATAGGTAATCTCCATTTAACATGTCGAGTTCTCGAGCTGCTATCAAAGTATTCCGCACGTCATTTCCATAAGTTATGATGAATATCGCCCGACAGTTCTCTTTTAGGATGGCCACCCAGTCTTTCAAGGCCTGAAAAAAGAAGTTATGAAAATATAATAATTTCATAGTCAAAAATATTTAAATTTACAGTAAGAGACATTTAGTAGTTATGAAATCAATGAACATTTTTGTTTTTCAATAGAAATAATAAAGGCCTATACATTTTTCAAATTAATTTTTGAGATATTTTCCCCAATAAAACAAAGTCACTGAATGCAACAGTAGCAAAAGAATTATAATATTTTGAATGCAAGTGCAAAGAGCCCAAGACCATTGTCCAGAGGGAAATAAAAGATTCAAATTACAATTGGAAATGATTAAATTTCCCAATAAAATTGGACGAACTAAAGCACAAAAAGAAGTTGATAAATTTAAGATATGAAAGAACCTCAAAGAACACTCACTCTGTAGTTAGCTATGATTGTAACTGATCCAGCCACGCTTGACTCCACCACTCTGTAAAAGACTGTCTTCCCCTGGCTTTGCAAATGGCGTTTAATGTGTTCCGCAGTGTCCATCATCAAACTTTCTGTCTCAGTTATAATCCCTATCCTTGAGTGACCCCACAAATCGGCCACGGCGTCAAACATCGGAGCTAACAATTTCCAAGGTCCCACGGTCCGGGCAAAAGTTGGATATTTCTGAAAAAGTTTAAAAAAAAATATATATATATAGCACATTTTTTGACTGAAGAATTTAACTCAATCTGGAGAATAAATTCATGATAGATACACGGATAAATTTCACATATATTCATATAATCTGAAAAGAACTCTGTATAAACTCTGAACGATTATTTCAGTTACTGTACCGCCTGTAAGTAAGTGAAAGGGGTGATATTTTGCAATTGGGTCAATGTTAAACATCCTCTTCTAAACTGCTTGCAGAAGCATGAATTCTCATGCATTGCAATGAAATGAAAACATGTTATAAAGGACTAAATTTGAGGTATGTGGGATACAAATGGCTGCCAATTTTCTTCAGAGCAACTCAGTTACAAATATGGGTCAATGTCTTTGATAAGTAAAGTGAAACCCATGATCAATGCAATTTCACTTACTTATCAATGATTTTGACCCACACATGGCTGTTTTTAGAGCAAAGAAAATTGACAGCCATTTGTATCCGTATGTTTCTTCTCATTGATGAGCATCCTTACCTCCACAAAGCAGTTTGGTTGAGGATGTTTAGAATTGACCCAATGGCAAACAACTACTTACAGACGCCAGTCACAGCACTGTAAATTTGCAAATATTTCATTTTCTCAACTTTGAAATTATGATAGAAACAGCCAAGAACTGTAATTTAGAGAGGAATGACACTAACCTAACAAAGAAAAATTGAAAAGTGAAAAGTTAATTTAATCTAATTTCACGTTCCAATATTTACACTTTTATCAGAGAGCTCAGCTGCAGCACATCCATAGGACACTTGAGGGATATTCCACACACTGGATAAAATGGCAGTCGGCTCACAGATTACACTGCAACCGTCCCCTGAAAAAAAGAAGAATCTGAAAAATGATTTGTTAATTAATTAAAAATTGTAGACTACAGACTTAACTTGCCGCAATTCTGATTTAATTCTTTATCAAAGTTTCAATCAATGATTGAAACATTGAATGATGATAAACTTACAAAGTATGAAAATTCATTGTCACATATAATGGCACTATGTGTTAGGGTGTGTTAGGAGCTGTTAGGCCTACTTTTTTTTAAATGGTAAATTAATTAGGTCCAGGCAGCCCTACATAATTGAAAAAGGCCCATGCAATCCCAACATTGACATGCAACCAATTTAAGTCACACTTTGTGAGTGACAGATACTCAGATTCCGTGTCATGATTGAAAATTAATTAAAATCCTTAAATAGGCTTAATTTTGCAATATTTTTAGCGGCCTTTAACATGTTTAAAGTTTAACAACTAGCTATTTACTCAGTCTCCACGAGACTGCTTTATGCGTTAGGCAGTGCAAGCATTGCACTGCAGTCTCCGGATATTGGCCATGGATGCAAATGAGCACAAGCAGCATGCAAATGAGTATGATATGGCAGAATGAACTTCAAACAAAATTGTTTTCTTTAAAGTGTGGGAATTTTTTAATTATTGGATAGCAATGTAATTGTTTATAATTTTAGGTTGTCAGTCCCAACTGCAAGTTGTTATGTGACAATAGGAGAAACCAAACAAAGTGACATAACAAGTATTTGTAATTAATTACAGGAGGTGTTTTAGGACATAAAACCCAAAACAATAACTACTGTTTATGAAAAGTTATTTAACCAGTCAGTGAAGATATTTGGAAAATAACCAGTAACAATTAAATGTTATGTAACCAAACAGTAAACATTTTTGGACAATCCAATATCTGGAGTCCCTCTGACACTTTGTGTCATCGGAAAAATAGGGACTCATGCCAGTCATGGAGTCTGCTATTTACTATGGCCCCTCGTTGAAACTTACCAAGAACAAAATCAACATCCTCCATGTGTTCCCACATATCCAATGCCATCTCCACTCCACGTTTAGATTTGCACCATGTGTCACGAAAAGTGAATTGAAAATCATACCCCTTCAGAATTTGTTGACTTTTTGTGGCATTGATGGCAACTTGAATTGCACTTCCAATTTTGGGGCCTACAGACCACTCATGTGACCATGGAATCAAGTACATGATCTTGAAAGTATTGTCTTTGATTTGTCCAGGGAGTATTCCACTTTCTGAGGTCTTGAATAAGGCAAATATGCCAATAATGATCAACTTCCAAGCAGACATGTCTGCTTTCATGTTGATCATGGTGACGTTCCTTGATCATGTGACCTCTGACGTCGTCTGCAAAGCTATCCATTTTTGGTTTTATTTCACCTAAAATACGCTGAGATCAGGCTTTTCCTGCTTCAAAATGTCGCAGAGATTTTGAAAATTGCCACAAGTAGCTACTGGGGTCAAACAAGGTGCATACATGGCTGAAAAAGGGAAAAACCTTATGAGATTTTTAATCAACAGGTGCGCACGATTCGAGCGCCATCTCTCGTTAAATGAACCGAACCATGGACTAAAACACTGATTATCCGGACTCTTGGAATCACAGAAAAAAAATCAATAAATTGAAGTTTACTTTGCCAAATATACTCAATTGGTGCAACCAATCAACTGATGACCGCTTCTTTGATCTTTTCGGTCTTGAATCAACTTTATACAGCAAAGAGTAGAAGCCCGCAGTCCGCCCTATTCATTCGCCCGCATTAATGTTCACCTGAAAAATGAATATGGCCGCTGTTGACAAGCAAGTGTAAACAATCTTTGGATTGCGATGGCAAACAGCGTTACCCCATTGAGTTTGATCACTACACAGTGATAAAAACACCACACAATGCCTCTGTCACCAAAGTACGGTAAGTCCAGTGGCAATTCAACTCAATTTTGGTCATTTTTTTGTCAGAAAAATCTTACATTCCTTTTGCTTTTCAGCTTTTGAATTTGACTTCAATTTTTACTCAATTTGATCAGAGACTGGGTGATCTTTTCCATTGCAGTGTAAGACACTGCAAGCCCAGTCAACAATTTGACCTCACTGCACTAGTGGCCTGCAGTTCCAGTGAACTGACATAGTCAGTGACATATATGACACATCCAGGGCCCACATTCAGAACTGCAGTGTTTCTATATTGATTCTGAATTGACATCCATTGAATGATTGTTTGAACAATCATGTTGAATTGGTACTTGTGAAGCTGCCAATGAAACAAAATACCCAGTAATAGACAACAGTTATGTTCATGTTTAAATTAGGCCTAATTAAGGCTGATATTAACTGAGTGTACTGGTTTAAAGCATGATTGCAAGGGTAAAGAATATGCAAGAATTATGGTGTACACGGTGTACCACAAGGGGCAGTGTCTGAGTGGGGTCAGTTTTCACTAACTATTATGACCCGCACGACTAAAGTTGATGCAAGTCGGACAATTCCCTCACTGAAGTGGAAAAATGACGTGCAATTTATTTATTTTCATTGATCCAGAAAAAGTTGGTAGAGGGGACTGCACTGGGAGGGGTCTTATTTGGTTATTGCATTGCCACTACTGCGAAATGCATCTCCTCGACATTACATGACTGAATGATGATATTGATATAATTAATATTTAAAAATATTAGAAATCACAAGGGGGTTGGATGCATCTCCCCGACTCCCCCGTCACTTAATACTGCTTAATCCCTCCTGAGCGTCTTGGTTGTTGGTTGCAGCAGTTGAATCGGCATGACTCAAGAAATACTGACCAATGTCAGGACAGAGGGGCATTGCCCTGTTCACAGGTAAAATGTTATAGGTTTAGTGGTTCGTGATAAAATTGCAGAGCTATACTTATTGCAACATCTGACTGTCACATTTAGCTGGTGTACCAGTGTGCATGTATTATCTGGCACCTTGCTAGATGCTAGATACTGCATGTACACAACTGCCAGATCTTGCATGTAAACAAGTGTGCTAGAAGTAGCATCTACACAAGTGCCAGATCTTACGTGTAGACAAATCATGTATGCTAGATAATGCATTTACGCAAGTTGCTGTATGAATGCCTGATATTAGTCAGATATACTGGCAATACATCGACTTTCTCTATTTCAGTCGAGTCATAGAAGTTAAAATGGAAGAGGACGGGCTTGAACCCACTCCTCGCAGCGGTCGAACAAAGAAAAAATCTGCGTTGGCTCGTTTGGCAGCCAATAGGGGTAAAAGGAAATCTAATGAAGGAGAGGACGGGAGAGAGGCGAGGTACCCCATTGACGCAAAAGTTGAGATCCAAGAACACGGACAGAAAGAGGATGATTCGGATGAGGGAATTGAGATGGCGTCGGGGTCATACGACGCTGGAAAACGACGTATTTCGGCGACTGCTCTCGATGGTTTAAAGGATCTGAACATGGAGTCGGATAAGAATCATCACAACAATCGTGACGATGACGAGTCGAACTCGAAGAAGGGAGCAAAAAGAGTTTTAGATCCCGACTCATCATCGAACGACGAGGCAAACAACTCGGCGTCCAGAAAGGCGAGCAAGCAGAAAATCTTATCATCGCAGATGTCTGACGATGACTCAGATGATGATGATGACAATGACAATTTACTGGAGATCCGTCGTGAATATAAAGAAAGGTATTACAAAAAGAACTCCCGAAGCCCGATGTCGGGATCTCGAGAAGACATTCATAAAATGTACGCTGATCATTTGCAAAATGATTTGAATGAGAGTCAGAACTCAAACGACTCAGAAGAAGAAAGTGACGAAAAACACGACACGATGGGACCTTTTCCTCAACCTGGCAGTAGTATGCGAGGGCCAAGGAGACACAATAACAATAGCAGCTCACTTTTCCAGAGGAGTATTCTCAATTCTTTAGAAAGCCAATGGCCTGGTCTCGACAGTAGTGCTACAATGGACGTGGCTTCGCAAATTTCTACTCAGTCAACAAGCGTTCTTCCCTTGATATCTACCAAAGCAGCAAAAAGTCGGTGAGTCGAGTTTGATGTTCAACTCAAATATTTCATTTTCAAGATCGTGGTTTTAAAGAGTTGTAAAATTTGAATACAATTCATTATAAATGTATTAAATCGTAATCATAATGACCTCCAAATTTGTGTTCTTGTTTAACTTAATAAATTTATTTTGTATTCTGAATTAGGACCCTTAGTAAAACAGAAAGTGGAAAATATTTTGTTTGAGGTAACTTACGCAAACTCTTTTTTGTGCTAGTCTCTTTGCATTTCACATTGAAATGAATAGTAAAATTGTTTGTTTTATGAATAACACAGTAGTTAATGTTGTACCTTTTTTTCTAAATTATTATATACTCATTAAACATGTTAAAAGCCTAATGTTTTTAGGCTTATCCTCAACAATTTTCCCAAATAAAAAAAGGGGCACCCAAGCTTATTTTGAAATACTGCAATTTTTTGCCGATTTGTCTCTAATTCACCAGGGGCATGATGTCATAATGGCAGCTTAGTGATTGTGACATCATCAGCAGTGGTGATGTCACAATTGAACAATGGACAGTCATATTGTTTTTAGCGACCAGGCGAGCTCAAACAGGTGTCTCTGCTGTACTTCCGAATATCAACTTTAAACTTCAAAAATAGTATAAATACATTCTCCGTTTTCATGCGCCTTTGCACTGAATTACTTTCTTATTGTTGCTGTTCATGCCGTTTTGCTTTTAGGAGTTACCTATTCGGCACAATCAACAGCTCGAGTGCTTTATTGGGCAGTGAGGAGCTGGACAGATACTTCCCTGAACGCAAAGTGCGAGTGTTCGTCGGGTCATGGAACATGTGCGAAATGAAGGTAAGTGTTATAAAGATTATTCTTGGCCAGATAACGCTTAATATTTCAAGTGACATAAAACATGTGTGAAAGGTTTGTTTTGGGGGTCTATCAGCATTCAAAGGGTCTTCTAATTTGACTGTTATAAATTTGCTATCAGCTGATTTCCAGAGCGTCAAGTGTCAACGAATGGACAAACGGTCTGCTGTACAATTAAGTTACCGGTTTGTTATGAATCCCTCACTTGATCACAACAGCAAACGGTTTTATTTAACTGTTTGTAATCTTCTTTTCATAAATTTCGTGTTCCTGGTTGATTTGTTCCAGGAAATAAATAAACACTTTTCAGATAGCTACCCTTATTTTGAACTGTTAATATTCACTCCATATCTTTGTCTTTTTTTCAGGATGTCCCCGAAAACATTGATGAATTTTTGTTACCGGACTCAGCAGAACATGTCCAAGATATTTATGTTATTGGCACCCAAGAGAGTTCGTCTAGCAGGTAAACATACTGTTTCTCAAAAAAGTTGATTTTATGGTTTAGGTTATCTTTTTTTCTTATCTTTGAATTCACTCTATTTCCATAGTTTCTAATTTAATTTTCTACTATTTGTTTCTGTATCTTGTACAGCTTTTTGTGGTTGGAATTGCTTGATGAAATATAATTACAATAAGGTATTATTCATGAATTTCCAATCTTATTTTCTTCTTTAGAAAAGAATGGGAGATCAAGATCCAAGAAACCTTAGGTCCTCAACACGTTTTGTTTCACTCGGCAGTTCACGGAACTTTGGGATTAGTCATCTTCATTCGACGAGATCTCATTTGGTTCTGTTCTGGTAACTTCTTTTTCTGTATTAGACTCTAACATCATTTTTATGGATATATACTTAATTCATAGAGATGCTAGATTAAAATTTTTCATTAGATTGAAATGATTTTTAAAAATTCAACATTGCAGTGTCAGAAGAAGCCAATGTAACAACGCGCCCAGGATCGAACATCAAGACCAAAGGAGCAGTGGCGGTCTGTTTCACTTTCTTCGGGACTTCATTTTTGTTCGTCACTTCTCATTTCACAGGTGGGGCTATGTACTGTATTTTTTGTAGATTCAGATAAAAAATCCAAATTGTTGTAATCACATTGGTTCATGTGTAGTATACAACATGGAGTCCCCAGACTGAATAAATGGCAGGATTGGCTGAAAATGTGTAACAGGGTTCCCACAGTCATGGAAAGGTTGTGGTCATCAAAAGTTATGGAAAATCAAGTTTGTGAAAAGTCATGGAAAATTCTAATGTTCCTAAAATTTTTGTGGTGTGGGCAGTAGGATGATTGAAAGAGATAACCAGACGGTATACAAAGGTTATCCAGCAAATTTCTTGTCGGGCGAATGTTGACGTCAATGAATAAAGCAATAGTGGAAAATCCCAAATTTGGTCATGGAAAGTCATGGAAAATTCATCGATAGAATTCGGTTCACAGATGTTCTTGGGAACCCTGTGTAATAACTTTGGATAACCATGTTTTAAATTCTGTCAGGGGAGGCCACTTTACATGCTCTGTGTTAGATACTACATATACTTGAGCCACAGTAAAAAGCTGAAACATCTTCAATCTTCTTATATGGTAATCTTCATTTGTTTCAGCTCACGATAACAAAACTCAGGAGAGGATTGCAGACTACCACAAAATTGTGAAATCGTTAAATTTACCTAAAATTGTGCAAGCGAAGAGATACAACCCTAAAAGTGAGTGATATCAAAATTTTATTTATCAATAAATATTTTTGCCGCAAGGCCGCTAAGGGTTTGAATAATCATTGTTTAACTTTGTAATTGTTATAGTTTATAACTTAAAATCAATGGAGTTCAGTGATGGAAATGGGGTGGGGGGTGACTTGCGGTAGCTGAGCTCCCTTGATCACAGGGCGTCTGCCAATCCTGGAAAACCCTGGAAAAGCCTGGAATTTGGTTGCTAAATTTCCAGGCCTTGAAAAGCCTGGAAAAACCAGCATTTGTAAAAAAATGGCCTGGAAAAGCCTGGAATATAGTTTGTATGGAAATTAAAATAGTCCACTGCTAAATTTTTGGCAATTTTTAGCGAAGATAGGACCAAAAGACGAATGTCGTGTTCAGTAAATAATGCGTGTATGGTACCGTTAATTGGTCAGTTCATCAACAAATTGGCCTGGAATTTTGGAAAACTTGGCCTGGAAAAGCCAGGAAAAAGCCTGGAATTTGGTTTCAAAAAAGCTGCAGACACCCTGGATCAAAAAACAGGGAGAGCTCTTCCCTGCTACTACTTCCCCAATCACCATTGATCAGTGGTGAAAATACAACTTCCTGTTCACTTTTTCAGTCCTCCAGGTCCTATTAGCCGAAATTACTCTGATGGCAGGAATTTTTTCCCTTTTAAAAATTTGGAAAGGCGCACTGCTGCCAACCAGAAGAGAGCTGCCCCTGTGAGAATTTTCCATTTCCATCACTGATGAAGTTGTAATCAGCGAAATACTTATTAAAACTTCTTTTTTTAATTACGCACAGCAGAAGAAAGTGATAAAAATAAATTGGCAAAAAGTGATACGCCTAAGCCGAAAGGTATCTTTTTATTGGAATCCAAAATCTGTCTTAATCAAGATGGATAATTTTCCTCAAATTTAGAATTGCACTTTCTCTCAAACAAGCCTTTTCCTGTCTTTTACCATAGATAATTTTCCTCAAATTAAGAATTGCACCTTCTCTTAATAAAAATAAGCCTCTTTCTACGGTTGAAATTCCTTTTTGTATATCAAAAATTATTACCTTATATGACATAACTTTTCAGACCTCCTCTGGCTTTGTTCTGTGATGTTCACATCATATATGTCATAATGTAATAATTTTTGATTTTAAAAAGGAAATTTCAACCGTTTTTCATCAAAATGATCCAGTGAAACTTTTCTCTCATATTTTTAGCCTTTTCCTGTTTTGTGCCATCCTCCAACAGGTCGTGTTGATGGTCTCGTGCTAAGCCGCTTTATGCATGTCAAATTTCTCTTTACTATCGCAAAATTCTTATAAGATGACTGCACAATGCATTCGTACTGTTTCAAATTCTTCACAATTACTTCTCAATTAACTACCAACTTTGCAAATTTGTGGATAATTTTCTTTATCTAGACTATAAGTTGTTGGCTTCTGGTATCAGCTCTGATATAAGCGGTGATGGTACTGATATAGACTTTTCTTAAATTAATTTCAATAATTTGCACTGTCTTACTTTAATGGCACTTTTAATGATTATATGTTAAGTATGAATTTTACTACATTGAGACCAAGCTCTTAACGTTTAATGTTTGCGTCATCGCAGCTGGAGGGGCTTTGAGTACTTTTCAAATGGTGTAAAGTAAATAATGTCCTATGAAAAAAAAACATTTGTGAGCCACTGTTATCACGCAGGTCAATCATTGCTCTGGCGTCAAAAGCGTCCGAAGAATTTCCTAATTTCCAAATGAACAAGGAATTTGGGAAACCGGTAATCGCAATATTATTGGAAATAAATGTTGTTGAAGGGGCAGGGCCAAATGAAACTGTCATTAACCATAGAATTAAAATAATGAGTAATGAATATATCAGTTTATATTCATCCATACTATTTTGAAAATGGATGTGAGATCCTATTGTCAACACTTGGATTATGGAAATAATTTTTTTGTCATTTAAATTTTTGCAGATTTACCAAATATTTACTTTTCACTACAGATGATGTGACGACGCTGTTCGACCGGGTCTTCTGGTGCGGGGACCTGAACTTCCGAATAGAAACCGACCGTGAACATGTGAATACTCTCGTGGAGAGTATCATCGACCAGGAATTTCCAGATTATGACGTGTTACTCGGCCACGACCAACTCACGCAGTCCATCCTCCAGGGTAAATTTATATGCTGTTTCAATCATCTTTTGTTTTATTGCGGTGACCTCCTCTTATCCTAATTAGCCTACCAAGTGCATAAATACAGGATGTAAAGCCCGATCATTCGTCTCTCCATGGTATACGGAATGTGATCTTATGAACACATTATCTGTACTCACTTCATTGTGGTATCTACAGGATACTGAATCTTTTTCTCATTTGGCGGCCGAAGTAGTACAGAATGGCCAAAGTAACCCCGTTTTACAGTAAGCTTATAGGGTGTAGTATCTGTAATTTAAATACAATAATAACTTCTTTATTTGTAGGTTTATGATGCTGAATATTTGAATTATTTTTCAGGATTGATATTCAATGAGTTTCAAGAAGGAAAAATAGCATTTAAGCCTACATACAAGTATGACAAAGGAACAGATACTTATGACACAAAGAAGTTACGCATTCCCAGCTACACCGTAAGTAAATCAGGTATTCACTAAATTGACCTTATGGTGCTCCTATCTGTCGACATCTATTCTATGAGGTTTTACTTAAACTTTGGGATAAAAAAAATGTTGAGGGAAAACATTTTCCAAAAAAAGATTTTTTGGAATTTAAAACATTTTTTAGATAGAAAATTTGGAAAATTTTGGGGGAAAAATAAATTATCTTATCTTTTCATGATAGCTTGTGCTGTGTATTGCTCAACAGCCTGACTTTTTGTCATGACTAAGTAGTATTCAAATTGAAGTTCTCTAAATTTGGTAAAAAGAATATCTGACCAAACAATTTCAGAATGAAACTGTCTGTTTTGAACTTAATTTTCCCCAAAATAGTTCTTTCAAATTGGTGTGGTTTCATAAATAATAAATCAAATTTTAAAGTTGGAGAATAGACCCCAAAAAATAAAAAACTTAATAAAATTTTCTTTATCACTTTTTCTTCCAGGACCGTGTTCTGTTTCGAAGTCTACACAAGAACGCCGTGACGTGTCTTTTTTACGATTCTGTTATGCAACAAAAAGAGTCCGATCACAAACCGGTGTACGGCTTGTTCGAGGTCAACATTCGCTCCGGACGCGACAAGTGAGTGAAATATCTTTCTTAAAACTTTGCAAATTTATCTTGATGGTAGATTATCTAGCAGTGTAGCACTGTAGGCCTATTCATTCAGAACCTTGAATCGACATTCAGGAGATTTCTGAAATTCAAGCCATGGCAGCAGACACAATGCCATGGAAAAAGAAGCCTTCATGAGTTTGTTTTATAGACTTTTTTGCTGAATGAGTATTGCATTGACTATTGGTACGTTACTCGTGCGTACATTTAGAAATAACTCAGTGGTAGAGGCGGTTAACCTGGAATTCAGGTTAATTGATTCTCAGCTCGGCAATCCAAGTTAGACGGATGTTTTATGCACCCAGAGAATCTACCCTAGATGAATCCTTCCATTGCCGCATATCATCATAATTTACGCCACGAGCGTCAAGGCCAATCAGCGGTTAGGATTTCCTTCAACTTCAAATCTTTACCGGCAATTTTCTCTGTAACCACTAACATTTCAGGGACATATCACACACCATTTTAAAGCTCTTAGAGAGATCTATCCATCCATGTATCAATCACACTTGCAACCCTTACGAAAGTGACCGAAACAGCAAAATCGGCCTCATTTGCATAACATGTGTGAAAGCCTGTTCATTGGCCTGCTTTGGGGGTGTGTCTTATTTATTCACTGAAGGCTTTGCTGAAGTGGTTTTATGCCATGCCAAGACTGAAGTGTGCACCCCGCCTCTTTACCATGGCCCCTGTGTGTCTTATATTAAATGGGTAATTGGAACCTAGCCAGTGCATAAGTGCATGATGTAAAGCCCTGTCACCCACCCACCCCTCATGCTTAAATTCAGGTAGGTACTGGAGGACGCATACCATACCTACTACTATTACCTAGAGTGTAACTATTTCAATTATTATCTTTCAGCATTCCATTGAGTGGCGGTCAGTTCAACCGAGACGTTTGGTTGGAAGGTAAGTCATTTGAGTAATAGGATAAAATGTATTAATTTTTTGGTACATTTCAGTTTTAATTGATTGTTTTAAATGGGACAGGCTATGTAGCAGCTTTTAATAAAGCAGCGAGAGGACTTAGCTCAGTTGGGCGGTGCTTGGAAAAGTGTTCTATATAGGAGAGTAATAGGACATCTCAAGCATTGTTATTCAATTGTTTTGTGTTAATTTATTCCAGGTTGTTCGAGAAGATCGCAAAAACAACTGAAATCGAAAGAGCAAAAAGCCAGCACAATATGCAGCATACAATAAAGGGTAACTTTGGTGCTCCTTGTATTTATACACCTTATTCACCATTGAATGATATTACATGTGACCGCATTGTCCTATCTCAATTTGTCTAGTCTCAAAATATTTGTTTTTTGTGATATTAAGAAGAGTCTTGGTCACGATTTGAGATTGTTAAATAGCGAATGATCTCATGATCCATGTTTAATATTGGTTAATGAGGTCAAAACCATACATATCAAATTTTCAATTCACGGTGTATCGTTTTGCTAGAATATGAACTGTGCTTCATGTTAGAATATTATTTGTCTTGACTATCTTGGTAGAATTTTTCAAAACTGATTTCAGACAACATGTATTAAAGTTATGAAGCAAGCAATGATGTTATTTTGGTCTTAGGTAAAAAAAAAACCAGTCAGGGCCTCAGAGGCTAGTATCGCCGAAACACGGATAGAAGTACACATAAACTAAATTGAGAATGAAAAACTTAAATGATATATTGGATTTTTAATAAAGCAAAACTGAAAAAGGTTTTAATTGAGTTAATAGGTCTTTGTATTTGAATTTATATACAGGTTGTAGTGACGATAACTTAAGACATTTAATATGCACATGTCGTTATTTAACTGTTCACAATCACTTCTTTAACCATTAAAATGTTAATTTCTTGTTTATTGTTGACTATGTAATGTGTTACAAACAACTTTGATAGTTGAAAAATGCGTAAATTGTTCCGTTCAAGTCAATTTGAGAGCATTTTAAAGCTCAGTGATGTTACTGGTCCATATATGTTTTTCCGTCCAATATTTATCAAATATTTATCAATTTTACTTATGTTTTTAAGTGCTAATCAGTATATTACTGATTCATAAGGTTGCATTCCACGACAGTTATTGCATAGAGTTTGTATAGAACTTCGTATCTGTGTCTCTAAAATGTATATAAAATGTACAGAACTATCATTGCAGGGTTTTACATTAATTTATTAAATGTTATTTCAAGCTGTTATGTGTTAGGCCTATATGATATATTTGAAGTATTTTGTTGATCTTCTATTGTAAAGTATTTATTATTAATTGTTTGATGGTACATGAAAATTATCTTTGTATTCTATATATTATTTCTAATGGTTATTTATTGTGCTATTCGTAAATTTAGGTATTTTAAGACTTTTCTCTGATTGCATCATTTCTATTTCTCACAAGTAACTGTCTACTTATTGCAATTGACGTGACAAACTGCAAAAATATTTTTATTGAGTAAATTACTTCTTAAGTGTCGGGCAGGTTACCAAAAAAAGGCTAGGTCTTAGTATTAGTAAGTTGATTGCTTTTGTAGGACAGTTGAAATTAATAAGTTTACATTGTTGCAAAGTTAATCAATTTATTTTGATTGATGTTAAGTTAACTCTAGATCTATACAGAACTAATCTCCACTCAGTTAATTGTTAGCCTTGTTATTAATTTATCAGCTATTAGCCCGACACTGATAACTCAGAACTTGGTCAATTATTATTTATTTATAGACTTACTCTATTGTCTGTTGCTCATCAGATGATAATTTTGAAGCTTTTTAATCTGTACTTTAACATGATTTTACTGATTTCACAATGTCCAACTGCATAAAGACTTTAAATATTGTATTTGTTATGTTATATCACCCTGTGAATTCACGGCACTTGACTGCTAGATCTATGAACAATCAATAAATATGATTTGAAAATAAAATACTTTTCTCAATCTAGTATTCAAACGACTTATCATCTTTTTCATGCTAATTTGAAAATTTAAACTAGTCTAGTGGCTCATAATTATGCCCTCGTGTGTGAATGACAATAATACACAGCATTCCACCAATCAGGTTTCCACGTACCGTCATGTTATGACCTAAGGCACCCGTGTCCTGAGTGACGCCTCAATTAGCCCCGTCGTGACTCCGATGTTCAGTGTAATGCCTCACATCTGGGCACACACAGGATTACGCCTCAATAGTTTCCTCAATCAGTCCTACGAATTGGTTTTCTTGGCCAATCAGATTGAAGAAAGCAGTGCACGTACTTCCCTTCCTGCTTGTCTGTTGAGTCACGGAGCGTAACTAATTAGCGTTCAACCGGTCATTGACAGAATCAACCAGAAATATGACATTGAGGCCAGTGCACCAAGTAGCACAGGTCAGTGGTCACAAAATTCCAATTGAACAGGCACCTGTGAGGTCACCCATAGATATCCAAACCAGAAACCACTATTAAATTGAACGTGTTTAATACTGTTCATGGATCGGGTCGTTAAATCCACAAGATTTAACAGAGACAACTTTGAGACTATCATGGAAATGGACCTTCAGAAACTTGTTCCCAAATTCACAGAGCATGCCTTCACCACAAGGCAACAATTATCAATCAACAATATCATGAAACCCTGTCCAATCTCAGAATCAGCATCAAAATCAAAACATTAAGAACAATATCATTACCAATTACCATACACACCATCCACGATACAAACTCCTGCCTTCAGCATCTTAAAACATCAATGACACAACTCAACATTATAGAATCAAGTTCAACATTATGAATTCATTTATTGAACGCAATATGTAAATAGGACAGCGAAGAATGATGAAGCACCATATATATATAAAAACATTACAAACTGGGACAAGCCCAAATGTGTGAATAAAACACAAACATAACTACTGTAACAGTATAACCTGGAAACCATACATGACACCGAGAGAATAATGGAAATTGAATTTGAATAACCGCATGTTGGCACGCACTTGAACATGCTAGGAAACTCGACACAGTCACAAACCCGTGTTACACAAACGACGTGTTAACTGTAAGATACATTTATCGAGATTTATATAGTGAAGAGTTAATAAAAACTTGAAACTTGAAACCAGCAACGGGCAATTACGCACAGCTATAAGTGGAGAGAGACCTAGCTCTCAACTGAGGGATCATTTTGTAAAAATACTAACCGGGCAAATATCATATTAGATAACGGAAGAGCGAACCATCAAACACCCTACATGGGAAAGTTGTTTAAATGAAGTTGTTTATAATACAAATGGAATTCAGTTATATAGCACCTTAACTAAAGTAATGTAATCAATAAGTACATATATACATTAAATAATGCAAACATCATTTACAACTTTCAACAAGCAGCGCAAATGTACATGATAACACAAATGCATTTGAAAATGCTGTAAGACCATACCACCGGTCCAAATCAATAACACATTCAAGTTTTGCAAGTCTGTACATACATGGTCACACAGTCATCAAAACCAGAACCGCAAGCGGTTTCAACACTCGTCTGTTGATGTGAAATCTATCAATGTGTGCCAAATTATCACCCGCAGGCCAATACCTAATGTCATAACCCTAAGCGATATTTTAAGGTTACAATGGGCAGTTCAAGAATGAAGAAAGATGGCTGCCAAAATGACCACAATCTTGGATTTCTCAACGTTTTCCCGATCCATACCAACAGGCCAATAACTGTACCAAATTTCATAACTGTAAGTGAAATATTAAGGTCACAATGGGCAGTTCAAGAAGAAAGATGGCTGCCAAAATGGCCGCCACAAAATGGCTACCATCTTGGATTTCTCAACATGTGCCCGATAGATACCCACAGACCTATACCTGTACCTGTACCAAATTTCATAACTGTAAGCGAAATATCGAGGTCACAATGGGCAGTTCAAGAAATGAAGAAAGATGGATGCCAACATGGCCACCACAAAGTGGCCGCCATCTTCGATTTCTCAACATGTTCCCGATCCATACCCACAGGCCCATACCTGTACCGTATTTCATAACTCTAAGTGGAAAACTAAGGTCACAAATGGACACTTACAAAAACCTTAACCGGGAAAACGAATACGACGAAGACGCGGACGATCGAGTGACGACAATAGCTCTTCGTTTTCAAAGAAAACAGACAAGCTAAAAATAATGTGAAAATATGGGATTAATACAATAGTAGACAATATATAGCATACCATGGCTACAGTCTTTGATTAATCATCTTTTGACCAATTTTACATCTCATGTAATCACAACTGTGCATTTTGTGTAATTATATAGGAGCTGCAGCTTAGTTTCAACAATAAGAACTTAAAGTTATCACAATTGCTGGAGGTCCTTCGCAACTGTCTAATCATCCAATCGAGAATAATTTTTGCAATGTTATTGAAACTTTGAAAGAAAATTATTTACACTATATACAAGATCTATCAACACATCTCAGAGCCACCATCTTAAAATAAGAAAATAAATACCCAAAGACACATGTACAAAAGCTGAAGGCTAACACCAACAGCTATTTTGGCAACATGGATTAACATAAAACAAGTATATATTGGCAGCAAGTTTTACGCAGTGGTTTATGAAAACAACAGGCTATTTTTAGATGAATGGTCATGTGACTCATATTCAATCATGAAAGCCCTTTACCGACACCTATTTCTCTAGATATCTTTATGCCCACAAGTTGTCAAGATGCCTAAAAATATTCATTCCGCTATTAGTACCCGCATACGAAGTACTAAACTACACAACAACCCCAATATCATGAAATAATCTTGAGTACAACAACTTCTAACGAGATTTCTTATCACATGAAGAAGTCCAAATTGTTGCTCACAGTTTTGCAAATCTGAAGTAATGTGTTACCGCCACTGAACTGGTAACATCAATCAAACTGTTAATCATACATCACAAGTAACGGAAATTCAATAAGACCTTTGCGGTGTTCAAAGTTGGCGGAGTACATCTAACCGTAGGCAAGCGCTACTACCAAAATTACAGCATTTACTTTAATACATAACTAAGCGCGACTCTCTACCAATATCAGAGCATTATTTTACTCTATCTACAAAGAGGCGCCACTATCAATATCAATAGCATTTATCTTTATCTGTGTCTCTACAAATATCAGCGTGTTGAGGTAAAATATTTGACAGTTAATTTTTTCGATCTTTGCAGTATCCATAATTGGCAGCACGAGGTAAATTATATAACAGCACGAGGTAAATTATATAATTGTTCACTTTTTAGCGAAGAAACCACGCCCTCGACCCCTGGGCTGTTGACCCCCTCCGAGCCCGGAGCTAGTGGTACTGCCCGAGGATTGCGATTGGTTGGAGGAGATCGGCATGGTCGAAGACATCACAGATTGGTTGAGTTGGGTGGCCATCGGGGCCGTGACGTTCAAGCCACTTAACATACCTTGGTTGGCAGCGAGATTGTTCATACTTAGCTGAGGGTTCAGGGTGTTCAAATTTGATGCCTGGAATTGCTGTTGATACAACTGCGGGTTGGGGGTGTTGAGGTTCGGAAATTGCAGGTTCGGGTTCAGTAATTGCTGTTGCTGTAGGTTTGGGTTCAACAATTGTTGCTGTAGAAGCTGTTGCTGTAATAATTGCTGGTTCTGCAGCAATTGCGGGTTCTGCAGTAACGCTTGGTTCATCATCTGCTGGGCAAGGTTCGGTTGAGCGGCCATATTTGGTTGCGCCATGTTAAACATACTCTGCTGCGGCATTGTCTGTTGCGGCATTGTCTGTTGAGGCATTGTCTGTTGGGGCATAGTCTGTTGGGGCATAGTCTGTTGACCGGCACCACCAAGCATATTTATCAAATCCATGTACAGCTTGACCTGCATCATGTTGTTACCAACGCCTCCACCCATATTCATTTCTTGCATCATTTTGGCGAGATCAGGTTGCGTACCGAGATTACCTAGTCCACCCATAGCATTCATATTTGCAAGATTCGGCACCAAACCAGGTGCTCCAGGCACTCCTCCAGGCACCATTCCAGCTTGACTGGTAACGCCCCCTGGTGGATTGAGCCCAGTGGTGCCCCCTAGAGTATTAGCTGCTGCAGCTCCCATCGCATTCAATTGCTCAGCAGTGGCCTGCCCAACTTTGTCAGAGGACGGATCGACAGTCACACCCGGCATAGTAGTGGAGGGCATCGGCTGGACAACTTGCACTTTACTGTTTGCCATGTTCCCTCTAGAAGGGTCGTTTGATTCAGTACCCTGCAAATGAGAAATATAAATTTGAGAGACCATTTTTTATCTTGGTTAATTATAGACAGCAAGATAACAGGTAGCAGTCTGGAGATTTTGATAAAATAACAAATGCCAAGCTATTCCAAGTTGTCTTTTCTTGGGTCGTTCAGCATCACGTTCAGTAGGACACGTTTTTTTTGTCAGCTCCAGCAGAACAGTGCCCAATTAACTCTTGTAGCCGCAACGGATTTTGGGTACACAAAGCCGCAATGGGGGCCTCTGAGGCCCCCTCCCTTTCTCAACTCTCAAATATACAATGGTTTGAAAATTTTACCTTTAATCGCAATTTTTTACCAATTTGATTCATTTTTGGAATTTGCAGTATTTTTAAAGTTTTTTTAACACCAAACTGTTCTGTAAATGATTGGGATTGTCTTCTGATTCCATTTCAAACCACTTTGTACCCTAAAAATTGCAACAGATGAGAAAAGAAGCACCAAAAATGGCCATTTTGGCCCTTGCCCTACAAGATGCATTCCTTCAGGGATCCATTTCTGGCCAGTTTTTTTGCAAGAATAAAGGTCCTGCACTCTATCATACCAGCTTACAACTACAAAATCATCACTCTAGGGGTTTTTGATGATGCTGAATCCATTTTTTAGAGGTATAGATCACTAAAAGGTCAATTTCACCTGATTTTAGGTAAATTTATACAAATTTTACTCGAAATGCAAATAAATATCATTTTAATTATGTTGAAATTGATTGACAGGTAAATATCAGCCCTCCAAACATACAAAAGTGACTGCATTGATCATGATTTGATCTGTCATAAGTGGCAGCACAGGTGCAGTATTTATCAACCACTTATATGACATGCGTAAGGGTGGGGGCCTACGAGGCCCCCATTGCGGCTTTGTGTCGGAAAAACGCTAGTACTCTTGCCAGAGACCACGTTCAATATTGATAAATTCACAACTTTTGGATGTTGTTTGAGATTAGTTGGACTAGGATTACATGACATCTGCAATGCAATTGACCAAAAATTGTGCAAGATACTAAAGCGTTAAGTCCCAGGGGGGCCTCAGAGGCCCCCATTGCGGCTACAAAGGTTAAGGGCACATGCTGGTCGAAAAATGTGTGTATGCTGTCCAGAAGAAACTGTTGCAGCTAGAGCTATGAAATTTTACACAGGTCTTCAAGGCACCAAATTATGACCCTCCATGAAATTTTAAGTTGCTATGGTTACGGTTGCCATGGCAACAAAGAATTTTACACATTTTTAAGTATTCTGCCTTACAAAAAATTCATCTCAAGACTGAGCTATCAGAATAATCAGAACTCATTTATTTTCATAATTTGAGGTATTCGGATCCGCAATAAGACTATTTTCAGACTAAAAATATGTTGTTATAGGGTTTTTCTGGGTTCGCGAACATGGGACTATGGAGCTAATTCACAGTCTTTCAGGCTTGAATCACTGTCCCTCGGCCTTTAATCCAAATACACTTCTGAAAATAGCCTTATTGCGGAAGCGAACTTGTCAGTAAGCAGTATGCCAAAATTCATTATGATGCCTTCAGCGGTTTTTGAGATGAATTTTTTGTAAGCACTCAAAGTCACTAAAATTTGCAGTTTTCGGAAAATGGCAAAAAAAGGAAATAAACTCTTAATAATTTTAACTTCAAAGGTAAGATCGGCAAGGTTGTTTACAGGGTTATAATAGGAATTTTTGCGTAATTTCAGTTGCATTTGTTGTCTGGACATCTGTATTTATTGAAACTTTCAAAATCAGAATTTCCATTTTCTAAAATATTTTCACCATTTTTCGACCAGCATGTGCCCTTAAACAAATCGATATCAGCATAAGTTACGACTAGCAAATACTAAATTCCAGTATTCTTTATCTTGCTTATCTTCATCTTGAATTCTGCGCCCTTTTTCAATCAGCTCCAGTCAATTTCCCTCCCTCGAGGGTTTGGAGTCAGTCTAAAATGATGCTGATTCCATCACCTTCTCAAAATACAACTCGAGACTCCAGACTCGATTGTTTTTCCAAAACTGACTCTGACAATTAAATTTCAATATCTTCTCTTTTTGAAATCAAATTTAGATCCATTCAAACAATCTAGCTCATGTCTGAGACAGAAAATTTTAAGTCTATTATCAACTGAACCTTAGCGGACTTGGAGCTGTACTGCTGCGCAATGCAGCTTTGGATTAGTTCATCATCGCCCGAGCCTCCACCTGAAACAAAAAGAAAACATACAATTTAAGGCTGACACGACTGATATGTATGTGATAAAGTAACTTAATTGTTCAATAGAGAAAGCCATTAATTAACAATAGAGAATGCAAGATGGTGATCCACTGATAGCTGGGGATTTATGTCCGGTATTTATGGATTCTAACAAGTAAATTAGGATAAGAGGAGGAGACAGGAGTGGAGATTGATATTGCAACATAGTCAAGTAGGACTAAATAACCTCATATGTATGACTGGGGCTTTAGATTCTGTATTTTAGCACTTAATTTGCTAATCAAGACAGGAGGACGACACAGCAATGACACCAAGGATGATTGAAACTGCGGTCCAACAGAAGTCGAGATGACCCGGCCGGTGCAGGAATCGAACCCTGGACCCAGCAATAGGCAGCAAGTGCACTACAAACTGAGCTATCCCCCCCGCCCAATATATTTCAAGAAACACTCACTACTCTGTCCCTTCTTCTTGCTTATCATTGTCTTGAATTCTGCGACCTTCTGTTCGATCAGTTCCAGTTCATCGACAGAGAAGTTCTTTTGGAGGTCAGCGTCGTTCGAGGCCATTGCTTGGAGTATTCTCTTCCTGAAAACAAAAGATTTCTGTGATAAAAACTTCATGCAAGGACTCACAGTGTGTCTCACCTAGCATGCGAACTGCAGTTTAGCACTGATTCTATAGGCTTAGAATACCCACTGTACGAAGTTAGAACAATGCAATTAATTAATTTTAGGAGAACTAAGTCATGAGTACCACTGCAGTGCATTTTTGTGACGTCACGAAAATTTAAGTCATTGTTATGATGGAATGAAGACTGTAAACAATAGTGTACAGACTGCCGTTATCAAAACAGGTGAAAATTCGGACAAAAACATAATCAAAACATCGCAAAAATGTGATAAACAAATTGCAAAATGGCTAATCTATCAGTGAGTTGTGTATTTCTCCTGTGAGACTTGTAGATGCTGAGGAATCAGGCCAAACACCAGTTCGCATGTTGATGAGACAAACTGTAAGGCCAACTTTCTTATATTTCGTGTTTGTTGTGACATATCCACCGGCATTTAGAAACATCCCGAACAGAAAAATAATAGACTCTATTTTCAATTGTATTTTATTACATCCGCCAGGTGGCGCCATGATTAAGACCATTATGCACAAAGAAGTAAAATCTTTCTGCAGTGTTAGTACAGGTTCGTTTTCGTTTGACCTTATATATATAAATATATGTATGTTTATGACACTTAAATGTAACTGAATAGCTCCAGAAAACTTTGCCAGCTCAAAATACAACAGCACCAAATTAAATTAGATGAAGCATAGGATAAGGGATCATCCAATGCATGGAATGCTGTCCCACAGGGACGAAATGTCGCCGCAATAATATATATATTTTTATTTATACTTAAGTCACAAGCCAAACACTTAAGATAGAAAGAGTTTAATTGAAGCATACTCTACTTAGTTGTGCAGGGGTGCCGGAGGGAATCACGGATGGCAAGGGCGGTCAGACGAAAAATGGCAAATCATATTCGCGCCAATTTCGCATGACAAAGTTTCAGTAGAGAGTCAAAAATAATTTTGATTATACACTCACTAATTTTGCTTAAAATTTATAAAATAAGGCCTAATAATGTTTTTTTTTTTTAGATCTATTGGTGATCGTTTGATTCTGCAACATGATTCTACAACTTCTACAACGTCTACGATCTACGAGATTCAAGCCTGTGTTCAAAACAGTATCGCCGAGTAGATCTAAAGATCTACCGGCGACAACTATGACTGCATAAAATTCAAGTAAAGCTTTCTCATCAAGCCGATATGAATTAATTTCAAAGCAGCAGACGAAGCGAGTCAATTCACCAAAGTACAGAGAATGAAAAACACCAATGTCATTCACACTGAATATAAGTTCAAATTTATTTCATACTCATACACAATGCATATTATAAAAGAAATGCTCCACGCATACTCAAGAAAACGTCTTAAAATTTGGCTTGATAAGATGTTTTCATGCACAGATAGATCAGGTAAGAGACCTACCTTATCTCATTTAAAATGCCACTGCGTGCACAAATAAAGCATCAAGAGAGATTGTGACTAATTAATTAGAATTGCACAATTAATGCAACGATACTGTCCAAATTACACTTTATTTAGATTCAATAAGAGAAATTAAAGTGATTATTTTTTTTCAATGTCTTTTATTATCTTCCGAACGATTCGAAGTTCAATATTGTTTGGGCAAAAGTATAAAATTCCGAGTGCACATTCTCTATCTTCGGCTTCAATACAAACGTTGGAAAGTTTTAAGGCAAAGTGATTTTTACCTGGTGGTGTTTATTGCTAAATTTAGCTTTGTCGAAAACTAGATATAGGCAATTAGCGTGATCAGGCACTTTTCAGAACAAGTGTTTACAAAATCAAATTTGACAATAAATTACCTTGGTTAGAATGGAGCTAAAACAACGGGCTAAAAGAATACAATATGTACATACCTTCTAAGTTGCAATGTTTGCAATGCTTCCTCGAAGTCAGGAATGTTCCATTCGGAATCCACAGATAATTCTTCACTTTCATTGTCCTCCTCACCCTGAAGTAGATATTTTCAGAATTAGAAATATCAAACCAGATCTCCCATCTTCAGAAAACATCAGTTCCAGGGTTCCCCATCATATTAATAGGGTTTTTACCAATAAATCGGGGTCCACTTAAACTAAATTTTTGCATTGAGGTTTGAGAAATTGCAATCATATTCAATTCAAAACTGTCACTATGATTTTTAGCACTATTATTATATCAATGCTCGGCCATTAGCCTTCTAATTTAATTTCTTGCTGCTCAAAAAGGCTAATAAAGAGGGAGAAAGTGATTAAGTTCACAAAGAAGGATTGATTAATGAATGGGGCTTTACGTCCTGTATTTAGAGCCATTTATGCACTTGGTAGGCTAATTAGGACAGGAGGGGGACACGACAATGAGGCAAAGGATGATTGAAACAGCAATCCAACATAGGCCCAGGTGACACAACAAGAGCTGAATTCGAACCCGGGACCCAGCGATAGGCAGTCAAGCTTGCTACGACTGAGCTAACTCCCCCCGCTCCCCCACAAAACCAGGAGAACTGATACATGTATGTATGGACTGAACCATAACCAATTGAAATATGTTATATTTGCATCAAAAAACATCTATTTAGGTAGGCCTACTCACCAACCAATAAGGATCATTGGGATCGAACTGTTCCAACTGGGCTCTAATCTCCGCAACTAAATCCTTACTTGGATTACCAACCAACCGCATGATGTCAACAACACTGAAACAACAACCAATGTAGTGCTTTCACTCATCAATCTGTCATATATAAATTTGTTATAAGAAAGGTATTATAAACTACATCCAAAGACAAATTTATAAAGCTCATACCTTTCTAGGGGGTATACAGTGACATGGTCTTTCAAGTCGCCTTTATAATCAAGTGTACCAGGAACAACATATCTGAAATTAAAATATTCATAATCATAACTTGTGAGATCCTTAACATTCAAAGTTCACCTGAATATACAATTATACATACAGCAATGAGAAAATCTCAGATTGCGCAAACTTACTGGTCAAAAGTGTCGAAGATTTCGGGATCTTTTTCCTTGGTGAGCAGCTCAAAGTTAAACTTGCTCTTCTGTTTTCGAAGCTGAAAATTGACAGATTATAATTAAGTTAGGATCTCATCTATGACTGTAGAATGACCTTTCAAGAAGCCATATCCCCAACATCAGAATGACAGTATTATGATGATTTTGTAAAGTACTAAGTAGCAGAGAGAGATGTGTGCAAAAACTAAATTACATAGACTTGAGACCTTCTTTTATCAATTTATAAAATGTAAAACTTCTAAAAGAAACAACAAACAGTAAAAGTTGTAAATTAAAATTAATGGCTTAACCTTAAATTAAAACTGGTATTTAGTGCAGCAGGATTACATAAATAGTTTAATGTCAGGGACCGTTCAGAATTTATGACTGGGGGGAGGGGGGTGGGAGTTTTGGCCGAGGGGGTACTAACTTTTCACACGTGTTTTAAGGGGGGGTATAAATTTTTGACAACACTTCCAGGGGGGGGGGTACGAAATTTTAACAAAGAAAAATTGTTGAAAAACACGCATAAACTCATCTTATTTGGACTTTTTTACGGGCAAAGCTCCGCGAAATGACGCGAATCTGTACGCGTGGCCGTGTATAACATTATATATGAGTGTATTGCTTTGTATGCCGAGGGGGGGGGGGGGTACTAAAAATATGCGTGAAACCAAAGGGTGGGGTACTAAAAATCCGCATGAAACTCAAGGGGGGGGTATCAATTTTTGACGGGAAGTTCCAGCAAAACTCCCACACCCCCCCACTGGCCCCCAGTCATAAATTCTGAACGGTCCCTGAGTGAAATGTAAAAGGCAGCACACAATTTAAGGCCACAGTGCCCCAGTGGGCAATCAACTGCTCTCAATTATTTGCCAAGTGAAAAGGTGGATAACGGATGGAGGATTGAAGTTTTACGTCCTGTATTTATGCACTTAGCAGGCAATATAGGACAGGACGAGGACATTATAGGCCCAGGTGACCCGACAAGAGTTGGATTCGAACTCACCTGGACCAAGCTATTGGCAGCCTAGCATGCTACCACTTAGTTGACCCTCCCCTGCAATAGCGGACAAACCATACAACCCGGCAAATGATTTCCTCATTTTATTACGCTTATGTCTTTCGATCTGCTTAGATCAGGAACGCCAGGCTGCACACGCATCCCAATATTAAAATGAAGACATTCAAAGAATTCCAGTCTGCCGTACTACATAAGAGTTCCACTGCACATGCATTTTGGCAGGTCACTGCCGATGTAGAACTAGGCATTGCAAATTGTGTGCTGTCTTTTTATCTGCAATGTGCCTCAATTAGCAGATCCAACATTGAAGCCGAATGCAAGGCAGGTTAGACTGACAAGGAGACAAAAACTTTAAATGGGCCAATCCTGCCTTTCATTCAGTCAGGGCAGGCCATTTTATGTTGGATACGCCATTTGGGCCTAATCGGAATGGTTAAATAATTAACAGAACTTTGAACAACATAATTACCATATCTAAATCATTCGACTGAAAGCAGAAAGTCAAATGTATTTACCATTGTCATGCAGTTCATAGGGCTATTCTAAAAACACTAATATTTATTACTTTAAAGTGTCTGTAAAAATAAGTTACGTTTACGAATATTTGCTGTAACATTCTAGATTGCCATGACTTTTTTCAATAAACCTAAGCTTGTATTAGAGGAACTTGCATAATCGTAGAGGTCTATGCTATAGTTACAACGAAAGGAGGACACGGCATTGAAACTGCTGTCCAAAATAGGTTCAGGTAAGAAGGGGAACAAAATCCAGGACCCAGGGATTGGAAGCGAACAAGCTAACCCCAATATGGATGGATGATTCGGCTTTACGTCCCATATCTATGCGCTTGGTAGGCTTATTAGGACAGGAGGAGGACACAGCAATGAGGTGAATGATGATTGAAACAGCTGTCTAACATAGGCCCAGGAGACCCGGCAAAAGCTGAATTCGAACCTCGGATCAAGTGATCAGTAGCCCAGCACGCTACCACTAGACCAACCCTCCCCACTCAAGCTAACCCCAATCTGTAAGCAACCAATTGTCTGTGTAACCTCCTTAGCATACAACTAGCTCTTATCCCTCATTAAGACAATCACGCCACACAGCACCAACTAGTTATCTACTACTTCCATCAACTAGAACTCCTCGTCTTAACAACTTGAGCATCACAACACAAAATCCATTAAAGTGATGCAGCAAGATTAACTTACCAGACTTCTCAGACTTTCTTCTTTGCCAAGCAGGGAAGCAATCTGATGGCCGATCATGAATGGTCTGTTCTGGTATTTAATGATGTGCACTTGTTCATCTAAAACAGCAACACTGAAAAGATGCAAAGGGAAAATTAGCAACAAAGCAAAGAAAAGCAAATTCAGAATCAGATAGTGCAGGCCTCTCTGACAAGTTTTTGCTAAAGAGGCTGATAGATGGATGATTTGGGCTTTATGGCCTGTATTTATACACTTGGTAGACTAATTATGACAGGAGGAGGATAAGGTAATGAAGCGAAGGATGATTGAAACAGCTGTAAAACATGGGGCCAAGTGATTCGGCAAGAGCTAGATTCCAACCCGGGATCCAGTAATTGGCGGCCTAGCAGGCTACCACTGAGCTAACCATCCTCCCCCGCTTACGAAATGGAAAGTTCACGTAGAAGAGAGAGGAGTGAGGTGGATGGAAGAGACTTACCACATGACATACTGAGGCTGTATGCCCATCTCCAATGCTTCCTTCACTCTTCTTTCTTCCTCCTTCTTCTCTGTCATGATCCTCAAATCTTCTGCGTCTGTGATTCCTTCTAAGTCTTCCAAAGCTGCGGTACTGTCCTCCATAGCCTGCAAAAAAGATCATAAGATATATTAGTTTAGATAATGTCAAATGCAGTCCTTGCAATCTCTAATGTCTAGAGACACAGGGATACAGACAATGTACAGTAAAACGGGGTAAAGTTGGCAATCCGGGGTAAAGTTGGCAAGCTATTTTGACCCACTTAATGGCAGAAATGCCAACTTTTCCTCACTGACACGTATGGCAACTTTGCCAAAGATACCTGTGTCAGTGAGGAAAGTTGGCATTTCTTCCATTAAGTGGGTCAAAATAGCGTGCCAACTTTACCCCGTTCCACAGTACACTGTTGTACAGAGCATAGGATGAAATACACCCCACAGCACAGACCAAAGCCGAACAAGAGTCTTTTTTTTTTATTTGTCATTAGTGTTTTCAAAGGTGCCATGCTCTTACTGGGCCTGCTAACTTCATCTGCATGGAAAATAGGTCAATTGTTGAATCAGCCAATCAGAGGAGTTCTCACAAAGTTTATATTTGTAAGAACTTCTCTGATTGGTCAAGTTCAAAAGTGACCTATTTTCTGTCCAGATGAAGTCTGGTGCAGCATTCAAAGCCTTTGTCAGAGCACGGCGCCTTTGAAAATCTTATAGCAAGTGAAACTGTAGATGCAGCCAAGTACTTGGGTGTCACCATCGACAAGAAGCTGAACTGGAACATCCATATAAACCAGGTTACAAAGAAAGCCAACAACAGCAGAGCTTTCCTCCAGAGGAACATTTATCACTGCCCCACCTCCACCAAGCAGTTATGCTACAAAACACTGGTACAACAGCAGATGGAGTATGCTAGCGTAGTATGGGACCCACACACCTCCTCTACTGTCTCTACAAGACTAGATTCAGGCAGCAATGTGCAGCATTGCTGGGTCTCTAGATTCTCAGTGATGACACAGGTCAGGTGACCAGCTACAGCTGACATACAGGTCACGTGACCAGCTACAGCCGACACTGCAACCAGTCAAAAGATACCCCTTTGTCAAGCCACACCCCCCTACACACCAGATCCGAGAGTCCCTCTGGCATTGCATGCCATCGACCAACTCAGAGGACTCGTAGAGTCTGCCTCCTCTAACATAAAGAAACAGGAGATGGTCCAGAGGCGAGCAGCAGCGTCACCGATATGCTAGCTAAACTGAGATGGCCAACCCTTAAAGACCGCAAGAAGTGCAGCAAACTGGTCATGTTCTACAAAATAATCCATAACCAAGTCGCAGTGCCACATGATCACCTCGTGCCTTTACCATCAGTCATCAGAGGCCATAGTCAGCGATATCTAATACCGCACACAAGAACACAAGGCTACAAAACGTCCTTCTTCCCGGACACAATAAGGCTGTGGAACAACCTACCGGCACTTGTCGGTGGATTGCACCTCAACAGAGGCTTCTAAATCAAACATACTCAGAACGGCAATTTAAACAACCGTTCAGGATTTTAGACTGTACATAACATTATTTTTATTCCAATGGAGTGGTGACTTTTACTATGTACATACACATGCCGCTTCGCGCACATGCACAAGGTTCAAGGATACGCAAACGCGGCCTGAACCTAATTGGAAGAAGAAGAAGAAGAAGAGACTAAACTAACAGGCTTCGGCCCGTGCTCAGAATCGAGATCCTTCACTAATTTGTGATTATCAAACACTATTAGGCTTTTGAAGCCACTGAACTCTTGAGATAATTGTTTTTTTACACTTTGTAATGTATCGTTTATCTCGTACCATATTGTTGTCATCAGGTATGTCAGCAATGGCGTGGTTCTCGCTGAGTAGGACATCATTCAAATGGAGGTCTTCTTCCCCGCTGGTGTCTGTCAGGCAGATCGAGACGACGCCATTCTGAAGAGAGAAATCAATTGAATTCATCCTTTCATACATTTGTGTACCTGTGCACTTTGCTGAGTACCACCCCGCAAAAACATTTCATGACTTACGTGAGGTTCAGTTGGAAAACATTTTATGACTTACGTGAGGTTCGGTTGGAAACATTTTATGACTTACGTGAGGTTCAGTTGGAAAACATTTTATGACTTACGTGAGGTTCATTGGAAAACATTTTATGACTTACGTGAGGTTCAGTTGGAAAACATTTTATGACTTACCTGAGGTTCAGTTGGAAAACATTTTATGACTTACGTGAGGTTCATTGGAAAACATTTTATGACTTACCTGAGGTTCAGTTGGAATGATGCCAACAACGCTCTTGTCAATCATCAACTCCAGCATCCGATCTCTTGATTGCACTGACCAGGATTTCTGAAATAAATACAAACAGCCATAAATAGACTTGAAACTAAAATGTCCATCACTAGTCCGACAAAACCTGACCAACAACAGCAAAGTTGTTGGTCAGATATCATCACATTGAGAGACTTCAACAGACTGCGACCGCTTCTGTGTCTCAGACTGGGTTCTCCTGGGGAAACCTTGGGCTGAATTTTGGAGAAATGTGGATTTAGAATTCAAATGAACTGACCGGAGCTGCTAACAACTTCTGGGAGATCGATCAATTAGTTTCAAAGTTTTGAACCGAGAAATAGAAATTTTACGCATTAGAAACTGGTAGAATTGACATGCAATAGAGCAAATAATCACTGCAGCTCGGCTATGAAGAAAAATTTCAATGCAATGTCTTCTACCCCAAGTTGGCCTGGCCAACTTGAATGGGATAGAATTTTTGCATCTAGTCCATCACATCAAAGCAGAATAATGGCATGAGAAAATAATGATGGAATTTTAAAGCGAATGTCAAATTAATCCTTGCACCTACCCCATTAGCAGGGATCAATCCGTACAATTTGGCTCTGATTGCTTGGGCTGGAAACTTCAAGAACTTGCTCCTGAAATAAAAAGTTCTAAGCGATGAAGAATTTTTCTTTAAAAAAAAATCAAGAATAATAGGACTTTATATGATGAGGAAGAGCATTTATCAAATTGGTTGTCGCAATAACCATACCTCAGCAACCTGACATTCTGTCTATGGACTGAACTGACCGTTCCGTAATCGACAAAGAAGCACTGAAATGTAAAGGAATGTTCACTGAGGATATTCATCACAACGCCACCTAGTGTTATTACAATTACAATAACAACAACCCATTTCAGCACCATCTAAAAGTCGTTGAAATTTCGATTTTCATTCTAGAATGTCCTAGAAAAAACTTGCTCTAATTCTAGTAAACCATAAGCACGTAATTGTATTGATTTGAGGGGTACGATATGATCCTCAATATGCCTCAGTTTATGGCTTTTATTCAATGTTTCATTTTACGTAGTTTCGGCAGACCTAATTGCATTTAACAATCTGATAGCTATCCTAATATTAATCCTACTATTACTTCATGGACCTTTCCCAGCCTAAGTTTAGGGGGGCCATCCACAAAAACTTAAATACAATCTTTAACCTTTAACCTTTTCTCGCCAACTAGAAGAACATAGGCTGGGTTTTATGTTCAAAATCTATATTTTATATTTTGCCTCTCCCTTACCCCCATTTCGAGGGTGTCATACTAGTTCAATAGAAAGCCTACCTCTACATAGTCCAGATTCTTGATAGCAGAGATAGTGACTCGGTGCCAGTTCTGATCTTCTGCGAATATAGCAACACAGATCTGTCCAATGGTGTACATGTCATCGGGCATCACATAGAGATCACTTTCTGATCCACAGTAACAATATCTGCAAAAGAAATTAATCTGCTTAATTTTCAATTATGGCATTTTAAACACTCCTATATATATCACAATACAAGACTGGGCAATAATGATAATAACAGCATTAATTTTATCCCTTATTATTTTCCCCCCAAGTTTTCCTCCTCAAATGTTTCTCCCCCCCCCATAATGTTTTTTTCAACATTTTTTTCGCCTAAAACCAAATTTTTTCCAAATCCGTTTTTCCTAATTACAATTAGTGGATTCCCATGACAGAAGAATGAATTTTGGGTAAATAATGTCTTATTTATACTTAATTACCGTAGAACGGGGTAAAGTTGGCAATCCGGGATATAGTTGGCACGCTATTTTGATCCACTTAATGGAAGAAATGCCAACTTTCCTCACTGACACAGGTATCTTTGGCAAAGTTGCCATATGTGTCAGGGAGAAAAGGTTGACATTTCTGCCATTAAGTGGGTCAAATTGGCCTGCCAACTTTACCCCGGATTGCCAACTTTACCCCGTTCTACGGTAATACTTTCCGCTTTAAGGTTACAGTCAAAATAAAACACCAACTTACTCCAATTCATCCATGAGGTGCTCCAATGCGGGCATGTTGGGGACCAGTTGGAACCAGAAGTGTCCAGGAGAGTCGATATGGCTGACAGTGACCATGAAGAACTCGTTTTCCTCCGGGATTTTCGGTAGATTGTAATAGACCCCTGGACCAATCGCATCCGGTGGGATCCTGCCCGAAGGACGTCGGCTCTCCTGTTAACAACAACATACAATTATTATTTTCATATACAGTAAATTGTCTGAGGAAAAGATGGATAGATGATCAGGGCTTTACGTCCTGATGTCCTGCATTTATGCACTTGGAAGGCCGATTTAATAAATTAGGATAGGAGGTGGGTGCAGCAATGAGGGGAAGGATGATTGAAATGGCCTTCCGAACATGGGCCTAGTTGACCCAGTAAGAGCTGGATTCAAACTGGGAACCAGCAATTGGCAGCCCAGCACACTACCACTGAGCTAGAAGATAAGTAAATCACTTTACATCTGAATTATACATTCTTCAGTCCAGAACACTGAGAAATTTCTGAATATAAACAGTTTAGAGCTGTTAACTTGAAACCTTACATCTTGTTCTCTGAGACCGGGTATCCTCTTCAACAAACAGTCATTGGGGTCGACCGGTTCACCCAATCCAATCAGGACGACGTCCCCTGAAAAAGAAGAAGAAATATTTTAAAATTTTAGTTGAATTCTCCGTCTCAATCTCAAAGTGAATAAAAGCCAGTTTTGATTTCTTTGAACTCGGCTCAAAAGATTTTTTAAAGCAAACATTGATCCATGTGAATGGAGTCAAGTGACCATAGCTGGAACTGCTCTTTGTTAACCGAGCATGGTGCGGCACCATGCTCAAATGGCCTAGCTGGAACACTGGTCACAGTGTACCAGCTAGGCCATTTGGCGCCATTCCCGACCCATGCTCAACAAAAAAAAAATTTTTTTTTTCAAAAGTGCCCACATTTCTAGACAATTCCATGCCCAAATTGAATCCTAGCTGCAACACTGTATGGCAAAACAAATAGAAAATAATCTGACACACATTTCAAAATTACGGCATTGATAGCAAACTGTACCTTTCTTTGAATAGTCAATTTTAACAATATCTGACAGAGACAGGAAGAGGTTTTCCAGGGAGGCAAATCCCACTTCCACAACAGACAGATCTTTGCCAGTGCAATACTGAAAACACAAGAAGAAAATTCAATTGAGAATTTTCATTCAACAACATACATAGCAAATTTTAACACAGTGGGCTGTTTCAATAAATTTTCACAATTTAAAAGAACAACGTTTTGAGAACTTTGCTAGACTACTGTGAAATTAGCAGCCTGTGAAAGAACTTAATGGGATTGCTAAATTAAGGAAAATGTTATCGAGAATTAATAATAATTATTTTCTCATACTGATTAAGATTTATTTCAATTTTAGGTCACACATAATTGATTCTTAGCTTCGTGGACCCGCCGACACAATAGATTTCCTGCCGATGGAAAAAAAATAATTTTTTTTTGACATTATAAAAAAAAAAATTTTCACCTTATTTTTTTGTCCTACCGACCGACCCTAGAAAAAGTGCCTTGAAAGGATCTGAGAAGCTAAAGATCAATTATGTGTGGCCTTAATATACATACCTTGAAGCAGTCCAGGAACTTGTGATACTCTATCCCTCCCTTGTAGACTTTGAGAACTTGGCGAATTGTTTCTTTCGTGGCATCATTCACAGATGGCGCTGTTGACTTGGGTGGTTCTCTTTCTCGAGGTTTAGCAGGTTCAGCTGAAAAGTCAACTCCTAATTTACACATTTTGGTGAATACAATTTATATTTATCAATAGTGGCAATGTCATATATATATAGGAGCTATTAAATTTTTTAAAATTTTTAATATTGTCTACTGAAGTTCTACATTGCTCGCATTTCTAGTAAATCATAGTTTTGTTGCTGGTGAGGTATCGCTTCCATTATTTACAAGGTAAATTAGGAAATATACCAGTATACCGAAAATCTAAACCAGATGATATCTTTCTGTACAGATCAGTCCGGGAGTTTACAGTCACATGAAGACTATTGTAATTCCAGCTGAGTCCTGGCCCTGACAGCACGATGGAGTTAGTGGCAGAATGAAATCTGACATCTGTGCAGCCATCCTCGACATGTGTATGTATACCAGCATGTCAGTACTTAGCTGAATTGATAATTCCGATTTTATAAGTAATTTCATCAGGCAAGGACCCTTGATCATGTTGATAGGATCAAGGGGCAGTGAAGACAAGTGTTGGGATGAGAATCCTGTAGCTGAGAATATCGGGAGTCCTCAGCACATTGTAAACTCCCTGATTGTAGGTGCCATCCTGCAAACCATAGGCCTTAAATAATGTCAACTAGACAGCGGATGGAATCCGCACCTCCATAGCTGGATAGTTGGGTTGCCTCCTGTCCCCTTAGGCCAATGTTGTGTTGGGGCAACGGAAAGACCCTGGACATCCCTGAATGAATATGTCTCATAGAGACAGGCAGACTGTGTAGGGCAACACAGAAAGCAATTTCATTGGCTACCTGTTCCTACTAGAATGCAATCGAAGCTGATGAGTACAACCTCAAAGGCATTGAACGACAAAGCACCAAAGTACATTCAGACAGTTGTGCAGCTGAAGCCCAATGGGAAACATAACTTTATATGAATTCATATCTTGTAATTAGAATCTCTGAAAGCTCATCAGTGAAACCACAGAATTGTCTAACAGCATGTTTTTCCAACAACCATCACCAAAATACAGCTTTTTGAAAAGTTAATTAGGAACAAATTGAGACAAAATTGTATTTATTGTGTAGAGTGATGTTGACTGTGCAGTCTCTTTGGCAAACATACTCGACATGTATCTTTTGAAATGAGAACTTTTAGATACATGCACATAACTTGCTGTTAAGTTATATGCATCATCACCTCAACTTGATACTTTAATATTCCTGAGCCCCCAAAAGACACTTTAATGAAGGACCATCCTGAAATCGTAGGACGTCCTGAATTCTGCGGTCGGCCGCGACCTGTTGACAATTAATTTTGACAACAGCATTGCCGGTAGTACGTTTTCCCGGAAACCTCCGGAAACTTCCGAAAACCCCTGAAACCCCGGAAACCTCCTAAAAATAGGCAAATCCTTCAATATATTTACCGTTTTTGCTTCTTTGTGGTTTTATTAGACTATACTTGTAGTAATTGAAGGTGTCTGACCTGACCTTAAGGTGATTTCAAGCCGATTTTAAGTGATTTGCACAACGTGGTTTTAATCAACAAAGTTTGGTAAGATTCACTCACTCCAGCGACGTTGTACTGATCAGCAGGGTCCCAATTGGGTCAGTTGTGCTGGAAGGAGGGAGCAGTCTATTTTTCCACTTTATTACACTTGTTTATAATTTAAGTTAATGTGTTTCAGTATCAGAGAGAATTGACTCAATGTAGAATAACTTTTATGGAATACACCTGTTAGCCAGGAAAACCCCCGAAAACCGCCAGTTGCCTACATAAATTAATTGTAGTCATGGTAGGCATTGAGAGTGCATTGATATGTTTCAATCAAAAATATTAATAAATTAAATCATTTCACATTAATTATGGTCAATTTTTCTCTGTAACCCAACATCATTCATTGAACTTCCTCAATAGCAATCAATATCTTCTTTGGGGAAGTAATCCGCTCAAAGCTACTCAATTTCAATTAGATAAACTGGTTTTGCTAATTGAATTTAGGACCTACATGTAGAAATCATAGGCCTACACATCTTAATCAAAGGGCAACACAGCAAGTAATCCATACATGTATGACAATTGAATGAACTAACAGAAGCCCATTTACATTCAAATTAGTACAGTATCTTGTGCTTCCTTCAGTTAATAAATTCCAAATAACTGGTTCCATTTGGGTAATTAATTAATCAAACACTGCAATGTTCTACATGGAAAATCTTTTTGATTTGGAATAATTTTTGAATTTTTCTAAACATTCAAGTAAAAATCTCTGAGGTAATCATAAAGAGTTTAAGGCATACTCAAAGTCTCAACCCTAATTAATCTCATTGCAACTAAGATATTTAGTCAAAGGGATTTTCGGTGCATACTTTCTGATCTGTGACTTCTGTATTGATACATGACTGTACATATAACTGTGCCTAGCATTTAAAGTTAATGTCACAATGTGAAAATGAAATACAAAACTTTATTCAATAAAACAAACGGATAGAAACCACAACAGGTAGGTGAATAATATGTATTTTATTTGTTCAAATATGCATGTAATGAGATGGAGATATTTATTTTTAAAAATGTATAAATCCTACAATAGTCTGCTAACAACAAGTGACAGGTCTCCCACAAGGCACAAACTACTAGCTGCTCCCCCCAGTAAGTCAGACCCAGTGGAGCCTGGGTGTCTCAGCGGCTGCAGTGGTACTCTGAGAGGGGTTTTCACCAGTGTGCTGCCGTGTTCTGGGCAGCGTGTCTTGTTTATGACAGCTCTGCGTCTTTGGATCATTAATTGAACAGTTTCCTTGTAAAATCAACTAAAATACACAAATCAAGAACCAACAAGCACATATATGACATTTATGCACCCAGATTGCAGTATTTTGAGGGGGTTTCCGGGATTTCAGAGGTTTTCGGAGGTTTCCGGGGTTCAGTACTACCCCAGCATTGCTCTCTATCAAATGACAACAGCTGAAGCGCTGGACAAAACGGAAGATTTCTCCGGTTATATTAGCCGTAGAAACACCAAACAAAGTGCAAAATGAAGCAGAGAAGATAGCCAACAAGATAAATATGATAGATTAATATGACAGACCTTATTTTCGATCCGTGTGGCCTATTTAATCCAGCAATCAGATCGAGATTTCAAGTTTTCTGTCATTTTAGAGACCAGTGTCTCACGAAATATTCGCCCCGCGAAAATCGCGCACCTTTCCGAAGTTTTACGACGATTGCCGAAGTCAAGACTCGCCAGAGGTCGCCAGGGGTTCTTCCTGGCAGGGCGCTCGCTTGGAGGCGCTGCAAGCAGTTTGGGGACCAGCCAGACTGACCAATCAGATCGCTTCACTGCGACGGGGACCCGCCAAGACAACGCCGACCATGACATCAGCCAAAAAGTGTCGCATTCCCATTTAGAGACAGGCCGGGGCAGACATATTGAATTGGCCATGATTATGGTGCGACGCAGCGTAAAAACGCATCAGAAAATGCCCGATTTCTGACTATTCTCGGCATTGACGACATCGTTTTACGGTCGCTACAGATAGATCTATCCCTAATCTATCAGCCACATCACTCTGACCCTTTAGGATGCTGCGTGTGCAGAGCTGGAGGCAAAAATTGAGTAAATCACTATATGTTATGTTACCAAGCGTTGGAAACCAAGGCTGACGGATCAGGTGGCGTAGCCGTCCAATCCTCCATAGCCCACTGGGCTATGGAGGAATAAACTTACCTTTAACAACCGGTTTTCTTTTGTATGACTTCCCATCAAACAACACCCAGTCTTTCTCGTTAGGTCTTTCTATTGTCACTTGTTCGGGCATAGAGGCCATCAAGTCTATGACACTGGTGTAGCCCAGTTCTCGGACCGGCAGTTCTTTGCCTGTGTGTTTCTGGAAAAAATACATGTTCACATGTAAATTGTAAGTTAGCTGACTAATTAAAGTCATGGCTCCGAAGAGGTGAAATTTAATTTCTATTTCATAGCAACAGTCATATATACATATATATTCAAAGGGAGGGCATAGTACCTGATCGGAAGGGTTGTATACATGCCTTTCAGCAAAAACAGTGGGAAACAAAAAAATATACATTGAACAGAACTGGAAGTGGGGAGAAATGTCAAGAATTACGCAGAACTCAACTACGGAAACTTGCACGTACACGTACATTGTACATGAATTAATAATGTTTGAGTTATGGGTTAATAAGTTATATATTTCCCAATCTGGGCCTACATAATTGACATTTACCTTGAAGTTTTCAGCAAAGTAACTGGATCTCAATCCATGGGGGAATTTCAACAGCACCTGAAACAGAATTTAAGCAGGGAAATAAGTTAATAATTTGTGACTTTAAATTTGAATCAATGATTCTAGTCTCTCACAAAATCACTCTGAAAATATATTCTTAGCCTTCCATCTGTGCATACATTTACCTTTGATTTTCTAAGTAATAAGTTAAATGCTTAATTATTGCCTAAAACATGTTAAAGCCCATGATTGACTTCAGTTATTTCATGGTCTTACTCGCCCCATTGCCTTATCACTGAAGGATCAAATGCATATTGCATGGCTCAAAATTCGGGAGAACTTCGGCAAGTTTGCATTTCCTTGACTTATATCATTATAAATGAAATACTTGATGAATTGAAAGAAAAAACATTTATGAAAATCACAAATTAAAACCAGACCAGCTGGCTCAACTAGTAGGAAACCACAAAAATAATTTAGTATTTTTGGTCCCCTGAAATTCCGAGAATATTAAATTAAATTTATTTAAATTTGCAAAACAAAAAAAACGAAATCACCTCTTGAATATCACGCATCAAATCAGGACTGAAGGTGCAGCCATCACTGTAGTATGAACGAGTAATCGGTTTCTGACTAGACGATTTTGACTGTTCCTCCAAACGAGATTTACCTCCGCCGATCTTGGGAGAAATGGGCTTGAGATGCACTTTAAATCCTCCAGATGGCACCTGTTCCAACTTTATCACATCACCCAGAGTACTCAACATAGCAACAACAGTTTCGAAGCCAAACGCCGTGGGGTCTAGATTTTCCATGTACAATCGAGAGTATGCAGTCTTTATGTTGGAACCCAGGATGCCGTTTGGATAACTTGTTAACACTTCGCAGAGGCGCTGTCTGATTTTCACCGGAACAATGGGTGGTTTTTGTTCTATAATGTCTCTGGAAGATTGTGAATGACTTTGCGAATCTTCGTATCTGTCATGTGAGGGTTGCTGATTTGTAGTATCAGTCCATTTTGGAATAGCACCAGTATTGGCTGGTCTGGGTGGATCAGGTAACAAAGGTTGTACAGGGCGACCCATATTAACCTGCGGCTGTGCACGCTGTGGGGGTAAAACGGGGCTGGCGCGGAATGGTTGGTAATTTGAATAAGCGTTGGTATTCACCATCGGTCGATAATACTGTTGGTACACTGGCTGTTGGTAAGCACGCTGTTGGTACGGATCATAGTAACTTTGTGTTTGCCGATATTGCATTGGACTTCGACGTGGGCCGCCATACAGGGGCCGGAAGGAGGCCCTCGCACGCCCCCCTCTACCTCTTTGCATTCGCCTAGTTGGGTCGGACACTTTAGGCTTATTCTTTTGCCGGCTAATCATGCGCGAAATGTGGTCAGTCTTATCATTGGAAATTCCCTGTAGGTGGAGCTGATTGCCTTCGTATTTCATGCCAACAGTATCCGGGATAGCCCTGTAGAACTCCTCTATTGAGGTGAACCCCATAGCTCTCACTGGGATTCCATTCTTGTCTATCATTTCTCTGTAATCTTTTTCTACCTGGTTGGCAGAGAGAGTTCTCCCCAATATTTCTGTTGCACCACCAGACACCAGCAAAGAGCTGATGCTCTTTTTGGTGGCTTCCAGAATCTTTGCCTTGTCTGTCATTTTGACAGGTTGACAGCACCACTTAACAACAAAAGTTTGTTCCCTAACACTCCTTCTTAAAGGATGCTACATCCCTTTCACTTAAAACAACTCATCCACCAGTTTCTAAACCTTCTTCATCATCAACTTTTTTGTCATCCTTTTCTTGCCAGACATGTGCTTCTTGAAAATAAAACTTTGCAGCTCTCTCATTGGTCAACAATAAATTGTCTCATCTGAAATTACCCAAATAGGGAAGCAGTTTGAGAAAAATACATTTAAAATTTAAATAATTTGTTGACACTTCCTGGTAGTTGATTGAAGTAAATTAAGCAATTGTATCATTAATTTATTTTGTCCGGAGCAGCTAAAATTTTGGCTGCATTTCGGGACAAGACGTAAACAGAAAAGTTTGACATTTGTTGCACAATTTAACATAAAACATGTTTCGAAACGTATTTAGATCAGCTTCAAACTTTGCAACTCGTGTAGGACATTCAGATAAAGTAGCAGAGACTTTATGGAATGGCAAAAGGTGTGATCAGCTGCTGTGGGAGAAGCTGAAGGTCAAAAGTTGCAGGAGTTACACAACTGTGTCGTCTGCTAAGCATAAGGGGTCATCATATCTGACTTGGTCCAGGCTGCACAGCTACAGAAAGTCGTAAGTAACATGAGGTGCAGTCTTCGGAAATTGTTCCTGCTTCGTCGCAAAAAAAAGGGGGGGGGGGTTGGTTGGTCTAGTGCCAGTAGTGGTAACATGCTTGACTTCCAATCACTGGGTCCAGAGTTCGAATCCAGCTCTTGCCGGGTCACCTTGGCCTATGTTGGACGGCTGTTTCCTTCACCTCATTGCCATGCCCTCTTCCTGTCCTAATTAGCCTACTAAGTGCACAAATACAGGACGTATCCATCCATCCATGTTTGTCGCAAAAACTTTGCCGCAAGTTTTTCCTTGTCCTGCCCCTGGTCTGCGAAAAAAAAATTATTGTCGAAGATCAAATTTGGCATAGCAATCGCAATGACCAGTTTGGTTGACTGCGAGTGTGAGTAATGGTCAATGTTTCAACGATAAATTTTCCTATTATTTGCGAGTTCACTCGCATTTGTGAGCGAACCAGTTAAATAAGGGGTAGTCAGAAATTTTGGATCGTCTGTGAGAGTCAAGGAAGCACTTATCAAAGTTTCTTTTTCAAGAAATTAATGAAGAATTGGCTAACTTAAGGCGTCTTGCTTTTTTGTGTGTCTTTTGTGTCTTGTTTAATTACAATTTAAGTTTTTAGTTTCAACGAAATCGCCGCAAAACAGGAAATAGAAATATTGTTGTTATTGTTTTACTGCCCTCTGATTGGCCGAAACAGGTTCGATATCTTCATGATAGTTTTCGGACACTTCTATTAGGGCTAGAATTAAAATTTTAGGCTCTTTGGAATCCTGGTGTCTTAATCTTTATGATTTCGTTTTTTCATGAAGATATCTCAATTCATTGCTGAGAATTCGTTGAAAATGCATAGGCCTATATATTTTTCCCCAGGATGCAATGAGAAGTACAGCAGTCCCTTTACCATGTCAGGCAATTCAGAATAGCAATCAAGACTTCACAAATTAGCCAATTTGCCATTCACACCTTGAGTTAGTATGTTTCAATTAACACCTTCTTGAAGGCCATTATAAAAGTGAACTTTCTCATAGCAATTTTATTTATTTATTTTTTTTTTTTTTCAAATATATTTTAAAAGGGTAACCATCTCTGCAAAACTGTTTTTCAACTGGGCCCTTTACAAGTTTAAGTTCAATAATAAAATTCCAAATAATAAACAAGCTTAAAAAACATACCAGTAATAACACAGATAAAAAGAGTTAAAAACAGTTAAAAAACTAATATTTTGATATAATTATATATGACAGTGCCTTCTTCAAACAATAGAGATAATCTAACAGCTATAAGAATCATAAACGAGCCACATTCTTTATATAATGTTTCAAAAGTTTTTTTAATTCCTCCAGCTTAACACATTCTTTCAAATAGCTTGGTAAATCATTCCATGACTTTGCCTTTTGTGGTAAATGCATTTTTTTCAAGGCTTTTCAAGGACTGGCAGACACCCAGTAGTTACAGTCAGCGAAGTGCAAGTGATTACTTCAAACTGCTTGTGTTACTGTGATGTCATTCATATTCAATAGGTCAATAATGGATCATTTGGTGCCTTCTACAGTTTTAATCAATCAAGTAACTGAATTATTGCCAATATTGCTTCACAAGACTGTGGCATTTTTGAAGATGCATAAAGAAATATATATATCCTACAGACGACTCCTAAATACATTTAACTTACCATTTTAGATTTATAGAAAATTCACCCTGTACTAGGAGTTCCTACTTCGATATATATCTGAATATTGAGGGATGCGACGAAGAATTGTTTCAGCAAAGCGAAAACTATTTTGTGGAGAGCTTCCGAACCTGGGTCCCAACAATTGGTAGCCCAAGGCTCTACCAGCCGAGCTAGCCCCCTCCCTTATATTCAAGAATTGTAATTGGGTGATGGCCGCTTGGCCATGATATGAAAAAGACTAGGACCCAGAAATTTGGCTGGGGACCCACTTTTTCAGACCTCACTGAGTCCCCAGGACTCACTTTTTGAGCACCCCAACAGAAACCCTGGTGTTGATGCTGGTCTATTGTTTGGAAAAGGTGTGAAGTTCAAACTTGAATTGGATGACACAGTTGTTTTAATTAGTCAGTCAGTAAATACTTAAACCGATAATATAATAATGTATAGCTATCCCAAACATCCCCCCTCCGACTACAGCTCACATATTTATCTATGTCTATCTATTTATCTATCTTTTGATCTGTCTATCAGTCTATCTATCTTGCTAGCTATCTATCCATCTTGCTAGCTGTCTATCTATCTATGTATCTATCTAGCTATCTGACCATTCCAGCTATCTATCTATCTATCTATCTATCTATCTATCTATCTATCTATCTATCTATCTATCTATCTATCTATCTATCTATCTATCTATCTTGCTATATATATTGCTATTAAGCAATCCCCAACATCTTCCATGGAGCTTACAACAGAAACACATAATTATTTGTCCATCTAAACAATTAAATCTGTCTTTCTAAAATATCAGTTACTAGCTCACTGACTGCAGTGTTCGAAATAAGGGGGGGTCAAGGGGGTTTTGACCCCCTCCCCAATGCTCTTGGGACCCCCTTAAATACATTTTTCAGAAGGACCCTGAGGGGGTCCTGAAACCCCCCCCCCCCCCCCAAATACTGAATGAGTACAGCTCTTTGGCTTCTGGTGGCCCGATGACGGCCCGCCGACTCCCGGCTATGAGGGCTTCTTTCCTTCGGCATTGCAACTGAGAGACCCTCAAATAACATGCCCTATTTCGACCACTGGCTCACTGCCATCAAAAGATGCGTTCTGGACTTCGCAAGTATGCAGAAAATTAACCAATGTCAAATAAAGTCATGAGACCCAAACAATCAGAGCACACTTGAATATATAATATTAAGTTGGCTGCTCCCTCGAACTTATCACAAGCATTTGCAAAATTTACCACAGTTTCAGTTTGTCTCAAGTTTATTTTGTCAGCTTTTTAGGCTCTATCTCTTTCTTCTTTAAACACACATGGATAGATAGATAGATATGGTAAGTGCAGCCCTCTAAGCCCAGTTCTAGGCACTCACAAGGGTCGATTGATGAGATGGGAGAGAGAGCGGGAGTCCTCAACATGCTACACATTTATCCCATCTAAGGGATCTTTTACTTGCCCAGCATAGACACTGATACAATAGTCCGCCAATTTAACGTCTCATCCGAACGACATCCAGCTGGGATTTTCCTCATGAAGGTACACTGAAAATGTTTTCTGAAAGAATTTTTGAACATTGTACAATGTGCGACACATGACAGAGCTGTTGGTCGCGAAAAACAATTTGGGGAAATATCTAGGTGGTTTGGCCCCCCCTGAAAAAAATCCTGGATATGCCACTGGTGCTGGTTACCTTTTGGAAATTTTTGTGGTGTTTTTTGCAAATTTATATCATTCAGGGGCAGAAAAATGGGAAATAGAGAAGAAGAATGGGGAAATTGTGTAGAAAAAATGGAAAAATCTGTTAAAACTCTTCGTATAAATCCCCTTTTCTTTCAGTTTCTTTTTTCTGTTAATTTCCCACTTCTTTTTTACCATTTCCCCAATTTCTGACCATTTCTCCCATTTTTCTTACCATTTCCCCATTTTACTGATAATTTCCACATTTTGCTTACCATTTCCTTTTGCTCATAATTTCTCCATTTTTCTTACCATTTCCCCATTTTCCTTTCTAATTTTGCTAGTACATCAGCAGAAATTTCCCCAAAATCTGTTTAGGGGGCAAGTTGTTCCCCCTGCCCTCTCACCCCCCCCCCCCTAATGGCTATGCTACTGATCTCAATACCTTTTAGATCTGGCCTTCCTGCCATTGCCATAATTTGTTGTAAGCCGCTTGTACTTTTTTTTTACTGCACCGCCCCCCCTCCTCATTCTCCCACCACAGAGCTTGACTTCACTCAAACTCTGCTTGCGAGGGTACCACAAGTCTGGGGTGTAATGAATATGCATGACTGGAGAAGGGGTTAAGACACTTAAGACGCCGTCCAATCCAGTCTCACTAATGACCCTGTTAAAACCCAACTGGACCCCTCCTGAACCCTAAGCACCTCATGGTACCCCTATTCCGTCGCCGCTGGCATGCTGCCAGCACCCCAGTATAAGGCAGGCCTGGCAATCAGGGCTTGGTTAGGAAGCCCTGAGTTATGAGGATGCCCCTCCTAGTGATACCACTGCTAAGTTTATTGTCTGTTCTATTTCTCTGATTACGTATGAAAACCTAGGTCCCAAATTCTACACCATTTTCCCCAAGAATCTACTCACAAAAATGGCAAAACAACATACGCATAGTGAACTCGCATGTGTTCCGCTTGCGACACAAATTCTAGTTTTCAGTTGTACCATACTTTTAACATTTTGAGCAATTGTCACACGTGACTGGGGCATGGAATTTATCATCATTACCCTGGGTTACCCCAGGGTAATTTTATTTATCTAAAAACCAGTCTGAGAGATTTTTGGAAAAAAGTTTTCCCAGCCTTAATACAGGTGTGGATGTGGTCAAGTGGGCCATTTTGTGTTCATATAGAGGTGAACTAAAATGCGTTGTGGAATTGGGGAAAATTTGTTGTGGTTTTTTTTTTTTTTTTTTTTTTTTTAAATTTGAAAAAAAAAAATTTTTAAATTTTTTTTAGTAGTTTGTTGTGTAATAGATCGTTTGAGTCTTGAGGGGCTGTTTTCAAGCTGACTTTGCATTATAATGTCGCCCAGGTGACGATCGTCAATGCGATTCAAGGAAGGCCTATAATGCATTTTGCAATTGCTTTTTGCAGTGCATATATTCTCAGAATCAGTCTAACAATGCTAATTGCAATTCCTTTTTTCACCCTCAGTTTACCAAATTGCCATTGAGAAACAGCACTTCAAGTCAATCTGACAGGTGTCAAAGCTGATTGCACTTCACAGTGCAGTGCTACTTTGATCTTGTATCCACGGATCTTAATTCTTATGCTTAATTGCTGATTCCCAACAGAACCCAGGGTTTGAATCCTCGGATTCTTGTTTAATGATTATCGTTATGATGGTTTTGGAATTTGATTTGTTGGCATGGAGATGGAGACTTGTGATTTGTTTGTATTAAATCAAAACTCATTCTATATTTTCAGAGCTAATGAAAACTCTTCAACTGCTATTGGACTTGGTACTGGGTTGATGGCATTTTCGCTGTTTGGAAAAAAGGACGACGAAGAAACAGAAGAAGATGTGCTGATAACGACAATTAAATGGGCTAAGCTTCACGCTCATAAAGGAGAACTGGAAAAGTCAGACAAGAAATATCACGATGCCCTAAGTATGGTCCAATCAAGAGGAAGGAGTGGCGAGTGGGATAGGTCAAAGGTCATCCAGGCCCAGACCTATTTGTTTGACTCGATGGCGAATTTAGCGCTGCAAGCAATGCAGCTTCAAAAAGCTGAGCAGTTATTTAAAGAAACGATGGTGGGGTTATTAGAAATGGGGCGGGAGAAGACAGATGATGCAATGGTTGAGATCTCTCTGAAGTTAGCCGTCATTTATGGTATGATGGACAAACACATGGAAGCCGAGGCTGGTTATAAATTCTGCATTGACTCGTTGCAGGGTCGGTTAGCGAAAGACATGAAAAAGGGACTCGATTTTGTGGAAGAAAATACCCTCGCTCTTCTCGGGATGTCTCTCAATTCTTATGCTCGCTATATGATTGTTCAAAAGAAATATGACAGCGCTCTGCAAAACCTGGAAAGGAGTATGGAAATTGCGAAAAATGTGCTCGGAGCTGATCACCACCAGGTGTCAGTACTGTATAGTGATGCCGCTACAATTAATTCTATGAAAGGAGATTATCAGGCAGCCAAAGAATATATTGATAAAGCAGTAGAACTCGGAAAGAAAACGGACTCTCCTGATTTGGCCATGTATGTTTGTAACCAAGGAGTAGTGGAGTTAAACCTTGGTCGTGGGGATGTAGCTAAAAAATTGTGTTCCGATGCATTTAGAATGGCCCAGAAGCTTGACGATAAAATCACAATGAAGGAGGCGAGAGTTTGTCTGGAAAATGTGAAAAAGGAAGAGAAGAAATAGTTTCTACTTTCTAGTCAGCAAAATTAAATTATGTGCGTACTAAAGACTGAGCTTTCGATTGTACATATTTTTAAAATTAATTTACTCTTGGTTGTTTTGAGTGGAAGTTGTGCAACTAAGAACTTAGTTGGTTGCAAGAGTTTGTATAAATGGAATAAATTGCCTTTAAACAATTTTAATCAAAAAGAGAATCTTGGGTATTTAATGTATGCTTGGCAAAAAGGAACATGGTTTGGTCCTGTGAAGTTATTAGGAAAGTAAATGATAAAATGGAGGTATTGAATTATTACTTGTGGCCTGTTGGTTAAGGCTCCACGCAAGCAGCTTTTTTTTCTGGTCTTTTTGGTGGACAGATAGATAGATAGATAGATACTAGATAGATAGATAGATAGATACAAATTTATCCTATCCTATGTGGCAAGTGCAGCCCTCTAAGCCCAGTTTTGGGTGCTAACGAGGGTTGATTGATGTGATGGGAGAGAGAGTGGGAGTCCTCAACAGACCAGTGGAGTACTTAGCCTATAAATAGTATTTCATTTGGATATATTTTGTAGAACTCCACTTAAAAATGTGTTCCTTTTGAAGCTGCTGCTTTAATTTGTGATGAGTATTTATTTGTGCAAGGTTTGAAGACTAAAAAAAAGAACATTGATTTGAATGTCAAAAATATTTTACTGAAAATATTCTGATGCAAATCCACTGAAGGCATTTCATTAAATTTTTTGAGCCTTTCTAAGCTAAGTGCGAATGAGTAATACTAGTTCACTAGGTGTGGAAACAGGTGATCTTTAAAAGTTGCTGAAAGACTAAAACAGAAACTGCCGCTAGGGTCTCTGCTGTTTAGCAAAGTGGGATGTATTTTGGAACATTTTTGCGGATCTTGATCCCAGGCAAGGATGATGACGACATCCGGTCAGAAGATAATCAGCAATGGTGGAATTTTGTGATCCCTGTTGAAAATCGTTTGTAATTTGTGATAGGCAAGTATTTATTGGTTGATTTTATAGTGAATGGTGACATGAATGAATGGTCCTTCATTTGGCATGATGTTATGTATATATAAAGTTTTATTAGACATCTGAATATCAAGAAGATACATGTGTCCGCAAAAAATAGGAAAAAATACAACAATAAAAGAAATCAAAAACTATTCTACATCTATAAGAAATTTACACAATGAAAGTCAAATCTTAGGTAGTTTACAATAATGGTCCCAGTTCATCGAATTAAAAATGCAAATATATCAATTATAAATTAAAAATGCAAATATATCAAAATACAAGTGTCCAATGTCATTCAAATACAAGTCATGTCCATGTCACAAGAAAATGTCTCAAGGAGTTGTTCAGGCAAGCATGAACAGCGGCAACCGCTCGATTACGTCCATGCTATAGGCTGAGTATAGCGCCAGTCAGTCAGCTCAGGCAAACATTGCTGAGTCAATAATCGCAGTTATCACACAATAATTTCACAAAATGCCACAAGACAATTGTTGGCTTGGTGGACAGAGAGGCTTTCAGCTAAAAAGTACTATTTTTATTTATCATAATTATTCCCGACATACTCTTGTTACTTCATTACTTTATTTAGGTAGGTCCCTAAGGCTTGTATGATTTCGGGCCTTTTGTCTTTGTTATGGTGGAGGCATTTGTCTTTGCTGTGTTTTTCTCAGCCTGAATTTGATCCAAGTTCACACATGATTTTGCAAATTTCACTGTTGCCAGTGTTGGTAATCAAGTTATTCAGGTAATCATTCTCAGTCTTGTAATGTTCATAGGCATAGGTTTCTAGCTACAACAGACGAGGTAACTAGCCAAAGGTAAAGCTGGCTAATGTTTTGCTGAGCTCAACATTACAACAATGACAAACTCAACATGCCATGGTCAAAGCTAAAAAGACAACAGTCTACACTCAACAGTCACTATACATAGATTCAGATGATCATGATAGATCAATCATCAATTTGGCAGTGCAGTTCTGTCAGAATTTCTGTTCTCAGTCTCATTGTTTTCAGGGTCTTAGCCTGCGGGGGGAGGTGGGGGGGGGGGGTCACCTGCTCCGTGTCAGACCCTAGTCTAGACGTTAGACGGTGTTCCAGCCAGGATTGGGGTCTTTTTTTGGGAGGGGGGGGGTTAGGGGTGAGAGTTAGCACTCCGGGGTTGGTTTCGCTCAGTGGCAGCGTTCGTATCCGGCTCTCGCCTCTGCCAATGTTGGACTGCTTTAATCATCCTTTGCCCAGCTGTTTCAACCATCCTTCGCCTTTATGCTTTGTCTCCTCCTTTCCTAATTAGCCGACTGAGTGCATAAATATGTACAGGATGTAAAGCACCGATCGTCCGTCAAGCTTGGATTTGATGCCGGCATACAATTTTCCAAAATTAATGTCAATAATGATCAAATTGAGTCACTAGCTGGAACTCTACTAGAATTTGGCCCAAAAAAAGTCCTTTTAAATTCCACATTAAACCTTTTGCGAGGTTTTCTGGGAGGCATGCCTCCAATCTAGTCTAAAAATCAATTATGTCCCTTTTTAAAGCAGTAAACTTTGTAGTTTATTGAGTATGCAATTGCCAATTAAATTATTTCCTTACCCTTGATTGTATGATTTGTGTACCAGCTTTAAAATGATCAGTTAATTTAAGGCTACCAAACTTAAGTTAATTAAATTTTAAAAGTGAAGGACTACAGGTTTCTTCAACTGAACTGTTTTACACAGTTTTGAGACTTTTAGGAGCTTTATTTAATGTTTCTCTTTAACCCTTACAAATCTGGATTTCTGATCCGTTGATGTTTAATTATCTTGAAATTTCTTTTTGTCAGGTTTGAAGAAGAACCATGTCTAAACGAATCAGTGAGTGCACTCACGTCAATACTGTGGGAGTCAATTCATGGGAAGATGTCTTCAGGAAAAAGGCTGTAAGTATTTGGAAATATTTCGAACCAGAATTGAAGTAATTGAACTAATAAATCTGATTAGACTTGCCTTTCACAAAGGGTATCACGTTTCAAAAGCCAGAAGGGGAGGCACAGGTGAAACATTTAGTGCTGGACATTGTTTGATGTGTAGCGATGGCTGTGATGTACATGATGTAGGGATGTACTGATCCGATACTCCGGATCGGTATCGATGCCGATCCAGCCCTAAAACACAGTATCGGTTCGGATTGCTAGCACTATACTCCATTTAACCAATGGTATCAGAATCGGAATGGTATCAGAAATCGGTTATATCGGCAACAAAATACCAGGATCGGTATCGGATCGAAAGTGAAAAAGTGGTATCGGTGCAACCCTACTGTGGTGCAATAATATCGCGATAAATTTGTAATGAAACACAATGCTTGTCGCAATAATTGAGCAATGTAAAAATACATCTCTCCACAACTTAAAATCTTGATAAACGCAGTTCTCATTAAAAAGGGAACATCACAATCAAGTTAAAGCTCCTTGAAAGATAGTAAGTCCGCCGATTCTATGTAAAATTCAACTTGTAGTTATAGGTCATGAATTGATAGATTTTAAGTACATTCTACTCTTCCAATCAACAGAATTGTGCGTTTTCCATGATTAAGTGTGTTTAATTAATTGTAAAGCCTTAAATTAGCGCTGCATTCCTCAAAATGTTGACAAAACAGGGCTTTTTCACAGCATGCGAAACTATGTTTATATTTGTCAAGGAAATAAACTTCGTACATTGCCATTAGAGTAGCAATTAGGACAATTTTCAGCTGGAATGTGTTAAATATGACTGAAATCTATCCATAGACAGTCTATTAAATATGTAGGCTTACTAACTTTAATATGATGTGACAATGTTCGTTAATTATCTGTTTACAGGGACAAGAGACGTGTGTGACATGCGGCGTGAAGGGGCCCAACCTGTGGCTGTGTCTGCATTCAAGATGTCTGTACGTTGGTTGTGGAGAATCGTCCGTAGACCACAGCTCTACTCATGCCGAGGTATGCTAATTAGAATATGAGCTAGACTGAATTTAATGATATCTACAAAATAAACAAGAAATGACCTGTGAGTGATCCAATATTGCTGTTGGCTGATTTGATAGTATTCAACAAAACCATCAGCAGTCAGAGATTGCTCAAGGATAGTTGAAACCGAAAAGTTTATAGTGATAACGGAAATGAATATATACTTATATATTTAATTTATATATTTATAAGGAAAATGGTAAGAGGTGTGAGAGATAAATAAAGGCCTATGATAAGGAGAAAAAACAATGTTCTCTTTTTTTGGATGAAACTGAATGATTTCACCTTTTGAGATGGTTTATGGAATAATTTTGTTGCACCACATATTTTTGATAATAGTGATATAACAATTGTTCACAACCTGGATTCAGTATACAGCTTGAAAATATTTTCTCACCATACTTTTAATATTCATTTACAGAAAACAAAACATTGCCTGAACCTGAATCTGACGACAATGCGAATCTGGTGTTACAAGTGCGAGTCTGAGGTTTTCAGAGAGGGTAACAATCCTGCACTCGTGTGAGTTATCAAGTTAATTTCTTCCCTGTAAACTCGGTCCTCCTCCTGTCTTAATCAGCCTACGAAGTAGACAAATACCAGTTGTAATTCCCCAAATTATCTATCCCTTTGCCCTATTGCTGTGTCCTCCTGTCCTAATTAGCCTACCAAGTGTATAAATACAGGAGGTAAAGCCCCAATCATCCATTTATCCCTCTTTGCAATTTGATCTACAACACCACCAAGAAGAGAATGAATTCAAATGTATCATAAAATAACAACCTTGATTTGTATGTAGCCTTTTCATGCTTGGTCGAATTGGCCCATGTTGGACGGCAGTTTCTGTCATTCTTCGTATCATGGTTGTGTCATTCTCTTGTCCTACCTTGTCTACCAAGTGCTGAAGTGCATAAATACGGGATGTAGCCTAAAGCCCCAATCATCCCTCCATCCATTGTTTCATATCTTTGAAATATTATAATTCCAAATTCTGTCATTATCAATATATGTTCTCTTCACAGCCTGCAAGAGCGATCAGTGCAACCCATGAGCCACAGCGCCAGTTCCATGCACCATCACGGCTCGTCCAACACGCCCACCCCGACCCCCACTCCTGACGATTCCGAGACAGACGATGACGAGGATAATCTGAAGCCCAGAGGTAAGTCTCAATAATCTGCAGCTGATGTTGTTGCAATTATTTTATACCTTGTTATCTCCTTCGCCTCATTGCCGTGTCCTCCTCCTGTCCCAATTAGCTCTCCAAGGGCATAAATACAGGGTGTAAAGCCCCAATAATCTGTCCATCCAGTTCTGTGTATTAGTTTAGGTGAGAGAACTTCCCAGATGGGTAATCTGGTAATGGGGGGCGGGGGGAGGGGGGTTAGAGTTATCTCAGTGGTAGCGTACTGGGCTGCCTATGGCTGGGTCCAGGGTTCGAATCCGACTCTTGGCGAGTCAACTGGGCCGTTGTTTGATGACCGTTTCTAAAGATAATCTTCGCCTCGCTGTCATTTCCTCCTCCTGGCCTTATTCGCCTACCAAGTACATAAATGCAGGACGTAAAGCCCCAATCATCCGCCTATCCAGATTGATAACAACATCCATAGATGTATAGTATTGTGTACAGTATAGAATAATCAATTTTTTTGCGTTTCGAATAAAGAGTTCAAGATTCGTTGTTTTTCTCCCGTTACAGGTTTGACAGGATTTCAGAATATTGGAAATACATGTTACATCAACTCTGCTCTGCAAGCTTTGTCCAACTGGTAGGTAACAAAATATAATTCCACCTAAGGTTGGCCGATGTGAATTTTTTTTAGACCAAAAATTGTAACGCTTATTGTCTCTCTCCATTTTAGCCCTCCTTTGACAAGGTTTTTCCTGGACTGCTCTGGGTTCGTGAAGGCAGAAAAGAAACCAATGTTGGCTAAAAGCTATTGCAAGCTCATCTCTGAAATATGGCACAAAAAGAGGTAACCAACATATTGATATATCATGATTTCTTTCTAGTTCTAAGCATTAAATGATCTCTTTTATGCATTACATGCATGATTAATAATTTAGAATGCATTATAATTGTTTTGATGAAGATTGCTTTCAATTGTTTATCATTCTTGAAATGGTCCATTGTTTCTTATCTTTGAAATATTATAATTCCAAATTCTTTTAGGGATGAGGATTGGTCTAGCGGTAGCGTGCTGGGCTGCCAATCGCTGGGGTCCAGGTTTCGAATCCAGCTCTTGCCGAATCACCTGGGCCTATGTTGGATGGCTGTTTCTATCATCCTTCACCTCATTGCCATGTCCTCCTCATGTCCTAAATATTAGCCTACCAAGTGCAAAAGTACAGGATGTAAAGCCGCAATCGTTCATCCATCCATTCCTGAAATGTTTATATTGTTTTTTTGCAGACCGAGTTATGTTGTTCCATCTACAATTGTTTACGGCATCAAGACGGTGCATCCTATGTTCAGAGGTTATACACAACAGGTAATGTGATACAATTTATTATAATAACAATTTTATAAGGGCTATTCCATTTAAAACTGGGGGGGGGATGGTCGGGCCCGTTTATTTTTCGTATGATGTATGTATGGGTGAGCGATAATACGTTGTAGATGCTTGATGTATGTACGAGGGGTGAAAAAATCGAAGTTAATGCATAGGGGGGTAAAAAAAATCGTCTTAGATGCATGGGGGGGGGGGGGTCAAAATTGTCGCCCGACTGCCCTCCCCCCCCCCCCAGAGTTTTAAATGGAATAGCCCTAATAGCAATACTAAGTGGGATTGAAAATGGAGGGGGGGGAGGTTTGGTATAGCTGTAGCATGCTAGGCTGGCAGTCGCTGGGTCCAAGGTTCAAATGCAGCTCTTGCCAGTTCACCTGGGCCTATGTCGGATGGCAGTTTCTGTCATCCTTCTCCTCACTGCCGTGTCCTCCTCCTGTCCTGATTAGCCTACCAAGTGCATAAATGCAGGACGTAAAGCCTGTTTTGCCAGACTGATTCTGTATTTGTTACGTTTTACAGGACACCCAAGAATTCCTGCGCTGCTTTATGGATCAACTTCATGAAGAATTGAAAGATCCAATAATTGGCGAAATTACTGACGGTTCAGAGCAGGAGATGATGGAATACGAGGAAATGAACCACCAGAGTCAAATAGAACCAATGGAAATCATGGAAATAATAGAAGAACCACCAGGAAAAGAACCTTTGGAACAAATGGAGGTTGCATCGCCGGAAAATCACTCGGATACGGACTACGACACTTGTGACTCTGGAAACGGCAGTGACCAAGGGTCGATCGCCAATTCGGCATGCAGTGATGAATCCCCGACTACTCCTAACAGCCCAGACGAAAACTCAGACAAAATGGCCGACTACGAAGAAAAAGAAATAGACGAATCGGAGCAGCCCGCAGAAAATGAAATTGACAGCTCCGCACCAAAGCGGCCGAGGAAAGATAAAAAGAATCAGTCGAGTCCGGAAAAAGCGAAAATGTCATCGTCAATGGTTTCAAAAGATTCCGGAATTGAAACGTTTACGTCCAGCAAAGATATGAAGGTTGGTTTGAAAATAGCTGAGAGATATCTTGTTTTCTAATTTATTGCATTATTTATCAACATCGCAATATGACACAAATCTCGGCAGTTTATCGTGTTTAATATTGTGATCAATGCAATTATATATCACTGTTCAAGTGTTGTTGTTCCAAGATTATATACCAAACCATCAATGCCTCTAAATAGCCCACACTGGTGCTGATGGGGCGTAAAACACAAACTCAAGTTTTGTTTTATCCTTACAGGACTCTGCGAACATTGCCAATAGGCAGTCGAAGGAAGGTCAAACCAACACAGAAGAAGAGGGAAAAGATTACATCGAGACAACGTCCGAGTTAGAGCCCCTTCAAAGGTCAAGGACGGTCAGTGGAAGGTCACGACACTCCTCTGACGGAGACAGGACCAGTGTGAGGAGTAGTTCGCCTCTTATGGCTGGGTCAGGGGTCCCGGGTCCAAAACGTGAGTTTTGCGGTTTCTATATAAAGGTCTTTTGTAAAAGTATTGAATGATTTGATGTTCGAGTTAATTTAACGTGGCATTCTCAGAGGTTCAATCTCCTTTTGAAGACTGTGTAGCGATACCCGTTAGAGTGCCCACAGTCATGGAAAGTCAGTGGAAGTCATGGGAAAATTTTTGGTCATGGAAAAGCAAAACATTTTGAAAAGTAATAGGAAATGTTAGTTGGTTGACTGGATGGCCAGGCGGAGTGCTGAGTATCGTGAGCTGAATATCGATACGATACGTATCCCGATACAATCTTTACGATACACGATATTATCGTGATATCGATTTTCCGGCATTTATTGGGAATTCAATGATTTTTCGCAACTTTTTTAGGCGAATTTCGGACCGTCATCCCGTATTTTACGACATGACGTCGCAAAGCGGCATGTTTACAACATTGCGCCATTTTGCAGCAAACAAGAAGCGATGTTTCGGCGCAAAGTTTGGCTGATTCCACATGGATTTTAAGTGATTTTCGGCAATAAATACTGATTGTTAGCCTTGAAAATGAACCGGTATAATGTCATACGATATATCGGTACAGATATCGACGAAAAATACCTGTTCATTTCGATACGGTATATCACGGTACTCAGCACTAGCCAGGCGGTGGACTAAGATCATCTTACAAATTTGTTCTGGGGTTAGTCTCGACCTCAATGAGCTGATTAGTGAAGCACTGCTGCAATGGTCATGGAAAATCGAAAATTTGGTAATGGAGAAGCATGGAGAAGTTATGGAATTCCCGTCGTTAAATGTGTGGAAACCCTAACTGTTTTAATGTTATAGAAGGTGAAGTTCTGTCATAAGTCACACTTTTGACATCCGAAATTTATTTTCAAGGAAGGGATCCATCTGTCTTACATGTTGAATATACCAAATTACAATGTTTTCATTCAAGATCACAAAACTGAATTTCCATTGATTGACATGAAATAATTTTGGTATTTCGTTAATTTCAGCTGCGAATCTAAAGAGAAAACCAGTGCAGTACAATAGTGTCATCTCCGACATCTTTGACGGAAAAATCCTCAGCTCTGTTCAGTGTCTCACATGTGAAAGAGTAAGTGTCATAAACCATCTTCATCCTAACTCGATTAAATTATATTTCTCAGATTTTCTTGATATTTCAACGATAATGCACAAGTCCTATTAAGTCCAGCAGAGGAGAGGGTTAGGGGCTGCCAATCGCTGGGTCCAAAGTTTGAATCCAGCTCTCGCCATGTCACCTGGTTGTATGTTAGATGGCTGTTTCAATCATCCTTCGCCTCATTGCCTTGTTCTACTCCTTTCTTAATTAGCCTACCAAGTGCATAAATATTGGATGTTAAGCCCCAATCATCCATTCATCTATCTCACTGTTGTAATGACTAATGAACCTACCACAGTGCATAAATACTGGATGCAAAGCTACAGTATTTGGAAAATTGACTTCAATATATAATTAATTATATTCTAGCGCATGGTTTAGCTGTAGACTGTTCACCTGGACACAGGTTGGACTGTAGTTTCATTATTCTTCACATCTTTGCCGTGTTTTTTCCTGTCTCAATATATATGGGGAAGGGTTGGTCTAGCAGTAGTGTGCTGGGCTGCCAATTGCTGGGTCAAGGGTTCGAATCCAGCTCTTGTCGGGTCACCTGGGCCTATGTTGGACGGCTTTTTCAATCATCCTTCACCTAATTGCCCTGTTCTCTTCCCGTCTAATTAGCTTCCCAAGTTTGAAAATACAGGACGTAAAGCCCCAAACATCCATCCATCCTGTCCCAATATGCCTAAACTCAGGACACTTTGCATAAATACTGGATATATAGTCCGATCATCCATCTATCCATGCATCCTGATCATGTTCAATGTTCTTCTTTTGACATTTAGGTGTCGTCGACAGTTGAAACTTTCCAAGACCTCTCCTTGCCCATTCCCACGAAGGACCACCTCCACGTTCTGCACGCCTCACAAACGAACACGTCTCACAAAGGAACGTGCGGAGAAGTCTCTCTCAACCAGGGGTCAGTACTCTAATGTTGTCTTCGTATTGCGGTGGTATGATGTAGATAGTGGAATTAAGTAGAGATTAAGAATGTTCAGATGCCATGTATCTATCAGTCTTTTAAAGAATTGTTAGGGGAAGGTGGTCTAGTGGTATGCTAAGCCAATCGCTGGGTCCAGGGTTTGAATCCAGCTCTCACTAGATACCTGGGCTCATGTTGGACGGCAATTTTAATCTTCCTTCTTCGCCTCGTTGCTATCATGTTATGTCCTCCTCTTGTCCAGATTAGCCTAGCCAGTGCATGAATACAGGACGTAAAATGCAATCATCCATCCGTCAATTCAAAGAATTAGTAGATCTAAGGTGGCATGTGGCACTGAGTAGGGTGCTCCTAATATGGGAGGGAATTCCTTTTAGAAGAAGAAGAAGAAGAAGTCTGCATTATTTTCATAATTAAATATTTTTTAGCATGTTAGGCTGCCAAAAGTTTGTTCGTGTCAAGTAAAAGTGGATTTTGAGACTGTATGTTAAGTTTTAATGAGAAATATGCAACAAGTGTTGACAAGTTTTTCCTAATTTCCTCTCACAATAGAGGTTGCGAGCACTTCTAGAAACTTAAGAAATTGTGTTTACAGTTATGTGTACCCACTCGTCTGTCCTCAATATGACGACTTCTACTGCTACTACCATTACTACTACTAGTAAGAAGCTACTTCTGAATAATTTCAAGATTGTGTATTTTGTTGCGATCTTTTCATTTTGTCCTTTCCTGTATTGGCTGTTCATTGACTTGTTGTCTGTTGGAGTTTATTGTTGATTCAATTTTCATGTGGTCTGCATGGGGGGAGGGTTGGCCTTGTGGTAGCTGGGCTGCTAAAGGTGGGTCCAGGGTTCGAATCCAGCTCTTGCCGGGTCACCTGGGCCCATGTTGGATGGCTGTTTCAATTATCCTTCGCCTCATTGCCATGTCCTGCTTCTGGAGTCCTCTGTCCTAATTAGCTTACAGAGGAGTAAATACAGGACGTAAAGCCCCAATCATCCATCCATCCATCATGTGATCTGTAACAGAGTAACAACTTATATCTTAATGAAATTCTTTAGTGATGACTCGATGCAAAATGTACTTTTTGTGAGAGGAGATTATAATATAATGGACATGACAATGTTCAAACATTCTTGCCTCACTGCCATGTCCTCCTGTCCTAATTAGCACCAGGTGCATAAGTACAGGACATAAAGCCCCAATCATCCATCCATCCATTGAGCTTGTGCTTCTGTGAGTTCACTGTATGGGACATCTTTCAGCCATTTGGCTCTGAACAAAATTATTTCTGAAGCAAAGGACCCTTGATAATGGGTATAATGAGATAATAATGACAGAGAGAGAGGGAATTGTAGAATTACCAATGTGGCATGCTACTATGCCATCTGCGGGCTAAGGTTGTAAAGTTTCAAAATGTCAACTCCACGACATTGAGAAGAGAGTGAGGGGGATTTGGTGGAAAGTGGCCGACGTAGAAATGGAAGAGAAGGTTGAGAGGAGACATAGATGTGGTTGTTGCAGGGTTCCCACAGTCATGGAAAGTCAGGGAAAAATAGTGGTCATGGAAAGTCATGGAAAAGTCATGGAAAATCAAAATACTTTGAAAAGTCATGGAAAATTCAAATTTTGATAATAATTTGCACTAAAATTAAAACATTCCTGTACTTATGGGAGTCCGTTGTTTGATCATTGTTGATCGGATGGCCGGACTGTGGACGATGGTCATCGCGTGAATTTGTTTCGGGGTGAATCTCAATGAGTAAAGCATTGGTCATGGAAAATCCAAAATCTGGTCATGGAAAGTCAGGGAAAAGTCATGGAATTCCTGTTGTAAGATTTTGTGGGAACCCTGTTGTTGTTGATCAGCTTGATAAGTTGTGTGCAGGTTTTTGAGACTGTTGGTTGTATAGTTTAGGAGGAGTAACGTCAAATATCCATGAATTTATAGTATGATGTTGAAATTTGTGACTTGATTTTGCAGCTGGGTGTCGTGGATGTGGAGCTGGATGAAGTCCTGGTTCTGGGGTCCTGTCGTCCACCTCCAGGATTGCTTGGCGGCCTTCTTCTCGGCCGATGAACTCAAGGGGGACAACATGTACAGCTGTGAAAAATGCAAGAAGTGAGTGTTATCATTATCATGCATACAGGGCGTATTGTCAAATTAGGCCACACATAATTGATTCTTAGCTTCGCGGACCCGCCGACACAATAGATATGCTGCCGATGGAAAAAAAAAATTGAAAAAAAAAAAAAACAATTTTTTTTGACATTATAAAAATTTTTTTTTTACCTTTTTTTTTTTGTCCTACCGACCGACCCTAGAAAAAGTGCCTTGAGAGGATCCGAGAAGCTAAAGATCAATTATGTGTGGCCTTAGAAACAATAATGCAATTGCTGTAACGATGCTGACCAATGATGAATGTAAGATGTGGTACACCTAAACAAAATATAAAATAATTTCGTTTTGAATTTCTCTGGAATTAATCAGAACTTTTTTAGCAGTAGATAATTATTTCTTTAAGAGTAAACGCTATACTCATAACGAAATAATCAAAATAGATGAATAGCAGATAATCGTTAATCTGAAGAAATTTTTTTTGATTATTTGTTCTTTTTTTAGTGTCAATCGTCAGCTCTTTAATTTTCATGTACTAAATCCATCTGTGTTTTAATGTTTGGTATTGCTCTTGAATGTTGTCGTCTATATGTGGCGCGCCACGTGAAAAGGGACCTTACGGGTGGTGACGTCATATGGCAGCAAGAGCCCGGGAAAGTTGACGTCACGAGCAGAGCACTCAAAATTAATTTCAGAGCGTGCGTTACAACTTACATGCATTAGTTACATTAACAATGCAGTGCACTCTGCCTACATAACACATGAAATGTTAAATCCAGAAGTTCTGCAGGCTAAGACAAAAACTACGGGACTTGCCTGGGATCGCAATATTTTTGCGATGAAATTTTAGGCTTCGTTGAGGTGTTATGGCTGGTCCAAATCAAAGATTGTGGTTCTGTTCCAGCCACACTTTAGATGACTTGTACTAACTTGAGATTATAAATATATGCTTCTATTTGTGCTAGTTATTACCACAACAGTCTAAACTATATCATCATTTATATTTAGACATCATACCTATTGATAAATAAACTATAACCCAGTTTAAATAACTCTCATGCGGGAGTCAGTCACAGTGCTGCCTGCACCACAAGTGGCTCCACCTATAATCACAGATCGACCAGAGCCAATGATCAGCAATTTCAACTTTCAGGAAAAAAAAAAGAATTTTAACTTAGAAAAGAAAATAAGTAAAACACAAAATTTTAGCTTAATTTAAACTTAAATGGCCCAATATAACCTCCAGTAGATCAATCAATCAACGATTTTAAAAGCCTAAAAGCCTAAAAGCCTAAAACTGCTTTTGATAAGTGATAACTTCTAAAGGTGAGAGTGGTCAACTAATATTAGGCCTAGAAAGGCCTATTGTGGGTCTATCTTTAAGCCATATACACTTTATACAGCTATTTTATACAATAAAAGACTATAAAATAAAATGTACATTATATTGGATAAGTTATTTATTATAACTTTGTCTGTTTATATCGATAAGCAGGTTGTCTGAGTCAATTTGTGGATTACCAAAATGATTGGCAGCGCAAATAATTGGTTGATTTAGTAGCAAATATATATTAAATATATGTTAAAATATCTCCCATTTGTTTTTTGTTTTTGTTGACACTTTATATGGGGCTTTCAGGGTGCTCTAAGCAGAGGAGAAATTTGTATTTGAATTGGAGAAACTTTCTTTCATGGATGTTTCATAGACATAATAATTGCGCCGTTGTTAATGCAATATTCCAAAGCTGATAAAACATAGCGATTATTGAAAATGCAAAGACAGAGTCAGCGTGTAACCTATGATTAAAAATAGTTTTTGCCACACTTTCATGCATGCTGTTGCTGTGCAGTTCACGGGACACATAACATTATGCAACTTAAATTCTCAAATGTGTCTGAAATTGGCCTCAATGTTCCCCTGAAATTTTTGGGTGCACTGGAAAATCTTGAATTAAGAAGGAAGCAAGGAAGGAAGGGAGAGAAAGTGACAGATAGATAGCTGCAAGGGATAGCTAGATCAATAGTAAAAATACTTGCACGAATGCAACTTCAAATTTCCTTGTTCAAAATTATGTGTGTAGCAGCAAAGTGGCACTTGTATATGAAATACAACAATCTTTAATGACATAATAATATTATGTATCTGCAAGGACAATGTATGATAACAATGACTTAAATAATTAAGGCTTATCTGTGACAGCTTCGGAGTCGGGAGTTGGAGTCGTGGAGTGAGTCGTGGAGTCAGGTTTTTTGGTTTTTTTGGGTGAAGTTGGAGAAATTTGACTTTCAGGTTGAGTCAGAGTCAGAGAGGGAGTTGAAAATTATCTGGTGACTCCTTACTCCTCAAAAAAAATTCTAAATATTACCAAAAAAATTGGGATAACGTGAACTGTATGCAAAATTTAATTTTCTGAAGTATTTACAGGAAAAATGACATAATGACAAAATTCGGTGGCCGCCTTGAATGCCCCAAAATGAATGCGTATGTGGACCCCAGGTTTTTATCCAATAATTGCCTTGTTTAGGGACTGTTTTAAAAAATGTTCAATGATTGAAGTTGCTGTTGAACACTGTTCATTGTGCACAAAGAATAAAGTTTGAATTGCAGAAATAAAACCCAGACACATACATTTTATTGATTTATTTATTTGCCACTGCCAGATTAGGGACCGTTCAGAGTATACAACTGCATGGGCCTGAGTAGCTGGGAATTTTGTCGGAAGTTGTCGTAGAAATTGATACCTCCCCTTTAGATTTCACTTGGATCTCCAGTATCACCCCTTCAGATCTGACAATGCCAATTCAAGACATTCAAAACAATACGCATACTGTTATACATATATGCAGCAAGGACATGTGAGGACAGTGTTTCATGGACTTTTGTGAAAAAAAGGCATTGATGAAGTTGGCATGCATGAGCAATGTTTTATGATATTTTTCTTTTGTTCAAATTTCATACACCACACCCTTTTAAACATACAAATTAGTAATCTCTCTGTATAACACATGCAAATAGTCGGTATTTGGAAGAACTGATACCCCATTGTATCCAGTAATTCTGAATAGGCTAGTCCCTATTGTTTCTAAAGGCGTGCTTAATGAGGCAAACTTTATTTTAATTTACTAACAACTGTAGTATGTGACCTCTGCTTGGCAATCCCAATTCTTTTTTGTTTCAAAATAATGTAACATTGGTGTGAAATAAAATGGAACTTTATATTATAATAAACATAAAGTTATCACAGATATTAACATCACCTAAAGATTTGCTCTCTTGGACTTTTATAACGGTGTTTGACTATCAGGTTTTCACTCTTTCGGATACATGCAAATTTGTTACTTCTGCACTTCATTGTGCTCCAGCTTTAAGGTGCCAATGTGTTGTTGAAATACACTGAACAAAATGATTTAAGTGATATTTATGCGACTTATTTGTGTGTAAACTGAAATCTTTTCAGACTACATTTAAAAAAGTAGCAAAAAAGTTGAAAATCACCCGAATCAAGACCGAAAAATGGCAAATATTTTCCATTAGGAGCAACCGCGTTTCCATGGCAACCATAAACATTTTTTGGAAAAAAATTAATAATATCACTTTTCTTAACGTTTAGAATGTATGCAAAGTTTGACTGAGATCCTCTGACCCTACTTTCCTGACTTGGCTTTCATGCCTATTTATCTCTCGGCCTTGCTCAGGATGATTTCTGCCAGATAGACATACCAACTTAAAATGCCATGTATCTGACCAAAAATGTGACGTATTTCAAAAACTTTTATATTTTTATGAACTACAGTTATTACACTTTTGTTTACCACCCATCACTCATTTTTCATAATTTCACCCCTAAGGTCCCTTTTCACGTGGCTTGTCACATATACTGTTTTGAGTTTTAAAAAATGGATCTCTTGGAAATTTCAGATTAAGAAATGGTGTAAAGTATTCAAAAGTGACAGCTCTGCCTGAAGTAAGTATGAGTTTCGTTGATTCACTTCTAGATTTATAAAAAGAAATCTCCGCAATTGTGAGAAACTGTAAAATGAATATATATATTATATATTATTAAATACAAATGAAAGCATTGTAATTAGTCTTTGGGTAATTAATAGACTAGAAATATTAAATTAAATTAATTGTCTTTTCAGATTCTCTGCATACACCTGAAACGATTCCGGCATGAATTCATGTTCTCCACCAAACTCAACAGTTACGTCAGTTTTCCGATGGAAAATCTTGATATGGGACACTACTTACACAAAGGTGAGATGCCCTGTTTTTTGTTTTGCTTCGAATGATTTTGCTTTCATGTTCATGTAAGACTTGTGTGTGTGAGAATTAGGGATGGACACCGTTTGCCAAGTTCGATACGATACCAACAGTCGATACGTTTTTTCGGTTTTCGGTTCATATCGCGATCCGCAAATTCGGCCCCGGATCCGCAATTTAGTGCATTTTTCGGAAAAATCCGCTAGGCAAACCATATTTTTGGTCCAGAATTCAGTGGGCTGCAACCTGGGCGAAGGTCCGTTAATGTTTTTAGCGCGATTTTTCGCATTTCTTTGCTTAATAAAGTCGTTTTTGACTTGTTTTACATGGAAATTAAGCATGTGGAGGGTAGAATTGGATCGAACCGAAACTATATTTCATCGATTTCGGTTATCAAACAGGCGGAAAAAACCGGTACGGTCGATATACCGTGAACCGGTGTCCATCCCTAGTGAGAATCACTGAGAAATTGAGTTCGGATAGGTGTAGTCCAAAATTCAAAATGAAATATATGCGAATCATACCACGACGTGTAAATTGTCATCTAGCTGATTGATACCAAGTTGAAGTATTTTTAGTGCTTCCTAATGTAATTCAAGGCCTTACATCTATGTCGTTCTTTTGGATGAAATTTTGAAAGATATGTTAATTTATTTTAAGTACACACATCTTCTATGTGCAGAAAGCAAATTAAGATCTATTGAATTACAAATAAATTATGAGAGGCCTAAGTTTAGGCCACTCAGTGAAATGGGTCTATTTCAGTGGTACAACTTTTTTGTTTTCTCAATGGAATATTTTAAGCCAATCTCATGAATAATGCGAATAACTCTGTGTTTCAGACTGCAAAGACCAAGTGCGGTCGTACGATCTGGTGGCGGTGATCTGTCACCACGGAACGGCAGGAGGTAAGCTTTCTAAAGGGCTTTTGAACAAGAAGTTTGGAAAATATTTTTCAAAGTGACAATAGCATACCGAGATTTTCATGAAACCTGAATTCTATCTCGTTAACGTTCGTTACGAGATTCATGCGAGATCTCACTACGCATGCGCCGTTCTGAGAGCGCCAACCTTCACTTTTCACTAAGCTGCCGCACAGAGCGGACGTGTTGAACAAAGCTTCAACGTCTTCGTAGTCTGAACGACAGTTATGACTACTGGAATACTTCGTGGGAGGTGTATTTCACCAGATTTGACTATTTATCAGTCTTTAACGACGTTATACTCGAAGAAATCCCACGTCGAAGTTGACGAACCGGACGGAAAATTCTTGTCAACAAGAAACAAAATGGCGGCGCCCATAGCGCGCACGTGGTTTTACATCGTCTGAGACAATTTTGATGTACGTATGTCTTTCTAAAGGCATTAATAGTTACAGAACTGGACTCCAGTCATTGTTAGGCACTTTCTTGAATGATTGATGCACTGTTTTTCCATCGGGGACTCCCTGATATTTCGGAAGGTGCTTTTGACAGCTGACTCAGTTGGTTTGTGTATTGCACAGTGGACTGACACAGTTCATGAAAAATGGTTAAAAATAAAGACTATTGTCATAAAAGGTGAATCACCCTTGCTTCTTGGGTAATGTCCTGTCTTACCTAACAGAGCTGTACTGCAGTGATGACTATAAGTCATAGTGTCATAAATGACATGACTGCTATAGCCAGTGCCAATACATCAGAATACAAGTAATGACAGTGGTTGGACAGGCTCAAACAGAGTTTTAAAGTATGAATCATACAAAGCAGTCGGCGTTGGCTGCTCAATAGTTAGTGCTTGTTTTAGTCCCATGGACACTAGACGGGGCCATGAGATGGCCATGCTAGTATAGCCGTTTGCTTGGAATAATAATGCCAGCAGTCCAGTGGGAATGACATCATGTGGTTTCAAGATACAGATTATGACGGGGCATTGATGCAGTTTGGATGGCACAATCTCTGAATCCAGAGACTACTTGGTTTACAGTTTACTGCCGGTAAATAATAGAGAGAAATGACAGGCCGTCAGAGAGATGCCCAGAGGCCGTCAAAGAAAGCCACATGGTTAAGACACAGATAATATGATTGATGTGCTCAGGACAGAATTTGTTAATGTGCAACTGGCAGGTGTACGGGATAAGGCCACTGGCTCATAGGCCTAAAACTTAGCCCAAAATCATGTGCTGATGTTATTATAAATTTGGTAAGGTCAAAATTGTATATTTTGACATGGGCTGCACGGAAGCGGTAGTTAACCCCTTCTTGGTGAGAGGGCATGTGTCCTTTATGACTATTGTGAACTTTTTCAAGTGAATAAACATAAGATAAGTTCAGTTAAGCGCAAAGCGTTGCTGTTGTCCTTGCCGCAATGATGGCTGAATTGTCACATGCTCTTGAAATATATTGTAGTGTTGGCCGAGGGCAGATCGAATTTGTGCAGTGGCACCAGGACAGTGTCCTTTGACTGCTATTGAGGTTAAGCCTCGAACAAAATTTAATAAAAATGTTGGGAAGAATCCCGGAATGTTGTGTGGTCCATCTACGAAATGAGCAATATAGTTCTGGCCCACATGGCCGTTGAAGGCACATTATAGTTACAACACATCTGGAAAGTGCCATTTTCAAAAACGGGGCCTGCTCCTGCCCATGTTGGGACACCATTACTTAATAAATTGGCATTGTCGGGGGATGTATGTAAGACGTTGACCCTCTTCGGGACAGGCACGGGTGTTAGCTTATGTATTACAACCAACTCTGACGGGACATTGGTGACATGTTGGTATCATGTAAACTGCCCTGTCAGCAACTGTGACACACAGATTTTGCCAGTTTTATAAACCAAGTTGCCAAATGTTTTTGGCCATTAATTGTTTTGGCTAAATGTTTCATGAATTTAATGAACTGGGTCTGATCATAAATGCTACGCGTGCAAGACCAAGGAGAGATGATGCTCACACCGTGATTGCAAATAGATAAGTCAATTCCGAGCTGGGGTAAGACAATGGTCACCACAATCTTGCAACTCATGCAGTGGGATTGCTATTTGGTTTGGTCTGTAATGTTCGTAGACATAGTGCTCAAAGCTTTATACTACTAGCAGATGGCGGCACAGAGGTGCCATATCAATTTGTACGAGAACCTATTGAGAGTCTGAAAATATGAATTGCCAAGATTTGTATTGTGACTACTTTGAGGCTCAGTGCCAGAACCTTAACCCGATTTTTGAGGGGTGTTGATGAATGCATCAATTGTATCGTACTGTAAGTGATATTTAGCCTTTATGCAGCTGTGCAGATGCGACATGAATGGGTGCGCACATAGCACAGAATGAGGTTGTTATTATATCCCGTGGCTTATGCTCCGAGATCGGAGAAATTGTTGTTTGACAAGCAAATAAGGGGTGTTGTGTCGGCCCTATAGTACAGAGTCATTATACTTTTGTGTGGGTGTGACTTAAGCGCCAGAAAGAGAAATTTTGAACTTTCATTTCTGAAAACTCTTAAGGATGATGGACAATGCTGCTATAAAAGTATCGTGCATTGCAACTTAGTGGTCTGCAGCAGGGGCATATGCAGTGTGGTGCTCCAGAAACAGGAAGTACTAGAATATCTTACTGTGCTGGTGCCAGAGAACACGCAGCTATAGGCATAAGTGGTTTATTCAAATGAACAATTTTGCCTGCCTTGACTGGTCACTGGTAGCATGAAGTCTAAACTAACAAGAGTCGGCTACCAGGAGTCATTATTATCCTAAAGGGATACTGCAGGAGATACGAGTGTGGTTAACCAATAAGGCCCAAGGAAATTGACGGAGCCAGTGAGCTTAATATTGTTTCCTAATGATCTGGCGCATTCTGGTTGATGGCTGATTTTCTTAAGAGCCACTGTCAAAGTTGGTGATAATGACAGCAGTGAGGTGAACACTTGTCAGGGTGATGCGTGCCCTTCAAAGCTGAGTATTTGGTCAGCTAAAATGAGCGTGTGTTGATGTTTGCATTGATGAACCACGTTGGGCAGTGCTGAATTGAAATTTTTGCAATAGGGTTGCTATTGCAGATAAACTGCGCCTACTTGACGTATACAGAAGTTGTCGAGACATCTGATAATTTCTCCGAAAAGACACTTGGTATTTTCTTAGGTAGGCTTTCGCCGCAAAATTATAGGCCTGGCCTGTAAAGTGTTTAGTTGAAGAAAATGAGTGCTTTACCAATGCCATACTACCACAATTGTGGAGGTTTCGAGACCTGAACTAAAGGCAGCCGTCAAAATACATGAACGATGTGATGGGCAGTTCTAGAGATTTGTTGTGACAAGAGGTCACACAGTGACAGTTGAGAAATACAGAGTAATGGTTACCTGTGTTATGACACACCAAGGGGTTTGGTGGTTCAATGGTTGAATGCAACTCAGGGGTAACAGTTCCTATCAAATATTTGTAAAGTTGTGGAGCACATTGGCCAGCCTGAGCGGTGCTGGATCTAGTTGGAGACTTTGCTCTGTGGAAGAGATTTAGTGGCAATTGCACAACAGGCTATTGTTGGGAAATGAGTTTACCCCTTTTTTTCCGATCGACCATGTCACCTAAAAGGAATATGGTATACAGACACAGTGTGATTTCAACATAGCCGATGCCAATGGCAGAAGTAACCTGGTTTTTGCTAATTACCAAAAACAATTCAGTGACAAGCTATGAGTTTTCTGATATATGTGGGTTTGCCAATTTGGAAATAGCACTGGCACTATCATTGGCTTGTTGGAGCCAAGATACTGATACAGCGTAACTTACTAGTTTCCTAACAGAAATGATTGAGACCCTACAAAGGATTAGAAGGACCTGAATGTCCAGTATAATACATGGTGCAGTATAATACATGGTGCAGTATAAACTTTAAGGGCACAGTACTGTTTGTCACAAAAGGACTACCGATGGGTCTATTACGTTGTTGGGTTACCTCTAGAACCCAGAAATATTGATACATCTGCATGTCACAGGGGTTTACAGACAACTTGAGAACTGTGTGTTGCACTGAGGACTCATGAATACAATTCATTGAAGAGCACAAAATCTAACTCTACATCAATCATGCCACATTTTTCTCCAGTTCTTGCAAACTGTATATAATTGTTTTCATCAATCAATAATTCTGTGGTTGAAGTCAGCCTTATAAATGCTGCTGGGGCTTCAAATTAAGCCGTTCTATCAGGTTCGCTAGCAGACCCATAGGGGCAGAAGTAGCTGCCTGTCGAGGCTAGTTTATAAAAAGGTCCTTGCTTTGTGTACCTTCGATTGGACAAAGTCCGAAGCTATTTATTGAAGCAGAATTTGCAATATTGGTGCTGTATTGAGCACAATAATACTAACAGCATACTTCAGCTGGTAGCATTCCTTCGTAGACTATTGAAGGGAATAGGCATGACACGGTGTAAAATATCTGCCTGTGAGGGTAGGAGATCCGCTACATGTTAATGCCCACCTTGCTTTGAACGGTGAAGGTTGGCGCTCTCAGAACGGCGCATGCGTAGTGAGATCTCGCATGAATCTCGTAACGAACGTTAACGAGATAGAATTCCCCAATTAAACGATCAAAGTGAAGTTTGATGGGAATTCTATCGAGTTAATGTGAGTAACGAGTAATTCATACGCCCTCCCTGCCCGACCCAAATTGGGCTATATGTTGCAGGAAATGTGTATGCAGCTAAATGCAGGGCAGTCAGTCTATCCTAATATAGAAATATCTGAAAGAGTCTCGTTACTCACAAATAGATGGGCATTAACATCTCAAGTTCCGGTTGGCGCTCTCGCCCGGCTTCCATGCTTAGTGAGATCTCGCATGAATTACTCGTTACTCACATTAACTCGATAGAATTCCCATCAAACTTCACTTTGATCGTTTAATTGGGGAATTATCTCTTTAATAGAAATATTTTCAGCAGTGCATTATTCTATTGTTTTTCAGGTGGTCACTACACAGCGTACGCCCTGAATTACCTCAACGAACAGTGGTACGAGTATGATGACCAATACGTCACGGAAGTGGACGTGACGACCGTGGAAAACTGCGAGGCTTACGTCTTGTTTTATCGCAAGAAGAACGATCAGATGATTCCCCTGAGGCAGAAGGCTGAGCAGATTTTTGAGAGTCCTGAGGTGAATATATTTGCCAATAACTTAGGTAGAAACTGCAATATAATGATCTTTTTAAGCCAATTCAAGATTGAAAAATTCTATCTCATTCAAATCAGCCTGAGATTGATCTGCAGTTTCCAACTCATGGCCAAATATCTTTTTCACAGACCTTGGTCATATATTGTATTAAGTAGTTCAATTTTTAGATCTCATAAAGCAAAGCTTTATGAGATCTATTACAATTCTGAAGTTCTCTGTGCTAATCTGTGTCTAGTTGTCAATGAGGTCACTGTGACCTAGATATTGCAAAGGAGTGTGGAAAAAGCTATCTGCTCAATTCTTATTCTGGAACGGAGGCAAGTCACATGAGAGTTTCTCTTAGTTGGATTGATAGAGGACCATGACAGCATCACTAAACAAAAACCGGGAAATTTTAGTTTTAACATTTTTGAGTAATTTTACAACACTTGTCTAACATATATATGGCATGGCTCTCATTCCTAAGTAGGTCACCAGAGCATTGAGGCGTGACAATGTTATTATTGCAGCAATGCAAACATGTGCACAGATCTTTGCAAAATGTCTGTGCATCATGATTGTGAATTCACTTTTCAGTTTCATGTCAGTATATCTGTGTGAGTGAATCTTCAGCCTCATCAAGCTACTGATCAATGTAGAGACATAAATTTTTGTGCCATCTGCTCCTCAGACGCACTAAGGAAATAAATTGGTGACAATAGTACTTTTTGTTACTGAAATTGGTCATGATAGTGACTGGTATCAAAATCTTATTTTAAAAATTCTGATTTTTTGGTGGTATTGACAATAATCGTGATCAACATCGCTAACACGGCAACAAGGGATACTTCCTGTCTATTGATCAATTAGAGGGGATTATTGTGGCAGAAAGCAGTTAGGAAATCGAAACAAAGAATGCCACAAGGTGTTGCAACGGCTGAAATGGACATGTATATTAAGTTTTCATAGTGAGTCCGTTGCTTTCTGTTTTTCGGTAACGAAAGAAATAATCTTTTGAGAAATTCACGGGCTATCATCATACTATTAATTCATGGATTCCTCACGCTACTCCAGCCAAACTTCTGATTACTCTACTATGAAAACTTACAAGCAGCTTTTTTACGCTGCCCACAAGGTCCTTAGCCGGGTGTGGTATGTGTAATTACAGTCAAAGAAATTGAAGTGATGTTTTCTATATTCCTCCGTCCTCTCCCATGTCTTCACGGGTGTTGTGCTTAAATACAAAATACCTGTGGCATGTGAATTTCATCAAAATCAAATTTAATGCTTTAAAAAGACCCCTAGCTCTCAATTTTCGCAACAATTTAATAAGCTTGAGTTTCTGAGTCACTTGCCAAGTGGCTACCATTTCAGCTTCAACTGAACTGTTGAATCAGTGTTAATATCCATATGTAGTAGGCAGCCCAAAAACTCATGCTTATCAAGACTGCTGTGAATATCACTTTGTCATTCTCGGTCTTGGAATATGACGTCAAGAAGTGTGATTAACAAATTAAGAATTGATTGATCTATCTGTGAGTATGTATATTACACTGCAACTTTTACATGCTGAGCAATCAGGCCAAACATCAGTTCATTTCCACAGTTGACTATTGGAAGTACATGTCTGTTCTTCCTTGATTTTCACATCATTTGAGACAGGATGTGTCCATGACGACTGTTCTCCATCTAACCAATCGACTGAGGATGGGACCATTCGACTTCGGGGAAGGCTTGCATTTCCTTTCACTGTGCATGTTGCCCGAAAGTAAATACCTGGACACTTGCGATTATATTCATTTCTGTCTATTGTACTTTATAAATGTTCCTACCTACCCATTCTTCACTGTGCAACGTTTTGCACTTGCAAGTGTCCAGGTTTGTATTCTCTCAAGACTCTCACTGAACGCCGAAATAATAGGCCTCCCAACCGAACCCAAGTTGCCCATTTAACTGCTGTCTTTATGAGATCTTTGAAACCGAAAGGTTCTTGTCTTATGTTGTTTCAACAAATTGTTAACTTTCTTATTTTTCAGTCGAGTTTAATGCGGTTCTTTGTATCTAAGAAGTGGATAAATAAATTCAACACATTTGCCGAACCCGGTCCCATAACGCAAGACTTCTTGTGTAGACACGGAGGTGAGAGGTTTCGACAATTTTTATTTCCACAGTTACTTGAAAAAATTGCCTTTTGGCTCACAGTTGCATATAATTTTAAGAACAAGCTGACAAAACTGGGAGTTTGTGAAAAATAAGGGAATATTGTACTTACAGACTCCTGGACATTGAAATTCTGATGAGTAGTTTTTGACAAAATCTGTAATTTGAATTACAGCTATGTGATATGTGGTTCCAAATTAATCATTCATTTTCATTGTTGATTCTGATGTGAATCCTTCAAATGCTTTAAATCTTATTTAATTCAGATAAATTGATTTAAATCAGATAAATCATGATTTTTATAGAAAAAATCACTTGATTTAAATCATTGCAATCCTGATATGCTGTGTTATGCTAGAGATCTGTAACTTACTTTTAACCATCTTTTTTTTTCAGGTGTTCATCCAATGAAATGGCCGATTGTGGGCAACTTAGTGGAAGAGATGCCCCAACCCTTGTGGGACTTCTTACATCACAGGTAATCTCTTTATGCTAATATTTATGGAGTCAGGTTGGACACTGGTTCGCGATATACATTTCGTACCAGTTCTTCTGTCGTTTTGAAATACAAGTTCAGTTCAATCCAATTCTATACTCATCTTACTCATTCTCAGTTACTTTTCTCAAGAGTCTTGGCATCGTGGCCGAAAGGAATACTTAAGTTCTAGGCCTTGTGTGGAGAGTTTATTTCATGTTAATCCTGATTTTTGTCGAATGAGATTTTGTTTTTAAAGTCCATAAATACAATGCCATACTTTGGATAGGATTTTAAAAATTTTAGTCTAAGATCTTGCTGCACTGGTACTCCAAAGTCATTCGAGAGTAGGCCTACTTAATTCACGATTCTGTCTTTTCAGGTTCGGAGGTGGCCCAGCAGTGAATCACCTGTCTCAATGCACGACATGTCAGCAAGAAATTGAACATTTGAAAAACAGACAGAAAGTCGAGATGGATACTTTCATCCAGGTTAGTCAAAGATGCTAGTATAGAAAGATTATCCCATGGCTTGGCATGTAATTGTCACCCTTGACCAGTGTTTTGTCTAGGCTGAGTCTCTGCCACAGACTCTGTTTTGACAATTTCAGGGAAATGTATGTGCAGGGTAAGTTTCCTCGAGTCAGATAGCTGGATTCTAGACACTTTAAAAGTGATGTCTTGTTTGGTCTATGGGTTGTAGATCATCAACCAGGGCCCCAAATTAAACTTTTTCTTTAACTTTAATAGAAAACATAAGTTGGAATGGCAAGAACACGAAATACTAGGTGAATTCTATGAAAGAGAAAAAGGAAGGGTGTATCCTTGAGTCGGACAGCTATGTCTCCAAAACAAGACATTAAATATACAGCTGCAAAAGAACTTTTCATTCCATTGAAGCATATAATAGAGCACAAAATTGTTTGACTTCCTTCCAACTAGGCCCTATGTGCTTTACAGATTGAAGTTATAAAAAGAAAATCAATACAAAAAGCCAGCAAAGGATCCTTTAATATGACAAAATTTCTCTAAAAGACGCAATTTTATGACAAAAAGATTGAATAGAACAGTGGGGTTTTTACTGTATCTTCAGAGCAATGAAAAACACACTTTAAGTTGTTTAAATCATCCTGGTACTTTGTGGATAGTTAAAGGACGTCTTAGGCTGCTTATTGGTACCAAATATATTGGTTGACAAGCTCTCCATTAGCTAATTCTGTCCCAATAAATGTGTCGGACTCAAGGTTACCCTCCCTTAGTGTCAGACTCAAGGAAACTTACCCTAATCCTGCTCAAGTCCCAAGCCATTGGATAACCTACAAGTAACCTGTGTATGCACGTATTTAAAGTCAGACTATTGTCAGAAAAATGATGCTGTTTTCTGCAGCAGATCTCCTGTATGGATAGAATAGAAGTGAATCACTATGGATGGTTTGCATAATTTTTCTTATTCCTATCAGTTGATGAATTACAATTTCAACTTTACAGTACCGTTTGATACCTGCTTTTATATTTACTGTTTATATATTTACATTATCATTGTATTTCTAGTGTTTAGAGCTCAGTGGATTTTACGCTTAAAAAATAAATTTATTATTATTATTACCTGTTTTGATGAAGCCCAAAAACCAGCAAATTTGTCACATGTGCAGGTCACATAACAGCCTGAGTAACTGGCCTTTATGAGGTCTCTATCTTTTATTAGTCTTAACAATGGTTTAGGCTGGGCTACCCATCCAGTGACGTCATTAGGTGGCTACCCAGTTTTTGTTATCTTTAGGTGAGAATTATGGCAAAATCAATTATCATGAACTATTGCACACATAAATATCTATGTATTTTGAGTCGGGACCAAACCCTGAACCTTAGAGGCGGACTTGAACAATATACGCCTTAGTCCGAGTTGTAACAGTAACATCTTAGTCCGAGTTGTAACAGTAGCGTCTTAGTCCGAGTTGTAACAGTAACGTCTTAGTCCGAGTTGTAACAGTAACTTCTTACTGTTCTTCAGCTCAACAATGAATTCCAAAACGAAGAGAACCCGAGCAGCATTTACGCCATAAGCATGGCCTGGTTTAAGGAGTGGGAGAATTTCGTACGGGGCAGGACCGACCGTAAGTTGTGAAGATAAACTAAAACACCACCCTACTGTATTATTAGTACGATTAATTCTATGTTCTCACTTTGTCAGAATCCTGTGTGCGAGCTGGCATAGCTCAGTCATACATAATTATAGAGGTTTGCGTGTTTTATCAACCCACCATGTATTCATATAGGAAACCTCAGGGTTGGCAAAAAGGCAGCCGTAAACTGTTTTAGGCACGGCGTCTGCCTTAAACTGCCCTAAAGTGCTGAAAACCGCCTTTTACTGCCTTAAATGCCTTTTACTCCAAATTGGCCATACTTTGGTCAGTTCAAAAACCCAAAAGTAGGAAAATATGCCTTGTAATGATGGAAATGTAGATTATATGTCAATAGAAATTCTATCGATCAACACTGCATGTAAGTTTTGCAACAATTAAGAAGTAGGAATATATTAAATTTTTGGTTAAATCTACACAATGTCAAGCAAAATATTTATTTGGGATTTTGAACTAATTTTGAGGTTTAAGGCAGTCTACGGCAGAAAAAATCAAATCAACAGAACTGATGAAGGAGCTTGGATGAGTTCTGAAAGCTTTTCAACACTTAATTTCGTTGTGAGTAAACGTTTAAAATGCACAAATTAAATATGTTTTGTGGCAGTTATTTTTCCACAAACTAAAGGAATACATGTTTTCTGACCTTTCATGGCGCCAATCAAAATTCCTATGTGGCGTTCTCTTGCTAATGTTTGTAAAATCTGCATAAGTGCATGCTGGATGGTTTATTTATGTGATGAAAAGTGAGCTAAAGCCTTCTTTTTCATGTAAACATTTTTTGGTGCAGTGTTTGGTGGATTTCCTTGAGGTGCTGAAAAATTGTTAAGGTAGATGAATCCACAGAGGTAACCTCTATGAAAACATTGACGCTCAATGAAAAGAGCGACCTCAATATTTTTAGCAAATGGTCCTGACTGAGCAGTGCCAGATCACAGCAAGTCTCCGAGGAAGTGAGAATGTTAATTCTGTGTATGGTTATGTTGTTATGTTGTGATTTAGATGTGATGTTGCCTGTTCAATTTTGTTTTTGAGTATGTTGAGTTTGCGTTACTGTGTAATTGTGATGTGTATACTGTATATTAACCCTTTCGGAGACCATTCCAAAAAACTACCATGTTACTTTATAGATAATTGGTGTGTCATATTTCGCACAAGTTGTAGAGCGGCCGTTCCCTAATAAATGGCTCAGGTACTCGGCCATCTCTTCTGCAAGTTCTAGGTTAAATTCCAACCTTAGAAAATGAAATTCATAGTGAATTGAGAATCAGTGTCTTGATTCCTTTTAGATATATTTTTGTACGAGCCCCCTTAGTTAAGACCCACAGTCATTGTAGTATGGGAGTATACATAAAAGCACCCATATTCTAAGCTACAACACGTCATCCCTATAGTATGGCAGCCTTAAAAGTGTATATAAATACTAAAATTGAGATATTCAACTCATTTAAAAGGTGGGCAGTTATGGCCGAGCAGAGAGAGAGAGCCTTTTTGGCCTCACCGGTGTTTTGCCTGGCGACCAATCAGATGGGGAGGAATAACGTCAACCAAATACTTCCAAAGAAGAACACGAACTCTTTATGCAAACGTTAGTTTCGTTCCAATTCATAGATCATATAGATAGGATGATGGCATTAAAGAGTCTCCACATTGTCAGTTCATAGATATTCTCAATCTAGCTTGTCTATCCAAAATTTAGGTCTTGAAAATCATTCTTGAAAGCCATTCTGTAAATCACAGGGGTTTCCGATATTAATCAACTAAATTTAACAATGAAGGCTTAATCCTGACTTTTGGAATTCCATATCTTGTGTTCAGTACATTGCACAAAGGTCTTAGATTTAACAGTGACCAAGATAGCTGAAGAAGCCCTTGAGAGATGGGTACCGTAAAACGGGGTAAAGTTGGCAATGCGAGGTAAAGTTGGCATGCTATTTTGACCCACTAAATGGCAGGAAAGCCAACCCACTAAATGGCAGAAAAGCCAACTTTTAATCCCTGACCTTTATGGCAACTTTACCAAAGATACCTGTGTCAGTGAGGAAAGTTGGCATTTCTTTCATTAAGTGGCTCAAAATAGCGTGCCAACTTTACCCCGGATTGTCAACTTTACCCCATTCTACGGTAAAAGCTTTGGTGAGTTAGAACTAAGACCTTTGTACTATGAACTGTACACATTATTTACTAAATTTCATGTAGAAGTTCGTAATTCTGTCCTCAAAATATTTCCTTTTGATGTTTTGATTAACAGATTTATTTCTAATTAATTTATTTTTATGAGTGTAGCATGACAATGTTGTTTACATGAAAGAGTTTTCAATTTAAGTTTTATTGGTATATTTGAATTATTTATTGTTTTAGTGCATTGTACAGTGTTTTTGAGATGTGATGAATAATTTAATATTTATACTTGCAATATGGACTTAAAGGAGATTATATGAGTCTGTTATTGTTTGTGTCAAATTGTGTGACGGACAAACTCTTTATGTCTTATTTTGCCACAATAATAATATGTTGAATTATATTTTCACCAAGTCATTTGCAGATATAAGCTCATTGTATAAAACTAAATTTCCACCAAATTCCTCGTGTTATGTAGATGTGACATATTGTGACTTGTGATAACATGAGTAATGTCCGTCTGCAGAAATGTGAAAATGATTGTAGGGCAGGACTAGTAATATGATATCTGTATTTCTTTGGCTTGTCAATAGTCTATGGCAGGGTAATCTGGGCCTATGTTGGACGACAGTTTTGATCATCCTTCACCTCATTGTTGTGTCGCCCTCCTGTCAAATACAGGACATAAAGCCCCATTCATCCATCCATCCTAATTGCTGTATCCTCCTGTTCTATTTGGCTTAATAAGTGCATAAATACAGGACGTAAAGCCCCATTCATCCATCGATCCATCCTAATTGCTGTGTCCTTCACCTGTTCTAATTGACCTAACAAGTAAATAAATACAGAGCGTAAAACCCCAATCATCTATCTACAACTGTCTTCTGCCCTGAATTAGAAATCTATTGTGACTTTGATACAGACACAGTACCTATGGCCTACCTAGTGCATAAATTCAGGACATATCGCCTCAATCATCTATTTACAACTGTCTTCTGCCCTGAATTAGAAATCTAATGCGACTTTGATACAGACACAGTACCTATGGCCTACCAAGTTCATAAATACAGGACGTAAAGCCCCAAACATCTATCTACAACTGTCTTTTGCACTAAATTAGTAATGTTTTTTGAGCTTGATACAAATACAGTGCCATTACCTCACCTTACTGATCTTTTGTTGATCTTTTTCGATCTTTTTTCGATCTTTTTCCAGAAGCCCCGAGTGAAATCGACAACACGAAAATCATGACGATCAAGGGAGGACACCAGACGGTAAAGATGAACGCCGACTACGGCCAACTCTCGGACTCCATGTGGAAGTTCCTAGTCAATATTTACGGAGGGGGTCCCGAGCTGAATCTGAAATCTCCGCCCTCAGGAGTGTCCCAAAGTAACGTGTATGACCAGAAAGGATGCGATGGGATGGATAGTTCCGTTAAAGTTTGAATGAGGATGTAAAAAGAAAGAAAGGTGGACTGTAGAGTTGAGGTGTTCAGAACCTGATTTGATAAGTTGAAATAAGGGAATTAAGTGTGCAATGCACGAAATGAAAAAATGATTACCGTGTAGGAGATTCATAAGATGGTGATAAATTAGAAAGACTACGAGAAAATAGAGTGGCCCAGGAGAAAACAGACATCATGTTGGGAATTTGTTTCGAGGTCCATTTCGACCTCATTGAGTAAAGATTTGGAAGATAAAAAAAAAAAAGTCTTGGAAGAGGCCATGAATTTCGGCCATACTATTTTCTGGGAACCTCGATTTGAAATTGGAACTGTTTTAGGATGTGATGTGAAAAGATTGAAAGTATTATTTATGATTGTTACGTGTTTGCTGAGTTTAGTGTGAAGGCATCAGAATCTGTATCTGGTACAAAATGGACCAAATTGTGGATAGGTGATTTGCAAGAAGATGTAAAAATGATGTTAGGAACTTGGTGAAGATTGTAAATAGGTGTGTATACATTGAAGAGCTTTTAAAAAACCAGCACAAGAGAAAAAAAACTATTCAATGACATTGGAGTTTGACATGGAGTAGGCCTGAAGTGCAAGTTCTAGTGATATGTTGTGGTCAAAAGGCAGAATTGGTAAATTTTGTGGTTGATAATATTATATCGTCAGGTCTGACGTTTCTCTATTCCTGCTTCTAAATAGCCCAACAAGGTGCTGATGAGACGTAAAGGCCCTCTATTCCTGCTTGCCATTGCTTGGAGATAATGCGTACAGGAGTAATTAAATATAGGGAATGCCTGATTGTCATGATTTTAAGATATTGCATAACTTTCCACCTGAGGTGTGAGAGTGAAAATTGACAAAAAATGAAAATTGCAAGCTTAGATGCATGGATATAGCTCATATGACCTGTTAAGATATATGATGTCTCAAATTGAGGTGAAAAAGAGACAGTATTTTATGGTTGAAAGTCAGATTATTTGATGGCACAATTGGTAAAGATCACTGCTTAACCAAAATGGATGTTATGGGTTTAAATCCCAAGCTAGGAACAATTATTTTATTGATTGTGTTTGCATCCAGCGATGACATAACACTTAAAAGCACAGCAGAATGGAGATCAATACATTACCTAGAGTAAATGTTTAAACTGAATCTATCATAATAGGAGATCCCTCAATTGTGGTGTCTGTGCTTGGCAAGTACATGTAAAAGATTTGATAGGGACTTGCTAGAGCATGTTTAAAGGGCTGCACTTAGCCACTGACCTTGTGAAATGGTTATTGCCGTAATCATTGTTGAATCACTCAATTGTCCATATAATCGATGTAATTAAAAGTATTTTTCACGATGATACTGTACTACTATTTTACAGCTGTATATTATAAAAGAAAACTGCGATGATTGTACAATATTATTATTTAATATTGTGAAGGATGAATACATTATTCTACACAGGGAAAATTAATAAATAGAAAATGCATATAAATTTGTGTTCTGTGGGCAACATCGTTTTGGTGAGGATGGCGACTTGGTGATAGCTGGTAGGTCTAAAAATTTTAATTTAAAAAGCTAAAAAAGGAAGAATAGAAAAAAATCGCATCAAGATGCTGTCATTAAATTCTGTAACCCACTATATTTCCTCTCAATTGAGGAGAACCTAGTGTTCATTGATCAAGATTGAATAGTAAGCAATTACAATATTTATTGGTCATATTATGGCCCCATATTAAACTTTCCTCTCTAAACCAGTGTATGGGAGACAACAGCTCCTAATAACTTTAAATTCTGTTGAAAAAAGTTTTTCACAAAATAGGGGATAGTTCTCTGATGAAACTTCATTGACAGGGACTATCCATGATGTATTATACACAACATACTGTCATGTGTCGTACATGTTATAACTTATTTATTTATAGGTTCCAGTCATGCCTTTACAATGTTTACTATGTTAACAGTGTAGAGTACGCATAGATTTAAGATAATATTCTGTGCATTGCTTTTCAAGTGATACCTCGTTATAGATGTCTCATTGTTTGCACATGGAACTTACCTTTTAAAATATTATTATTATTTATGGTAATTTATGCGTAAATAAGCTTTGCAGTCCTGACTACAATTTAGCTTATTACTGTTTCCCGAGATTGCTGAGGAGTCTCGTATAGACAGATGAAATTTTATACCCTTATCATTGTTATCAGCTATTATCAAACTGTCAATTTGCACGTCATTGTTATGTATTTATTAACAGATTGTTATGTATAATGATATTATTTATATATATATGGAATTCAATTGTAAATGTCTTGTAAATTTTCCAATTTGCCAGTTTGCTTGCACGTAAAAATATCTAACGTAGGTCATACAACGCTCTGATCTCCGTAATTAAATCTTTATTGTGACCTGAAATGATGTTGTATTCTTATATTCATTGAGTAGAGTAGGAGAGTTAGCTCCGGTGGTAGATTCTGGGCTTCCAATCATGGGTACTGGGTTCACCAATGTTGGACAGCAGTTTCAATCATCGTTTACCCCAATTTCTGTGTCCTTCCCTTGTCCCAATTAAGCTACTGAGTGCATAAATGGAGGATGTAAGGCTCCACTCGCCATAGTCTCCCATTCATATTTGTGTTAACTTTGATATTATTTTTTGCTATCCTAGGGGAGAGGGTTAGCTCAGTAGTAGCATGCTGGGCTGCCAATCGCTGGGTCCAGGGTTAGAGTCCAGCACTTGCTGAGTCACCTGGGCCTATGTTGGATGGCTGTTTCAGTCATCCTTCACCTCATTGCCGCGCTCTCCTCCTGTCCTAATTAGCCTCCTAAGTGCATCAGTAGAGGACGTAAAGCTCTAATCATCCTTCATTAATACTATCATATCTGGTGTTTTGACTCCCTATTGATTTGTTTATGTATAATTTTGATTTCTGTAATGGAAATACATTATCCATTCGGCTGTTAGATCATGTTAATAATTAATCGGGAAATTGTGCATGAAAGATGACCTTTCAATGTCTACCAGTGCCCCGTTCCCCTTTGAAGAGCTTTGAGCATTATTGAAGAGAGATCAAAGTTTTACTGTTTCAGTTTATCCTTGAGCAGTCTAAATTCTTGTGAAATGTCAGCTATGGCCTCAAGGTACTTACAAATGCATACAAATCTGTCGTATTTATTTCGATACATCAATCATTTCGTGCAATTTCATGGCATTTCATGGCCTCAAGTGGTGATACATCCTTCTTGGCTCAGTGGATGCATTGCAAGTGAAAGATCACGTCAAAAAGTATTGATATTACATTTGAATGATTATTTGGTAATTAATTATTAAAAAGTCAGGACGCTCTGGAGCTCTTTGGCTTGTGATTCTCATCAAAGTATTGGGCGTACAATTATAAATTTCAGAATTTACAAGTGATAAAAGAGGATTTTTCCCGCGAAAAGTTGTTAGGCATGTTTCAGAAGTGCATGATATCCGTTTGATTGTTGCTTGGAAGTGTTTGGTTCAGTCTTGTCAGCGAGGTCTCCGTTAGAAACAAAAGAATTTGTCAGGGTTGCCACTGGTCAGTGAAAAGTTAGGGAAATTCAGGTTCAGGGCAAAGTCTGGGAAATTTCTAATCAGTCCCGGGAAATGCGCTATTTTGTGAAAAGTCAAGGAAACCTGATCGGACGTCATAGGGAAATTTTACACAAAAACTACTACTGGGATGGCGATAGTTGCGTAAAAATAATGATGTAGACATATGCGATTTGCTTGTCTAACCTGTTTGATGGATTGGTGGTGAATGACCATAAAATCTGTGCATTTAAAATTGGAGGCGTAATCTTTCATTATCTTTTTGTTTTAGATCGCAACATAATGTACAAAAAACGTGAATCACAATCAAAATGTTCGTGTGAGAGCCTTTTTGGTCATCATGGAAAGTCTGGAGTTGGGGGGCAAGTTGGGGTTGGTGGGGGTGTGATTTTGAAATCCTAAATCTGTGGCATCCCCGACTTGTTGCTGGGTTTTACTCCTTTGTGTATCTCACTGACGAAAAAGTCGAGACTTCGGCTTGTGATTATCATTCAATTTGAGAAAAGGTTTATTTTCTCGTCTTCAGCCTGTCGTATCTTGTGGGGCTTCCACCTCTTCACATTATCTAGTTGAGGAAGCAGGAATATTTCCTCATCAATATGTTATGCACCAAGAAATGCAATCGGTGGAAAATATGTTGAAAAGTAGCTTCCGAGTTTGTTCTGCTTCGACATAGTTTGGAAGCTGGCATTAATCCAATGGAAAGTTTGACTCTTTTGGCCTGTTGGGTACTCCATGCAATTGAATTGCATGAATCAATGAAGAACACTCTGGCTAGTTGGGAAAAATTGCAACAGCATAAAGGCTTTATTCATTGGATATTTAAAAAGTCATAAATTTACATAAATTTTGCATCTAGTATATCTGAAGAGGCCTCATTCAAGCATTCTGTTCTCTGTTGTCTGGTTGGTCACAAGATAATTTCAAGAAAATACAGGGGGACTACTTTTTTCTCTGGATTATGAGGATTTGACAATGAATGCATGTTTTTGTCTTAAAAAGGGTTTGAAAAATCATGTTTTAGTAGGAATTTGATTTAAATGAATTGCAGGGTGCCCACTCCTCCTATATTTCCTATAATTCCTATATTTTTTAAGGCCTCCTATAATTTCCTATATTTTTTATAAATTCCTATATTTTTCACGTTTTCAAGATATTTCGCACGTATATGCACATTTTTGTCTGCGTTATATAGTTTGAGGGTCTTTTTCCCCTAAATGTATGAATTTTTTAACGCGTTTTTGTACGCGACACAAAGTTTTTGGCTTTTTGTGGAAGCGATGCAACGATTTGCCGATGGTTTTGTTGTCAAATTTTTCCTATATTGTCTTATTAAAATAGGCGAAAACCTCCTATAATTTCCTATATTTTACGGTAAAAAATTCCTATAATATTTTGTGAAATGTTCGGTGGGCACCCTGGAATTGCTAGTAGCTGGAGATGGGCAGTAATTATGGAATGTGCTGTATATTCAAGTAATAAGGTATGCAGGATGTACAGATTAGCTGCCATTGATTTTAAGGTCGCAAATGGTAAGTTGCTGTCCGGCAGTGTTGACGGTTGAAGATAGAGACACTTCGCTTCCCCTTGGGACTGTCATTCCACTTGCACAGCTGAAAGAAGTAAAATTAGATATTATTGAATGTCTTAATGCTTCATTTGAAGGTATTTTAGCTTCTATGAGTGCCTGTTGCAGGCTTGGTAACAAGCTTCGATTCATTGAAAAGTCAAGGTTATAGGCAAGTCGCGTGATTTCACAGGAAATCAAGTTTGTATTGCACTTTGGATGGAAGGACTTCGTTCTGCACAATAGAAGTGCAATTAGTTCCTTACACATCACCACATATAAGTGCAATTAGGTCTATTTGAACTGCAACGTAGAAGTACAATTGGTTCTCTAGAAAAATATGACTTATGAGTGCAATTCGGCCACTATAAATTGCAATGTTTTGGCGCAATTAGTCCTTTGGAAAATATAACTATCAGTGCAAATAGTCCGTTAAGAATTGGGACATATCTAAGACTAAGTACAGTCAATCCTTTGGAAATGCAACATTAATTGCAATTAACCCATGACATACAAGTGCAATTTGTACTCTATAAATTGCCACCTTTAAGTGCAATTAGTTCATTTAGACTTGCAATAGATACGTGCAATTAATTGGAATTGTCGCATATAAGTGCAAGTATTTTAAAAATGGACACATTTTAGTGCAATTAGTCTTTTAAGTACTGCAATAGATGAGTGAAATTCAATTGGTCCTCCAGATAATGGAACATTGACATGAAGCCCACTGTTCTGATTATCTAACCCCGGGGGGGGGGGGGGTACTCACTATGAAAGGGTGTATATAGAGGCGCCGCTAGATGGTTTATGTTTTTTGGTCTTCCAGGATTAAAATGGTATTGGTTTTTTAGGAATTGGGATTAATTTAGTTCCCTTTTTCGAAACCAATGTGTTAGGTATCGTTAGAATGGGCTTGAAAAGACAATTGCAATGTTATAAAAATCATAAAGATTAATGGTTGCAAATGTTGTTGAATAGATTTCAGTGATTAGGATAATGTTCTTTAAGTCGGACACTTAGAAGGTGACACCTTGAGTCGGACACTTTTTGTTTGGCTAAATTGGCTATTTGGGAGCATGTGTACCTATATATTTGGTACCAATGTATAGCTTAAGACTTCCTTTATCTACGCGAAAAGTATCAACATGATGTATGATGTTAGAACTTTAAGTATGTTTTTCATGGCTATAAAGATGGGGTAAAAATGCGTTTTTCTGCTAATGTTTTGTCAGAAATTTGTGAATTTTAGTAGAATATCGGCCTGTTTCAATTATCTGTAGCTGGCCTATAATATTGAACTGACTTCAGTTTCTTTGTCATTCAGTTAGGAGTAAGATTAAACTATTCTGTGCCCTAATATGGGGTTTTTTTCTTTGATGCCATGGTTTTAGAACACAACTGTCCGACTCAAAGATACCCTTTTCCCTTTTTTATTTCAGAAATTTTGCCATTAATTTAATTCCTGTACTGTGCAAATTGTCAATTTTCTGTTAGATTTAGTAAAAACGTTTTAAATTTGAGGCCCTGGTTGACAATCAATAACCCTCAGGCCAAGCAAGTTATCCCTTTTTTAAAATGTACACAATATTTGTGTCTGACTCAAAGAACGTTACCCTATCAAGGAAATGTGTTTACCTGAAATTGAGTCCATTCTGGATGGGCACGGGTCCTTTGATCCAGTGGCTGCAGACTCGGCTGTTGAGGCTCACGTTGTCATTCACAGCGATTCGTAGATTGGGCAGGGCGGCATCTCCTGAAAAATGAGATAAAACATGATTATCTAGAAAGTAAACCTTGCGCAATGTCCTCAACAAAGTTTAAGCCACATTGTCTCCGTATTTACTGTATTTAGAAGTTGCTAAAAGGAAACATTGCATAAGTGACCTATTTTCTCTCCAGAAGAAGTTCACCAGCTCAGTCAGAGCATAGTACCTTTGAATATCCTAGTGACAAGTAAGGCTGTGCTACATGTGACTTACCGAAGACATATACGCTGTTGATGTCATAGATGGCATCCAGGGTGACGGTCAGTTCGGGTGTGAAGTGGAATCCGGTTTTTGAGCAAGATGACGTGTTGCCGTCCACTGCCAGGTCACTTGACTGGGAGTTCCAGGTGGTAGTCTGTGTTGTCTGTGTCACTGTCTGTGCTCCTGCGGTCCACAGGGTGCAAAAGAAAAAAATTGTAATTATTTGTGTAACAAGAAAATCTTTTTGAAAAAAAAGATATATGCTGGCTATAGCGATTACGATTTCAAAATTTACAATAAGTGTATGTTTTGCCAAAAGAATTTTAAAATATGGTATAAGAGAAACTACAGATGAACCCATGATATGGTATAAGAAGCTATAAGAGGAATTATAGATGAACCCATGATGAAAGATCTATCTATCTATCTGTCTATCTCTCACCCTCTCTATCTCTTCATCCCAAGGGGTCATGCGATACTCCGGAGACACCAACTATACTTTTTCTATGGCTCTCACTAACTAGGTCTGGAACACACATATATCATGGGTTCATCTATAAATCCTCTTATAGCTTCTCATACCTGCTCTGCTGATCTACACTAACTTGTGTATTGTATTCACTGTTAATTTTATTCCTATGACAGTTTAGCTGGAGTTGGCAAGTTCATATTGGGGAGCATAGGTTCAATTTGACTCACTATTAATTAGTAAGTCACTATATATGACTGTCAATCCCTGACTATTAATCAGGCATCCCTTACTGTTGTTCATCAGTTAGTCACTACCTGTTAGTCATTAAGTCTGTTGTTTTGGTAGTTACTATTTGTTAGTCACTAACTATGTTATTTAGTCAAAAACTGTTAGTCAGTCAAAAACTGTTAGTCAGTCAAAATCTGTTAGTGAGAAAGTGTTATTTAGTCAAAACTGTTAGTCAGTCAAAACTGTTAATTAGTCAAAAGCCGTTAGTCAGTCAAAGACTGCTAGTCAGTCAAAACTGTTAGTTAGTCTAAACTGTTAGTAGTCAAAAACTGTCTGTAAGTCAAAATGGTTAGTCAAAACTATTAGTAGTCTAAAAAATGTTATTCAATCAAAAACTGTTAGTCAAAAACTGTTAGTTAGTCAAACTATTTGTAGTCAAAAACTGTTAGTAGTCAAAAACTGTAAGTCAAAATGGTTAGTTAGTCAAAAACTGTTAGTAGTAAAAAACTGTTTGTCAGTCAAAAACTGTTATTTAGTCAAAAACTATTAGTTAGTCAAAAACTATTTGTAGTCAAAACTGGTGGTAGTCAAAAACTAAGTCAAAAATGGTTAATTAGTCAAAAACTGTTAGTTAGTGAAAAACTGTTAGTTAGTCAAAAACTGTTAGTTAGTTTAAACACTGTCAGTCAGAAACTTTTAGTTAGTGAAAACTGTTAGTCAAAAACTGTTAATTAGTAACTAATTGTCACTAACTGTTGGTCACTAACTGTTAGTCACTAACTGTTAGTCAGTCACCAACTGTTGGTCAGTCACCAAATGTTAGTCAGTCACCAATCACTAACTGTTAGTTGGTCACTAACTGTTAGTTGGTCACTAACTGTTAGTTGGTCACTAACTGTTAGTCAGTCATTAACTGTTAGTCAGTCATGTAAGTCAGCTAGTAACTGTTAGTCCCTGACTGTCAGTCATTTTGTCCCTAACTGTTGTTTATCAGTTGGTCACTACTGTTAGTAAGCCACTGTTGTTAGTCACTTACTGTTAGTAAGCACTAACTGTTGTTGATTCAGTAACTGTCTGTTAGTCTTTAACTGCCAGTTAGTCAGTAACTGTAAGTCACTAACAGACTAACAGTCTGTTAATCATCCCAAGGATGTGCCACCCAGAAATTGGACCTATAAATAGAACAAACTGCTCTTATTACTATTCACCCCCAATTGTTACAACTCACCCCCAATTATTTCAGGTCCTGCAACAATTGTATCTGCACCAATTGGTCGATTAGTGAGTGGCAGGTGTACTTTTACATCAATGCAACAATATTAAGTATTTGTGATCATAAGATATTTTGTAATGCTCTAGCTAATATTACTAAATGGTGGGGACCAAACCTGTTGACACTTTTCCGTATGGGGCAACCAGTATAGTATGCTGGCTGCATAGCCAATACTGTACTATAACAAATCTTGTCCTAAAGTTCAAGAAGCCAGCATAAAAAAAAAGTTAAATTATTAAATAGATGAATATGGTAACTTGGTAAGACCAGCTCTCTACACTCTAAAAAATGTCAGGACAAAATTGGTTTTTTAGATTCAAAATAGTTTTTTGAAAAACCAAATTTCAATGCATTGAAATTTGGTTTTTCAAAAAACCCCATTTTGAATCTAAAAAACCAATTTTGTCTGAATTTTTTTAGAGTGTAAGCCAAGTTCTGGGTGGTCATATGGATCTGTTGATGGGGTGGGAGAGAGTCCTCAAAATGTTAAATGTATTTTTGAGGGATTTTTAGGCTTAATTCAAGTTATTTGTCCTGCACTGACACTGATGTAAGCACTGATGAGGGTAGTTGAGGGAAAGCAAGGTTTAGTTCAGGGTAGCGCAGTGTAGGCGAGTTTAGTTGATGGAAGCCAAGTTATAGTTGAGGGAAGCCGAGTCTGGTTGAGGGAAGCCAAATGTGGTTGAGGGAAGCCGAGTTTAGTTGTATTGAGGGAAGCCGAGTTTAGTTGATGGAAGCCAAGTTTAGTTGTCGGAAGTCGAGTTTAGTTGAGGGAATTAGAGGCTAGGCATTAGTAGGTAAGGGCAGATGCGGTTAGTTGAGGGTAGCTACTCTTTGTTCAAAGGGGTAGTGTTCAGGTAAAAGGGGTTCAGTTGGAGTACTTCATTTATGAGATTGAGCAGGTGTGGGGGGAGGGGGCATATCCTGCCATAGGGCCTTCTTTAGTTTTATAGAGACCGGCGTCAGGTCTCTGCGTGAAGCGCAGAGACCAGAGGTCTTAATATGGTAGGAGACAGAGCTGTAGAGCTGTACTCACACAGGGATATACTAGGCACATCTTGAGGATGCGGCAAGCTGTCAAAAAGTGGCACCGTGATTGTGACGTCATTACTGAATGAGACACAATTGTGGTGACGTCACAGCAGAGACTGCATAGGTGACGTCACTCTAAGCTGTAAATAAACCAGTGCGCTGTGCTACAGTTCATGACGCCACCTAACCAGCAAGCTGCAGCAGCTGGCTATAAGCTACCCCCGCTGGATTGTCCTATGCACACAAGCCGGCCACAGAATTAGAAAATAATAATAATGGAGACCGTCAGGTCTCTGCGCGAAGCGCAGAGACCAGGGGTCTTCAAATGGTAGGAAACAGAGCTACTCACACAGGGATATACTAGGCAACTCTCGAGGATGCGGCACGCTGTCAAAAAGTGGCACCGTGATTATGACGTCATGTCTAATAAGTACACAATAGTGATGACGTCACAACAAAGTTTGCAAGAGATGACGTCATGACTTTATTGATACTATAACAAAACAACCCAAGTCAGGGTCACTGAGTAACAATATCACGAGCTGTTGTGTGAATTAATATCACTCGAGCCCGCAGGGCGAGAGTGATATTAATTCACACAACAGCGAGTGATATTGTACGAAGTGCCCTGACGCGTGGTTGTTTTGTTTATCACCTGGTTTTACCTCAAATTTTCAATTATAAAGAGGGACTATTTTCTGCCATTACAAAAATGTGACGTCACCATGGAGCAACAATGGAGGTGACGTCACAATCCTATTGTTTTGGCCATTGCTTGGTTTGTGACATCATCAGGCATCTGAAATGCCGGTGATGTCATAACCATTGTTAAAAAATATCGCCCTTGAAGGGTGGTATTTTTTACAATATCATAGGCCCTGATATTTTGACTCTGAAGAGTGATATTCACAGCCAACCAGGTGATAATATCAATAAACCAAGAGTGCTGCAGTTCATGAGGCCACCACGCAGGTCTGCAGATCTCCAAAGGGAGTGCTTGTATTTTGTTTTTTTAAATAAATAATATCCTGCCCAGTATTAGTGAAATAAAGATTCATTCTGAGCACTAAAAAATAATAATTTTCACATGCAGATCTATGACACATATATTTTGAATAATAAACAGAGAAAAATCAATTATGTTGCATGACAAAATTATTAGGAAAAAATATTCAGTATATCTATTAAATAAGACAGTTCAAAGGATTGTAGATTATTTTTGAAAAACACAAATTCTGTAGAGTAGCGCGGGGCATGCAGCCCATAGAAATACATAGAACGGACATGAGGCTGTATGAAGCCACCTCAAGATGAGGTCACCAAATCCACCATATTGGAACTGCCCTGAGACATGAAGTCACAATGGACTAATTATGATGTGACATCATGCCATTGTTATAAGTGACATCACTGTTATTGATGACGTCACGATACCATTGTTTCACGATACAGGGCAGTTCCAAGATGGTGGATTTGGTTGCTTCATCTGCCAGAGCCTCATGTCCGTTCTATGTATTTCTATGATGCAGCCCCCCTTAACTTCGAGGAGCGATTTGACCTACTTTTTGTGGTCGATTATTTGAATGCTTATGCTGTCAGGAAGGGATCACTTAACTCTACTTATAACTAGTGAAATGAGTGTCTACCAATTTTAATAAAGGAGTTACGGCCCTTTTTGTAAAAAAATTAAAATGGCCTTCTTACCCCACCCATCGGGCAAGAAGCCCCCCTATTATAATCCTATGGAAATTTTTTTTGCGAGCGCATTCAGCTTGAAAGTTATTTCTTGGGTTCTTCTATCATTTTTAAGGCATTCTGTTCACTTTTTCTGAATTTCAGAATTTTTCTGTTCATACATTTATTCTTTAATATTTTTGCCCTTTTTCAATTTCGGCCAAATTTTTTTCTATTTCAATTAGCTATTCTATCAAGATATAAGGTAAAGTATACATTATTAAATGGTTCCTGAAGCAGCTTCGAGGCCTCAGTGAAGGGGGCCCCATGCCCCATACCATGTGGGGCCTCTCGCCCCAAACCGACATATTTTCATTTTACCTATATATTTTGAGCTAAAATGCAAAAAACATGATCCAAATCATATTTATGTGATGGTCATAAAGTGAAGCAATGCAGATATCCATTATACTTTTAAAAATTTCCAAAGTTATTTCTGACAACCACTTTCAAAGAATTAATCAAAGTTACAAAAACCATGCACCTTTTTTTGTTTCTTTAATTACGACTATGGTTTGGTGCTGAATGCCTCGAAAATTTGTGACGTCACCTAAGAAGCCTCTAGCTTCAATCCTTTCAATAAGAAAAAAGCACCAAAAATATAAGTTTAGAAATAACCCTGGGGGGGCTTCTCACCTAACCCGGGCTTCTTGCCCCGACCCACTCTACTTGATTAAATTTACAATGGGCTATTAAATTTTGCTGTTGATAATATTAGTCCTGACGGTCTCACTATGCTTCGGCATTATCATATTATTTTATATTTAAGTGGACCTATCTTTTAAATGAGACTCTTCAAGAGGCTATAACAGAGAATATACATTGGAATAAATTATTTTTGACAACACAAAGTTTGATAATTTACATTGTCATTAGGCTTTTAAAATTTGCTCTTGTTGATATAAATTTTTCCTTACGGTCTCGCTATGCTGTGGCATTATCATATTATTTTTAGTGTGTAGTTAAAAAGAAACATTTTCTTACCAAGGTACGAGAGAGTCACCAACAGGAGAAATACTTGGATGTCTTTTTGCTGATCCATTCCTGAAGGTAGAGAGCAATTAAATTTTTAGTAAATTTTCTGAAGTAAATTTTTATTCCTTACAGTTCTGTCGACATCTTGTGACTGTGCGAGTAAGATATGGGGTCCAAGTGATATACCAAGATATGGCATCATTGGCTGCAATGCGCCACTCAACTTTTGTTGACGTCATTTGTTATTCACAAGTAAATCTAATATTATATAGAGCTCTGCGTAGTAGCTTCTTTTGGTTCTTACACTACTTATTGAAATACCATGCAAATTTTGCATCAATTACATTTCAATTTTTGTCAACTCTTTTAAAAAATGTTTAACTCACACTTAAGCATGGCTAAGTCCGTCTCAATTCACCGAATGGCGACTAAACTGTCTCCTGACCGATCCAGAATGCCTTGAAAATTTACCAAAATTGAGGTTTCTCATCAGAATTCATGAATACTAAGTAAAACTAGTGTCTTCTGCAGTTTCTTTGAAAACCAATAATGAAAAACAGGATTTTTTGTCAAATTTGTCTGAAGTCCTGACGTTTGAAGAGTGGCAAGTTTATAAGTATAACACCTTTAGCTACCTTTTCAGCCGTTACTGCTGATCTTTTTTTTTTCATGAATTTATTTCAGAGAATTGGTTGAAGATTTCACTTTGTAACTGTGGTTTCTGATGAGAAATCTCCATTCTGGTCAATTTTCTGGACATCTTGATAGAATAACTAGTTTGAAAAAAAAAGAAATGAGATAGAAAGATGGAGAAAAGGGCAAACAAAAAAGAAAATACTCAACCAAAAAGTTTGTAGCTCAGAATGACTAAATGGATGATTGGGGCTTTATATTTTACTCAAGTGTTCATTCACTTGGTAAACCTGTAGTTCAGAAAAAGAAGTGGGGTCTTAGAAAAATAAAGAACAACTCAAAACAAAGAAACCAAAAAAAGAGCTTTGAATCTGGTGGGTTCGGCTAAGAGGGCCTTACGCACTTTTTATACAAAAATCTTCTAAACGCCAATATTTGAATATGTAAGACGTTTGTAAGTAGAGTCAATGAAGGATAGGTCAAATGGCACCTCAAAGTTCCAAGCCCTGCGTATTCACAAGTCTTTCGCAATGAAATGAATGGAATTATTTAGATGAAACTAATAAAAGTGCTATTTAAAAAGGAAAATCGTAATGAAAAGTGTTAGAATTCATTGCTTTTGTTTGAATTTTTATTACTTTTATCTGAAGTTTCAGCAAATGTATACAGAAAATGTATACAGAAATACACACAAAGGTCTGTACAGTGCACTTTCAATGGCTTGCTTCCAAAATTGGGAAAATCTACTTCACATGTGTTAGAAACATTACGGTTGATTAGTCAAAGCTGAGGAGTACTTACCCAACTTATTGTTTTCGCTGCAGAAATCGTTTTACAAAAATGAGACAAAAGTGCGCGACTTTGTGAATAAAGCTCCTGATACGCTTAGAACAAGTTTCTGTGATGCTTTTTTTTTAAAGTTTCTGAAGAGAGCGTTCGTTGTGTTCGTTGTTTAATTATTCATGAAATAGCTTGTCATTCGCTGTCGGTGTCCTATGTGTCTCCAATTCTTTTGTGCATGGGCGGAGTGCCTCAAGGATCCCTCTTGGCACTGATTGTTACAGCGTAGGACAGAGAAGTGATTACTTAATTGCTGCTTGCTCTCTTGTCTTGTGCTGGTTTATTTTGAATCAGTTGGGCAGCTCAACCTCCTTTTTTTTTGCACGGGAAACTCAACATTTTCGGTGGACCTTCTTGATTAAAATCCTTGGTATAAATGTCGTTCGGATGAGATGTGACGTTGGTGGCCCCTTGTGTCAGTGTCTGTACTGGGCAAGTAAAAAATCCCTCACATGGGGTAAATGTGTAACATGTTGAGGACTCATACCCTCTCTTCCATCTCATCAACCAACCCTCGTGAGCGCCCAGGATAGGGTTTAGAGGGCCGCACTTACCGTGCTGATTGCAGACCTGAAAGGCAGCAGTGCTGACCTGATTGGCAACAGTCCTACTCCACTAACCCGTGCTGAGGCTTGCTGTGTCTGGAATACAGTCCAAATTTGGACCATGTTCTTCTTAATCAATACTGTTTACTAGGTACTTTTAAAATAAGTACATGTACTCTAGTTGTGCATTTCCTTGATCTCTTTAAACTTAAGACTACAAAAAGTGTTTCCTGTGACCATAAAAGTAAAGAAATGGCAGTCCTTTGGATACTCTGCAAATGCTTTAATGATGCATGAAACATTTATCAGTATCTATACAGAAATATTTCTATAGTTTCTACATAAGCTGTGAATAATTTAATGGATTTTTCTCAGCAATTTGGTATTAAAAGATTTCTGTACAATTTAGATGAATGTAGTTCTATGATAATTATACGCTGATTATGCTTTTAGGTGATAGCATTCTTGTTTATTTTAAGATAATTGTTTGAAAATAAGAAATATCATATTTTGCCAAAATGGGCTTTTCCAGTTGTACGATAATTTTTGGGTGTAATCTCCAAATTTGAACTGCAGCTGGTTTTCTGACTACCCCAATTCTTTTAAATACCACAGTCTAATCAAATAAAAATTCTTTTAAAGAAAGAATTATAGTTTGCTGTTGTGAATGCAGGAGACAAATGATTGCATTATAAATACTTACATGCAATTTGATACACATATCACTTTTATGGCGTAATTGTGTCTTTTAAAGATTTGTTTCGCTGAAGGTGTTTTTATTTTATTTCAGTATTACACTGAACGGTTTTAGTGTGAAAATCTTTTACAGTGATTATCTAGATGCTTTGTGTAATGAATGTCAATCATCAGATGTGGTGTGACAAACTTACTGACAATAAACTGAGATATTTATATATGGCCACCATCTTTCTGCCTTAGGCTTAATTCAAGAAGTAGAACTGCAAAGGTCAACCTATTTTATACTAAACTGGAACATGGTTTGAGGCATTTGCCTTTTTGTTTTATGTAGACTTGGTTATGATTTAGTGGTCAATATGTGATTCATTCTTTCAGCGTGATAGGCTGCCAATCGCTGGGTCCAGGGTTCAAATCCAGCTTTTGCCATATCACCTTTGATAAGTAAGTGAACCACCCTTTCCTATGAAATAACATTAGGCCTGTGTTTCACTTACTTATCAAAGACTTCGACCCATACCTAACTCTGACTACAGCAAAGAACATTGGCTGCCATTGTTATCATACATGCCTCACATGATGGCCTTTATGACCCAATGTGTTTTCCTCTTATAGGATGAGAATCTATGCTTGCACCAGCAGTTTGGTTGAAGATGTTTACTATTGTTTAGCATTGATGCAATGGCACAATGTCAATTTCACTTACTTACAGGCGACACTGTATTATTGCGGTTATTTACTTCTTAAGATTTAGATTCATCTGATGTTTAGCGGACCTTCAAAAACTGTTCTCAAATATTTAATTGACATGTTACTGATAAAAGTGACATTGGTTTGAAGTGGCTTTAAATTTAGCAGACAGTGTTTTCACAGATTAATAAGGCCAACAGTATTTCCACATGTTTTATTGATATTGCAAGTGCTATGTAGTATACAGTTGTACAAATGAACATAATTATCCTGTCCTGATGCACCAAGAAACTCCTTTCTACAAATTGCTCCTATTTATGGCCATTTGCAAAATTTCTAAATGTGTTCAGATCTCCATGAAAATGTTAGAGTTGTTCGTTGAATGTTTTTTAAATTGATTTTCCTCTCATTCTTATAACTGTCGTCCATTTAAGAAAATCTAATAAGCGATTTTTTCTTCAGCTGTATGGCATTGTTACAAATGTAGTTAAGTGCTCAAAAACTTTGTCAGTTGTCATAAATAATTTGCATGTCGTTTTTTGAGTGTCGTACAAAATGCTTCAATTATTCGTATCAGTATTCATTTCAGTATAACAACATTCATAGCTGTTATGGTATTGTCAAAATTGATTTGAGAACTTAGCCGGTGTAGGCTTCTTGTTGTAGGGTCATCAGGGCCATTGCAACTGGGTGGCCAAGTGGTTAAGGTTCCCGCCTGTTCCGCTGAAGGTCTTTGCCTGCATGGGTTCAAACCCCAAAATTTTCAGTGGCCCTTCATGAGCAAAATCCCAGCTGGATGTTGTTCGGATGAGAAGTTAAATTGACGGCTCCTTGTATCAGTGTCTATGCTGGGCAAGTAAAACATCCCTCACATGGGGTAAATGTGTAACATGTTGAGGACTCCCGCTCTCTCTCCCATCTCATCAATCAACCCTCATGAGCGCCCAGAACTGGGCGTAGAGGCAGTCACTTACCATATCTACCTATCTATTTATCTATCTATCATTGTGTGATGGATGAAAAGTACCGAAGAGTTTATTTAGAGGCCACCATTAGATATCAAGGGCAGTAGTTTGTAAAAAATAATTTCTTGCCCAGTTTTGGTGAAATAAATTTCTCTCTGCCCTGTCTTGAAATAAATAATTCCTGTTGACTCAGTGGAGGTATTTCTTAACATGGTGTAGCTTGATTCAGAAATGAACATTTTAGGACATCAAACACCAAAAATAAATAATAACTCTCGTTGTTACGGCAAAATAAGTGATTATTTATCGAGGAAGACTCAAGACCCTCCCAGATTTTCCAATGGCTGGCTCCCTATCGTTGTAATAGTTATTCTAGAATCTCAGAATTGCCCTACATTTACTCTAATGTCATTTGCTGTCATATAGTCAGTGCATGCTTGGTCCCTTGCTCTATTGGTGAATTAAACCTGCCTCCTCCCATCAGATTAGTATCAGCACACTTTTAAGAGAGCTCCTTTGGGGCTCAACATTTATACGCTTATGAATAAGTATATAAATATTGGTTATTCACTAAGGGTGAGGCAGTGTGTGAGTTATCTAGCATTAGCCGGATGTGATAAACAAATATTCTGAACTGCCTCCCATCTTGTTTGTTTGCTTTCCTGGAAAGCAACTAAGATCCTTTCGTCTCCTGAATTTCGAACTTCTGACTGTTGACTCTCGACTGCTCGAGTTTCATTTGGTTGGCAAAGAAGGGTATAAATTCTGCTGTGCTTTCATAACTATATATACATAAGAAAATGCCTTTATGGAGATAGGAGATAATGATACAGAAGAAGGCAACCGGGTGTTTGTTTATGTCATTTATTCCGAGAAAATAATGTGGTTGATTTTATGCTCAGACTTCACAATTAAAATATGCATCAACTTCTTTAATAATCCAGGAATATGGCCATCTCTGATGCCTCAGACAGCTCATCTGAAAGAGAAAAAAAGTGTTAAGTAAATTGGATCAATTGTATTATCAGGGTTATTTCTGGGATTTTTGACAAAGGAAAACATCCAAAATGATTAATGTAAGATGAACAATATTTACAGCATTTTTTCCATATAAAAAGACTGAAGGGTAATTTTCACCATGGGGTAATATATGGCACTCGCTGTTTGGGCGAAATATGGAACCAACTAAAGAAAGGTGTTACCACCCCCTGTGTAAATGCTACCCCAAAACACATAACCCCTGTGGCCTGTTGTCACAACAGGGCACAACTGAGGGTCACAATTTGGTCTATGTAAACCCCCCCTATCAACATCATTATTCACCACAATATTAGCTGTGAAAAATATGTTTTTGCTGTTGAAAATTTGACTATGTACGGATGTTAATGTTCCTCAAGATAGATAGATAGATATGGCAAGTGCAGCCCTCTATGCCCAGTTCTGGGCGCTCATAAGGGTTGATTGATGATTTGGGAGAGAGAGCGGGAGTCCTCAACATGTTACACATTAAATTTTGTGAGGATCTTTTACTTGCCCAGCATAGACACTGATGCTTGTACATCCGAACGACACCCAGCTGGGATTTTGCTCATGAAGGTACACTGAAAATTTTGGGTGCCCACCTGGGGTTCAAACCCATGCAGGCAAAGACCTTCTAGTGCAAGAGCATATGTAATCTGGCTCACTTCGCTTGTAAATTTTTGGCACCATATATCAAATCGAAGCTTAGGATGTGTAGATTCAGAAAAAATATGGTGCCATTTTTTTCTCTGCATTCTAAGGGGTAAAATCCAAGATGGCGTCCAAGATGGCCGCCGATGATGTTTTTCTTCATATCTCCGCTTGTATTCATGGTATATTAAAAATTAAAAAGTTGATAATGATGTTTTTGGGGTCAAGGATTCCAATGAAGACCACCCCAAGCTCCTATCTTGGTTCAAAAACTGAATATCATGCCAAATGTTATCAAAATTGATATAAATTTAAGAATGTTCGACTCATCTCACCAGCCGTGTTTATTTCTTGCAGTGATAGTCACTTACAATACAAATGTGATAGTCTCTTACAATATAAATGTTGAACAATAAGGTTTTTAAAGAATAGACTATATTTATAAGATCAAATCTGGATATCACATATTAAGAACATGGTATAAATCACGTTCTTGGTGTCTTATTTAAAGCAAAAAACTACTGGTCCGATGTTGTGAGTTGGGAAAATTTCAGCACAGCTACCCAATGGAATTTATGCATGTACTACTGATCATATAAGAGGAAGTGAAGCCCCTTTCTTGTGAATAAATTGCTTCTATCTGTCACTGGTCTTGATATAGGCTATTGTGTGATATTTGATTACACAAAGGATCAGTTTTTGGCGTCACACTGCATGGAAAAAATGTATCCAAAACTTTAAATACCGTAATATGGGGTGAATTGGGACAGAATTGAGGGTTTTTCTGTCATAGCATGGTCACAAATCAACTTATAAATCAAAGTATGGTGCCTAATTATGTCCGAACTCAAGGTCCAACAATCGCTAGGAGCATTAAAAGATATCTTTAATTTTCAATGATTTATTCTTGAAAAACCACTGTCCCAATTCACCCCTTATTTTGGGGTGAATCGGGACAGGCCTCTATTTCTATAAAATAATACTTCCTGCCATGTTTAGGTGATTGCTACTTGTGAATGAACATTAGAAAATATATTTGACATTCAAAAAAAAATTTTGAGAAAAATGTTACCTAAATTACATGTAAAATTTGCAGATTTGTAAAAAATATGATAAATGACAAAAAAGTATTAAGATATTTATTTTTCTGTTAATTACGCCATACATAGTTAATTCTGAACTAAATCCAATATCAATGATGACAATTTCAATAATATTCTTTAAAAAGCCATGCTAATACATTAAAATTAAAATTAGTAGGGTTATTTTTGCTGAATCTGAAACTTTGTCATGGCCATGGATCTGAACCTATGACCAAACATACAAAATCCCATATCTAGTTAACTACTCTAGTGCCTTAATATGCCAAAACTAGCTTAATAAAACTTCCTGTTAGATAGGTGCCTCTAACATGTATGCTTTTTGTGTTACAAGCAAAGTTTTGACCAGCTGCCGAGAATGCAATTCTGCAGGGCCAAGTTTAAAGTACTGCAGCTCCTCACTGCCTGCAGTTAGAATTATAAAACCCGGACAAGATATGCGCTACAATGTATGCTAGAAATTTGCCAAAAATTACCGACCTGGGTAAAGTATAAGTGGTTGTAGTTTAAGAAATAAAATACATTCCTATTCTGTCCCGATTCACCCCAGTGTCCCGATTCACCCCATATTACGGTACTCATAGATAAGGGTACTAGAACTCTGTTTTTGAGGTAGACAATAAGTGCATCACTCTGATTCTGCAATACATGTCAACAACTAAAATTACAGAAGGAACAAGAGGAAATGTTTAAAAGTTACTAAACTTTTATATTCTGCACGTTCAAATTATTTTGCAATACTTCAGTTTCATGGGATATCTTAAAACTTTTTCTCTATAAGTGCATTTGAATAAAGCATGGTTTGCTTTGCAAAAACTTCATTTCAAATTTGTAAATCCTTCATATCTATGTTTAAATATGATGGTAGTACATGTAACTAGCATAGCTAGCTTACAGAAATGTACAACCTAAGAGTTTTGTAGTCGGCAATCATCAATTTTTTGTCCCAATTGACCAAAAGTTCCAAATTTTACCAACTTGAGACACTCCCAGTCTTGCCTCCTCCCTCTGTGCATTCTACCCTTCTGTATTCTCCTTTTCTACATTTTTCCTAACTGCATCTTTTCATCCCCAGTTCCCCATACTTGCAGCTCTCATTAACATCAAATTCTCTTGCCTCCTCCTAGTGAACTCATCTAGAAAAGCTCTCCTGAGAGACTCCTCTATCTGCCTCTTCTTTCGCTTATGCCTCCTCCAACTTCTACGTTTTCCCGCTCATATCAGATTCTCCTTCTCTACCTCTTCTCAAGCTGTGCCTCCACCCAATTATAGGTATTATCTCTTCTCTGCTATCTCTGCCTTCTCCCTTACCTCCTTCCAAGGTTATGCCTGCTTCTACTTTGCGTCCTCCCTGTTATTTTTTACTCTCGATCCCTTTCAGGGTTTTCTGCCCTCTCCATCTGCTCTTTCCTGCACCCTCTTTCTCCATGGCCTAATATTTTGTGCTTGTTTGCACTAGCCTACTACTGGCTCTTTGGATATGGGTTTAACTCCAACCCCGAAACTCAATTTAGTTTGTGGGACATAAAATTGAGACAGGGTGTTTCAGTGTACACTGAGGCAACTGATAGAATTAATACAGTATGTACAAGACTCCCAGCCTTCTCATCTCTTCATCATACAGGGGTAGTGAAAATAAATGTGCAGCTCCCTCCACAAGGAAGGAGGAAGAGCTTCTTTGCTGAAAGGTGTATACCAGCACAACAAAAATTAGTCAACTCCTTTATACCCTCTGCCTGCAACTTCTCCTCTGTCCATCTTTGTCTCCTGCCTAGCTTTTGCCCCCCCCCCCCCAACATCCCAGCTTTCCCTCCTTATGCTTTCCCTCCTTCAGTACAAATTTCTAAAAGTGGCTCGTCATTTAAAATCTAGCCTTAGCTATCCATCCATAGCCATTCCAAGCTAAACTAAGCTACCCTTATCCATAGCTAGCCATAGCAATCCACAATTACTGTTGTTTAAACAAGGGGTAAAGAGATTCCAGTGAATATATAAGAATAGAAATGGATAGCTATGGATAGATATGGATAAGACTAGTAATGAATAGCTATAGACAGCTAAGTTGAGCCGCATTTAGAAATTTGTACTGTAATGCTTCTCCCATTCTGCCTCCATTACCTCTGACTATCCCTGTTTAACTCCTCCCTGATAGCTCTTTCCTCCTCCCTGATAAGTTTTCCCTCCTCCCTCGACCTCTTGCCAAACGTATGTCTCCTTGCCTCTGCCCTATTGTCTTTGACTCTCCATTTCGGAGCTTTCTGCTTCCACCCAGTCGCCAGATCTTTCCTCCACCCTGATAGGTATTCCCTCTTCCCTCCTTATGCTGGCTCCTCTGTTTGTCTACTTCCTAAATTCCCCCTCCTAGTCTGCATTCTCCCTCTTATCTCTGACTATCTCTTTCTGCCATCAATGTTTTAGCCTCTGCCCTAATATAAGGTGTTTTCTCCCCCACACTGCCTCCTTTCATTTTCTCACTCTGCTTCTTCTAACTTATCTCTGACTCTCCCTTTCTACCACTTTTCTAGCTCCTCTCTGCACTCCTTGACAGCTATTGTCTCCTCCCTCTGCCTCCTCCCACTCTGCCTTCTCCTTCTCATCTCTGCTTTGAACACCCATTCTAACTCATCCCGACAGCCCACCCCTCCTTTCTACTTTCTCCTCGCGCTTCCCTCTATCTAATATATGCCTATTTGCACTCTGCCTCCATCGTCATTTTATCTGACTGTCCCTTTCTGGCTACTGTCTAAGGTTAACCAGCTATTACCTCCTTCCCAGTACGCTGTAGGTCTCCGCACCTCCCAAGCTTAATTATGCATTCGTCCATTCTCTCTCCTCCACTATCACTCTTGCCTCCTCCCTCTCTTGTCCCCTAACCACCTTAATCCTTGTCTCATCACTTAATGCATCATACATGGGTGCCTCTTGTCTCTGAATCCCTGATCTTCATTCCCCTCTCATACTCTCATACCTTGATCATTCATCCCTGACATAAATTTAGTCATGCAACTCCCACCATTTAAAGAACATTCTGATGAAATTTTGCTGCTCTAATTCTTTGACTGCATTAAATCAACATATTATTTTTCCCTACACTTATAGCAGATAGCTAGGATATTCCGGCTCAAGTATAGTATACCTGGCTTGGTGAAGTATATAGCAAGTGAGCCACCTCCCCACCTGAATAAGCTAAAGGATTGGCTGGCTTATTTAGTCCATGGAAGTCACTGACAATCTCTGAATGTTGGATACTACACTTGACCAGACATGATTTAACTAAGAAATAACAAAAGGGAGTTGTTCAGCTCTTCTTGGGCCTCTTGTGGGCAGCTTTGAAATAATGTACATCATGGTGTAAGCTGGAAAAAATTTCAAGAGAGCTACATGACTCGCGGCAGCCCTGGAAATGTTGGTGTAAAATAAGCAGGTACTCTGGGCTCATTTCTTGCACTGAAACATGCAGATGAGAAACAGAAAGACACCAGAAAGAATGTTGCAATTTCTAATGGACACCATATCTCATAAATTTGATTGAACAGAGCTGTAACGAATGGCCAAGTAGTGATTAAGACAAATTCTGCTACATTATTTGGTCAAATTCGTAGCATCATAAACATGTCCTTGTTACAATTACACAGTTGCTTGCAATTATTCAAAACCTTTTGTATCTTCTTAGTATATATGTTGGCAGATGGCCTATCTGTGAAAACAGGTTATAGCACAATATTTCATATAGCCTGTCACAAATTGTGTTTCACAATGCAAGAAAGGAATACGGCAAATGAGATAAGTCAAACATTCTTAAATTTATGTCAATTTTGATAACATTTGGCATAATATTCAGTTTTTGAACCAAGATAGGAGCTTGGGGTGGTCTTTATTGGATTCCTTGACCCCAAAAACATCATTATCACCTTTGTAATTTTTAATATACCATGAATACAAGCGGAGATATGAAGAAAAACATCATCGGCGGCCATCTTGGACGCCATCTTGGATTTTACCCCTTAGAATGCAGAGAAAAAAATGGCACCATATTTTTTCTGAATCTACACATCCTAAGCTTCGATTTGATATATGGTGCCAAAAATTTACAAGTGAAGTGAGCCAAATGTAAATATGCAACATATGCTCCCGCACTATTCAGCAGAGCAGGCGGCACCTAATGGCTAGTTCTCACGGAGACGTAACAGAGGGTTCCTGTTGCGGCGCTTCTTGCTTTTCCAGGAAAGTGGGAGGTTCTTAAGCTAGATTCAACAATTCGGCGACGATATTTTCGTCTACGGCGCTTCTTAAACTTCCTCGCCAAAAGTTCCTAGAAGTCACATGACCCTATGGTGAGGCAAGAAGTTGCTTCACGAAAGATTCAACCGGTTGAATCTTTGCGAAGGAAGAAACCACGATGCAAGAGACCAGAAAGCCCCCCAAAATGATTGGGCGAAGTTAGAGACAGCTTGGGCGAAGTTAGAGACAGGTTGGGCGAAGTTAGAGGCAGGTTGGGCGAGGCTACTTATCATTGAGTCAATGGAAATTCGGCGAAAAAAGAGAACAACTCGCCGACGCAAACAGGCTGTTTAAACGCCGAAACAGGCACTTGCTTCACCGTAAAATGTATTTGCTTGGGCGTAATTGAAGATTAGGATGAAGTAAGAGGATGCTAGGGCGAAGCAACAGCATGCTAGGGCGAAGAAAGAGACTCCTTGGGCGAATCTAGTTTAACATTGAAGCAATGGAACTGCGTCGAGGCTCCTGACAACTCGCCGACACAAGTCTCTTCTTGCCTCGTCCGTAATTACGAGCGATTCGGCGTAAAAAACGAGAGCCTCGTCGTAATAGGAACCATCAACGACGATTTAGAACCTCTAATTGATTATATAATTGTCCAAAAATGGCTTGAAACGCCGAAATTGGGCGAAACTTGATTTCCTGGCACCTCTACAACTTCGCCGTCACTTAACCACGCTCGTGTGATCTAGGCATAAGTCTCTTGACCACCCAGCTGCCTCAATCATATATGTAATATTGATAATAAGAGGATCTCACTTACAGTTAGCTTGTTCATTACTGTCGGGTGCATTGAGGGGAACAGGGTAACTCTTGGAGCTGTAGAGGAAGCGCGGACGGTGATGGTCTGCTCCGAATTTGCACGATCGGTCTTTTTCGCTGACGTGATCAAGAACCAACATCCAACCAAGATGGCCGCATTGAAGTCGCTTGTTGTACGCACTGGAGTGGTTGATGGTGAAGTGCCTTTCTCTGTGGAAGTGGTCGTCTCTGGAAAATGGGGTAAGAAATATGGGAGAATATAAACTTACGTCACTCACAGGTTTGGATAAAGGCTCTTACCCTTTCTGGCACCCGCCTTTCCAAATTCCTGCATCAACATTACATGGAACATACCAAAATATTAAATTGTTGCAATGATCGTTTCTAACAAAAAGACATTGCAACTATACTTAAGGCTTGGGTAATTTTGAACAGGTATGGGTAACTCTGTGAATGTGAATTTAAATGAGATATAATTTCTCTTTTTTGGATGAACACACATCAACAAAATGAAAAAAGGAAATAACAAAGACAAACTTTTATTGAAATATAATGTGTTCTTCCATACATCATTGGTTGATGCTACGTTTTTCACACTCTAAAAAATCTCGGGACAAAATTGGTTTTTTAGATTCAAAATGGTTTTTTGAAAAACCAAGTTTCAATGCAAAACCCTACATGGATTTTTAAAAAAATCCATGTTGGTTTTTTGCATTGAAATTTGGTTTTTCAAAAAACCATTTTGAATCTAAAAAACCAATTTTGTCTGGGTTTTTTTAGAGTGCACAGTGCTTGAACATGACAATCTCTGTGAGCAGCAATAAGTCATTTTAATCACTTTACAAAATCATCTCCACTTCATAATGCATGCAATGCATTATCTAGAACGAAAACTGCACGGACAAGCTTACTTATTCTGAATTCAGAAACCAATTGATTATTACAATGCAAAACTCTTATACAAATACTGTTTTCACACACCTCATGGCAAAAGATCTGCCGCTAACAAATCCTGTCGTCTTTTGGTCGAACATCTTTGGAGCTAAGGATTCCAGCCAGCGGTCGGAGTAAAGAAGCCTGCGACCTTCAAACCAGTTGTTTTTGGTTGATCCAAGGCCAGTGAAGATGAGGTTCATCACAGGTTTTCCCAGGTTGTAGAAGGCGAAACGGATCTGGTAAGAATAAATGTTATATTAGGGCAATTCCATAAACTCAAATTTACAGATTTGGCACTCTAGCAGCTTGTGTAGTAGGGGTACAACTTTTTTGCAATGTCACAACCCTGTATCATATTGTGATGAGCTTTTGCTAGAAAACACTGAAAATCAATGTCTTTTTGGTATTTGATCAAAAAAGTTCACCCATGACTCGCATTGAAATTTTTGCATTTTGTGTCAATTTGGCGCATTTTCCGAGAAATGTAAATGTGGTTGGATCATTGATGAAATGACTTATATTTTAGAACCATATAACTTTTAGTAACTAGAAGAGCTACACTTTACATTTCAATGCACTTATAAAGCAATTCATACAGAGGTAGGTTGCAGAATATGGACTTATTAAGCTACAACAAGTCATAAGTAAGAGTGAAGTGCAATCGCAAATTTCCTTAGTTTTTGCATTTGGTGTGCAGTTCTTTCATGACCTTAATTGTTTGTTCACTACATTGATTTTATTGCTGCTAATGTTTAGTTTTGATGGCTTTTGCTTTCAGTGATTTTCAAGCACTTCAAAGTGTCTTGCTAGAAGGCTTACTATACAAGGCTTGTGAAAGCTTCACATTCGCTCCAGCTTGATACATTTGATCATTGATCCATTGGTCAGTCCAGTTATTAGAGATAAACTGACAGACCCTAAGCAGTCTTTCCCTCAAATATGACCTCAGATAAAAGGCCATTAAAGCTAGGATGTCTCAGGAATTCCATTTGGCATTAGTTTTACTAATACTTGGAACTTCTGAAACCTGAAAGGGAAAGATTTGTTTTCGTCAAAGAACAGAAACTTCTTAAAAATTATTTTTCCCACCAGTTTGATCATCAATGACCTGAGTTCCACTCTGGAAGGACCCTTGGAGTTCATAATGTTTTATTATAAATCTTCGACAAATATGTTATACATTTGGTGACTTCATTCGGTCCACCGGCTCCTGATCCATGAAAATGCATGGATTTCACTCTAAAACATGGTGCTGACAATTCACAAATTGTGACATACAGCTGTATCACAGCTTTGGCTCACATACTATTTCTGTAATCATGGCACTTACTTGCACCTTTGCCTGCCATATAGCCCACTTTGAACTTTGATAGAATACAGCTTAAATTTGTCATCCACATGAGCCGTTCAATAATTGTGCTACGGGCTCATATTTTTGTTTTTCGCACTAATATGTCAATGTAGCTTATTTTCGAGCTTGGATCATGTCACTTTCTCAAAAATCATTGGAAAGTTAAGTTTAATTGTCCCCAGCTGTATAAACTCAGTTGATAATTGTGCCAATCTGTCTTTTCTGCCGACAACTGACTACCCAAGAAACAGGTACCACCAACAACCTGCTTCGTGAGAGCAATTTCGCTTCTGCTGGCCAGTCAGATTTCTTTTCTACAGGCGAATGACTTCCAGATTAATGGGAATGGACTCATTTCTCTTCCTTTTCTCTTTGTTCTTCTGAACAACTTCAAAACTTTTTGATGGATAAACCCATCATGAGCAGTGGCCGACAACATCTAAGAACACATTTCACGACGAGTGAATATTGTTTACATGGCCAAAGAAGCAAAATTCCTGGAATTTGACAATTTACAATGCTGAAGAGATAGTTTTAATACACATATGTTGTGTAAAGGACTAAAACACATGCATGTGAATACCAGAAAAGTCCGGACAGCGCCTCAAAGTTGACAAATGTGTAAGTTTAATAAGAAAGGTTGGTGAGGTCTCTCTTGACACTTGAAAATCCTTCCGCAGCCTGTGCTATCAGTGAGTTTCATCCTCACTCCAATTTAGTTTTGTTGATATGTGGTGGCATGAAATAATAATATAGCATTGTGTTATTCATCAGGAACCTGTAATAATGCTATGGCACAATTATTTGCAAAAGAGTTGACAAATCCATCAAATTTTCAACAGAAAAATGATAAAATTGAAAGGAAAATGCATAATATTAGCTCATACAAGGTAACATGCCATATGTGAATTGCCTTATATGGTCCCACTGAAAAGCTAATTTCAAATGCTTTAATTTGGTATTACTTTGGTTGCTGTATCTTCAATAGACAAAAGCTATAAGATGAAATAAAGTACTCCACCGGCTTAAAATTGCCATTTTCTGACTGTAATAGATGGCCAACACAAACATGAGTTCATGGGTGAACTTTTTTTAAGATAGGTCAAAAATGACTTAACTGCAGTGGTTTTTATACAAAAGTTCATCCGGCTATGACACAGGAAATTGATTTTGAGGAAAAAAATTGAAAAGTTGTATCCCTATTGTGTAGCCCTACAATTATATCTCAGCTATTTCATTGTTTTATAGGGATGAGGCCAGGTAATAGGGGTATCAGACAAGCCACCAACCAAAGCTGTAAGCCCAACAGGATCTGAGCTACATCAAAATATATAGCGTTTCGGACGTACACCACACGATGTACGTCCGAAACGCTGATATTTTGATGTAGCTCAGTTCCTGTTACACTTGGAGCTTTGGTTGGTGGCTTGTCTAATACCCCTATTACCTGGCCTCATGCCAGGATAACAATGATATAGCTAAGGTATGGTGGTAGGGCTACACAAGCTGCTAAAGTGTCAAATCTGTAAATCTGAGTTTACAGAATTGCCCTTTATCTATACAACGTGCATTTCAGCCATACAATTCAGACTTTTCTTCATAGGATGGCAATGCTGATGACTGGTGAGCGGCAGAATCTTACAAGGATAGTTCTATTTTGGCCTTTAACCTGCCTTATGTACTGCACTATCTGCACCATAGGAGGGACAGTCGTATGAGGCAGGGACTGCTATATATATTGAAAAATGAGTATTAGATATATATTGATTTTGATAAAATTCCACAAGGTCTGAAGGTTACAAAGGTTGCAAAGATGCCGTGGTCTAGTGTATAAGGTGCTCGACTGCTCGTCTGGTAACTGAGACGTTGCAGGTTCGAGTCCCGGCCATGGCATGGAGGAACTGAGCAGATCCTCCATAACTCTTTGCTTCACTCCACCCAGGTGTAAATGGGTACTTGGTTACAGGCAGTGATGGCGATTGTAGAGCATTGTGGCACCTTATACGGCTGCCTGGCTGCATACTCCCCGGGGAGTTGAGAAAGGTTCATGCTTGAACAGGCCTGCCAAGGGTGTAATTGTGCAGTCTGTTGAGATGGACTCTGTCTGTGTAATGGACGTTAAAAAGAAACAAATTGGCTCACTGGAGCATCCCACACCTCTCACTTGCAACCAATTGTCACATGATAAATGAGTTGATTCTTGGAAGTTGTCTGACCAGGTGAGCATGTAGTGAAACCGCATTATTAGAGCATTTTATTATAGGACCTAATTCAAGTCGTTACAACCTTCCTCCAGCACCGATTGTGTTTTGAGGGCGTTTTGCACCAGAGCAGATACTGCACCCTCGCAAGAGACTATTTCATGACCACAGAAAGGGTGGCCTTATAACACAGGGACCTTAATTTCTACACAATTACTGTTTTACCTACCCTCTTGACCCTGAGTTGGCCCCATCTCTCCACATCTGGATGCTTGTAGTAGTAATGACTTCTTGTCTCATTGAAAAAGTTCACGTAATTTGGCCATTGTGTCGTGTCGCTCTTTGTCCACAAGTCATAAGCAGAACGACCAGCTCCGGCTGATACGCGGAACACGAGGTGCCAGTCGTCTGAGGTGGCAAAGCCTGAAATAGGAAATGACACAGATCTATTTAGGACCACTAACTGACTGAATTGTGTTGTGCAGATGTACTCCGGATCAGCCGGGGCAGCTCAACCACCATCTTTGTGGAGGGAGCTGCACTTTTATTTTTTGGTGACCACCGTATGACGATGAGATGAGAAGACTGGGAGTCTGGAACATACACTATTAATTCTGGGATGCCCAGGGTCTTTCAGTTGCCCCAGCATAGAATACTGGATACAACCCGCCTCCATTTTATGTCCCATGGGCACTGACTAAAGTGAGTCCCGGGATGAGATTTGAACCCACGCCCTCAAAGCCAGTTGACAAGCAGTCTTGACCATTAGGCCACAGGGGAACTCTCAACAAAAGTTTGAGCATACATTTGATAATCACAGAAATTATAATCACATCAGTTCTATAGATGGCATTCTGCAGCCTGGCAAAGTTAGAGTACACAGTTTTGCTATATTTTAACCGATGTGCATTCATATAAATAATTCTACAATTTTTCAGGAATTGCAATAATATTTGCCCCCGAATTGCAAATGTATTTTGATATTTTCACCAAATTGCAATAACCAGCTGAGGTGGAACTGGATCTGTGTTACTAGTCAAATTTGACATTTCATATCGTGAATAATAACCTTTTAAATTATTTTGGCAACAATTATATTCATATGGCTAATCACAAGAAATGTATCAACTTTGCAAGCGCACTGCACTGTAGGCATGCTTTAAAGTTGGACGGTAAATGCGACAAATTCTCTGCAGCAGTTTCCAGAGAAATTTGTCAGAATAACTCTGAAGTTGTACCGTGGTATGATTCTTTACTTTTTTAGCATTTGCTTCCATTTCCTCAATTTCCCCAGTGACCTACATGTGCAATTAGATCTATATCCTATCATCTATATACCAACAATAAGGCTTCGTTTGGAAAACACACACAACCTGCTGTCCTGCTCCAATGTTTTATACATTTTTTTTAAAAATACAGGATACTTCCCCCTGGTTACAGATGTATTTACACTCTTCTTTTACACTGATGTATTCAGGAGTCAAATTCAAAAATGAGTCATATTTTAGATTTTTGATACATTTCAATTTGAGTTGTCATGTTGCAAGCTCATTGATGAAAAAATAAATATACCCTGTTTTGTCACCAAACATTCTGAAACATTTCAATTAAAACTGTAGAAACTTCAAAATTTGTTTTCGGAAATGTTGTGACATGATGCCCCCCCCCCCGCACCGTCGGTGGACCAGCCCACTGCTTACTATGGGCTTCAGTCTGTAAAGGACCCTAGTGACCCCCCCCCCTTTTTTAAAGGTAAAATTGCTATTTAATACCTCAGCTTGAATCTTATCAAGTTTTACCACATTTTCATGGGTATTTTCATTTTACAAGCCCACAGATTAACAAAAAAACATGAATGATTTTCCCTATGTTTTCAATGTTATTTCCAAAGACAAATTGGGGTGCGTTCAAGTGTCTGTAGTTCTTTAAAAGTGCTGGTGACCCCCTATTTTTATTTTTCCCTGTATTCCTTATAGTCTCAGCATGCTTATCACAAAGTCTCATTAACTTTTTATGGTTGGTTCTGAACTGTATCATTTCCCTTTAAACCTTGTACCACAGGCCCAGGCCTGATAGTCTAGTCTTGTCACTAGTAAATTCAAAGGTAATTTAATGCTCTTCCTGGCCTGCTAACTTCATCTGGACAGAAAATAGGTCCCTTTTGAAATTGGCCAATCAGAGAAGTTCTGCAAATGTGACCTTTGCATTAACTTATCTGATTGACTTATTCTCATGGGACTTTAGTTTGTTCTTTTTTTCAGACTTAAAAACAATATTTCATTTTATGGGTGGCCCCTTGATAGCGGCCTACTAGCCTTAAAGGGGTTACTCTCAATAGAGAATTGTGAAAATACTGTATAACATATCTATAATTTATTAATCTTGTATCCAACCTTATCCTCTATTGAAAATAAATATTGAAAATAAATATGTATAAATATGTATGAGTCTGAGTCTATTCTGATAAATGGTATATTTTATGTCCACATGAAGTTAGCAGGCCATAAAGAGCATTTTACCTTTGAATATTCTAGTGGTAAGTAAAGAAAAGAATCTGTTTTGTCTGTTAGGTCTCAGATTGTGCTTAAGCCTTATCAATGAAATATGGCAAGGTTGGAAACAGTCAGCTCTGTAAGAGAATGTCAATCCATAAAAGCTGCCACAACTAGCAAAAGAGCATTGTCCCACTAACAACACTTGCTTATTGTTTCTCAGGTGCATTAACTGGAATTTTTAAAATGTCACTGCGAATTTATAAAATGATGAAGAGATGTCAGTTTTGTGAAGAGATGTCAGTTCTATTGTTATGTGGCTTTGTGAATCCAAAGTTTCGGAAGAACAGAAGAATAGCAGAGCACACTTAGACAAGGTCCAATTCACAAAAGCTACACAATGCGATGATAACTTCCGCAATACCAAACAATAGTAGTAGACTGAAACATTTCTGGCCATAAGTGGAATATGACATAATGATACTGACAGTTTTTTGTGTTAACGCCCAGCTATAAATGATAACTTAAGTAAACAGTCATTACCAATTAAGGCGTTTTGGAATGTAATTTTGCAATTTTCAATAATCATATAGTTGAAAGAACCGCATGAAGTCTAATTTAGCTCAACATCTTATTTTTGGGTTCTAATGAACATGAAATGCTTATTAGAACCCTAAAATGAGATGTACAACTAATTCCTCGTCAAAGTCTTTTCTTGTCCTATAATACAGAGTTAGAGTTAGTGTTAGAAAATCTTTATTGACATTTGCTGAATCACACAGCTCACAAAGGGCTTACAGTTGCAGACATAAATATTCATACAGCTGAGTACTCTGCACATAACTGCCCTGTCAGCGTCAGTCCGATGTCAGTAGCATCGGACCAGTTTCGGGCCGACGTTGGACCGCCGAGCCACGCTGATAGGGTGGTATTTATGACATTTCTCAAAAGATTGCAATAAGTCCACGAAGAATAACCTCATTCCATCATAAACTCAGCAACATTAGAAACGCACACTTTTAAAAATGCTAGAAATAGTACTTCCTCTTGAGATTTTGAGATGCAAATTTGCACACTTCTAGTAGTTGCCATCAGGTATATTCACGAAAAATTTCAAATCTCTAAGTGCAGTACTTTTGTGTCAAATTAAATCGTCGTGGTCACTGTCGAAAATTGAAGTCACAAAATTTCAATTTCCTCTGATCATTAATTTCAACAACTTAGCTGTTCTTTCTACAAACTTTTTTGATAAGCCAGGAAAGTTTATAATTTTCCTTACTTCATGAGTTCGGGAAAAGGGATAATTGACCCAACCACAATTAAAGAGGATGAAATTAATAAAAATTAAGTGTCAATGCTGACACGCCCCCTACTAGAGACTTTTGTCAAAACCTTAAAAATGATGTTTTATTCAAATTTTTGAGACAATTGATATGGAATGATTGTCTGTGTGTGTGTTTCTACCCTGGGCATGCATAAAACCCCCATTATTTAACAGTTCTGGTTCACACGCTTCATTTGAAGACACAAACTCGTAAATTTTGAGTTTTCAATTCAAAATCTGCTTTATCATTGACTTTTTTTTTTTTAAACTTCCGTGGGTCCTCTTTTGGAAGTCTTGTGCATGTTATGTGAAAATTTCATAAGATTAATTCCATCCAGTATGCCACAAAACCAATATTTCCAATTGTGCGTTTTGTGTTGAAGTGCAGTTTGTGACTTCCATTTTCGACAGTGGCCACGATGATTTAATTTTACACAAAAGTACTGCACTTAGAGATTTGAAATTTTTCGTGAATATACCTGATGGCAACTACTAGAAGTGGGGATACTTTCATCTTGATACTTCTAGAGGAAGTACTATTTTTAGCTTTTTCAAAAGTGTGCGTTTTTAATGTTGCTGAGTTTAGTTTTCTTTATGCAATAGGTTGTGCCTTAAACCTATTGCATAACTACAAGAAGTTGCATTTGGTTTTACAAGATTTATTAGACTTGGGTACCAAATGTCTAGTGAAATCTTGAAAGTTTTACCCATTGAAATAGCATTGGTCTTGGCCAATTTTTGTTCAAGGTCATTTGCATCATGCGCAAATCATCACCTGCTTGCCACAGGTTAATTTTTCGTCCAAATGAGAGTTGTCACTAATGATTACAGCAAGCCATGGAACCAAATTTTACTGTGTGTGAGCATTTAGCTTGGCTGAGTGAGCATCTTTGTGGACGTTTCATATACATTTAATGGTAAAATGATACCAGCGCTATAGGGTGGTATGGGTCAACCAAAACAGATAAAAACACCCAAAAAGCACTCAAAACTTCTAAGCTTCTAAGGAGGTTATCCAAAGAAGCCACAGACAGTTAGAAATTATTTGGAATGGTAATTCAAGCTTTTGATGCACTTTATACCCAGCGTGTTCGAGCAAAATGAATACTTTTGTCTTGCTGAAGTTTTATGTTTGTGTGCCCCCTGAGCTTGAAAACAGAGATATGCTTAAGTTTGCAGTGCTTGACAATGACAATTGATTTGGGCAATGACTTAAAGGTGAAAATTTTCTCCTCGTATATCTCTGAATCAAGAGTAAATACCAGGTATGTGCAGAATACTCAGCTGTATGAATATTTTTGTCCGCAACTGTAGAAGTCACGAAAAATGATATATAAGCGTCACACAAGTGAAACACACATACACAACAAAAGGACAAACAAAATTACAACTTTCACAATTTCAAGAATGACTTACCGAATCCCTCAGATTTGACGATGTAGATACAAACTAGAAGCAGTGTATACTTCCACATTGTGAGAGAGAGTGTGAAGTACAAAATAAAATTGAGATGGATTCCTCAATTGTTTGTAGCATTAAATTGGTGACCTAAACCCAGAGCAATTTGAGACCCAGTGAACTCACAAAATATGAAATGACGTGCCAGGAGCACTGGGCAATAGTGCCAGTATATATTGTGGATATATATTGTGGATTATACTGGGTAGAGTAATGGGGAGGGTATTATGTAGAGACTGTAAAATATGTTGCGTAAACATTACAAGAATGTATTTCCAATATTATAATGATTCATTGAATTGAAAGTCTCATTTTTGCTGATAAATGAACCTCTGCTAATTAAACGAACCTCCGCTGTGGCCTAATGGTCAGGAGTGCTCTGAGTCTGAGGGCATGGGTTTGAAACCAACCCCGGAACTCAATTTAGTCCGAGCCCATGGGACATTAAATGGAGGTGGGTTGTATCCAGTGTTCTGTATTGGGGCAACTGACATACCCTGGGCATCCCTGAATTAATAGGGTATGTGCCACACTCCCAGTCTTCTCATCAGTCATCATCGTACGGCGATCACCAACACTGGATTGAAAGTCTATTTTTTTGCATATAAAATTGATCTCTTATTAACGTTTAGATTTCACCCGTAGAATCGACCTGTAATTAATTAAAATTATAAGTTTGGCCATCTGATGGACCTCTAATTTATTCAAATTTTAAGTTTTGCCTATATAATGAACCTCGAATTAATTCAAATTTTAAGTTTAGCCTACATATTGGACCTTGAATTGATTTAAACTTTAAAGTTTGCCTATATATTGGACCTCTAATTTATTCAAATTTAATTTTATCCTATAAAATAGACCTCTAATTAATTTAAATTGTAAGTTTTGCCTTCAAGGACCTGTGATTAATTGAAGTCTCATTTTCACCTATACTTTTGGCCCTGCTTTGTAATAATCTCTGGTTCTAAAATGTCCCATCCTAATTATGCAAGGAGTGACCACATTTAATATTTCAAGCTCAATGTGCTTAGTGCACTTTTGGCCTTATGTATGCCCTAAAGTTGGGAATTTACCAGGAATGACCGGAAATATATTCTTTAAGCAAAATATAGTTGACCTGCAATAATTTTGAATTCGAACCAATTTACCGTAAAGTTTAAACTGAATAAATCGAGAAAATTGCCATGCTATACATTTGATTATACACTATACAGCCCCTATGATATCATAACAGTAAGTAGTTAGGGAATTTGACTGAGGGTAGGGGAGTGTAGTACCAATCATATAGTAGGCCCAATTTACTTTTAAGTGCAACATTGCTCCAGTCCTGGGGGGGGGTTCTCACTTTATATTGGTCTACACCTATGCTCTTCTGAAAAGGGCTCTTCAAGGGCTAATTTTCCCTAGCTAAGGGTCCTAAAATGAGGTCTGAATATTCCTAGACATGGTCCAACATTTCCAGCACTCCGAATTTCGCATAAAAATCACCTTCCGAAGGACATCCATGGTGGCAAAAAAGAAATTATTTGGGACAAATAATTAAAATAATACAGCCGACCCGAAAAAAATGCCTCTTTGAGGGCGAATTTTCTCTAGTCCAGGGCCCTATTTTTGGGTTCCCGGCACTCTGTTACTGGGTCTGGGTGCAAGACGCTCAGCTGAGCACCCCTGTCATATTTCGGGGCGAGAACCCCCCCCAGGGCTCCAGTTGGCATTGGGTGTCTGTTGTATATGATTATAGAATAATGTTATAAATTGGGACTGATGAGCTAAATTGTGGCATACTTTTCAACAATTCTTGTTAAATGTCCTTGGTTGCAGCTTGTGGCTGAGTAGAGTTTCCAGCCAGTTAACTGTAACAGTTAACTGTAACAGTTAACTGTGACAGTTAACTGTGACAGTTAACTGTGACAGTTAACTGTGACAGTTAACTGTGACAGTTAACTGTGACAGTTAACTGTGACAGTTAACTGTGACAGTTAACTGTTTGAAATAGCATTGAAATGATATTGCGGTCAGCTGAACAGTTAACTGTTAACCCAACAGTTAACTGTTTTATCACAGTGACAGTCTTTAGGCTACTAAACATTTTTAAATGAAAATAAATCCAGCACTTCAAATTAGTTCAATTTTTTTAAATGACATACACTAGAATGCTAAAACTGTGATAATCTAGTCAATATTGTTGATATTTATCATTGGAAAAGCTTGATCAAAATTTTGTTAACAACCTGCTGTTATTTGTTTAGAAAGTAAAGTTAATTGTCTGTAGTTTTGGCATTTATTTCCATCTAAAAGTACAGTAAAAAAAAACAGAAGAGGTCTGAGCTACTTATCAGCTCATTTGTGGTGTCTTGGAGCCTTAAATTTGCCTAAAATCTGGCATTTGGAAAGTTGTGTTTTATTTATGACAAATTGTTTGTTTGATTGTTTGCTGGAACAAATCAACCATCAACAACTGAGTACAACAACTCCAGAGATTTATGAAAAGAAGATTATGAACAGTTTTTAAAATCCAATTGTTTACTGTTTGAGGTAGTTTGGCAATCACATCAAACTGATAACTTGCATAACAGTTCACTGACTGTTAACTGTTTAGAAATGGAACAGTTACTACAGGGAAACAAGAAGTGCAATGAAATGACAATGTGTTTGGTGCTCAAGTAGCTCTGCCACGTCACACATTTTCATGCTCCTCTGAACACAGACAGTGTATCACACCTGATCATTTTCATTATTTGAAACAACACCCTGGAATGATCATGATGCCTAACATTGCACTGTAAAAAGTGCATGGAAACTGATCTTTGGCATGTCAACTAAAATCTCACTATAATTCAACAAAACTACAAAAAAATGGAAAAGGGCCACTGTTGAACGATATGGAGAGGGGGAGATTAGAAAGCTTGACCAATCTGTATAGGTGGATGGATAGAACAGAGATGCAGAGGTAGACAGAGAGACAGATATTGAGAGATAAATTATAGATTCTCAGATATATAGAGTCGATGGATGTAGAGAGATGGAGAGATATATAGAGAGAGATACAGTGATAGATCTATCAATAGAGAGATAGATGGAGAAAGACGTATGGATGGATGAATGGGGCTTTACTTCCTGTATTTATGTCTTGGTAGACTTAGGACAGGAGGAGGACACAATAATTATTGATAATTTTAATATTTCATGATAATTATCAGTATTTTTTTACTGGACTGGAGACAGTGCACTATCTCACAGTGCAAGATTGGTACATTGCTCTAACTGTGATCAACTATATCATTTTTGCTTTGTTGAACTTGATCATCTCTTTATTGTCAAATGAAAAGTTTTAATTGATTGTTGTCTTCACCTCGGCAAATATTTACACTTAGTCCTCAATGGTGCATAGAAAAATCACTCGTCACAAGACCACTTTGGCCACAAATCAGATGATCCTTTCATTGCACTTCTTGTTTCCCTGTAGTAACTGTTTAGCAAATTAACTGATAAATTGGAAGCTCTACTTTAAGGGTAACATGTACCTTTTAAAAAACATATATTGCACAACCAACTAAAGTAAACAGCTCTGAAGCATTCCAAGCTTTCACCAGACACCAGATGGCAGTTTTGATTAGGGAAGGCTAGGTGGAGACCCCTACCATAAAAGTATCATTCTAATGAATAAGTCTTTCAGGACCAAGTAACAATGAAGAAAGAATAATTCAAAAATATAAAAAGATATGAATCCTGAAAGAAATCAAGAAAGGAAAGACAAGGAGTCAGCAAGAAAGGGGTAAAAATTGAGAAACTTGAAACTAGTAACAAAGTATAAATAAAGAGATTGAAAACGAAAGACCATGTCGAAAGAAAACATGTCAAGGAGAATTGGCGATAGGCAAATTGAAACAAGAAGATCTATATAAGAAAAAGATGGATGGATTGATGTTTTGGGGTCTTACATTGTATATTTTTGATATGCACTCCACAAGAGGAGGTTAAAGCAATTACATGTTAGCAAAGGATGATTGAACCAGCTGTCTAACATAGGTCCAGGTGACCCAGCGATTGTAAGTCCAGAAATAGTTATTTTATGAAGAAGGACGGACTGGACGGTAAAGGAATGAAGCAATGAGAATGAAAACAAATTCTGGAAAGACCTTCCTGGCAAGAAGAGCTAATCAGAATTTTCCAAACATTTCTATCGTTGATGTTTTTGTTGTATTTCATTGATTCCTGCTGTTTAGCAATGGATGGGAGCTCTTGGCTGTCAAGATGAAAACATTGATTGAATGACATTTGCATTTTGGAATTCTGTTAGCAAGTTTTTGTGCAAAATGATTCTTCCAGCAAATGGAAATTGTTTAAGGCATGGCATGTAAACTAATTTTCTGAAATTCTAGAATCTAGATATTGAGTAGGAGTGTCATCTGATTTCTTGGCATGTTATGAAACTTCCCTGGAGAATTTCTTGACTGGATACCAAATATTGTTGGCTTTTATCTGGTACACCCACAACAAAATTAATTAATGTCTCCTTTTTTATCCCACCCATTTGCCTTTTTCCTACCCTATAGATTTTTTTTTCAGGCAGGATGAAGGATAATTTCCTTGACTATGTGTATCACTAAAATAGGCAAGGACAATTTTATAATATTCCCAGGCAAGGTAAGGAGAATTTCCTTTATTAAAACAGGTAGAGATATAAGATTCTTAGGCAAGGAAACAAATTTTAGGCAGGAAAAACATTGCTTCAGGTTGCTTGGAGGCATACGGCTGGAAGGCTTTGACAGGGCGTCTAGCATCACTTGTCGGATATGTTTTGGGCTGAGATGACCTCAGGTGAGTCGATACTCCATTTTTGGTTTTGGTTGCATGTTCAGTAAATGTTAGGAACATTGACATGTTTACTCCATTCATCTCCTGCTCCAGCCGGACATCCCCCCACAGTAACTGCTTTGCTTCGTGGCTACCTCTCAGTCCAAATCCCTTGCTCAGGCTGTACCAGACGAAATTCTGCAACTGATCACTGTGTTTTGTACCAAAAAGGACCCCGCTTTCCACAATTTCTCTTCATCCTCAGGACTCGGAGTGTCTGCCTGGGTTGGTTGTTACCTAACCCTGCTCGTTTTAACTCTTTTTTCTTTTTTGCTGGAAAGCACCTACATAGAAAGGCGAAAGCGAGGGTCTTTCCCAATGTCGATCTTGTATCCGAGTTGTTCTGGCTTTCTTTGTACACAGCCTTAACAGGTTATGATATTGAAATTTTCAAAGTCAGTCCCATAGTTTTTTGTAATCTTCATGACGAAGGTTGCCAGTGTGAGTCAAGCTTTTCTGGGTCCGTGCTCAGTGGTGAAACTTCATATCTGTTTCTGGCATTCAGGAAATTCATGAACATCTTCCAGACTTGGTCAATTTTCTTTGGTCTGGTTTTGCTTTGCTTTTCTTCTGCAATCCACATAAGCCAACAATTCAAGCCTTTTCTCATTCATTCCATCTTCTGAAGTATGAGAAAAAACATAAACATTGATGACAAAATGAAAACTGTCAGAAGTCAGATTTTGAGCCTCTCAGCCTCTGAGAAATAAAATATTGAAAATATTGTGAGACTTATATTGCTGTTTGAGTTAGTTTACCTCCGCTGGCTTCAGCATGTCCAGTCATCAGGCCTAGGTGGAAATTTGGTATATAATCAGACATTGTGAAGCTACTGCTACTGCTGCTGATGACGCTGCTTTGAAAGAAAGAGACTAATGTAAAAATGGAAAGTAGAAGAAGAATGAAGACAATCCAAAAATGAAGACAATTTGAATCCTAGAAAAAGCCAAAGAAAGGAAAGAAAAACATACATACAAGTTGGCCATGAAAGAAATAAAAAGAAAAATATTAAAGTATTAAGGAAAAGCAACCAAACTTGTAACAAATTATAAATGAAGAGATTGAAGAAGAGACATTGGGTGGAAAGAAAATGTGTCAAGGAGAATTGGCAAAAGGCACAGTGAAAGAAGACAAAGGTGCATGGGTTGATGTTTGGGGGCCCTTACATCGTGTATTTTAATATGCACTTCAATGGGTTAATTGGGAAAGAGCAATTAGGCAAAAGGATGATTGAAGGAAACTGCCATCAAACAAAAGTCCATGGTGAACTGGCCAGGGCTGGAATCGAACCCAAAAAAATCAACAGTGGGTTGGGGGGAGGGTTGGTGTAGTGGTAGCGTGCTGGGCTGCCAATCGCTGGGCCAGGGTTCGAATCCAGCTCTTGCGGGGTCACCTGAGCCTATGTTGGATGGCTGTTTCAATCATCCTTCGCTTCATTGCCATGTCCTCCTGCTATCCTAATTAGCCTACCAAGTGCATAAATACAGGACGTAAAGCCCCAATCATCCATAACAACAGTGGGTACTTCCTCCTCCAATACAACAGAGGGGAGAAAATATGAAATATGAAGAAATGAAAAGAAAGAAGCAACAAAAGAAAAAACAAAACGGAAGGGCCTTTCTGGCAAGAAAGGCTGATTATTTTAGGGATTTTCCAAGCGTTTCCATTTTTAGTAGACTTCATTGATTCCTGCTGTTTAGCAATGGATGGGAGCTCTGAGCTGTCAAGATGGAAACGTTGATTGAATAACATCTGCATTTGAGAATTCTGTAAGCAAGTTTTTGTGCAAAATGTTTCTTTCAACAAATCTGAAATTGTTTACAGCATGGCATGTAAAGTCATTTTCTGAAATTCTAGATATTGAGTGGGAGTGTCATCTGATTTCTTGGCATGTGATGAAAATTCCCCGAAGAATTTCTATTCTTGACTGAGTAGTGAATACTAAATATTGTTGGCTTATATTAGGCCTATATCTGACTGCCGCATGACCAGGTTCGGTACACCCACAATGAAATTAATTGTTTTCTATTTCATCCCACACTTTTGCAGTTTTCCTGCGCTATAGATATGTTGTTTCTTTCTTCAAGCAACATGAAAGAAACTTTCCTTACCTATCACTAAAACAGGAGAAGATATAAGATTCTTAGGAAAGGAAGCAAGATTCAACCAAACAAAAAGATGGATTACATGGCCAATTGTGCAACGTATGTAAAACGTAATGAGCTCTTTCTTGCGTATTTCATATCGATTTCATACGTGTTAATTGCTGCAGAGGCGTAAAACACAAACACACACTCATACGTTTTAAATTGGGTGATGGGGCATTAACTTAATTGTTTTTGTTGATTTTTTTTATTTAGATAGGCCAGTGTAAGGTCTTTACTTAAACCATTTGTGATAACCATATTGCACTAAAATGGCCAAAGTGACGGTAAAGTACAGGTGTGAAATATTTTTGAATTTGTACGAAATTCGTACGAAAATGTACTACATACTACCGATTGGCTCTTTTTTGTGAGTTTCATGTGTAGACTTTACACACGTAATGTTTACGCATCCTCCCCACGCAAGCCCTGCTAAAATGGACAGGGCTTTCTGCTATTTTCCAACCTCTTCTGTGATTGGCTGCTTATTTAGGTCATAAGCATTTTGCAGGCAGATTTAGTCCGATTATGGACACTTAGAGGATTACTGGCAACTAAGAAAAACAGTGTAAAAGAAGCAAACTTTCAAACAGTTTCATTTCAGAACTGTAAAAATACATAATTCAATGGAATTTTCGGAACTGTGATAGCGCCTTTCAACAATACACAATTTCTCCATTTGTAACTGTGTGAAACAGAAGCAACAATTTCAAACTGTGATGTAGCAGTCCCTGATTGGCTGAGCCAAAACTGGGTCAGTTAATTAAGTATTCATGAATTAGCAAAGGTTATGGGCCATTTTGTCATGGCATGACTTGGGATGATGTGTTTACGTTGTACAATTACTAGTGTATGATATCCTTCCCCTGTCCTTACTGTACCCCGCATTAAGTTGGATAAACAAGTTTGCTGTCTGTTAAAAACTAAATCAGACATGCATCTTCAGGAGTCAACAAATTGTTAGACCTGTTGCTCGAAGAGTGCTCAATAGCTCTATAGGTCAAGTCACCTCACCTTTGCAAGTTTGGTGCAGTTATTTGAAAACTAAGTGACCAACAAATCAACTCCAATTTTTTACATGCAAACCAGAAAACATACTTACTTTTTTGCATCAAACACGTACATATTACAAAATAGGAGGAAAAAAGACTACGTAGAATTATAGCCTGCCCCGACATAGCCCGCTAAGGTGTTGCAGAGGCGTAAAACACAAGTACATACACTTGACATCTTGTGTGTCAGTGGCATCTGACGTCATTGGCTTGAAAGTCACTGTAAGTAGCTAATCTTGTGTGTCAGTGGCATCTGACGTCATTGGGTTGGAAGCAGAGTCCGCGAAAAGTGCCGGTTTGCCGGTCAAAACCGGCAAAAATAGCGTGTGACCGGCAAAAATAGAGTAAGAAAATTGCAATTAGCAATGTTCAGCATCAGTTGGCATGTAGCCTTGGCTTTCCATGTGCAGGATCTGAGGCCCTGCAAGGCTATAATACTCAAGTCTCTGTTTCATAGGGGTTCTGACGGGTTTTCTCTGGTAATTCTACTTTTGTGAATTATGTACACTTCAAAATAGAGACAGCGTGGGACCAATACTAAGTCTTATGCATCTAGAAATGTTAAATACGATCAACATGAAATAAATCCCTGGTCCAATTATAGCAATATAATTATACTCAGTGCAAGAATTTCGATATTTCGTAGACCCATAAATAAAGGTTTTTAAAAGATTTTGAAGTTGCTTGGCAGCAATGACTTAGTAAGCTCGATTTTTATTGGGAGAAGTTTGGAGTAACTTTAAAATTTAAGTTGAACACAGGAATACCTGTTGAAATTAATAAAATTGGAATTTCGGGCTGACAGGATTTTATACGGGCAGACCGGATTTCTTTCAGGCAGACAGGATTTCATTCGGGCAGGTAAAATTCAAAATCTACCTGCCCGAATGTCCTGTATGACAAAAGCACTTTTCGCGGACTCTGGTTGGAAGTGACTGCAAGTCACTCATCTTGTGTGTCAGTGGCATCTGATGTCATTGGGTTGGAAGTGACTGCAAGTAACTCATCTTTTGTGTCAGTGGCATCTGATGTCATTGTGTTGGAAGTGACTGCAAGTCACTCATCTTGTGTGTCAGTGGCATCTGATGTCATTGGCTTGAAAGTCACTGTAAGTAACTCATCTTGTGTGTCAGTGGCACCTGATGTCATTGGCTTGGAAGTGACTGCAAGTCACTCATCTTGTGTGTCAGTGGCATCTGATGTCATTGGGTTGGAAGTGACTGCAAGTAACTCATCTTTTGTGTCAGTGGCATCTGATGTCATTGGCTTGGAAGTGACTGCAAGTAACTCATCCTTTGTGTCAGTGGCATCTGATGTCATTGGCTTGGAAGTGACTGCAAGTAACTCATCTTGTGTGTCAGTGGCATCTGATGTCATTTGCATGGAAGTGACTGTAAGTAACTCATCTTTTGTGTCGACAGCATCTGATCATGTCATTGGCACGGAAGTGACTAAGTAACTCATCTTTCGTGTCGGCGGCATCTGATATCATTGGCATGCGAGTGACTGTAAACAACTCATCTTTCGTGTCGGCAGCATCTGATGTCATTGGCATGGAAGTGACTATAAGTAGATCTCTTGTGTGTCAGTGGCATCTGATGTCACTGGCATGGAAGTGACTGCAAGTAACTCATCTTGTGTGTCGGCGGCATCTGATGTCATTTGCTTGGAAGTGACTGTAGGTAGCTCATCTTTTGTGTCAGCGGCATCTGATGTCATTGGCGTGGAAGTGACTGTAGGAAGCTCATCTTGTGTGTCAGCGGAAGCTGATGTCATTGGCGTGGAAGTGACTGTAAGTAGTTCATCTTGTATTTCAGCGGCATCTGATGTCATTGGCATGGAAGTGACTGTTAGTAGCTTATCTTGTGTGTAGGCGGCATCTTCTGTCATTGGCGGAAAGTGACTGTAGGTAGCTCATCCTGTGTGTCAGCGGCATCTGATGTCATTGGCTTTGAAGTGACTGTAGGTAGCTCATCTTTTGTATCAGTGGCATCTGATGTCATTGGCGTGGAAGTGACTGTTAGTAGCTCATCTTGTGTGTCGGCGGCATCTGATGTCATTGGTGGAAAGTGACTGTAGGTAGCTCATCTTGTGTGTCAGCGGCATCTGATGTCATTGGCGTGGAAGTGACTGTAAGTAGCTCATCTTGTGTGTTGGCGGCATCTGATGTCATTGGCATGGAAGTGACTGTAAGTAGTTCATCTTGTATGTCAGCGGCATCTGATGTCATTGGCATGGAAGTGACTTTAAGTAGCTCATCTTGTGTGTCGGTGGCATCTGATGTCATTGGTGGAAAGTGACTGTAGGTAGCTCATCTTGTGTGTCAGCGGCATCTGATGTCATTGGCGTGGAAGTGACTGTAAGTAGCTCATCTTGTGTGTTGGCGGCATCTGATGTCATTTGCTTGGAAGTGACTGCTAGTAACTCATTTTTTGTGTCAGTGCCATCTGTTGTCATTTGTTTGGAAGTGACTGCAAGTGACTCATCTTGTGTGTCAGTGGCGTCTGATGTCATTGGCGTGGAATTGACTGTAGGTAGCCCTTCTTGTGTGTCAGTGGCATATGATGTCAGTGACATATGATGTCATTGGCATATGATATCATTGGCTTGGAAGTGACTGTAAGTAACTCATTTTTTGTGTCAGTGGCATCTGATGTCATTGGCTTGGAAGTGACTGTAAGTAACTCATTTTTTGTGTTGGCGGCTTCTGATGTCATTGGCGTGGAAGTGACTGTTAGTACCTCATCTTGTGTGTCAGTTTTTTGTTTGTTTTTTTTTTGACTGTGAAAAAAGCAGTATGCAATTTATTGTTCAGTGTTTGCAGTTATTTGGTAAACATTATTAATAAAATACAGGTCAGACATACTTTAACCATAACAAGATTTTTGTAAAAATTTCTGGTTATTTTGGTAAATGGACAAGTGGGACAAGATTTTAAATGATAACAAGAGTTTGTAAAAATTCCTGACAATTTTTGCTTACAAATGTGAGTCGGATAAAAATAGAAAATTAAAGGTTTCGTGCGAATGTGGCTAAGAATAATAAAAATGTGGCTAACAATAATAAAAATTGACAATATAAAAAGTTTTGTTTGAGTTCTGGCTAATAAGAACAATAATTGACATAAATACAATGAAAGTTACTACATTCAATGAGGCATACAAATTTCAAGTAAATTTTCAATCTCCATTACATTAAAAAACAGCAAAAAGTTGACCCCTTGACTATGTTAAAAATTCACTAAAGTATAAATTCAAGCGAATAACCAGAATCTGAGGATTCACTCCCTTGGTTTAGCAACATTTTACATGGTTTCTAATGTTGAGTCATATGTATTGCTCAATTTCTGCAATTGTTTTGCAAAAATTCTTATTAAAATACAGGTGGGACAAACTTTAAAATAACAAGACTTTTGCATAAAATTTTGACAATTTTTGGTAAGTGGGGTAAAAATTGACAATATCAAGTTATGTATAAGTTCTGGCTAACAATAATAAAGATTGACATAAATAAAATGAAAGTTACAAGTTTAACTTCATTTTCATTCCTCCATTACATAAAAAAACAAAAGGTTGAACTCCTACCAGTGTTAAGAATTGACACAAGTATTAATTCAAGAGAATAACTAGAATCTCAAGATTCATACCGCTGTTCAGAAAAAAAAGCATGGTTTTTGATGTTGGTCAAATGTTTTGCTCAATTTCTACAATTATTTGGTAAAAAAATATTATAAAAACATGTGGGACAAGATTTTCAACGATAACAAGAGTTTTGTAAAAATTCCTGAAAATTTTTGCTTACAAAGGTAAGTCGGATAAAAATAGACGATAAAAGGTTTTGTGCGAATGTGGCTAACAATAATAAAAATTGACTGAAATACAATGGAAGTTACTTCCTTCAATGAGGCCTACATGCTTCAAATTCAAATTCATTACTATTAATTAAATCGAATAACAAGAATCTGAGGAATCAAACCCAAGGCTCAAACTTTCGCAGGATTACATTCATTGCTCATTGAGGATTAGAGAAACGAGACTTCCTTGCGAAAAATTCAGCCACGGCCGTTCCCTTATCTGGCCGAGATTCTATGTGATCTGTAAGGTAGCCCGGACTGTTGACCAGGATGCCTTGTGTTGCAAGCTCTGTCGGACTCTTGATGTACACTAGCAATTGTGCAGCGTACGAATTACGTACGTAAATTCTACGCACGAAACTCACAAAATAGAGCCGATCCGTTGTACGTTCATACAAAAATTTACGTATGTTTTACGTACGTACATTTTCGTACGTATTTCATACGTGAAAACAGTCAATTTACGTACGAAATACGCAAGAAAGAGCACCGTACGTTTTACGAACGCTGCACAATTGGCCATGTACTCTTCTGTCAACTGTTCCAACAGGCCATACACCTAGTCATATGAAGGTTGTTCCTTGATGGGTCGAACATTGAAACCACCCTTCTTAAATCTTGGATACCTCATAGCATACCTCTCTTTCCCCTCCTTGGTTTTTCGCATTTCCTCGGTCACTATTCCAGTTGTGATGGATTGCAGCCAAGAAGAGCCTTGATTTCATGGACACATAAGCAAATCCAGTGTGCTTTGGTGCAAATTGAAGAACTAAGCTGTGAAACGCCTCCAGGGAGTATGTCTGGCTCGACGGAGAAAGCTTTCGGACATCTTGTGTGTCAGTGGAATATGATGTCATTGGCATGGAAGTGACTGTGAGTAGCTCATCTTGACAATGTGTGTCGCGCCCATATGTCATTGGCTTGGAAGTGACTGTAAGTAACTCATCTTTTGTGTCAGCAGCATCTGGTATCATTGGCATGGAAGTGACTGTAAGTAACTCATCTTTTGTGTCAGTGGCATCTGATGTCATTGGCTTGGAAGTGACTGTAAGCAACTCATTTTGTGTGTTGGCGGCATCTGTTGTCATTTGCTGGGAAGTGACTGCAAGTAACTCATCTTGTGTGTCAGCGACATCTGATTTCATTGGCGTGGAAGTGACTGTGAGTAGCTCATCGTGTGTCAGTGGCATATGATGTCATTGGGGTTGAAGTGACTGTAGGTAGCTCATTGTGTGGTGTCATTTGATTGTCAGCGGCATTGTGTGAATCAAAGTTTGTAGCCACAGCATATTTTTTGGGCATTTCCATATCATGTGTACTGTCCACTAAAGCACTTATTCTCTTCAGAGGTTTCTTACTCTTTTCTGGTTCCGAGTCAATTTCACTCTGTGCTCAAGTGATGTCTTTGCGAAAAAGCTCTAAAGTTTTTGTAAGATTCTTTTGCTGAAGGATGCCTGGAAAATTAACATTCTTGCCTACCGAATTAGCATTTTGGAAATTTGGATGATTACAGTTTGTCACGTCAACAATGAGACAGACGTTTGGCCAGATATCTCAGCAACCACAAGCATAGCTTAGCTCTGTTGTAATCTGAATATCTCATTTTTGTGATGTTTTGGTGGCGTTTTTGTCCAATATTTGCCAATTTATGAAAATGGCAGTCCTTTTTCGCAAAATGTTGACATTTGTGATGCTACTTATCTGACACACAATGGGCAATGATGTCATAAAAGTGTTCCACAGTGCCACCCCAGACTCAGTCCTACTCAAATTTGTATCAGCAGATCCACCAATCTCATTGTGTTGATTTTTATGAACTGTACAAACAATGCTATATTTCCGTCTCAATGCTTGACATGACAAACTGTAATGGTATGATATCATGTGTCAATCAACAAAGTACCAATTTGGCAAATTTGCAAAATAAAAAGTTGATTTTAGGCCATGTTTCAAATAACCCCATTCTTCAAATAGGCCTGGTCTCCCCTACAGGTTCATTCTCCTGTCCTAATTAGCCTCCCGAGTGCATATATACTGGACATAAAGTTCCAATCAACCATCCATCCATTTTATTTCCATCTCTACCACCACCCCCTCCAGCATGAGATCAGACCACTAACTGGCCAAGCTCTCTCTGCATTGCCAGCATTTAAGAAAGCCTGGCACATAGTTCCTCCACCACAGCAGCTTGCCTGCCTTCTTAACACCGAGCCAAAACACTTGTGACACTTGGTTACGCGAAAATGTCATCTAGCTACATCAAATAGAAACGTCCATAAAAACAAGTTGGTCATAACTTTCTGAACACCCCTCATATTTTTCAAATATATATTTTTTTCAATTTTAGAAAAGGGAAGCAGTATTAGTAATTTCATCTAGTTTTGGGAATCTCTCATGAGAAGACACTTAAAGAAACAATTTAGTTCAGTCATTTATTTCATGTGGTAGAAATGGATAGATGGATGATTGACCTGTATGTCCTGTATTCAATTAATACAGGTTATAATTAATTGAATACTGGACATAAACAGCCATCCATCCATCTCCTACCTCCAACCCCTCCTGGCCTCCAGCATGAGATCTCACCGCTAACTGGCCAAACTCTCTCTGCATGGCCAAGATATAAGCAAGCCTGGCACATAGTATTAGTTACTCCACCACACCAGCCTGCTGCCTCTTAACTCTGAGCCAAAGCACTGGTGACAACAGTTGGCTCCTGGAGCCTGATGGAGTAACACAAGGTGCTGTTCTGTCTGCTGGGATATAACATTGCCACATGTGGAAGCTCTATAGCAGCTGCTCAGCTAAGACTAAGTGGGAAGTGATATAGCCAGAAGGTAAGGATGTTACTGCAACCTTATTTTGTGTTGCCTGCATATTATCTCTGACATTACCTATCTATATAGAGCTATGCTTCTTAAGTTGATGTTAGACTATTTACTGTAACCTTACTTTGCTTTCAGCTGCATGTATCATTCTCTCACATTATCAATTGGCCTATGCTTCTTCTAACCTGAATTAATGTTAGACTAACTTTAAAGCTTTGTTGTCTCCCAATTCAAAAGTTGCTTTAAAGAAATATTAGAGCCATATTTAACTTATTCTAACTGTGAAATGTTTGTAATTGTCATTCTAAGCTCAATATACGAAGACGAATTCCTTTTAATATGTAAACAAATCTGCAACACATATAGAAAATCATGGTTATACAATGTATAACCAGGTATTGATAGCAGAGACCTTAAAGGTATTGTTGTTTTGAATATTATGTAGGTGTTTAGATACTATCTGTAACATGACATTATGCTGGCGTGACGTGATATTTGACAAAAATGCAGTCAAGATGTCATGTAATTTCTTTGGGAGAATCAAATAACAAATTGAAATTCATGCAGTTGAAATTGTAAAAACTCCTTGCTATATTCAGAACAATGTATGTACCATGCTTGATTTTTGGAATAGAAATCAATTCAATTGCAACATAATATAGCCATGCTTTATTTATTTATTAGACATCCTAATCTGCCAGAAAACTTAACTGATTGATTCCAAAATTTTTATGTGTACTACTTACACCATGAGACCAACTGGCAAAATGCAAAGTTTGTTGTTTGCTCTATATATGAGAATTAGCAAAATGTAAAAAAAAAAAAACTTAATTAGGTCACTTGGTGAGAACACAGTGATAAAACCATCAAAAACATTCAACATAAATTTCAATGCAATGGTAAATCACTGAGGTATGTAAATCATTATGAAACTACACTCTAGCTCTTTGCATCTTGCATAATAAACTGAAACAGCGCTAAAACACAGGTACATGTATATAAATGTTTTTTTCAGAGTGAAGTTTGGTTTCTTTGATGTTTGTGTTTCAAAGAACATCAAACTTTCTCATTAGCTGTAGGTCTGTCTTTTCATTAGCTTCCTTTGATGCAGAGTCATGCACTAAAAATTGTTCAAATCAGTCAGAAATGCCTGAAATGTATTTATTTTTGCTTTGAAATGTAGGTTTTTTTGATGGGGCTTTTGTAATTTAATTACTGTTGTATAGACTGAATGAGTCTCTATAGACAAAACCTGGATTAAAAAATGGTTCAAATCGGTCAGAGGTGCCTCAAATTTACAGCAGATGGAGAGAGGGAGCTTTAAGCTGTCTGCAAAATAAGCACACACCAATACGGAGAAGAAAAAACTTCATATAGACTGAATATCTCACTATCTTTCTTATATAGTTCATGACCAATTGAGCTGATTACTTGTCTCCCATGAGAGAAAGGTTCCTAAGCTTTGTCATGTAAGTGGGTTAGCACTGTAGTCCTAAATTGCATTAATCAATTTGTGTCCCACTTTTTATGTAAAGGAGGCAAATGATCGAGGAAATTGCATTAGGATAATGGCAAGGGTCAACTGGATATAGATTATTCCCCATTAGGGGTAACTAAGTGAAATTAAGAAGCCGGTCCTTTACTTCCCAAAACTACCATCACATTATTGATGGCAAGACATTTACAATACAGAGCACTACATTTGGGTCCAGAGTGTGGACTGGCTGAGAACCTTCTTTTGATTGACAGTAAATCCTGACTGTATACGCTTATCCTTTTTATAAGTCAAACCCCAGATAAGATTTATTCATTCTTAAACATTCAACATAAACAGGTTCTGTAATCAGTTTATGTCTGCAGGTGAATTCAGGACACTCCCACAGAACATATTTCTTAATTTCATTGCTTTCAATTTGCCTTAAACTGCCACTCACACCGGCACTGGTATGAACCAAAGCCTGACATTAAGTTTCGAATTGAAACACCTTTCAAATCGGGATTCTGTATATCAACTCTTGCACGTGTAAACAAACAGTAATTCGATTGAACAAAGCCTGTTACATAACCTACATTTGAAGTAAAAGCAACTTTCAGGCAACACTGACTGATTTGAACTATTTTTAGTGCATGGAATTGCTTCAAAGGAAGCACACGAAAAGACAGATCTGCAGCTAATGAGAAAGTTAGATGTTCTTTGAAACAAACAAAAAAAGACCAAATCTCACTCTGTAATAAAATTTGCATACGTACTTGTGTTTTAGCTTTGTTCAGGACAAAATACAAGATTATACAGCAGTTCTGCAGTTTGGTTCTAATTACAGGTGATCTTGAAAGTAATAGTATTTTAGATCCTGTTTTCCCTTGTGATTAGTGGTATTGATATATACATGTTTATATTTGTTGACAAGGATATTTATCGACGCTTATAAAGATAATGTCATGTTGAGAAAATATTTGAAGTTTGTTGAGTTGGTTAGTGACTTTTATGATTTTTCTCTTGTCATTTTAAAGCTCTTAAGAGATTATTTGGTTATTTTTCTGTGTATTGATCTCAGGATACAAGTGATTCTAAAGAGAGAGAGAGAGAGAGAGAGGGAGAGAGAGAGAGAGAGAGAGAGAGAGAGGAGAGAGAGAGAGAGAGGAGAGAGAGAGAGAGAGAAGAAGATTTAACCCTCAATTCAGCAAGTCTTCTGGAATTGAACCTGTGACCATTGAAAGTATAGCCAAAGAACAAGGGCATAGAATGCTGTGTATCTCAGGGCTTGTGCCTCTGCATACAGAAGCAACAAAGTCCATGTGGCACATGGAGCGAATACCAAACTGGCTTTCCCCTTTGCCAAGATGTTATCTTTCTTCTGTAGGACACAGGTGATCTTGCTTGAATTAGAATTATCTCAAGTAATCAGGTTGTATCTTAATTACCATCAGAGGTCTGGGTAGTTCCAGTAGATAGTTGCACCTGATTTAGGCTCTTTGTAATGGGTCACGTCCCCAGGAGTTGCTATCTCTTAAGGTTGTTTGGCAGAATACAAATTTTATGTGACAAGAATGTTCAAAAACTGCTTACACTTAAGCAATTGATATATAGAATCTTGATCTGTTACTTGTTTTCAATTTGGAGTTTGATATCAGGTTTTGGAACATACGAATGCTGGTCTGAGTGGCAAAAGCCAATAGTGTCATAACAATGAAATTAAGGGATCTCTGGTCTCTGGGATTCACCTAAGGCATAAAAAGATTACATAACCTATTTATGATGAATGTCTAAGAATGAGTAAATCTAATCTGGGGCTTGACTCATAAAAATGATATGCTTATACAGCCAGGTCTTCCTTTCAATCAAAAGAAGGTTCTCAACCAGTCTGGAGTCCTGACTCCGGACCCTAATGTAGTGCTAGAGAGAGCAGTATTGTAAATGTCTTGTTGTCGATAACATGATTGTAGTTTTGGGAAATAAAGGAAGTGGACCAGCTTCTTAATTTCACTTAGCTACTCCTAATGGGGAATAATCTACATTCAGTTGACCCTTGCCATTATCCTAATGCAATTTCTTCGATCGTTTGCCTCCTTTACATAAAAAGTGGGACACATATTGATTAATGCAATTTAGGACTACACTGCTAACCCACGTACACGACAAAGCTTAGAAACCTTTTTCTCGAGGGAGACAAGTAATCGGCTGAATTGGGCATATATAGCCTATATGAGTGTGTATTCTGGTTTTCTCTAGATATGTGTGTTTCTTCTGCAGATGACATTTGATTGCTCTCCCTCTAACCAGCTATCTAACCAAACCCACATGGTAACCAAATCTGAGGCCTATCTCCATTTATCTATCTGTATGTATCTATCTATCAATCTTCATCTATCCGTGTATCTAAACACTATCTATCTATATTTTTTTCTCTCTGTCAACTTCAGCATTACTTAACCATTTTCTTACCAGGTATTGGGAATGTCGTTTTTCGCACAGTTTTACCCAAGGTGTTCCCCATACAATGATATATGGCATATAGGCCCAAGCTTGTGACATATTGATAAATGCACAATCCGATGTTTGATCTACAGTTGACAATAACCTGGAGCTAAAGTCATCACAAAACACAGGAATCGTTTCTAACAATCTGTTAGGCTGACAGGGGCCGTAAGATGAAATCTCAATGATTTGATAACATTTATCTGTTCTTTCTTTTCAGGTGTCCATACACAGACTTATCTGATGGTAGTAACAGATGGTAATGGCATCATTAATGGCCACAATGGATTCGCAGGAGATTTTTGGACAGACAATTCTCCTACTACATCAGGCTAACATGACAATGGATTTGGAAAGGGATGTGAAATGTACATTATTGGATTTAACAAATGTATGACAATTCTGGGCTTCCGCACTGATTTAACTTCAGAATATCAGGACAAAATCTCAAAACTCTGGCTTTCTATCAACAAATGTATGACGACTATTGTCTTTGATAGGGATTAATACCAACAAGCTTTTGTTCTGGAAAGATTTCATGATGATGTTGGTTGTTTTACATTAAGAGATAAATCTCTTCAATATAAAACAGCATGAGGAAGGATAAAATCTCATTGTTCTACACAGACCTAGAAGATGTCAGTGACTTTGTGTTGTATGATAACACGAGTGTGTTGCATGGGTTCTACAAACGTAATTCACTCCCCGAACACTATAGAATTACCATCACAAGTGTCGTTGTCATTCTTATTCTGTTCACGACCCTCGGAAATCTTGCTACTGTGGTGGCTGTGAGAAAAGACCGCAGGTTGCGATCAGTAAGTAACTTTTACATCGCGAGCCTGGCCGTGGCTGATCTCATAGTTGGAGTGTTTGTAATGACTTTCATGCTTCTGTACACCATAACTTTTGATGGAGTCTGGGTTTTTGGCCGAGCTTTCTGCGATATATGGAACTTTATGGATTATGTGTCGTGCACAGCTTCCCTAACGAATGTTTGCGTCATAGCTGTAGATCGCTATCAGACGGTTTCCCAACCACTGCGGTCTATACGCAAAAGGACTACCCGCCGTGCAATGAAAATGATAGCCATTGCTTGGCTGTTGCCTGCAGTCTTCTGGCTGGTGGTAATTGTGGTTTTACGGTTGATTAATGGTCACCCCCCTGAGGGGCACTGCTACATTAAATGGAGCCCAGATTACACGGCTCTATTGGCTGCGTGCATATCAGTGTATCTGCCCATAATTCTAACCATCACCCTTTTTTTCACAATAATGTCAACACTAAGGCGGCACATGTCAGCAATGAGTGATCGCATGCTTGATGCAGGGTCAGGAAGATTAGACGATAATGTGGACGAGGCACAGACAGCAATACCTGAATGTCATGTTGATGCAACAGGGTTGGTGGCTTACACTGACTCCCACGTTACTATGATTCGTATACACCAAAACACTATGGCGGATATTATGGAGATGGATGGGCACTTATCCAATGCTCTTTTCGTGTCTGAAGCTTGTCAAACCGGAGAGGATGAGGTTTACATGTCAAAGAATGGCACAGAACTAAGGTCAATTGGGACTAGCACTAGCCCAGAGCGCTATGGTTTGGTGCGCAATGTGTGTACTAATACATCACCTTCCTTAGCCAAACGTGATCCTTTCAACGTTACAGCAAGCAAGCGTCTTCGCTCTAGCTACTCATCCTTGAATACTTTGGACAGCGATAGTCGCTCTGAATCCGACTACGATGGCCAAGACAGATCCAGTGGGTCGGATTCTACTGCATCTCGTGATCTACTCTCTGATTCGGATTTACCAATGACCCCATATCCTCCTTGGAGAAGGCGTTACGCTAGCTTACTAAGAGAAAGGAGAGAAAGTTCAATGGAGAGGTCTCGGTTCAGGCAACAGTGGCGAGCAGCCAAAACTTTAGGCGTTATCATGGTCTTCTTACTTCTATGTTGGCTTCCATTTGCTATAATGTGGCCTTTGAAAACATTTTGTCCACAATGTGTGAGGCAGAGAATCTTTGATATCTCTGTGTGGACTAACTACTTAAACAGTTCCATTAACCCTTTTATATACTGCATTTATAATCCCCATTTCAGAAGAGCTTACAAGAAGATTTTGATGAGGAGATGAAATGTAAATTTGACTTGAATGTGGTGCCTAGATTTCTATTTTATAGCAAAGTGATTACGGGTGAATCAAATGTTGTTTGTAAAAAAAGTAAAAAAGTATATAAATGCCAAAATATCGTGTTTGTCTTCTTTGCTTTTGCTTTGTTCTTTCACAAGTATTGTCTTGCTCGATCTTTGGGATGTGCAGCCTATAACAAAGGGCAGATTGAAGAAACATTGAGGTATTCTGTTGGGGATATTTTGATAGGATCTTGAAAAGTTAAGGGCAGATAATGAGCAGACCCTTGAATATTCAGCCAATCACAGATATTCTTACAAATTTCTCTGTTTGGCTAAGTTTTAGAGTGACCTATTTTCTGTCCAGATGAAGTAAGCAGGCTCAGAGTGTAGTACCTTTGAATATACAAGACAAGAAAAAATGTGTAGAGACAGAATATCTCACTGCCTCCCTTATATAGTTTTGCTCAATTGAGCCAATTACTTGTCTCCCTTGAGAGAAAGGTTTCTAAGCTTTGTCATCTAAGTTAGTTAGCAGTGTAGTCCTGAATTGCATTAATCAATTTGTGTCCCGCTTTTTATGTAAAGGAGGCAAATGATCGAGGAAATTGCATTAGGATAATGGCAAGGGTCAACTGAATGTAGATTATTCCCTGTTACTGACATTAGGGGTAACTTAGTGAAATTAAGAAGCAGCTGGTCCAGTGCTCCACTTCAGTAGGCAAAAATTCCAATCATGTTATCGGAGGCGAGACATTTTCAATAAGGAGAACTACATTTAGGTCCAGACAGGTGGTTGGGAACCTTCTGATTGAAAAGAAGTACTGGCTTTATACACATTTCCTTTTTATGAGTTAAGCCCGACACAATTCATTCATTCTTAGACATTTATCATAAAAAGGTTATGTAATCTTTTTATGCGTTGGGTGAATTCCTGAGAACATCGAACTCATTTCTTAATTTCATTGTTATGACACAATTTGCCTTTTGCCACTCAGACCAGCAATAGTATATACCAAAGCCTGAGATCAAACTCCAAACTGAAAACAAGTAACACATCAAGATTATAATATGAATCGCTGTAAGTGTAAAGAGTTTTTTTAACATTCTTGTCACATAAAATGTGTATTCTGCTGAACAACCTTGAGAGACAGCAACTTCTTGGGACATGACCCATTACAAAGAGCCTAAATCAGGTGCAACTATCTGCTGGAACTACCCAGACCTCTGATGGTAATTAAGATACAACCTGATTACTTGAGATAATTGTGATTCAAGCAAGATCACCTGTCTCCTGCTGAAGAAAGATAACATCTTAGCAAAGAGAAAAGCCAATTTGGTATTTGCACCATGTACTACATAGACTTTGTTGCTTCTGCATGCAGAGGAACCTGCGCTGAAATAGACAGCATTCTAAACCCTTGTTCTTTGGCTATACTAAGGGGGGAAGGTTGGTCTAGTGGTAGCATGCTGGGCTGCCAATCACTGGGTCTAGGGTTCGAATCCAGCTCTTGCCAGGTCACCTTGGCCTATGTTGGTCGGCTGTTTCAATCATCCTTCACCTCATTGCCGAGTCTTCCCCCTTCCTTATTAGCCTACCAAGTGCATAAATACTGGACGTAAAGCCCGATCATCCATCCATCCTTCCTTTGGCTATACTTTCAATAGTCACAGGTTCAATTCCTGAAGACTTGAGTAATGAACCTTTTAGGGTACCTTATCTATACCCTTAAAGGTTCCATATTATACCTTTTTGTTAAGAGCGTAGTATTAGGGTGTAAATCTCTTTGCCTCTCTCTCTCTTTTTCATAATCACATGTATCCTGGGATCCCTACCCAGAAAAAATAACCAAATAATCTCTTAAGACCTTTAAAATGACAAGAGAATAAAAAGTAACTAACTCAACAAACTTCCAATAGATCGTCAACATGATATTATCTGTATCAGTGTTGATAAATATCCCAGTCATCAAATATATCCCAGTCATCAAGTATATCAATATCAACACTACTATACAAAGGAAAACCTGGGAGTAAAATGAAATTACTTTCAAGATCACCTGTAATTTCCATGAAAATGCAGACACTATGATTCGTATACACCAAAACACTATGGCCGATATTATGGAAATGGATGGGCACTTATCCAATGCTCTTTTCGTTTCTGAAGCTTGTCAGACCGGAGAGGATGAGGTTTACATGTCAAAGAATGGCATGGAGCTAAGGTCAATTGGGACTAGCACTAGCCCAGAGCGCTATGGTTTGGTGCGCAATGTGTGTACTAATACATCACCTTCCTTAGCCAAACGTGATCCTTTCAACGTCGCAGCAAGCAAGCGTCTTCGCTCTAGCTACTCATCCTTGAACACTTTGGACAGCGATAGTCGCTCTGAATCCGACTACGATGGCCAAGACAGATCCAGTGGATCGGATTCAACTGCATCTCGTGATCTACTCTCTGATTCGGATTTACCAATGACCCCGTATCCTCCTTGGAGAAGGCGTTACGCTAGCTTATTACGAGAAAGGAGAGAAAGTTCAATGGAGAGGTCTCGGTTCAGGCAACAGTGGCGAGCAGCCAAAACTTTAGGTGTCATCATGGTCTTCTTACTTCTCTGTTGGCTTCCGTTTGCTATAATGTGGCCTTTGAAAACATTTTGTCCACAATGTGTGAGGCAGAGAATCTTTGATATCTCTGTGTGGACTAACTACTTAAACAGTTCCATTAATCCTTTTATATACTGCATTTATAATCCCCATTTCAGAAGAGCTTACAAGAAGATTTTGATGAGGAGATGAAATGTAAATTTGACTTGAATGTGGTGCCTAGATTTCTATTTTATAGCAAAGTGATTACGGGTGAATCAAATGTTGTTTGTAAGAAAAGTAAAAGAAATACATATGCCAGAATATTGTGTTTGTCTTCTTTGCTTTGTCCTTTCCCAATCTTTACCTTGCATGAACTTTGGGAAGTGCAGCCAATAACGAAAGACGGCCTGAAGAAAAATTCAAGTATGGAGAAAAGAGATTTCAATAGGATCTTAAAAATTTGCATATGGCAGATAATATGCAAACCCTTGAGGATTCAGCCAATCATAGATGTTCTTACAAATTTGAACTCTGTAAGAACTTCTCTGATTGGCTAAGTGCAGATGAAGTAAGCAAACTCATTCAGAATGTTGTACCTTTGAATATACAAGACACACCCATATGAGTAAGAGAAAATAATTATACAGATAGAATACCTCACTCTCTCCCTAATATAATTTTAACCCAACTGAGCCCATTTTTTGTGCCCCTCGAGAGAGAGGTTTCTAGGCTTTGTCATGTAAGTGGGTTAGCAGTGTAGTCCTAAATTACATTAATCAATTTGTGTCCTGCTTTTTATGTAAAGGAGGCAAATGATCGAGGAAATTGCATTAGGATATTGGCAAGGGTCAACTGAATATGGGTTATTTCGCATTGGGGGTACCTAAGTGAAGTTAAGAAGCCAGTCCACTTCCTTCATTTCCCAAAACTAAACTCAGCAACATTAAAAACGCACACATTTTCAAAGTATCATAACTTTTGAAGCACTAAATTAATCTTGATGTAACTGGGCAAATTTTCTTATTCGCTTCTCAGCTAAGGATTGTGAATGTTTGAACAGGATCCATGAATATTTGTAAGATCCAGACATGCTTTTGTGACATCATGTCAAATTTGGAATTTGCAAAATTGCAAAAGGGATAGGGGAGTAGAGTACAGATGTTATCACATTATTATTGATCTCAAATGGTCAAAACAGAGGTTCAACAAGATTTCTACTCAAATTTTGACCAAAGCCAGGATAATTACCGATCGTTATGAGGCAAAAACGCCAAAAATGATGTGACAAACAAATGTGAAAAACACCAACTTGGATGAAAAATATTGAGCGGTGATAGACTTTACATGAAATCCATTTTGGACCAATTTGCATTGGTTGTGATTTTGGTTTTTGGACATGCTGCACTGAAAGTGGAATAATCCTGCCATTTCATTTTCTTTCTTTATGAAATTTTCTGGACTCTCACAAGAGATTTCAACCAATAACAGTGTGAAGTGTCATGGAAATATCTACATAGAAAGTTATTTTTTAAGCTGTTTCAAAGTGTGTGCGTTTTTAATGTTGCTGAGTTTACCATCATGTCATCAACGACAAGACTTTTACAATACAGAGCACTATTTGGGTCTTGAGTCTAGACTCCAGACTGGTTGAGAACCTTCTTTTGATTGAAAGGAAGTCCTGGCTGTATACACATATCCTTTTTATAAGTCAAGCCCCAGATAAGATGCATTCATTTTTAGACATTCAACATAAACAGGTTCTATAATCAGTTTATGTCTGCAGGTGGGTGAATTCAGGACACTCCCAGAGAACATATTTCTTAATTTCACTGCTTTCAATTTGCTTTAAACTGCCACTCACACCAGCACTGCTATGAACCAAAGCCTGACATCAAGTTCCGAATTGAAACAACTGTCAAATGAGGATTCTGGGATTCTGTATATCAACTGCTGCAAGTGCAAACAAACAGTAATTCAATTGAACAAAGTCTGTTGCATAACCTACATTTCAAAGTGAAAGCAACTTCAGGCAACCCTGACTGATTTGAACTATTTATAGTGCATGGCATTGCTTCAAAGAAAGCACATGAAAAGACAGACCTGCAGCTAATGAGAAAGTTAGATGTTCTTTGAAACAAAAAAAAAAGAAGCAAAATCTCACTCTGTAAAACATTTGCACACATACCTGTAATTATAGTTCAGTTTAACAATCTGCATTTTACGGTTCATTGTCCTGTTCAGGTTTATGAGTACTTTCACAGTTCTTAATGCTGGAACAAAGTTGCCAGTTAATTAAACAGTAAAATTTGACGGGAATTTTTTGTGTATTTTTTCTGTGTATTGATCTCAGGATACATGTGATTCTGAAAAAGAGAGAGAGAGCCAAGAGATTTAAAGCTCAATTCAGCAGCTCTTCTGAAATTTAACCTGTGGCCATCAAAGGTATAGGCAAAGAACAATGCTGTATATCTTAGGGCTTGTGCCTCTTCATACAAATGCAACAAAGTCTATGTAGCAACAATTAGGGATACAACTTTTTTGCAACGTCACAACCCTGTATCATATTGTGATGAACTTTTGCTAGAAAACACTGAAAATCAATGTCTTTTGGATTTTTGATCAAAAAAGTTCACCCATGACTCTCAATGAAATTTTTGCATTTTGTGTCAGTTTGGCGAATTTTCCGAGAAATGTAAATGTGGTTGGATCATTAATGAAATGGCTTATATTTTGGAATCACATAACTGTTAGCAACTAGAAGAGCTACACTTTATACTTCAATGCAATTATAAAGCAATTCATACAGAGGAAGGTTGCAGAATATGGAATTTTTAAGCTACAACAAGTCATAAGTAACAGTGAAGTGCAATCGCAAGTTTCCTTAGTTTTTGCATTTTGTGTGTAGTTTTTACATGACCTTAATTGTTTGTTCACTATATATTGATTTTAGTTCTGCTGATTTTCTGTCTTGATGGCTCTTGCTTTCAATGATTTTCAATCACTTCAAAGTGTCTTGCTAGAAGGTTTACTTTACAAGGCTTGTGAAAGCTTCACATTCTCTCCTGCTTGATACATTCGATCACTGATCCAGCGGTATGCCCAGTTGTAAGAGGTTTGACCATCAATGACATGAGTTCCATTCTGGAAGGACCTTTGGAGTTCATATTGTATTACTATAAATCTTTGACAAATATATTATATATTTGGTGACTTCGTTCGGTCTGCAAGCCCCTGATCCATGAAAATGAATGGAATTCACTCTAAAACATGGTGCTGACAATTCACAAATTTTGACATATCACAACTTTGACACACATAGCTACTATTTGTGTAATCCAGTCACTTACTTGCAGCTTTGCAAAATAGCCCACTTTGAACTCTGATAGAATACAGCTTAAATTTTTTATCTGCATGAGCCATTCAATAATTGTGCTACAGGCTCATATTTTTGTTTTTCGCACTAATACGTCATACCAATGTAGCACATTTTCGAGCTTGGATCATGTCACTTGCTGAAAAATCATTGGAAAGTTAATTTTAATTGTCCCCAGCTGTATGAATTCAGTTGGTAATTGTGCCGATCTGTCTTTTCTGCCTTCAACTGACTACCCAAGAAACAGGTACCACCAACAACCTGCTTCTTGAGTGCAATTTCGCTTCTGCTGGCCAGCGAGACTTCTGTTATACAGGCACATGACCTCAATGAACTTGTCATGGTGTGACAACATCTGGAAACACATTTCACAAGTGAATATTGTTCACATGGCCAAAGAAGCAAAATTCCTGGAATTTGACAGTTTACAATGCTGCAGAGACAGTTTCAATACACATATATATATTGTGTAAAGGACTAACAGACATGCATGTGAATGCCATAAAATTCAGGAAAGTGCCTCAAAGTTGACAAATATGTAAGTTTAATAAGAAAGGTTGGTGAGCTGTCTCTTGACACTTGAGAATCTGTCTGCAGCCAATCATTTGTGCTATCAATATGTAAGTTTAATAAGAAAGGTTGGTGAGCTGTCTCTTGACACTTGAGAATCTGTCCGCAGCCAATCATTTGTGCTATCAGTGACTTTCATCCTCACTCCAATTTAATTTTGTTGATATGTGGTGGCATGCAATAGTAATATAGCATTGTGTTCTTCATCAGAACCTCTAATAATGCTATTGCACAATTCTCTGCAAAAAGATCCATTACATTTTCAAACGAAAACTGATAAAATTGGAAGGAAAATGCATAATATTAGCTCATACAAGGTAAAATGCCACATGTGAAGTTCATTATATGGTCCCACTGAAAAGCTAATTTCAAATGCTTTAATTTGGTATCGCTTTGGTTGCTGTATCTTCAATAGGCAAAAAGTTATAAGATGAAATAAAGTACTCCACTGACGGAAATTGCCATTTTCGGACTATAATAGATGGCCAACACAAAGATGAGTTCATGGGTGAACTTTTTTGAAGATAGTTAAAAAATGACTTAACTACAGTGGTTTTTATTCAAAAGTTCATCCTGCTATGACACAGGAAATTGATTTTGAGGAACAAAATTGAAAAGTTGTATCCCTAAGCAACATGGTGCGAATACCAAATTGGCTTTCTTCTTTGCTAAGATGGTATCTTTCTTCAGCAGGAGACAGGTGATCTTGCTTGAATCACAATTATCTCAAGTAATCAGGTTGTATCTTAATTACCATCAGAGGTCTGGGTAGTTCCAGCAGATAGTTTCACCTGATTTAGGCTCTTTGTAATGGGTCATGTCCCCAGGAGTTGCTATCTGTTAAGGTTGTTCGGCAGAATACAAATTTTCTCTGACAAGAATGTTCAAAAACTCTTTACAGCAATTGCTATTAGAATCTTGATTTGTGACTTTTTTCAGTTTGGAGTTTGATATCAGGCTTTTGTACATACTAATGCTGGTCTGAGTGGCAAAAAGCAAATTGGGTCATAACAATGAATTGAAATTAAGAGATCTCTGGTCTCTTGGATTCACCCAAGGCATAAAAAGATTACATAACCTATTTATGATGAATGTCTAAGAATGAGTAAATCTAATCTGGGGCTTGACTGATAAAAATGATATGCGTATAGAGCCGGGATTTCCTTTCAATCGAATGAAAGTTTTCAACCAGTCTGGAGTCCAGACTCCGGACCCAAATGTAGTGCTAGAGAGAGCAGTACCTATTGTAAATGTCTTGTTGTCGATAACATGATGGTAGTTTTGGGAAGTAAAGGAAGTGGACCGGCTTCTTAACTTCACTTAGCTACCCCCTAATTGGTAATAATCTATATTCAGTTGACCCTTGCCATTATCCTAATGCAATTTCTCGATCATTTGCCTCCTTTACATGAAAAGTTGGACACAAATTGATTAATGCAGTTTAGGACTACACAGCTAACCCACTTACACGACAAAGCTTAGAAACCTTTCTCTCGTGGGAGACAAGTAATCGGCTGAATTGGGCATATGTATTCGGGCAACATTGGGCGTGTATTCTAGTTTTCTCTAGGTATGTGTGTTTCTTCTGTAGATGATATTTAATAGCTCTCCCTCTACAAGTGGTAACCAAACCTGAAACCAATCTCCATCCATCTATCTGTCTATCTATCTATCTATCTATCTATCTATCTATCTATCTATCTATCTATCTATCTATCTATATATATTTTTTTCTCTCTCAATTTTATATCCTTTACTGCGCAGTTTGACCCAAGGTGTTCCCCATACAATGATATATGGCATATAGGCCCGAGCTTGTGACATGTTGATAAATGTGCAATTCGATGTTTGATCTACAGGTGACAATAGCCTGGAGCTAAAGTCGTCACAAAACACAGGAATCGTTTCTAACAATCTGTTAGGCTGACAGTTGCCGTAAGATGAAATCTCTCAGTGATTTGATAACATTTATCTGTTCTTTCATTTCAGGTGTCCATATACAGACTTATCTGATGGCAGTATCAAATGGTAATACCATCATTAATGGGCTCAACGGATTGAGAGGAGATTTTTGGAGAGACACTGCTCCTACAACATTAGGCTAACATGACAATGGATTTGGGAAGGAATTTGAATTGTACATTATTGGATTTAACTAATGTGTGGCAATGTTGGGCTTCCTCACTGATTTAACTTCAGAATATCAGGACAAAATTTCAAAAATCTGGCTTTCTATCAACAAATGTATGACGACTACTGTCTTTGATTAGGGATTAATACCAACAAGCTTTTGCTTCCGGAATGATTTCATAATGATGTGGATTGTTTTGCATTAAAGGATAAATCTCTTCAATATTAAACAGCATGAGGAAGGATAAAATCTCATTGTTCTACACAGACCTAGAAGATGTTAGTGACTTTGTGTTGTATGATAACACAAGTGTGTTGCATGGGTTCTACAAACGCAATTCACTCCCAGAACACTATAGGATTACCATCACAAGTGTTGTTGTCATTCTTATTCTCTTCACGACCCTTGGGAATCTTGCTACTGTGGTGGCGGTGAGAAAAGATCACAGGTTGCGGTCGGTAAGTAACTTTTACATCGCCAGCCTGGCCGTGGCTGATCTCATAGTTGGAGTGTTTGTAATGACATTCATGCTTCTATACACCATAACTTTTGATGGAGTCTGGGTTTTTGGCCGAGCTTTCTGCGATATATGGAACTTTATGGATTATGTGTCGTGCACAGCTTCCCTAACGAATGTTTGTGTCATAGCTGTAGATCGCTATCAGACGGTTTCCCAACCACTGCAGTCTATACGCAAAAGGACTACCCGCCGTGCAATGAAAATGATAGCCATTGCTTGGCTGTTGCCTGCAGTCTTCTGGCTTGTGGTAATTGTGGTTTTACGGTTGATTAATGGTCACCCCCCTGAGGGTCACTGCTACATTAAATGGAGCCCAGATTACACGGCTCTATTGGCTGCGTGCATATCAGTTTATCTGCCCATAATTCTAACCATCACCCTTTTCTTCACAATAATGTCAACACTAAGGCGGCACATGTCAGCAATGAGTGATCGCATGCTTGATGCAGGGTCAGGAAGATTAGACGATAATGTGGACGAGGCACAGACGGCAATACCTGAATGTCATGTGGATGCAACAGGGTTGGTGGCTTACACTGACTCCCATGTTACTATGATTCGTATACACCAAAACACTATGGCGGATATCATGGAGATGGATGGGCACTTATCCAATGCTCTTTTCGTGTCTGAAGCTTGTCAGACCGGAGAGGATGAGGTTTACATGTCAAAGAACGGCACGGAACTAAGGTCAATTGGGACTAGCAATAGCCCAGAGCGCTATGGTTTGGTGCGCAATGTGTGTACTAATACATCGACTTCCTTAGCCAAACGTGATCCTTTCAACGTCACAGCAAGCAAGCGTCTTCGCTCTAGCTACTCATCCTTGAACACTTTGGACAGCGATAGTCGCTCTGAATCCGACTACGATGGCCAAGACAGATCCAGTGGGTCAGATTCTACTGCATCTCGTGATCTGCTCTCTGATTCGGATTTACCTATGACCCCGTATCCTCCTTGGAGGAGACGTTATGCTAGCTTATTGCGAGAACGTAGAGGAAGTTCAATGGAGAGGTCTCGGTTCAGGCAACAGTGGCGAGCAGCCAAAACTTTAGGAGTTATCATGGTCTTCTTACTTCTCTGTTGGCTTCCATTTGCTATAATGTGGCCTTTGAAAACGTTTTGTCCGCAATGTGTGAGGCAGAGAATCTTTGATATCTCTGTGTGGACTAACTACTTAAACAGTTCCATTAATCCTTTTATATATTGCATTTATAATCCCCATTTCAGAAGAGCTTACAAGAAGATTTTGATGAGGAGATGAAATGTAAATTTGACTTGAATGTGGTGCCTAGATTTCTATTTTACAGCAAAGTGATTAAGGGTGAATCAAATGTTGTTTGTAAAAAAAGTAAAAAAATATCTAAATGCCAAAATATCGTGTTTGTCTTCTTTGCTTTTGCTTTGTTCTTTCACAAGTATTGTGTTGCTCGATCTTTTGGATGTGCAGTCAATAACAAAAGGCAGATTGAAGAAAAACTGAGGTATACAGAAGGAAGAGATTTTGATAGGATCCGGGAATGTTACGCAGGGCAGATAATATGCAAACCCTTAAGGATTCAGCCAATCGTAGATGTCCTTACAAAAGGAAGATTGAAGAAAAACTGAGGTACACGGATGAAAGAGATATTGATAGGATTTTAAAATGTTACACAGTGGTAGATAATATGCAAACCCTTAAGGATTCATCCAATCAAAGATGTCCAAATTTGAACCCAGTATGAACTTCTCTGATTGGCTAAGTTTGAAAGTGACCTATTTTCAAAAAGTGACCTATTTTCTATCCAGATGAAGTAAGCAGGCCCGGTCACAGTGTTGTACCTTTGAATATACAAGACAGACAACCACCTATACAGAGAAAAGAAAAACATTATACAGTTAGAATATCTCACTGTCTCCCTGACATAGTTTTGCTCAATTGAGCCGATTACTTGTCCCCCTCGAGAGAAAGGCCTCGAGAGAAAGGTTTCTAAGCTTTTTCGTATAAGTGGGTTAGCTGTGTAGTCCTAAATTGCATTAATCAATTTGTGTCCCGCGCAAATGATCGAAGATTTTGCATTAGGATAATGGCAAGGGTCAACTGAATGTGGATTATTCCCCATTGGGGGTAGCTAAGTGAAATTAAAAAGCAGGTCCAGTGGTCTACTTCACTTGGCAAAAATTCCCATCATGTTATCAGAGGCGAGACATTTACAATATGGAGAACTACATTTTGCAACAGACCGGTCGGCGCCTTATTTTGATTAAAAGAAAATCCTGGCTATATAGACATCGCTTTTTCATAAGTGAAGCCCCAGATATGATTTAATCATTTTTATACATTCAACATAATTGGGTTCTGTAATCAGTTACGCCTCGGGTGAATCCCACACACTCCAAGGGAACTTACCTCTTAATTCCATTGCAACAACACAGTTTGCCTTCAACTGCAACTCAGACCAACATTAGCATGTACGTGCTAAAGCCTTATACAAGCTTCAAACTCAAAAAGATATCAAATCAAGATTCTGTACATCAATTGCTACAAGCTTAAAAAGAGTTTCTGAAAATTCTCATAATGTCTGTGTCCTGCCAAAGAACCTTAAATGATAGCAACTCCGAAGATGTGACCCATAACGAAGAGCCTATATCACATGTAACTATCTACCCAGACCTTTGACGGTAATTAAGATACTCCTGATTACCTGATTACTTGTAGTAATTCTGATTCAAGCGAGATCACCTGACCCTTGCTGAAGAAAGATAATATCTTGAAATAACCCAGTCTTGTGAGTGACGGATATATAAAAATTCCAAATGTTTTGAGATAAAAAACCATTGCTGCCCAATAACTTGGCATTCGGTGTGTTGGCAGTATTCAAGGCCAATACTTACATATAAGGAAGTATTTTCTCGTTCGAAGACCTCTCCTGCGATGTGTAACATTGTATAATGTATTAAACATGCCACTGTACAGTGTTTTGCCTATAAAGAGGCATAGAGGAAAGGGGTACTAATTGGAAAAACAACACTCTGAAGCTTTGCACCCAATTGGCTTTCTGATTTAAAGAGATCCCTACAGTGCTGTCAGGAAAAGGCAGCAAGTCATTTGATCTAAATCCACTTCCGTCCAATAAAACTCGGCTTTTTGTGACGCCAAATGGCAGCCAGTTGCGCTTTTTGTGGGCTTGGCTATAGTGTGTCTGAAAGGTCTGTCGTCACCAAGTTGTCTTGAGGTTTTTTATGCTAACAACGACACTCTACAACCTGTTAGTCTAGTTGGGTGCTGCTATTTTTTTTAGTTTCATCTTGATACCTACATATAGTCCTAGTATCAAATTCTTTTCCTCATTTAAATTGTTTGTTTGTTTGTTTGTTTGTGTTTTACGTCTCTTCAGCACCTTAGTGGGCTATATTGAGGCAGGCGATCGCCGTATGATGATGAGATGAGAAGACTGTGAGTCTGGCACATATCCTATTAATTCAGGGATGCCCAGGTTCTTTCAGTTGCCCCAGCATAGAATACTGGATACAACCCGCCTCCATTTAATGTCCCATGGGCTCGGACTAAAGTGAGTTCCCGGGGTGAGATTTGAACAAATGCCCTCAAAGCCAGTTGACAAGCGCACGTACCAATTAGGCCAGGGCGGAACCCTCCTCATTTCATCGCTAATAGGGTAGTGCAGCAGTACTAGTGCCATTACTTAGATATGTATTACACAATTACTTTGGCTGCTTTGATGAGAGGATCCCAAAGTTATATAATAATCACAATTTTTTTTTTCTGCACTTAAAAAATGTGCAAAGCAAGACTGAGTAAGACATAGTAGGTACTTGTAAGCCTTCCCCATTACAGGAGTGCTCTTCTGCAGAGAAAGTACATTCTTGAAGTTCCCCTGGCTTTAAAATTGAACTTAGCAAGCATTATATGTCTCTTCTTTAAAAAAAAAGGTACTTAATATACATTCTTTGAGCGACTGACCTATATTACATTGGTTTCTAGAAGGCATACTCGTAGCAGGATTAATGGCTTCATGGCAGCTGGAAGTCATACAAAATGCATCACTGGCGATATTCTGTTTGAGCTTGTGATATTTGATGTACACCATATACATTGTGTGTGAAAGACAGCCTTTAAGGTGGAAACTGATTGTTGTACCTTGAAAGTAAGACATCTTCTGTGAAGCTCATACTGCTTGGAAATGTATAAAAAGTAAATTATGATGAATGTAAACAAATAAAAACATAATGTACAGAATGATCAAACTGATAGAAACAATTAGATGTCTGTCCCACTAAGTTATTATAGATGATTCCATTGGTCTGTTGTGACTTTTGCTGTAGCTTGTGGGTACTGGTCAAATGCCAGATTGCCCATTTATCTTCCTGACTTGACCTCAGGGTTGTCAGCCATTCATGGGATAGTAAAGAGCAGTTGTGGTTGGTTTTGGGAGTAATAATATTCTTATATTGTAGGACTGATGTGTATATAATGTATACAATATTTTTGCATTTGTCATTTACTTCAGTGATGTACGTGGTCGTCAATTTTTAGAAATTATTCAATTTTTTATGTTTTTCAACTTAGGTCATTTTTTGTGCATTTTTCATGTCTATTGTCTACACTTGCTTCAATTGTGCAATGCCGTATATGCAGAGGTAGCTTTTCCTCCAATACTTTGAATACTATTTAATTATATTGACACACATGGCAAAATGGCAAAGAAAGTAAGACCTTCCTTGACGCCGGTCACTTGTTAACCTATTATCGAATGAATAAATAAATCAGGTTCAGAACGTAAGCATGTCATAGAAAGGGCACTAACGGTTTGTGATAAAGAGAATTGTGGATTAATGGTCGTTTGGGGTACAAAGTGATTCCAGCTTCATCGATAAATGTTAATAAATGACTACGGTGCTTATCGAGGTTCATGACAGTTGCACATATGATAGATTCCTCTTGCCATTATCTTGCGTTCTTGTGTGTAAAATATGTCTCCATGTGGAAATGCCTTCTTGGCTTCTTTGGGTATGAATGGCAGGATCAGTTTTCTGGATATGAAAGAAAACAAACAAACTCATGTCAAGAGAAAAGACATTTATCTGATTTGGCTTTTCTGGTATGGGTCTGTGATAGGGCTTAATGTCCTGTGTCTATGCAACAAATTTTTTTTACCCAGATATTTATGGAACTTCGTTGTGTCAACTGTATTTATGCATAGACTATGCTTACCTGGACTCTCAATCGTACCCGGCCCTCAGACGTTAGCAGCTAGGCCTCAGGCAAAAGCTAAAAAAAAAAGAAAAAAGAAGATCATATTATGATTGGAGTGCTTCACAGCATATACAGAGCATGTGCTGGATCTTATGCTTTAACCTGATCTGAACTCTGGGCCTTTTGACATCAATTTTCATTATCATGATTGGGTAGATGTAATGATAGACACAAATGTTGATGACATGCAATCACTGCCATCACATTTGGCTGGACCTCCTGCAGATGAAATGCACTGATTGCTCTGGCATGATAATCTTTTTCCATCCGTCATCTCATGCTGGGGTGACAGTTGGCTCAGTGCGTATTGATGTAACGTTTTCCAAGGCAAGGGAATTTGGTGCACACTTTGATCTATGGTATAATAGGTAAAATTAAAAAACTAGTACAGTTACGTTGGAGTCGAGATATTGTGTAATTTTAGATAGATAGATGGATAATATTAATAGTTAAAAGTCCAATTAAGAGTGGCAGCAGACTGGTATATATAGATACTGTTCAACAGGTTAACATACACATTGCCAACATTATTTACTTATTGTTGCATTCTGAGATTACCCGGGTCAGACAGTATGAATTATATTGTCCTTCACAGCTGGTATGCACAATCAAAAATAAATTTGCCGAATAAACATAAAGTTGCAGAATCAACAGCAAGTTTCCAAGTCAACTAGTTTGCAGAATCAAAAACAATTTTGCGTCGTCAACATTGCCCTTTATATCTGAATGAATTGTAACTAGCAAGATCCACAAACTGCTCACTCAGGAAACAGAAGACCTTGTTGGTCACATAAAGTGATCAAGGATAAATGAATCGGGATCAGAATGTGCATGTCAGTGAAAGAGCATTAATGGGTTGCAATAAATGGAATGGGTGATAAATGGTCTAGGAGGATGTAAAGTGATTCCAGCTTTGGTAATGAATTGCTTTGAGGCCTGACCGGAACCATGACATTCTAGCATATATGTACATGAAAGATTACACTTGCTAATGCTTTGCTGCAATGTCTGAAAATGCTTAGAAGAAATTGTGTGATCAGTACTGTATGCTTCAAGAACGTTTCACCTTGCTAGACACTTTTAATTTTGTGTCTATTAACAAACATTAAAATAACTGTCAAATGGAAAATTGATGTATTGACACACAGACCAGATTTCAAAAACTTGCACTGTGCAGATAATTCTGAGACCCTTTTCTTTTGGTTTTAAAAATCTCCAACAATAGCTTTCTGGAGACATGCAGTTCTTGCCAAACATCCAAGTAACTGTAACTTTAACTTTTTCTTCTGCTGAAAACAACTCTTTTGGCTTTGCCTAATGATGTTATTGCATGTAAATACATTGTAAAATAGGTTACGCTGATCTGAAATGTGATCCTGTAGGATGTCTCCTAACATTTTAAGAGACAGAAGAGACTGGGAGAAACAAAAACAGGAGTTATTAATGTAAAAGTGAACATTTGCATGCTAAGAAGATATGCTTGCCATGGATACAGTTGAAAGAGATAAAACTGGGATGCGCTCTGTGTGTAAGTGCTATAAACTTTCCAGACCAAGACACAGATTGATAGATATTGTAAGTGCAGCCCTCTAAGCCCAGTTCTGGGCACTCATGAAGGTAGATAGATGAATTGAAAACAAAAGATGCATGAAAAAGAAAGACAACTTAACAATTATTATATGTGTACAGACACTCTTCTGTCTGTCCTACTTTGTTGTAATAAGTTACTCCAATACTCCATTTCAAGGCATAGATCTTTCAATTATGTCATACACAGAAAACAAAGGAGCAAATGAAAAGCACAATATACTTATCGGGAAAACAACACTGTAATGTCTTTGCACCCAATTGGCTTTGTGATTTAATGAGACCCCTACAGTGCCATGGAGACAATGCAGCAAGTCACTTGATCTAAATCCACTTCCGTCCAATAAAACTCGGCTTTTTGTGACACCAAATGGCAGCCAGATGTATTTATTTGGGGTAATAAAATTAATGTACTATAGTAGGGGAAGCTTGGGAGAGTTGGGCCGCAGGGAGGGTTGGGCCACCCTAATTTTTGAGGAAACTAAACATTTTTTGAGAAAGCTGCAGCCACCAAAAAATTATAAAAATAAAAATCTTTCAATGGATGTAACATTTCTGGCTAATTTGCTTGTCACGGTCTTTAGAGAGAAGAAAATTCATATTTTGATGAAAAAAGGAAAAACTGAGCCTTGTTACCAGTTTTTTATTTTCTGTCAGACAACAAGGACTGAGATAATTTTCTATGGCATGCTTGGTAGGCTTGACTATTGAGTTGTTATTAACATATTTTGGAAAATTATCAGACAACCGGTTTTGTCATAATTGGGATTTAGAGAAAAATGGTCGAATGGGGGAGAGTTGGGACAGTGCCCATACTCTCCCCATATGTGTTGCATTTACCCAGACTTATTTTTATTAAGACAGAAGAACTTGTCTAGAGCAATTTTCAACAGAGATTGAATATTTTTAGGCATTAATAATTATTCACGGTCTAATAAAATTAGATATCAGGAAATCTAGATGGGGAGAGTTGGGCCATCAACCGAGGCTTAAGTCCGACAGCAAACTAGAGTTGCAAGAGGCCTCAATTCAGGATTAGTGACTTCTATGACCACCACACTACAGGTTAAAAATATTATGGCCTCAAGTACAGCTTTACCGAACCTGATATATTGCAATGGCCCAAGTCTCCCTCCTGATTGGCCCAAGTCTCCCACTTGATGGGGAGAGTTGGGCCAAATTTTTTCCAATTTTCATAGGGCTGTAGCTCATATGTTCTTGGGCACATATCAATGCAAACCTAAAGATATTTTTCTGAAATATTTCAAGATACAATACATGCATTAAGCATGTTTATATTATCATTACTGTTGGCAGGAGGTGCAAGAATGTAAAAAGTGGCCCAACTCTCCCAAGCTTCCCCTACTATACTGCCAATTATGCAGGGGGGGGGGGACATGGGATTGTGTATCAAAATCAAAGTATGTACATTGTAAAATAATGTGCTGGTAGTTTTTATGTAATACAATGTCTTTAAATCATACTTGCATGCACATCCAGAGAAGGTCAGCATCTACTGCCATACACACAATAAAGCTGCATTGTTGGGCCTCTTGATACATTGCTTGTGAGACAGCTCAGCATGATTTTGATTGTATACTTTGGCGAAATGGATATCGGAATTGTTTTGTGAAAAAGCAACATCAGCTTTAACTAATAACTGTATAGTCGATGAATTTAACAAAATTGCGGAATGAAGATAGTATGGCTCTCACTTCTATGCCTAAGGCCTAAGGAGTCTCTCCATTCCGCTGATGGTAGATAAGTGAGATGCTGACTTTGCTGATTGTGTGTCTAAACCAGAATTGCTTGTCTCCACAGTGGATTATGAGACTTGTCAACAAAGTTATTGTTTGGCGTATCATACTTTCAATAAAGACATTTTTATTGGCTATATGATTGCCATCAGGAAACATTTGGTGCATTCTTCAGCAGGAGTCATATCATCACTGTATTTTTTAGCCTATAGGCCTAAGTTGCATGCAGTTGTGGTGTCATTCTGCATATTAGCAAGACTAGCATGATACCCATTAAATGTGGGTGGGGACCAAAAATATGAAATAATAAATGTTGAACATAAAACCCAGCTTAAAACCTTCTAGTGGGTGAAAAAAGGTTACGCTTTGGCTGGGAAAGACGGAGGGGTCCATGAATTAATAGTAGGATATTGATACTGTAGTTAGGCTGTTACCCTCACGAAATCTTACTCTTCCAGTTACGGTGAGATATTGCTTGTCTCCAGACTGGATGATTAGGCTCGTTAACAAAATAGGCGCGTTAACAAAATAGGCGCAAGGCCTCAGCCGTTTCAGTTGCTCAATATAGTCACTGATAAAAGGAACCACCAAACCACCATTGAAATCCCCATCAATGCGTTCAAAGTTGGGAAATTCTAAAGCGAAAAAGATCAAAAGACAGGAAAGAGGTTTCCAGCTAATGAGGCTGATCCTAATGTCAACCTTCTTTTGACATTTTAAGGGCGTGATTTCATTACTAATTGGACTGAATTTTCTTATTTTGGCTTTATTTGGCTTATCTATTAGGCTATTCACCGAGGTTAGATTCTTTGAAGCACCTAACGATGTCAGGGCACAGAATCATTACCCTTAGACCATTTTTATTTGCGTTATTACAGTATAAGCCAAAATAAAGTAAGAAAAACTTCTACCAGAACTCCTCTGTTTACCTATTTTGCCCTCCTTTTCCTCTCCTTCCCAAATCTCCCTTCAACTACTTTTGACTCCTCACCACAACTTTATCCCATATTAAGAACTCTATGAAGACATCTGGTAAATAATTGCAATTAACAAGGGGCACAATATCAAAGAAATCAAACACAATGGTCGTGATGGAGTTTGAATTAGTATTGGTTAGAAGTAAGTTTTATGCAATTTTGAAAGGTAGTTTAAAGTAGGTAAAGGGAGGATGTGATTTGGAGGGAGCCAAAAGGTGTGAAAGGGTAAGGTAGTGGCTGATTCTTCTTCCTGCTGGAGTAGTCATACTTTTAGTATGAGTTGTACTGTACTCCTCTTTTTGTTCCCTGGGTATAGTTATATTGTATTGTAAGACCAAGACAGAAGGTTGTAGTAAACTCATATGCAGTGCAAGAATAATAGTATTTTCCCTGACAATCACCTGTAAAAGACCTAATGACAGTTCCTTCCTTTGTCAAAATGAACATATCACACACAACATTGTCAACCATATCATGCAAGTGACAGTAATGGAAGGACAATTAGGACATACACCTACTTGTGAGTGGTGAAAGGATGGTATGGGATTACTGCAGGAGAGAGTTCCTGTCAGATATCACTGGCACTCAAGGGAACCAATCCTATGCCGCTAATGATAGAGCAGCGTACATGATGTTGAAGCGTATACAGCATTTAATGCCAAAGAAAACACAGATAGCAGAGGTAAGGCAGGTCATGGCTGACAAGAGGGAGGTGAAAGATGGATTCTCTCTATAATGATATTGTACATTCCCTCATTGAACATTCTTCTTGATATTCCAAATGATTATATAAAATTTTCTTTCAATATATCCAAGTGATTTTTACCTGTAAAGACCTTCACCAATCCACTCTGGATGACTTCCTGGGCACAAATGGTGGTGTTGTTCTTGTGGAATGGTTTTGTCATAAACGTGTGAAAGTTCATTGGAACAACACCACCATTTTTCTGAGGAAGCCATCCCGAGCGGATTGGTGAAAGTCTTTACAGGCAAAAATCACTTGGATATATTGAAAGAAAATTGTACATTGCAGTCATGGAGGTCTCGGGGCTTGCACTGGGCCATATTTTGATGGCCTCGGCCTTGGTCTCAGAGGCTCATGCCTCAGTCTCGATCTTGGCCTCAGATGTGCCAGCCTCGACTGCATCACTGGTACATTGATTCCTCAATGTAGCCATTTTCAGTTGCTATTGGTATCTATTTTAACATTATATTTTCCCTTAAGTTATAGTAGACATTGCATTACAAGTTTGTAAAAAGAATGAACTAAAAATACAAAATGAACAAGTCATGGCATTGTGACTTACAAAATAATTCAAAGATGCCAAAATCTACAACATAACACACATCTGACAAATCTGTCTGTACTGGGCAGGCCTGACCATTTGCAGAGCAGTTAGGTAGTTTTAGGATGTTATGGAGAAGCAAAAAGATGTAAAACAACAATTTAGAAGAACATAAAATCCTTAATAACACACTGTGTGACCAGCCAAGGTCCCAAAGCAGTGGCTAAGTACTGAGGCAGCTGCTTAGGACACATTACTATGTCCCAAGTTACTACAGCTAAGCTTCTTAGTTGCCGATATAAGGCCATGTGCATTCATTTATCAACTGATATAGGTCTTGTGATGTGCGGCTTCATTGTGGAGAACAGTTAGCTCAAGAAAAACGATTCCCACTATCTCCTAAATATAGGCTGAAACTTGTGATTCTGTTTATTGGCATCATTATATAAAATGACACATTGTTTGCCAAAGAAAAAAAAATTCCACAATTTTTGCATAGGATTTTACACACAAATACTCTTTTTAAAGATGAAGTTCTTCATATTGTTGTACTTCCCACACATTTCTGTATATCTATAGAAAATTGACAATTTTCTTAGAATTGCTTTTACAGAAGTCTCTTTTAGAAATCTGATATATACATTTAGATATTCTAAAGATTGAATGAAGATCTATACAATAGGAATATATTCAGACATTAATCTCCCTAAAGAAACATCAACTTAAAAAGATAATTTTTTTTTTGCAAATGTCGAATATTTTCATACATATCCAAGTTAATGTGCTGGTGGATATATTCCTATATGTCCACATCTCTCTCATTGGAAAGCTGTAAATTGACCTTAAATAAATGACATTATACTGGCTGCAATATAAACCGATATGTAGTCAAATGAAGTCATTGATAGAGCTGACAATTCTGAAGATTCATACTATGTCTACAAAGGCAGTTTGAATGGGGTTTTAAGTTGAATTGAATAATCCCTTGTTTTGGAAGGACTTAGCTTGACGTAAATATATGAAACTTCCTGGGCTCCTCTGTGGATAAAGAGCCTGTCTTTGAAGCTAACTTCCACAACATTATAAAATCTACAATAAATTCTCACTTGAACAATTTTCTCTTATGAAATAAAATAAGAACCGCATGAAAAAACTTTTGGACACCCAGAGCAAAGAAATAACATGTATCCTTAAAAAGCAAATGTGGCATTGGAAAGGCCATAAACTACAATTTTGGAAAATTAAGAAATCCGTTGCAGGATTCACAGTAAGTAAAACAAATGTTTTTTTTCTGACATCTTGTAGACATATCCATAAATTAACATTTTCGCAAAATAGAAATGTATGTGTGGCATATATAGCCGCCAAAGGATCAAGTAAGACTGGCCATGTCATATCATTTTTGTTTAGATAGATGGAAAGTACCTTATGGGTGGGACTTTTTGGTTGCTGCAATATATTCTTTGATGCAACATGTGGGAACTACCAAACAACAGAATTGATGTTCAATTGTGATGTCAGAATGATGTGTGTGAAGTCAGGTTACATCATCATCATGATGTCACAATTCCAATAAGAAAGAGTCAAAGTGGTTTGAAATTGTGTCCACGATATAGTAATATAGTAATATACTGAAGCGACAAATCAGTCTTTGAGAGGTCTCCCTTCCCATTAAATGTAATATTTAAAAGAAATAATTGAATACGGTAAATTATGTATAGGAAAATAAACAAAATCTAAAGAAAAAAATCTATAAAGCTAAGCATCAATAGTTCAATACAGTAGTGCAGGCAGTGAAGACAGAATTATATTTTACTTTTTTACCACCTGAAAAACCGTTCTGTTCTACAATGAAGATCACACGCGTATCACACACAACATTGTCAGCCAAACTGTGCAAATGACAAGAACAAAAAGACATACGCGCAATGCTCTGAGTTATTAGGAAATGATGGTGTGGGATTACTACAAGAGGGAGTTGCTGCAGATATCATTGGCACCCAAGGGAACCTGTTCTATGTCACTAATTATAGAGCAGTGTGAAGGAGAGGCATCTTGTTGTAATTACATGTCTCACTGCTGTAGATGTGTGTGTCATGAACATCTTTGGTGATTCTAAATAGATGGGTTTACTGCATATATGTGATGCCAAAGGAAACCCAACTATTAGAGGTACGTCAGGAGATGGATCTGACTGGAGAGACACGTAAGATTGATTCTCTCTATTATATTGTATTATCCGACCACTAAGGCCACTGCTTGTTTCTGATTGGCTGAGAACTGTGGGTATTATCAGTTACACCCTGCTCGTTTCGAGGGTACGGGAATATACACCACGAAGGACTCCATACACCACGAAGCCGAAGGCTGAGTGGTGTATGGAGGCCTGAGTGGTGTATATTCCCATACCCTCGAAAAACGAGCAGGGTGTAACGGTTTTATCCTCAGACTTCTTGTTTTATTGATGCCCATAGATTTTCTTGCAAACTGAGTGTGAAATGTCTTTCAGTAACAAAGCAACAGCATTGTGACGTCATCACCAGTGCTGTCACCTGGATGATGTCACAATGGCTCAAACAATGGCATAGTGACGTCATGACTATTGTTGCTGCAAGGATGACGTCATAACAATCCTATGGTTGCAATTGTGACATCATTGTTTATCTCATACACCCTGTCTGGTGAAAACAGACAGGGTGTACGGTGTCATACACCGCGGCTCTCTGCCAATCAGAATCAAGGATTCACACTGGACTGAGGATAAATATCCTGTATCTGTCAGACTGCTTGGCCTGTACAGTTATTTTCTGTATCCTGCAGTGATGACGTCACAATCACTCGTAAATTATCTGACGTTGTCATGCAAACAATGGGCATTGTTTTTCATGACGTCACAATGGCATGGGCTACTGGTGACGTCACAACAATCTGCTGCTCCTATCTTACAGAATTTGAAGTTATCAGACTGGCACATAAATAAATCCCAATAGCAGTGTAGTTAATTCACAGCTATGAACATCATTTGTGTCAGGTCTGCTTCTAAATCACTCATCATACCTGGCACTCATGATGTTCTACCTCTGAACTACATTGTTATGGGGGGTTTATTATACCAAGTAGTCGGATAAATTCGTAATTTGTTGTTTGCTTTTGGCAGATACAGGATTTACCTTCCCTCAGATAGCTGTATCCGGGCTCAGCTTCGCTTCGCCCAGATACAGCTATCTTCGGGAAGGTAAATCCTGTATCCGCCAAGCAAACAACAAATAACTAATAGTATTTGACAGTAATTATTTTCAATCAAAATTTAGCCATTTTCAGTTGCTTTTATAGTATTCATTCCAACATGTTCCCTAAATGTTATAATTATAGTTTTCCAAATTTCTATTGTAAATATTGTGTGAAATCAACATCAAAGTGGTTAAAGAGGTAGTCTGTTACTGTCTTGAAAGCATGCTAAGTTCCTAAGAAGAAGAAAGTAACAAAATGTGCCAGGTAACAGTGAGGCTAACAAAAAAAGAAAATTTCTGGGGTCTAAAACATCAAACAAACTGACAGATTTGTCCTGGCTAGACTGACCATTTGCAAAGCTACTAAGTAATAGTTGCATCTTGTGCAGAAGCAAAACGATGTAAAACAACAATTTAGAGGAACATAAAATCCTTAATAACACATTGTGTGACCAGTCAAGGTCCAAAACAGTGGCTAAGTACTGAGCCAGCTATTTTAGGACACATTACTGCGTCCCAAGTTGCTTCACACCAGCTTTGCGCCATTGTGGAGATTAGTTAGTTCAAGAAAAATGACCCTCACTGTCTCCTGAATATTGGCTCAAAAAGTTCTTGACTCCGCCCATCGGCGTTATTACATAAAATGTCACATGGTTAGACAAATACAAAAATGCATTCCACAATTTTTGCATAGAATTTTACTCATGTATGAATACTTTTTTACCTTTTAGAAAGAAGGAAGCTTGCATATTTTTGTCCATCCCACACATTTCTTTATATCTATAAATAATTAAATTTTATCCTTGGAATTGCTTTCACAGAAGTCTCTTTTACAAAATCTGATATGTACACTTAGATTTCTAAAGATTAAATTAAGATCTATAGCATGGGAACTATATCAAAATATTTTATGACTGTAATCTCCCTGAAGAAGCATCAACTTAGAGAAAGAATTATTTTTTTTGCGAAAGTAGTCTTTTGCTTGTCAAAATTGATGAGATTTTTGCTTGTCTCCAGATTGGATGATTAGGCTTGTTAACAAAATATATGCAAGGCCTAAGCCATTTCAGTTGCTCAATATAGTCACTGATAAAAGGAACCACCAAACCACCATTGAAATGCCCATCCTTACCTTCAAAGTTGGGAAATTCTAAAGCGAAAAAGATCAAAAGACAGGAAGGAGGTTTCCTGCTTTTGAGGCTGATTCTAATGTCAACCACCTCTTGACATTTTGAGAGTGTGATTTCATTGCTAATTGGCTTGAATTTTCTTAATTTGGCTTTATTTGGCTGATTTGTTACAAGGCTATTCACTGAGGTTAGATTCTTTGAAAGACCTAACGATGTCAGAGTGCAGAATCTTTACCTATAGACCATTTTTATTATTTATGTTTCAGAAGATGTTGAAATGTAAAACCAACACAGAAGGTTTTATTAAACTGTACTTATGCAGCGTAAGAATTATAATATTTTCCTGTATAATCACATGCAAAAGATCTAATTACAATTCCTTCCTTAAGGATGGTGTGGGAGATTGCTGTAGGAGATTGTTGCTGTCAGGCATCACTATTACCCGAGAAAACCCACTCTATGCCGCCACAGTGGTCCCTCCATTATAAGACTGCCCCTTCCATGATCATGTGAAGCGGCCTCTTGTGGGGGTGCGGTCTCTTGTGGGGGTGAAAATGCATTAAAAATACTACTTAATGCGGGAGGAAGTCGATCACATAAGGCAGGTCGGTCTTACAGCAAGGGGTCTTATAACGCAGGTACCATTATAATGATAAAGCAGCGTCATGTTGAAGAGTGTAGAGCTTTTAATGTCGAAGCAAACACACAATGATCTGATAGCAGAGGCAAGTCAGTTGACGGCAAACTGGAAAGAGGTGAAAGATGGATTCACTCTATAATATTGTACATTGCAGTCATGGAGGTCTCGAGGCTGGCCTTGGGGCCATATTTTGATGGCCTCGGCCTTGGTGTCAGTCTCAGAGACCCTTGCCTCTGTCTCGATCTTGGCCTCGGATATCCCGGCCTCGACTACATCACTAGTACATTGATTCCTTTGACAATGACAATGACAATGACAATAGTTTATTTAGACCCAAATTTAGAAATTTCAGTTACAAAATTTCAAACAAGTTTTTCTGCGGGTCAAGGAGGTGTACACTAAGCCAGCTTGAGCTAGAGCTTTCGTGTACACCCCCTACGCAAATAGACAATGTAATCTTATTAATTATTATGCATTTATAAATAGGCAGTGTAACTGTGTAAGAATGACATTTTCTTATTGAGCATCTGAGTCTAATATAATAGTAATTCATAAGACAAATTCAAATAAAAAATCAATTGGAAACTTTGATGCTAAACATAGCCATTTTCTCTTGCTTTTGGTATCTATTTTAACATATTTTCCCTTTAAATTACATGTATAGTCGATGTTTACCCCTTACACTTTTCCGTAGCAAATATTGTGTAAAATGGATGTCAAGGTGGTTGAAAAGATGGTCTGTTAGTGTCAATGAAGCATGACAAGTTCTTAAAAAGAATAAACCAAAAATACGAAATGAACTAGTCATAGCGTTGACACTAACAAAATACTTTAAAGAGGCCACAATCTACAACGTCTGACAAATCTGTCTGGACTGGACTGGACTGACCATTTGCAGAGCAGTTAGGTAGTTTTAGGATCTTATGGAGAAGCAAAAAGATGTAAAACAACAATTTAGTGGAACATAAAATCCTTAATAACACTGTGTGACCAGTCAAGGTCCCAAAACGTGGCTAAGTACTGAGCCAGCTGTTTTAGGACACATTACTATGTCCCAAGTTACTTCAGCTAAGCCTCTAGCTCTTAGTTACCGATATAAGGCCATGTGCATTCATTTATCAACTGATAGAGGTTTTGTGATGTGCGGCTTCATTGTGGAGAACAGTTAGCACAAGAAAAACGACTGCCACTATCTCCTAAATATATCCTCCAACTTGTGATTCCTCTTATTGGCATTATTATAATGTATGTGTGGCATTTATAGCCACCGAAGGATCAAGAAAGACTGACCATATCATTTTTGTTTTAGATAGATGGTAGGTACCTTATGGGTGGGACCTTTTGGTTGCTGCAATATATAATCTTTGACACTAAATGTGGGAACTGCCAAACAAAAATTGAATTTATGCATGATTTTGATGTCAGAATGATGTGTGTGATGTCAGATTACATCATCATGCTGACGTCACAATTCTTGCAAGAAAGAGTCAAAGTGGTTTGAAAATGTGTCCACAATATAGTAATATGTGTGTAATACAAAAATAAGTGGTGATATTGTAGTACAAGTATTGAGAGATCAATTATATTTAGCTTTTTTATCATCTGCAAAACCATACTGTTCCTCAATGAAAGAGCATAATGACACACGACAGAAAGACGAGTGGGATTATGCAATAGAGTCATAGAAATACATAGAACGGACATGATGCTGTATGCCACCTCAAGATGAGGTCACCAAATCCGCCATTTTGTAACTGCCCTGAGACATGACGTCACAATTGACTAATTAAGATGTGACGTCATGCCATTGTTATAAGTGACATCACTGTTATTGGTGACGTCACAGTTACATTGTGTCAGGATACAGGGCAGTTCCAAAATGGTGTATTTGGTTGCTTCATCTGCAAGAGCCTCATGTCCGTTCTATGTATTTCTATGAATAGAGTAGTTAATATAGAAATCATTGGCACCCAAGGGAACCCATTCTATGTTGATAGAGCAGCGTGAAGGAGAAGCATCTCATTGTAATTACAGGTTTCTCTGCTGTAGATATGTGCATCATGAACACTGAACACAGTGAACAGAAGTCTTTGCATTTGTTAGAACATGTGTGTACAGCATACATGTATACATGCAAATGAATGACTGTTATCAGCTCAGATAGTTTGTGTACATATCTAAGTAAGTAAGTAAGTAAGTAAGTAAGTAAGTAAGTAAGTAAGTAAAATTTTATTTAAAGTCGGAGGTGATAATATAAAACAACAACATAAGCCACCAGGGCTTTTAGCCGACAATGATAAAACAATTGAATGATGATTATGTACAGATGAAAGATGACATTTTGCGTATCACATTTGATTGTAAACTTACAGGTTATCTTTCAGGCATATAATACAGTATCCACATTGGCATTCCATAAGGTTTAAATTCTTACAAACAACTTGCTTGAATAATTTCAAAGATTTACAATGTTTCACATGACAAGGGATATCATTCCATAAAACAACACCCTGATATGCTATTGATCTGAGTCCATATGTAATGGAATTGAACTTTGGTAGTACTAATTTAAAATCATCACGAAAGGAATATGGGGCACTTTGTCTTTCATAAAAATCGGGCTGTACAGGCAAAGCTAGGTTATTAAGAATTTTATACACATGTTCAACTAAATAAAATTTCCTGTAAACATGGAGCATCTGCTTCTTGGTGGTTTTTAGAAGTTCACTGTAGTTTGACACGTAGTCGTTGCAGACAAGTCTGAGTGCCCTTTTATTCAGTTTTTCAATTTTCTTATCGTTTCTCATTGCAAAGGCATCATATACTACAGAACAGTAAACAAAATTAGACATAATGAAAGAGTCATAAATTTTTAACTTACATTGATAGTTAAAATTTTTGTTTAAGCAAAATAGGACGTTTATTTGTCTGGCTGCTTTTTTACATATTGTTGATACGTGTTGGTTAAACGTAAGTTTGTTATCAAGTTGGACACCTAAAAGCTTAACTACCTTTTCAGATTCAACTGTGTTACCATCGATATTGTATTCTATTGAAAGGTCCTCTTTACTGAAGCAAATTGCTTGAAATTTAGAGGGATTAGCTTTCATGAAGTTATCAGTGAACCATGTAGTAGCTGCATGTGAGGCAGATTCAAGTGTGTTTTTTATGATGATGGGATTAGCATGTGAGAAAGAAAGAGTGTTGTCATCAGCATAGTTATAAACATTACATAGACTTTGAAGTTTTAAAATGAAATTATTGATAAATATGTTGAACAGGAGTGGGCCAGTTACTGAGCCCTGTGGGACACCTGTTTTTAGGGAGAGCCAGTCGCTCTTAGTTGTTCCTATTTTAACACTTTGTTTTCTGTCGGTCAGGTAACTGTGAATGTAGGAGCAAGATTTTTCAGAGAAACCATATGCATGTAATTTTGCTATAAGTAAACCATGTGGTAAGCAATCAAAGGCTTTAGATAAATCTATTAAAATGCAACCAACATGCTCATTATTGTCTAGAGCCTTGCGCCAATCTTCAACACATTTCATTAAAACATTATTACAACTATAATTTTTACGGTACGCTGCTAAGTTTGTGCTGAGAAATTTATCAATGTGTTCAAGTATTTGTTCACAAATTAAAGTTTCAAAAATTTTTGAGGTTGACGTCAAAATGCTTAGTGGTCTGTAATTAGCTTTGTCTAATTGATCTGATTTCTTAAAGAGGGGAGACACTTCAGCTCTCTTGGTGTATTCGGGGTATTGTATTTTTGCGATGCTATTGTTTATAATGGGTGTCATTGATACACAAAGTTGTTCAGCTCCCAGTTTCAGAAACTTAGGAGATATGTTGTCAAATCCACTAGCCTTTTTAGATTGAAGATTATTAAGTTTTTTAAGAACCTGATTCGAGCTTACGGTTGTAAAATCAAAAGATTGGATTATATTATTATCTTCCGAACTGTTGCTAACATGCTCGTTAATTGACTTTATGCTTGGATGGTCTTTATAATGTCCAATTAGATTCTGCACATTCATCCTGCTTATGTGTTCCGGTTCACATGCATCTTGGGTAACATTGATAAAATATTTGTTAAAATTGTTTGCGACATCCTGCGTGTTGCTTATGAGTGTACCCTCATCATATAGAGTAGCGCGGGGCATGCAGCCCCCCTTAACTTCGAGATGCGATTTGACCTACTTTTTGTTGTCGATTATTTGAATGCTTATGCTGTCAGGAAGGGATCACTTGACTCTACCAATAACTAGTGAAACGAGTGTCTACCAATTTTAATAAAGGAGTTACGGCCCTTTTCGTAAAAAAATTAAAATGGCCTTCTTACCCCACCCATCGGGCAAGAAGCCCCCCTATTATAAACCTATGGCAATTTTTTTTGCGAGTGCATTCAGCTTGAAAGTTATTTCTTGGGGTTCTTCTATCATTTTTAAGGCATTCTATTCACTTTTTCTGAATTTCAGAATTTTTCTGTTCACGCATTTATTTTTTAATATTTTTTGCGCTTTCTCAATTTCGGCCAAAATTTTTTCTATTTCAACTAGCTATTCTATCAAGATTTAAAGTAAAGTAAACATTATTAAATGGTTCCGGAAGCAGCTTCAAGGCCTCAGTGAAGGGGGCCCCATGCCCCATACCGTGTGGGGCCTCTCGCCCCAAACCCACATATTTTAATTTGACCTCTATATTTTGAGCTAAAATGCAAAAAACATGATCCAAATCATATTTATGTGATGGTCATAAAGTGAAGCAATGCAGATATCCATTATACTTTTAAAAATTTCCAAAGTTATTTCTGACAACCACTTTTAAAGAATTAATCAAAGTTACAAAAACCATGCACCTTTTTTTGTTTCTTTAATTACGACTATGGTTTGGTGCTGAATGCCTTGAAAATTTGTGACGTCACCTAAAAAGCCTCTAGCTTCAATCCTATAAATAAGAAAAAGCACCAAAAATGTAAGTTTAGATATAACCCTGGGGGGGCTTCTCACCTAACCCGGGCTTCTTGCCCCGACCCACTCTAGTACTATGTTTTGATCACTGGATTTAGATTTGTCAGTAATGAAGGGTTTAACTACATTCCTAAAATGTTTTCCTTCTCTGGGGTCAGTAAAGTTACATTTATCATCAAAATATTTTTTAAGTGAAGACTTCTTAATTTTGTTGACCAAGTTTCTTTGGTTTTTGAATTTTAGCCACGACTGTTGAGTTTTCATTTTGAGATATTTACGATAGAAAGCAGCTTTAACATTGATTGCCTTTCTGAGCATATCATACATATATGGGAGTTGATAACCTTTAATTTGTCTTTGCTTTTGGGGTGCATTTTGGTTGACGACATCTAAAAGAAGTTTGTTATGAAACCATAATTGATCGTCAACGTCATCAAAATTTGACAGACATGAAATGGGGTTGATAGTAAATCACCTGTGAATTTTTTGTTGTCAAAATTTTTAAATGATCTATAGTTAACAGTTCTTCGAGTCTCCGCCGGACGCTGTATTTTTATAGCGGCGCTGATAAAGTTATGAAAATCACTGATTCCTAGTGTGATATTTAGTGACTTGGCAATTGACCTTGTATTGTTTGATAGGACAACATCTAGTAGTGTTGGGTTAATTGTACTTTTATAACAGGTTGGCCCTTTGATGATCTGCTTAAGATCGAAAGTGTCACAAATGTCAGCCAATGAATGGTTATGCATCATAAAATTCACATTTAGGTCACCTATAATATATGTTGATGTGCTTTCTAAATTACATTTGTTCATCATCACTTCAATGGCATTATTTAGTAAGTTATTGTTTACATTCGGAGGTTTGTAAATGCCTATAATGAAGAAGTTACAAGTTTTAAGTTTAACTTGAATTACGATACTTTCAATCCCATTAATATTTACAGCAATGTCGGTTCTGTTTCTATGTGGTAAGGTTTGACGTACATAGCAAAGAATACCTCCTCCATGACAGTTACGATCAAGTCTATGTGTACTAAAGCCATTGACATTAAACTGCGCATTTGGAAAAGAAGCATCTAACTTAGTCTCCGAAAGAACAAATATGTCAGTTAATCCATTTCTTAAAATTTCATGAACTTCAAAGTGCTTACTGGGTAAACTATTTACATTTAAATGAGAAAATATGATTCGTTTTGAGTTTGTTTTCCAAAATTTGGTTAATTCTTGAAATGGGTCAGAGTCAGTAGCATCATCTAAAGTGTTGTTTAGACCAGTATTAACAGTAATGTTATCATTGTTTGTCATTTCACATAAAATTTGAACATTACAATTTGAAGTGGAATTTATCGTGCTGTTACATACATCATTATCATTACTGATTAATTCACGTTCACTTTCAAAATTACAATTTACAACAGTGTCATTTGAGTCATTATCACCAATAGCACCAGAATTCATATCTGTATGTTTATCATGACTATTAACCATAGAAGCATGATTACAATTCTTGAAACAATGAGCATATTCATTAAAAGCATCAAAATGATTAAAAGTTCCAACATCCAAATGGACATTAAAATCATCATACAAGTCATTTAAAATTGACAGTTCATTATATACATCAACCACTGGGGTTTTTGATCCGGCCGCACTGTCGTGGCCAGTCATCTATCGAGGGTGGGAGTGAGACTGAGTGCGGAATTTCCTCTTGTGGCCCGTGCCGTTGCAGCCGTAACAACGGAGGGGTCGAGGGAGTCCGCAGGTATCAACCGTGTGTGATGCCTCTCCGCAGTTGAAACATCGGAGTTGTTGCGATGATGAGCGGGGATTGATGTTTCCGAAATAATTCCGAGGAAGGTTGACAGAAGGACGGGGAGTGAAACTATTCGCCGATAATTCAGATCTTAGTGTTGTCAGAAGTTTACCGAGGGTGTTTAGTCCATTTCCGTTTGCGCCTCTGCCCCAAAAGGGGTTCGGGGTGTCTTCTACTAGAGGGCGGTTGTTAGAGTTCACAAGGGCATGGACAAACTGGGGGCATTGCTGGGCTTTTGCTTTAAGAATCTCGTTCATAGCGGCTACTTGCATACTTTCCCAGTGTTGTGATCTCCCAACATTGTCCCCGATCCATTTTGCTTGAACAGCGGTTTCTGTTCTGAGGACGTTAGCAGCCGAAGTGTTGTCTTTCATCTCTGTGCACTTTTTATACTGGTAGGCATGCTCAGAACTTTTAAAGTTCATATTCCAGATTTTCAGGTCAAATGGGAAAAAGTTGCTGAGCGGGGACCGTGCACCATGGAAAAGTACGGGGCGGGGATTGGCAGGTCGAGGGGCGGACGTGGGAACCTGCATGAGAGGAGCGATCGGTTTATCAACACTGTTCCTAGGGGGGCTGGGGTACTCCCATCGGACACTGGGTCGACCTCCTTGTCTAGCCTTTGCCTTGCCAGACAATCCCAAGTTCAAAAGTAGTTTGTTGACTCCGGAGGTTGAGAGGTGGAGTTTATCAGCGAGAAGGAGGCTTGAGTCAACATTGTTGTCCCTGTAACGGAAATTAGTGTCGTTGTTGACAAAACGAGCACCAGTTTCATTCAGGATGGGCACAAGAAGTTGGTTTACCATGTCAATCTTGCCAGGATCGACTCTAGCATCATCTCTCGGGACGATACTCGAAACGACAATGTTCGTGGTGACAGGTTGGGCAATCAAGAGGAGCGACTTGAATTCGGAACAGATCTTCTCGGCAGACTTCTTGGTGGATGCGTCATTTGTTCCGACGACAATCGTGATGGTTTCATATTTCTGACGCTTCGGGTTGATGTTACGGAGTTTCCGTCGGATGGTGTTAATGTTGGCACCTCCAATGCTGTCAACCGTCAGGGAGTCATCAGTGGACGTCACATCGCGGAGAAGGGAGTCACCAATCAGCAAGGTACCGGAAGGTTGGACATCCATCTCATCATCTTCTTCATCACTGTCATCAGCATCTGGAAGGAGTTTAGAAGATATGGCAGTTACTTTCTTCTCAATATTTTGTAATGGCTGTAATGAATTTTGCAACTTAGTTACCATCTCAGTCAGGGCGTCATTCCTGGTAATCAAAGCTGCAACTAAACCTTTAAGATCATTAACATCTGCAGGTAAAAGCCTACATTGTGGACAAGTCCAACTAGCAGGTTTGTCAGTTAGGCTGACGCAATTGCAATGAAATGAATGCGAACAGAGTAAACATGTTACGTAACTTATGGCTCTTGTCTCCTTTTCAATCTGACATCCTTCGTGGCATATTTTGGGGTGGGCATTCTTCTTTGGGAGGGCTGTCGTCGCATTGGATACGGATGGTGTTTGCTGGTCGGCCTCCGATCCAATTGGTGTCACTGTTGCTTCAGCTGCCATGTCTGAAACTTGATAGAGAAATGGTGTAGTGACAGTCGTGAAAAGAACATAAAACAGCAATATTTATAAATTTGTGGGTCAAAGTATTATAATTCAGTCAAAGTATATAATGTAAGGGAAGAGTTTTCGGAATTTACCTGGGGTTGAAATTAACTGTTGGTTGATACTTATTACAAGACAGTTATTATCTATAGATACACCAACAAGGTTCTCGCTGGATATGGTCCAATCAAATGGCCAGAAAGTATGATGTCCTGAACCACTTCAGGGTAGCAGCGGTAGCTGAATAATTATTAATGCTTTAAATGTTTCCTACCTCTACAAATCAACTAAGTTTCTTCACTTGGTCATGACAAGAATCAGCTAAAGAAAGACATGCAAGTCATATCAAGTCACTACTATTAATGACACAGAACAGATTCCCCAAGGCAATATATGAAATCTATAGCTGGTCCGCTTTGCTGCATTTCCCACACATTCTTTTTTGTTCTCAGAATTATTTATATGGTTATTACTCTTTCTGTTATTGACATTTGCATGATTTGGACGAGATACATTCATTGATTGAAGGATGAATTTGTCATTGGAAATTTCTGCAGACATTAAAAGGAGAAATCTAATACATTTTACTCTGCTTTATGTCCTAACATAATATGCTTTCACATTTCCATCTGGGGATCTGAACTCAACCTGCATGTCAACCCAAATTACAACACAGGTGTCCTTGTCTCTAATGCGTGACATTGCATGTTTCTAAATCTTTCCCCTGCTCGAGCAAGGTCACATTATAGACATTTTCTGTTCATCATTATGTCTTTAGAAGTTTATTTCGAAAGCATAAATCTATAAAAGTTTAGATCATGGGACATTTCTATTATTCAAGTATGTTTTACAACAGCATAATGTTACTTTTTATCATAAAAGAGATTTGAAATTGTGTTCATGTCCATGCAGTGAGGGAAAAATCATATATTCTCCATTTAATCACTTCAAAGAGATCTAATGATGACATGTTCCTTTAAAAATATGATCCTATCACAGTATCACAAACAACGTTATCAGTAAACCATGCAAATGACAATAACAGAAAGACATGCACGTAATGCTATGAGTGAGGAAATGTTGGTGTGGGATTACTACAAGAGGGAGTTGATGCAGATATCATTGGCACCCAGGGGAACCCATTCTACATCGCTGATGATAGAGCAGTGTGAAGGAGAGGTATCTCGTTGTATAATTACATGTCTCACTGCTGTAGATGTGTATGTCATGAACATCCTTGGTGATTCTAAGGAAATGAGTCTGCAGCATATTATATATGATGCCAAAGGAAACTCTGATAAAAAAGGTACACCAGGAGATGGTTCTGACTGAAGAGACATGTAAGATGAATTGGATTCGCTCTATACTATTGTACACTGACTCTTTTCAATCTAAATCCAGACATGCTCAATCCTTAATTTTGGTTTCTATTTTCACATCATTCTTTCCCTTAAATTACATTGACATGCCATTTATACTGCATTTACAGTGTTCCTTTGTTAATGTTGTGTAAAATGGTTGTCACGGTGGTTGAAAAGGTGGTCTGTTTGTGTCAATTATGCATAAGATCTTGCAAGGAAAATGCACTAGTAATATAGTAGTGAAACGTAACAAAATGATACCAGACTCCATGATGCCACACACATCTGATAGATCTGACTGGACTGGGCAAGACTAACCGCTTCCAGAGCAATTAAGTAGGTTTAGGATCTTGTGGAGAAGCCCGAAAATGTAAAATAACAATTTACTGAGACATAAAATCGTTGATAACACAAAGTGTGACCAGTCAAGGTCTGAGACCGTGACTAAGTGACCGAGTCAGCTGTTTCAGGAGACATTACTATGTCCCAGGTGACTTCAGCCATGCTTTGTTGCTGCCAATATCAGACTGTGTTCATCCATTTATCAACTCATAGAGGTTATAAAGCTGCTTTGTTATTGGGAAATCAAGTCTGGACTACCCATTGTGTACACAATGAAAAAAAGACAATTAATAAATCAAATCATCAATGTCAAATAGAAATCTATGAAAAGATACTGATACATGTAGATAATACAATTCATTTGTATGTATATATATATGCAAGGAATCTGGAATATGGGACTTTTTTATGGACGTTTATATTTTCTTCGCTGAATAACACAAGGATATTTTTTCTTATGATATATCATTCACATTTTGCATATATGCTGCTGAAAGCACCTGGAGGTGAAATCATGCAATCACAGTTATAGCAAGAGATGAAGAGAAAATCATCATCACTATGATATGCTGAAGTCCCATGAATAAAATGTGCTGATTGCTCTGGCATTTTAATCTTCTTCTGTCCATCTTTTTATGTTGAGGTGACAGTTGGCTCAGTGAATATTGGTGTAACAAGAGTGCTTACTGCCAAAGCATGGTCTCTAAGATGTCCTAAAGGAGTGTACCAGCAACAAGAGACCAATTGCATGACATTGCTCAGTCCCAGAGGTCTCCATGTTCCACCTCAAAGTTTCAGATGGTATAATACTGAGCGTCAAAAATGTAAATTACAATATTTCAGTGTCCTTTGCTTGGGGCTCGAATGAGCAAACACTTTTCTGAGGGCTTGAGAGACAACACGATTTATGCACTCTATGTAAGAAATAGTCAGTGAAAGCTGCACTATTCAGTATTCATACTCATACCCTACTTACCTTACATGGTTCATTTACTGAGTTACTTGGCTTGGTCATGACAAGCATCAGCTTAAGAAAGACAGGCAACTCATATCATAACATTGTAAAATGCTCTTGTCTGAAAAAAGATATTAAATTGAATTGAATTGAATGTCAAGTCAATACCATTAATGACAAAGAAAGGATTACCCAAGAAAATACCAAATCTATAGCTACTCTGCATTCCTGCACTTCCCACACCAATCATCTTTTTTTTTCTTCTCAGAAATACGCATATAACTCTTTCTGTTAGTGACATTTGCATGACATGGATGAGAATGTTGTGTGTGATACGGAGGATGGTATAGTCATTAGATATTTTTACAGATATTAAAGTTATTAAAAGGGGAAAACTGATGCTCTGCATTATGTTCTGCCTTTCCGTCTACATCAGAAGATCTGAACTCAACATGCGTGCCAACCAAAATTACAAAACAGGTGTCCTTGCCACTAATGCATGACATTGCATGCATGTGTCTTAACTTTCCCCTGTGAGAGCAAGGCGCACATTAAAGACATTTTCTGTTTTATCGTAATGTTTTTAAAAGTGCATTTCTAAAACATCATGCAGTCTTGCACAGATTATGGTAGACAAAGTAACTCCCTTTGTATGGGGACTAGTCCTGCTAGCTGGGACACACACTCAGTATGCCTTTGTTATAAATATTAGGTAAGTGGAACGATTTCCAATGGCAAGAGAATAATATCCATTCCAAATACTATCCTCAGTTTGTAATTTCAAATGAAGCATACATTTTGAGTCAAGGCCAAATTTGCACTTTTGCATGACCACAAAGACATCCTCTAAACTAAAAAATGTGAAGTTTATAAAAGTTTTCAATATGGTAATCTCATAACCGTTATCCCATTTTGAAAATGTAAATTAAATTAATAAAATCTATATAGCAACAATTTCATTCTGTATAATTGTATTTTACATGAATGACCAATAAAGAAGTCTTAGAAGTCTTATATATTTAGGACATAACTTGATATCTTAAAATTATAGATGGTATAAAACTGAGCATCAAAAATGTAAGTTACAATAGAAGAACTTCTTTGGGGTCAAGGAGAGAATGCACTATTTAATGTATTTTTGCATTCTATGCAAGAACTTTTTAAAATTTTATTTAGAATATATTTTATAAGGGTTGCTTGCTCAGCATTTAGATGCTGTTTTTCAACAAGGCCCTTTTAGATTTGATATCCATTCCAGAACTTGTCAGTAAAACCTGCACTATTCGGTATTCATACCTACTTACCTCATTTACAGAGTTTCTTGGCTTGGTCATGACAAGCATCAGCTTAAGAAAGACGGGCATCTCATATCATGATGTCTTACATTGTAAAATGCTCTTGTCTGAAATAAAGTATTGAATCAAATTGAATGGAATGTCAAGTCACTACTATTAATGACACAGAAGGAATTCCCCAAGGCAGTACGAAATCTATAGCTACTCTACATTCCTGCACTTCCCACACCAACCATTTTTTTCTGTCTCGGAATTATGCATATAACTCTTTCTGTTAGTGACATTTGCATGGTATGGATGAGAATGTTGTCTATGATATGTTCATTAATTGAAGGATGGTATTCTCATTAGACATTTTTGCAGATAAAAAAAAAAATTAAAATGAGAAAACTAATGCTGCGCATTATGTTCTGTCTTATGTTTTGCCTTTGCATCGACATCAGAAGATCTGAACATTACATGCATGCCAACCAAAATTACAATACAGGTGTCCTTGCCACTAATGCATGACATTGCATGCATGTGTCTTAACTTTCCCCTGTGGGAGCAAGGCCACATTAAAGACATTTTCTGTTTTTTATTAAAAGAGCATTTCTAAAGCATCATGCAGTCTTGCACAGATTATGGTAGCAAAGTAACTCCCTTTGTACATGTATAAGGACTAGTCCTTCTAGTTAGGACACACACCCCGTATGTCTTTGTTTTAAGTTTTAGAAAAATTGAAAGATTTCCAAGGCCAGAGAATGATACCCATTCCTAATACTGTCCTCAGTTTGTAATTTCAAATGAAGCATACATTTTAAGTCAAGGCCAAATTTGCACCTTTGCATGACCACAAAGACATCCTCTAAACTAAAAAATGTGAAGTTATAATACTTTTCTCTATGGTAATCTCATAACCGTTATCCCATTTAAAAAATGTAAACTAAATAAACTAAATTAATAAAATCTATATATTTAGGACATAACTTGAATGATAGTTATAATTTCATTGCATCCTCATTGAACCAAAGATTTGCCAAAAAAGATGTAGTTGGGAAGTGATCATTGTCTATGTAGTGACATTTTCCTGGCAACTAAAATTTCAGTTAAGGTGTTTTTGTAACTAAGGCTTCCACTGCATGCTGGGCCTTTCCCTCAGACAGGCTAAGATGCAATGAATACAAAACTTTCCTATATCTACATTCTCCAACAATATATATATCTTCTAAAATGTGCTCCAAAGTTTTTTTCTTTTTAGAATAAATTCCAATGCCTTGCTCTCAACTTTTAAAAAGCCTTGCCATCCACCCAGGACAAGCAACTATAGAAGCATTTGACACTTGAGTGCTTCACCCGGGATCAGTAAAATATCCATACCATTGTCAATTGGGATAATGTGTCAAATACAGCTTGGACTGACCTTGCTTCTGAATACCCAATTACAGTTTTTGTACAGTGTATTTCCTGATGACATACTCAAAGTGAGAATGAATATATATTTCCACTTACAACCATGATGTCCTTTTCTAAATATACGAACCTTTGCAGCACAGATTCAGTGTACCCGCAGTCCTGGAAGAGACACACTCAGCATCCCAAAGCTCCTCCACTAGCGATAGAGAACAGATTCCCCCAAGCAACATGAGATCGATCCTACTCTATCTTGCAGGTGACTGCCTCACCATTCTCACTGTAATAATACAAGCATCATGAATATTTCTACAATAATCGTGAAAAATGTGCAAAAATCGCCAAAAAAATTTACGATAATCCTAGAAATTTGATAAATCTGAACATGTACATTTTCTCCAAGATAATAGCCCATTTTTATGCAATAATATTGTACAAACATTTATACAAAATCGCAGAACTTTGTGCAGTATTCCTACAAACTTCTACAATAATTGTGGACATTTTTGCAATAATTGTTGATTTCAATAATGGCAAGCATTTCTGCAGTAATCATACAAATTTGTGGTTATTGAGGACATTTCTCAGGTAAATGTACAATTTTTATAAGATACTCTTAGAATTCTGAGATTGTCTCAGAAAATTTGTACAATTATTCCAAACACTTTTGCAATCTAGATTATGCAAATGATACCAGAGGAGCTTCATACCATTGCCATCTGTTAAGTTGTCTAGAGTTGGCTTGGCTACCCCCTTCCAGAGACATCAAGTATTTTTAGCATCTTGTGGAGAAGCAAAGAGGTGTAAAGCAACAATTTACTGAGACATAAAATCCTTAATAACATCACAGAGTGACCAGTCAAGGTCTAAGAACTGGTTTGGTACCAAGTCAACTGTTTTCCAATACATTAATTTGTCTCAAGTTAGTTTAGCTTCACATTATCGCTGCCAATGAAGTACTTTTGTGGAAAAGCAAAGATGTATTAAGCAACAATTTACTGGGCATAAAATCCTTAATAATGCCACAGTGTGACCAGTCAAAGTCCCAGAACAGTGGCTGAGTAGCGAGTCAGCTATTTCAGGAGACATTACTATGTCCCAGGTGACGTGAGCCCTGCTTTGCAGCTGCCAATATCAGACCCTAGTCAGCCATTTATCAACTCGTATAGGTTGTGTTGCATAGCTGCTCCATTGTGGAGAACGGTTCACTCCAGAAATTAAGTCTGCTGTACGTCTCTTATACAAGAAATCTTAATATTGAATTGAAATAAACAATGCCAGATTATGAGGCCTTGTGTCTCCATCTCACCCACCAACCCCTGGATGACCTGGTCATATAATGACAAACGTCAGCTGAAGAAAGTCATGCAAGTCATATCAATATGAAATCTGTAGCTACTCTGCATTCATGCGCTTCCCACACCAACCACCTTCTTTATTTCTCGAAATTATGTGTTTAACTCTTTCTGTCAATGACATTGGCATGGTATGGATGAGAATGTTATGTGTGATATGCGCATTCATTGAAGTATGGTATAGTCATTAGACATTTTTGTAGATGATAAGTGAGGAAAACTGACATTCTGCATTATTTCCTAATGTATGCATTTCTATCAGCATCTAAAGATATGAAAGCTACCTGCATGTCGACCAAAATTACAATACAGGTGTTCTTGTCTCTAATGCATGACATTGCATGTCTCTCAACTTTTCTCTGTGAACAAGGCTGCATAAAAGACACTTTCTGTTTATCAAATTGTCTTTGAAAGTGTATTTAAAAAATGTGAGTCTTGCACAGATATTTATGGACAAATCTAATTCACTTTTTATGGAGACTGGTACTTCTAGTAGGGACACACACTCAGCATGTCCTTGTTATATTACTGAAATGGAAAAAGTTCCAAATAGAAACACGCAGTCAGCATGTCCTTTCTCTGCTATCAGTGAAATTGAAAGATTTCCTAAGGCAGGAAAGTGTTATCTGTTCTTAATAGTATTATCAGATCTATTGTACTTTGGACAATAGCATGAAGTAAAATCAAGGCTGAATTTGCACTTTAATTAAACAATGAAGACATCCCCTTCACTTTAGTTTTGGATACTTATCCGAATGGTTATCTCATATCCTTTACTACCAGTAGATAACTCACAAATCCCATATAAGAAATGTAGACTAAAGTCATAACCTCTACACTTGTAGGAGAGAACTTATTTGTGACAATGTTAGTTTCATGGTATTCTCATTGACCAAAAAGACCGAATGATGAAATAATCTATATGTATATAATCTATATGTATGTAGTGTCATTTGCATGGCAACAAAAATTTCAATTAAGGTGTCCTTGTAACTAATGCATATGCTGAGCATTTCCCTTTGGCGGGCTCAGACGAATGTTGGCACTGTCGGATCCAATGAATATTTAATTCTCATACACCTACTCCAACACAATGTGTTCCAAAGTGTTTTGATTTTTACAATATAATCAAACACCTTGCGCATAACATTTTAAAAAACCTTGTCATCCACTCAGGACCAGTAACTACAGAAACACTGGTACAGTGTGCTTAGACATATCGCTTACATATTGACAGTTTAGTGCTCTACAATTAGCGTGTTAAGAAGAAATAATTATCTGTGTCCTGTTATATGTAATTGGGATAATGCGTCAACTACAGCTGAGACTGACTTTGCTTTTAAAAACACTATTATACTATGATAGTGTCCTTTTTTGGGATATCTTCGAAATGAAATTGAAATATTTTCACTAAAGACAGTTGCGGCTATATCCCATTTGTTATAGAACATTCCACGACTTGTGACACAGATTCTGTGTGCCTGCAATTCTGGAATAGATACACACACGGTTACTTCATTAAGGATGAAGAACAGATTCCCTTAAGCAATATGAGATCTGTCACTCTGCTATCTGGCACGTTACTGCTGCACTATCCTCACTGTGTTATATGTGCTCCCTCCTGTCGCTGCCATTTATGGTTCAGTTCATAATGTTGTGTGAGATATGTTCCTTTTACACAAGGACAGAATCTTCATTAGATATTTTGAAAATGATAAAATGTATGGAAAAACAAGTTATACTCTTCATCAAAAATACTTTTCGCACATCAATTATCTGCCATATGTAATTTCTTTAACTGAAAATTAGAATCCCGGCCGCTGCAACTAAGTATACAATTGCTGTTGTTATAATATATGTGACTAACTCCCAATTACATAAGTGACTTATGGTGCTATAAATCACACTCATCGCAACATCAAGGCAGACCGACAATTCTGTAAGTTGATGTACGTGTATTGGCTCCAAGACCAATTAAGAATTGTCTATGGCATTGTACCTCCATGGTGGTTCATTATATTCTGACAATTCAAGCTCCAGATGACGACATTTCTGATGACAGTTCTGTCCTTGCTTCTCTGTGCTCCTCCAGACTGTGGGACATTTCCATTTTTCAGATATGAGTGCAAAGTCACTATAATGTCTTTACAACAGCATATATGTTACTTTTATCTTGTCCAATTACACATATAAATAAAGAATGTAAATAGTGTAATATTGAACATAAAACACTAATTTTTGAAGAGAGCTTTCATATTGTGTCTGTCTGGCACTTCTATATCTTTGAAACATTGAATTTTTTTCTTTGGCAGGAAACCTTCCAACAACACCTGATATTTGAAGTTAGATGTATTCTAAAGATTAAAGGTCTATACCATAAGAATGATCAGAGTATTTCCAGACATGCATTTCCCAAAATAACGTCAATTCAGAAAATAGCTTTAAAAGCCAATGTAACATTGCAATGGCATTATCTACAATTCCTGTGAAATATGAAATATGCAGGTATTGCTGTATTTACCATAAGTAGAATGGATGATTTTTTTTATCCTTTACTTTGACACACCCATGAATTTTCATTTTCGCCAAATATAGCACATACAGCCACAAGGAAGAAGTAAGACTAGTTATATCATCTGGGTGTAGATATACAATACAAAATTGTTTGGACGAATAGTGAGTACATTTTGGATGGGGCCTTTTAGGAACCACCAAACAACCCATAATGTAGTTTACACAAACAGCTGGAGAGATCTAAAGCCAAAAGCCTTCTAATGCCAGGAAGGAGGTATTCAGACAATGAGGTTGATTCAAATGTCAAATTGTTGTGACATTTAAAGGTGTGATTTCTCAGTTAATTGGATCAATGACGTCAAAATTAATTGGCTTAGTGTTGACAACTGTTTCAAGGCTATTGGCCATTTGTCAAAAGGGTTAAAGTTTAGAAAATAACAAGGTATAACTTGAGAGTAAATAATGTGTTTCATAATTTGTGTTCATTAAGAATGGACATCAATTTCAACTGCCCTGTAGCTCACCATGTTGTGTATGATTTTTGATCTAGTTGGTGTTCAATTACAAAACAATGGGACTAAAATGCTACAATAGCAATTACTTATATTAACAGTAGCAGAAATTTGTCACAGACATTTTGCCGTTTTTATTATTAGGGCATTTGGCCCTATTGTTACTGGTCTTCTCTCGAATATTGTGGACAAATTTCGAGACAAACTACTGCACCAATTTCATTCCATTCCAACTTTGCACATGGGGTTTAAGTTGCCTATGATCCTGCTGATCAACTTTACAGGAACATGCACATTGCTTAAATACTATTTTAGAGACCCAGGAATATCAACCCAGAAAAACTGGAAAGAGGGAGTCCGGTGATGTCATTAAGGGGCTTCCCCACCTTAAATCTATTTATAGCTCACTGAGAATTTGTCAAAACAACAAGAGGTCAGCAATTAGGACAAAATACCACTACATGCTCATCAATGTGTTGCTACCTTTGGTATACAATGCCCTGTTATGTAGTACTTAGCAACAGTTAACCAAGATAACCGGGACTTCAGATCGGTAGTTACACGATGTGCAGAATGCCCTTTAAAGTGCCTTATGCTAGTTATTTTTCGGACTAAAATAAATAATTTTAGGCATGCCTAACACAAGAACATGTTGCCTTTAAAACTGATTTACTATGACTCCGCCAACGACAAATCAGAAACCCTGACCAAATTATTTTGTTATCCCCGAAGATCTCAATATCCCTTTATCTACATGCTCCAGTGACCAATGGCTTGAAGGTTGAGCAAATTGGTGCTGCAGATGAAATTGGTTTTCCTCTTATTAGAATTATCAGTGTTTTGGTTCAGCTGGTAAAATCGGAGGGAATTTGTTTGAAAATGGCAACCTGTGCCAGTTTGTTAGGTAGGTTTATTTCCAAGTTGGCATTAGAATGACAGTATCAAATATTTCTCATACTTTTCATAAATTCATAGATGACAAGAAAAGTACATCAGAGGTCAAATTGATATTTACAGGAATTTATGATAAACAAATCACCGGGCATCTGAGGGCATTGTGATATCTGAATGTTTGATATTTTCAGTCGGGTAATGAGAAAGCAGTTGAGGCTGCTGGTTGGGGGAAAAAAAAAAAGTATCAGCTGTCTGGGCCATGGAAGGTGCTGAATGACGCTTGGGCTGGCTGTCAACCAAGCTGGCAGCATAACGGATATTTTCTCCCAGTTGTATAAAAAAATGAATCTAAGTGTCACAAAAGATTTGCAACCAGGAGCTTATACTGATATGGGCATTATAATAACACGCTGTCATGAGTTGCCCCTGTGAGAATGACTGAGAATTACTACAAGAAAAGTTGCAATTGATATGAATCACACTGGAGGGAATCTGTACTATGTCAGTGACACTGATGATAGAGTAGAAAGGTGAATGACCTCTCTCTAATTGCATGTTTCTCTGCTTCAGATGCTTGTGTCATGAACAAAAATCTTCATATATCAGTGTTTCTCAGAAAATTTGTTTACAGCACATGATGCCAAATGGGATACAGGTGTTGAATTATAAATGCTTTATCTCTCTCTCTTTTTTTTATTTACATTTTGCGATAATATCTTTCTAATTAACATATCTCAAAATGTAATGTGTAAATGCAAGTTCAGCTTCAATAAGCATCTGTTTCCAGAGACACTTAATATTTTATTTTCAACTTAAATTGGCTGTATGAGAAACTCGTAAGGTAAGTGTTTACAATGTAGAAGATACTTTGCAGCATATAGCAGAACAAACATGTTTTCTTGTTAAAGTTTACAATTTGGATGTTAGATGTGGACTGCCATCTGGAGATGACAACATGCACAAAATTGCACATGACAACACTGAGAGGTGAGAATAAAAAAAAACCCATTGTAAATATCACATCATAGTCCGATGAATGAAATGTGCTGATTGCTCTGGCTTGTTAATCTTCTTCCATCCGTCATTTTGTGTTCAGGCGACAGCTGGCCCAGTGAATATTGATGTAACATGAGTGCTCGCTGCCAAGAAAGTATGGGAGCTGTCAAAAAGTAGCGTCTGTGCCAGCCAGCAGAGATCAATTATGAAATTGCTCAGGCCCTAGGTATCTAGATTACATCTTGGGTTCTCCTGCATTTCAGATGACACTGTGCCTGTACGACGTGTATGTAGTATAAAAAAAGATAAATGACAATATTTCAGTCCCTAACGTCATTCTCTCCCATTAGTGATGGAGAACAGATTCCCCCAAGCAACATGAGATCGATCCTACTCTATCTTGCAGGTAACTGCCACATCATCCTCGCAGTAATAATACAAGCATCACGAAAATATCTACAATAATTGTGAAAAATGTGCAAAAATGCCAAAAAATGTATGATAATCCTAGAAATTTAAAAAATCTGAACATGTACATTTTTTCCAAGATAATAGCCCATTTTTATGCAATATTATTGTACAAACATTTTTACAATAATTGCAGAGCTTTGTGCTGTATTCCTACAAATTTCACCAATAATTATTGAAATTTTTGCAATAATTGTTGATTTCATTAGTGGCAAGAATTTCTGCTGAAATCATACAAATTTGTGTGGTTATTGTGGACATTTCTCAGGTAAATGTACAATTTTTATAAGATACTCTTAGAATTCTGAGATTGTCTCAGAAAATTTCTAAAATTATTGCTAACACTTTTGCAATCTAAACTATGCAAATGATACCAGAGGGGCTTCATACCATTGCCACATGTTAAGTTGTCTAGAGTTGGCTTGGCTGACTACTTCCAGAGCCATGCAGTACTTTTGGCATCTTGTGGAGAAGCAAAGAGGTGTAAAGCAACAATTTACTGAGACATAAAATCCTTAATAACATCACAGTGTAACCAGTCAAGGTCCAAGAACAGTGATTTGGTACCGGGTCAACTGTTAGGGAAGACATTACTTTGTCTCAAGTTAGTTTAGCTTTACATTGTGGCTGCCAATGAAATGTTTTTGTGGAGAAGCAAAGTGGTGTAAAGTAACAATTTACTGGGCATTAAATCCTTAATAATGCCACAGTGTGACCAGTCAAAGTCCCAGAACAGTGGCTGAGTGGCGAGTCAGCTATTTCAGGAAACATTACTATGTCCCAGGTGACGTCAACCCTGCTTTGCGGCTGCCAATATCAGCCTGTAGTCAGTCATTTATCAACTCATATAGGTTGTGTAGCATAGCTGCCTCATTGTGGAGAATGGTCAAGAAATTAAGTCTGGTGTACCTCTCTTTATATGAAATCTTAATACTGAGTTGAAATAATCTATGCCAGATTAAAAGGTGAAACTATATGAAGGTGCAAGATTATCAATTTAATAGACCGTCATAGATATAAAAATTATTGACTGCATTTGCCAATTTGTCTTTGTGAGAGGAATCTGGAGGGTGGATGTTTATACTATTTGTTCTACTGCAGCTAGCATTTTACATTTTTGCTGATGACAGCAACCTAGAGGTGACATCACGCAATCACAGTGACAGTGAGAAGTGAGAGAAGATCATCATCATTGTCATACGCTGGGATTCCATGATTGATGTGGTATGTTAAACTCCTTTCTTCCATCATTTTCTGTTGAGGTGACATTTGGCTCAGTGGATATTAATGTAGCAGCAGTGCTTAATGCCAAGGGAGTATGGTGTGTAAGATGTCAAAAAGGAATGCACCACTCACAGAAGAGACCAATCATGAAATTGCTCAGTCTCAGAGGTCTCCAGCTTTTATCTCAGAATTTCAGACGGTATAGACTCTAATACCCGTTCATTAAAATGGCAAATAACACTATTTCAGTTTCCTTTGCAAGTCTTCTCTGTCTCTCATCTCACCAATTACATATAACTCCTAGCTAGCATCAACAACTCTCCGGTGAGGACTGCACTATTTATTTAGACATTTGATGTATACATGCCTCATTGCCAATTTCTATACAACTTTACCGATGTATCCTCTAGATTGTTCTCATCATCATGATCATATATGCATTTTTGGTCATATTTTTAACATACATCTCATCACCTGTTTTATCAAATTGTCTTTGAAAGTGTATTTAAAAATTGTGAGTCTTGCACAGATTTTAATGGACAAATCTAATTCACTTTTTATGGAGACTAGTACTTCTTGTAGGGACACACAATCAGCATGTCCTTGTTATATCAGTGAAATGGAAAGAATTCCTAATAGGAACTCTCACTCAGCATGTCCTTTCTCTGCTATTAGTGAAATAGAAAGATTTCCTAAGGCAAGAAAGTGATATTCGTTCAGAATCGTACCCTCAGAGCTATTGTAATTTGGACAATAACATCAAGTAAAATCAAGGCTGACTTTGCACTTTAACAAAACAATGAAGAAATCCTCTTCACTGTAGTTTAGGGTACTTATCCTAATGGTGGTCTCATAACCTTTGCTACAAGTAGATAACTCACAAATCCTATACAAGAAATGTAGACTAAATTCGTAATCTCTATACTTGTAGGTCAGGTACAGGAGAGAACTTGTTTATGACAGTCTTAATTTCATGGTATTCTCATAAACAAAAAAGAATGAGTGATGAAATAATTTATATCTATGTAGCGTCATTTGCATGGCAACTAAAATTTCAATTAAGGTGTCCTTGTAACTAATGCATATCCTGAGCCTTTCCCTTTGGCGGGCTCAGATGAATGTCGGCACTGTCAGGTGCAATGAATATTTAATTCTCATACACTTATGTACTCCAACACAATTGTGTTCCAAAGTGTTTTATTTTTACAGTAACAAGATAATCAAAGTGACTTAAAAACACTTTGCACATAACATTTTAAAAAGCCTTGTCATCCACTAAGGACCAGCAACTACAGAAAAATCTGCATATATATATATAAATGTTTATACATGTATATTGACACTTGAGTTCTCTACCATTAGAAGAAATACCTGTATCTCGTTAATTGGGGTAATTTATTAACTACAGCTAATAAGACTGATTTTGCTTTTACACAACACTATTATGGTATTATATTGTCCTTTTTGGTGATATCTTCAAAATGAAATTGAAATATTTTCACTTAAGACAGTTACATCCCATTCATTATACACATACCACCACTTGTGACACAGATTCTGTGTGCCTGCAATTCTGGAATAGACACACCCACAGCATCTCCATTAAGGATGAAGAACAGATTCCCTGAAGCAACATGAGATTTGTCACTCAGCTATCTGGAAGGTTACTGCTGCCCTATCCTCACAGTATTATGTGTGTCCGTCTCCTGTCGCTACCATTTGTGGTTCAGATCACAATGTTGTGTGAGATATATTCTATTACGAGATCAGAATCATCATGAGATCTTTTGAAAATGAAAATGGGAAAACAAGTTTTGCAATTCTTCAAAAATGCTTTTCGTGCGTCAATGATCTTCCATAATATTATACAAATTTTTGAACTCCAGTTTGAATCCTGCCACTTTCAACAAAGTATATAACTGCTACTGTTGCAATGTATGTGACTAACTCCCAATTACAGAAGTGACTTATGGTGCTATAAATCACACCCATCCCAACATCAAAGCAGACCAGACAATGCTGTAGGTTGATGTATTCGCTCCAAGAGCAATTAAGAATTGTCTGTGGCATTGTACTGCCATGACGGTTCATTATATTCTGACAATTCAAGCTCTGACGACATTTCTGGTGACATTTCTGTCCTTGCTTTTCTCTTTTCTCTGCTCCTCCAGATCATGGGACACTTCTATATAATAATAATTCAGATGTAACTTTACAGCATATGTTACGTTTTTTTGTTCAAGTGATTTGAAATTGTGTCATGTATGCGCTGTGAGAGGAGAATCATATATCTGTATATAATCATTTGTGTTATATGTTCCTTCATCCAAGAATGCTGTTGTAATCTGATTTACAGATAATTAAAGGAGAAAATGATGCTCCACATAATGTCCTAGTAAATGCATTGGTATCAGAATTTGACGTAAAAACTAGATGCATGCCAACCAAAATTACCAAACAAGTGTCCTTGTCTCTAATGCATGACATTGCATGTGTCTTTACTTTCCCCTGGGGGTGCAAGGCCACTTCTAGTAGGGACACACACTCAGCATGTCCTTGTTATATTACTGAAATGGAAAAAGTTCCAAATAGAAACATGCAGTCAGCATGCCCTTTCCAAATAGAATCATGCAGTCAGCATGCCCTTTCTCTGCTATTAGTGAAATGGAAAGATTTCCTAAGGCCAGAAAGTTATATCAGTGCAGAATAGTATCCTCAGAGCTATTGTATTTTGGACAATAACATCAAGTAAAATCAAGGCTAACTTTGCACTTTAACAAAACTGTGAAGACATCCTCTTCACTGTAGTTTAGGGTACTTATCTGAATGGTTATCTTATAACCATTACTCTGGTAAATCACAAATGCCATGATACAAATGTAAACTGAATTAAAAACCTCTCTATTTGTTGGAGAGAACTTATTCTTGATAATCTTAGTCTCATGATATTCTCATTGACATGAATATAAATTTTTTCTGTACGTTTTCCAATAGACAATATGTCTTCTAAAATGTTTTTCTTAGAATAGAATAGATGCAATTAACATAAAAATTTTCCTATGCTGTCTCCAGCAATACGTCTTCTAAAATGTCCTTGAAAGTGTTCTCTTTTCAGAACAAATTCCAATGCCTTGCAATCTAAAAATTGCAATCCACTCAGGACAAGCGACTATAGAAACATTTGACGCTTGAGTGCTTTACCATTAGCGGAATGGAAAACTTTCCCCGGGATAAGTAAAAATATCTGTATCTTCGTTAAATGGGATAATATACCAACTACAGCTTAGTGTTACTCTGCTTTTATATTTAAAACAACGCAAGAACAGTCTCATTTTTGGACAGTGTGTTTCCATGTGACATGTTCAAAATGAAATTGAATATATTTCAAGGTCATTGCTATCTTCAATTGTTTAATTAAAAGCAATTTTAAATAAAATCTGTTATTAAGCTATTTAAACTTAATATTTTCCATTTTGGTGACAATTGAATGGAAGGGTGCGAGCATTTGCCTGGAAAGAATATTGTATTGAACAGTAGCATCCCACAGCTCCTGCAGTAGTGATAGGGAACAGATTCCCTTGAGCAACATGAGATTGGTCCTACTCTATCTTGCAGGTGACTACCACACCGTCCTCACAGTATCATGAGCATCTGCAGTGGCGGATCCAGGGGCCTAGAGGTCCCGTGGCCCCCCTCCCCTAGAAACATGAGACGGAAATAAAATTTTAAGGGAAACATGCAGTGAACAGGCCCGTAAATTCCGTAACGATGAACACGTGGGCCCGCGAAGGCCGAAATGACGCCTGGGCGCCCCCCCCCCCGACAACCCCGCCTGAATCCGCCACTGTATAATCTCTTTCTTTTGCCGTCATTTGTGGTTCAGATGGCAATGTTATCTGATATATGGCCATTTACACAAGGGCAGAATTGTCATAACATATTCTGCAGGTGATAAAATGGGAAACAAGTTCTGCACTCCATAAAAATGCTTTTCTTCTCATCAACATTAAAACAAGTGTAACCTCTGGGACCGCAGTTTCAATCCTGGCCTTTGGTACAAAAATAAACAATTGTAGCTGTTACAATGTGCATGATTAACACTTAATTAGAGGAGTGACATACATATGGTGCCATTTATCACACTCATCCATGCATTAAGCCAGACTAGACTATTCTGTAGGTTATTTAGTCTATTCACGTTGAATAAAGAATTGTCTATGGCATTGTACCTTCACGATGGATCATTATATTCTGACAATTCATCCTCTGATGACATTTCTGTTCTTACTTTTCTCTGCTCCTCCAGATCATGGTACATTCCCATTATTCACAAATGAGTTTAGAGTCACAGTATGTCAATACAACTGTATTGTTACATTTATCGTGTCCAACTATACATACGATCACATGATGCAAACAGTGTAATGTTGAAAGATAAAACAAGAATACTTGAAGAAAGCTTTCATATTGTGTCTGTCTGGAGCACTTCTATATTATATCTTTGGAACATTGATTTTTTTCTCTGACAGGAGACCTTCCAACAATATCTGATATTTGAACTTAGATATATACTAAAGATTAAAGGTCTATTCCATTAGACTTATATCAGGTTATTTCCAGACTTGCACTTCCCAAAATAACGTAAATTCAGAAAATAAAGAGCTTTAAGAGCAAATGTAGCGTTGGACGCTGTAGGTATGTCGTAAACTACAATTTCAGCAAATTAAGAAATATGGAGGATTTACTATAAGTAAAATAGAGGATTTTTTTTTTGTCATTTACTTTGGTCACAGCCATAAATTTTCATTTTCACCAAATGTAGCACATATGGCCACAGATGGAAGAAGTAAGAAGAAGACGGAAACGGAAGAACCCACGAGAGGGAGACTGAGACTAGGCCTAGTGCTGCCCGAGGCAGCAGGACCCCAAGGAGCAACAGCGCAGGAACCTCAAGAGCCAGAGGATGTGGAGAAAGAGAAAGGAGAGGAGAGCCAAGAGGAAGAAGAGAAGGAGGAGGATGCAGTAATCTGAAAGTATGGGCTACCAACGCGGATGTTCTCACACAGGAAAAATTGCAGGAATTGAAATGCAGGATACAAGAAGAAGATCCACCACAAATCATAATGATATCAGAGGTACGACCAAAGAAGTGGAAGCACGATATAAACCCGGCGCAATATCAGATTCAAGGGTACAACTTAGAGGCAATTAACCTGTGTGAGGACTCCGGCAGAGGTATGATTATGTACATACATGATGCACTTGTGTACAAAATGTTCGACCTGCACAATTATGTTGATTTTACGGAAACACTGTTGTGTGAAGTTTCCCTAAGAGGTGGAGGAAGGATTTTAATATGTAACGTGTACAGAAGCCCAAACTCTAGTGACGTTAACAACGAAGGTTTAAATAACCTATTACGCCACTTAGGAAAGAGTAAACAGGAGAGTACCGTTATATGTGGAGATTTTAATTACCCAAATATTAATTGGGATTTATATCAAAACAAATCAGAAAACATGGATAAAGAATTTAGATTTCTGGAAGCTGTGAAAGATGGGTACCTGCATCAGCACATCACAGAACCGACGCGAGGACGCGGTACAGACACTCCATCGATACTGGACCTGGTTTTTAGCGACGAGGAGGAACTCATCAGATGCATAGAGAATGAAGCACCACTTGGAAAGAGTGACCATGCAATGCTGAAGATTGAAGTCAGATGCTCGAAAACAGAAGGAGTGGAGAAAATCAGGAAGAACTACGATAAAGGAAATTACGAAAAGATGAGGACCAAAATGAAAGACACCTTATCAGAGGACAGGAACCTGGAAAACAGCACAGTGACTGCACTATGGAAGAAATTTTTGTCTAAATACAAAGAAGCGGAAAAGGAATGTATCCCGGACAAAAAATGTAACAACTCAAGAGGGAACGGAATACCACTGGACTGGAAAACACGCAAGAAGATCAAGAAAAAAAACAGACTCTGGAAGAAATATCTAAAGAATGGAGACCCAAAGGACAGGATGAATATGGCAGGATTAGGAATCAAGTGAGAAGACTAACACGCAGAGCCCAACTGGAATATGAGAAGAGCATAGCACTACAGGCTAAGAAGAACCCGAAGAAATTTTGGAATTACGCATCAAGCAAGTCGAAATATAGAGTTTGGGTACCTCATCTATCGAAATTAGGTGATGCATCTGGGGAGGATTTGACGACAACTGATGCGGAGAAGGCCGAGGTTCTAGCAGAATTTTTCACATCAGTCTTCACCATAGATAAGGATGGAAAGTGGAACCTGCCCGATCCAGTTACAGTAGAGCATGACATCAGAGCAGAGATTACAGAGGAAAAAGTAAAGAAGTTATTAAGCAAGCTGAAAATTAGCAAGTCACCAGGCCCGGACCAAATACACCCGAGAGTACTACATGAGTTAAGAGAAGAAATAACACCAGGATTAACAACAATATTTAGAAGATCATTAGATGAGATGGAACTCCCAACTGAATGGAAAGCTGCGAACATCACTGCTATACACAAGAAAGGAAGTAAGGTCATCGCCGGGAACTATAGACCAGTCAGTCTAACGAGCGTCATCTGTAAAACCATGGAAACAATTATAAGGGATGCTCTGGTCACCTACTTCAAAGATAACAAGCTCTTCAGTAACAGACAGTTTGGGTTCATCTCAGGGAGGTCTACGGTTCTACAGCTACTAATAGTGTTAGAAGAATGGACCAGAATATTGGATGAAGGTGGATGTGTAGACGTGGTGTATTGTGACTTTATGAAGGCGTTTGACAAGGTGTCACATCCCAGACTGCTCGACAAGCTGAGATACTACGGGATCGGCAACCCGATACTAGGATGGGTTGAAGCCTTCCTGCAACACCGGAAACAGCGGGTAGTGGTCAATGGAATGTCATCAGAATGGAAGGAAGTAGCCAGCGGAGTGCCACAAGGTTCGGTCTTAGGCCCTATTCTCTTTGTCATATATATTAATAGTCTTCCAGAAGTAGCAACAAACAGCGAAATATACCTCTTTGCGGATGACACGAAGATTTACAAGGGCATCAAGAAGGAAAGGGACTGCGAAGAACTACAAAGGGACATAGATGAAATGTATAAATGGACAAACAACTCCCTGTTAAAATTTCACCCAGACAAATGTGGAACAATGAGAATAGGGTCTACCAAGATCAACAGCCATTCCTACACCATGGGACCAGATGCTACAGTTATCAAGACCATCCATGAGGAAAAGGATATAGGTGTGATCATTGATGACAAACTTAACTTCTCCAAGCATATGGCAGCCAAGATCAAGAAAGCAAATTCCATAATGGGCGTGATCAGAAGGACCTATGTACATCTGGATGAGGAAAGCTTCAAACTACTATACAAAGGCTTAGTTCGACCACACCTAGAATACGCCAACCAAGTCTGGGCACCATTCCTGAAGAAAGATATCGTCGCACTAGAAAATGTCCAAAGAAGAGCAACGAAGCTGATCCCGGGCTTCAAAGACATGACCTACCAAGAAAGACTGAAGAGGCTGAACTTACCAACGTTGAGATATAGAAGAGAAAGGGGAGATATGATAGAGATCTACAAGATATTATCAGGGAAATACGATGGAAATATAACAGCAGACTTCATTAAATTACACCCCAGTGATACAAGAGGACATAAATTTAAGATCTACAAACAACACTGTCGCCTTAACCTTCGCAAATACTCGTTCACTTTTCGCACAACCTCTATGTGGAATAGCCTGCCTGAAAATTTAGTAAATGCCAAAACAGTCATGTCATTCGAAAAACGCCTGGACAGATACTGGAACCATGTGGAGTGGAAGTTCGATCACGAAGCGGACGTTCAACCACAAATTAGCCGCCATGCGCAACACCTGGAGCTGACACCAGAGGCCGAATAGGCCTATTCAAGTCAGAAGAGGACCTGTAAGTACCTGTAAATGTAAGTATGATTGGTCATATCATTTTGATGTAGATATACAATGCCAATTTTTTTTGGACGGATAGAGAGTACATTTTGGGTGGGGCCTTTTGGTAGCTCAAATACAGTCTTTGATACTAGGAACCACCAAACAACCCATGATGTAGTTTACACACACAGCTGGAAAGATTTAAAGCCAAAAATAACTTCAAAGGCCAGGAAGGAGGTCTTCAGCTAATGAGGCTGATTGAAATGTCAATTTTATCATGACATTTAAAGGTGTAATTTCTAAGTTAATTGGATCAGTTACATCAAAATTAATTGGCTTAATGTTGACAACTGCGTCAAGGTTACCGGCCATTTTTCAAAAGGGTTAAAGTTGAGAAAATAACAAGGTATAACTTGAGAGTAAATAATGTGTTTCATAATTTGCGTTCGTGAAGAATGGACATCAATTTCAACTGCCCTGAAGCTCATCATGTTACAGTGTATGATTTTTGTTCTGGTTGGTGTTCAATTACAAGACAATGGGACTAAAATGCTACAATAGCAATTTGGAAAGAGAGGCACCAAATGCATATTGTCAATAAAACAGTAGCAGAAATTTGTAGCAGACATGTTGCTGTTTTATTATTATTAGGGCATTCTGCACTATTGTAACTGGTCTTCTCTGGAATCTTGTGGACAAATTTTGAGACAAAATACTGCACCAATTTCATTCCAACTTTGCACACAGTGTTTAATTTGCCTAAGATTGTGTTGATCAACTTTACAGGAACATGCACATTGTTTAAAAACCCTTTTTGGAGACCCATCCCAGAAAAACTGGGAAGAGGGATTCCTGTGATGTCACTGAGGAGCTTCCCCACCCCAGATCTATTTATAGCTCATTGAGAATTTGTCAAAACAACAAGAGGTCGGCAATTAGCACAAAACACCACTGCATGCTTCATCATTGTGTTGCTACCTTTGTTACAATGCCCTGTTATGTAGTAGCAACAGTTAAACAAGATAACCCGGACTTCAGATCAGTAGTTACATGATGTGCAGAATGCCCTTTAATTAAAGTGCCTTGTGCACGTTATGTTTCGGACTACAATGGACAATTTTGGGCATGCCTAACACACCAACATGTTGCCTTTAAAACTGATTTGCTATCATTCCGCCAAATCAGAAACCCTGACCAAATTATTTTGTTATCCCCGAAAGTCTCAAAATCCCTTTATCTACATGCTCCAATGACCAATGGTTTGAAGGCTGCGCAAATTGGTGCTGCACTGCAGCAGATGAAATTGGTTTCCCTCTTATCAGAATTATCAGTGTTTTGGTTCAGCTGGTAAAACTGCAGGCAATTTGTTTGAAAATGGCAACCTGTTCTAGGGCATTAGGCAACAGGCAAGCCTACTTCCATGTCGGCGAATAATATAGAATGACAGTATGAAATATTCTCTCACTTATAATAAATTAATAGATGACAAAAAAGGGATATATCAGAGGTCCAATTAATATTTACAAGAATTTATAATAAACAAATCACTGGGCATGCTGTCAGATATCATTCGCACCCAAGCGAACCCATTCTTGTACATCTCTAATGATAGAGTAGTGTGAAGGGAAGCATCTTGTTGTAATTACAGGTTTCTCTGCTGTAGATGCATGTGTATGTCATGAACATCTTTGGTGATTCTAAGGAAATGAGTTTGCAGCATATATATATGATGCCAAAGGAAACTCAGCTATTAGAGGTAAGTCACTGGAGAGACATATAAGATGGATTCTCTCTGCAATATATATTGTAAGCTCTGATTCTTTTCAATCTAAATCCAGTAGCTCAGTTCCTTAATTTTGGTATCTATTTATACATTATATTTTCCCTTAAATTATAGTTGAAATGACATTTATACAGAGTTCCTTTGTAGATGTTGTGTGAAATGAGTCACATTGACTGTCATGGTGGTTGAAAAGGTGGTCTGTTGGTGCAAAAAACAAAGCTACCAATAACAAGAATGAGTGAAATCTTCACCATGGACAGAGAAACGCTCAAACAAACAAGAGAAAAACTAATCAAAACCATAAAACACCTCAATGAAAAAACCCAATAATCGTATAACCATCTTAACTATTTACAGGAGAAGGTAACGCACCAGATGTGGGCAAGTGCACAAAAGAAGAAGAAGAATCAATGCATTAGATCTTAAAAAGAATATGTACAAGTCATATAGTAGTGAAACAAAACAAAATAATACCAACCTACAACACCATACACAACTGTTAGATCTGACTGGACTTGGCTAGACTAACCGCTTCCAGAGCAATTAAGTAGTTTTTAGGATCTTGTGGAGAAGCCAGAAAATGTAAAATAACAATTTACTGAGACATAAAATCCTTGATAACACAAAGTGTGACCAGTCAAGGTCTGAGACAGTGACTGAGTACCGAGTCAGCTGTTTCAGGAGACATTACTATGTCCCAGGTGACTTCAGCCATGCTTTGTGGCTGCCAATATCAGACTGTGTTCATCCATTTATCAACTCATAGAGGTTATAAAGCTGCTTTGTTGTGTCTGGTCCACCCACTGGACTACCCATCTTGTACACACTTAAGAAAAGAAACTGCATCAAATCATCAATGTCAAATGGAAATATATGAAAAGATACTCATACATGTAGATAATACAATTCATTTGTATATGCAAGGAATCTTGAATATGGGACTTTTTTTTGGGCGCTTATATTTTCTTCGCTGAATAACACAAGGATATTTTATCTTATAATTGCACCTGGAGGTGAAATCATGAAATCACAGTTACAGTAAGAGGTGAAAGAGAAAATCATCATCATCACCATACATTGAAGTCCCATGAATGAAATGTGTTGATTGCTCAGCCTCTGGCATGTTAATCTTCTTCCATCCATCTTTTATGTTTAGGTCACAGCTGGCTCAGTGAATGTTGGTGTAACATGAGTGGGTACTGCCAAAGCTTGGTCTCTAAGAAGACCAAAAGGAGAGCAACAGCCACAAGAGACCAATAATTTAATGACATTGCTCAGTTCCAGAGGTCCCCATGTTTCATGTCAATAATTCAGATGGTACACATAATACTGAGCATCAAATATGTAAATTACAATATTTCAGTGTCCTTTGCTCTGGGCTCTCATGAGCAAAAACTTTTCTGAGAGCTTGACAGACTACACGATTTATGCACTCTATGCAAGAACTTGTCAGTGAAAGCTGCACTATTCAGTATTCATACCCATACCCTACTTACCTTACATGGTTCAGTTACTGAGTTACTTGGCTTGGTCGTGACAAGCACCAGCTCAAGAAAGACTGCAACTCATATCAAGATGTCTTGCATTGTAAAATGCTCTTGTCTGAAATAAAGAATTGAATTGAATTGAATGTCAAGTCACTACCATTAATGACACAGAAAGGATTCCCCAAGGCAATATGAAATCTATAGCTACTCTGCATTTTTGAACTTCCCACACCAACCAACCTTTTTATTGTCTCGGAATTATGCATATTACTCTTTCTTTTAGTGACATTTGCATGGTATGGTGGAGAATGTTGTCTATGATATGTTCATTGTTCATTAATTGAAGGATGGTATTGTCATAAGACATTTTTACAGATAACAAAAGTATTAAAAGGATAAAACTGATGCTCTGCATGATGTTCTGTCTGTGCCTCGACATCTAAAGATCTGAACTCCACATGCATGCCAACCAAAATTACAATACAGGTGTCCTTGCCACTAAAGCATGACATTGCATGCATATGTGTATTAACTTTCCCCTGCGGTAGCAAGGCCACATGAAAGACATTTTCTGTTTTATCTTAATGTTGCATTTCTAAAGCATCATGCAGTTTTGCACAGATTATGGTAGGCAAAGTAACTCCCTTTGTATGGACACTAGTCCTTCTAGTTAGGACACACACTCAACATGTCTTTGTGAATGACATTGTTATAAATATCAGAAAAATCGAAAGATTTCCCAAAGCAAGAGAATAATATCCATTCCAAATACTATCCTCAGTTTGTAATTTCAAATGAAGCATACATTTTAAGTCAAGGCCAAATTTGCACTTTTACAAGACCACAAAGACATCCTCTCAACTGAAAAATGTGAAGTTTATAATACTTTTCAATATGTTAATCTCATAACCGTTATCCTGGATAATAACCATTATCCTGGATAATGCTTCACTGTGTACTTTTATTTACTGTGATGTGTTAAGTTGTGAAATTGATAAAGGCACATACGCCTGATTGGCGTCAGCCTGCCATGTGTCTATATAGCACAATTGTAATGGAACTGTAAATATTATTGTACATACGTTTTGAATATGGTCAATAAATACTTACTTACTTACTTACTACTTACTTACTTACTTACTTACTACTTATCCCATTTTGAAAATGTAAACTAAATTAATAAAATCTATATATTTAGGACATAACTTGAATGATAGTTATAATTTCATTGCATCCTCATTGAACCAAAGACTTGCCAAAAAAGATGTAGTTGGGAAGTAATCTTTGTCCATGTTGTGTCATTTGCATGGCAACTAAAATTTCAATTAAAGTGTTTTAGTAAGGCTTACACTGTATGGTGGGCCTTTCCCTCAGACAGGCCAGGCTAAGATGCAATGAATATCAATTTTTCTGCACTTTCTCTAACAATATGTCTTCTAAAGTGTCCTCCAAAGTTTTTTCTTTTCAGAATAAATTCCAATGCCTTGCACTCAACTTTTAAAAAGCCTTGCCATCCACTCAGGACCAGCAACTATAGAAATATTGGACGCTTGAGTGCTATACCATTAGCGGAATGGAAAAATTTCCCCGGGATAAGTAAAAATATCCATATCATTGTCAATTGGGATAATGCATCAACTAAAGCTTGGACTGACCTTGCTTTTGAAAAACCCTATTACACTCTGACTTGGGACTATTTTTGAAAGTGCCAGACATCTATAATTTTATATGTTATAGATGTAATCACTAGAAGTGGGACCAATATTGTAAAATATTATATAGTTAATAAGCTAATTGCATTTTTAACTTTCTGTAGATTAGTGTAGACATTGATTTTGCTTTGTTTTTTATGATTTTGATGACACATGTATCTCTTTTGATATCCAGTTTGTCAAATAAAAGTTTATATATATATATATATATATATATATATATATATATATATATATATATATATATATATATATATATATATATGTATATATATATGTATATATATATGTATATATATTATATAGTATTTGTGTAGTGTGTTCCCTGATGTTATATTCGAAGTGAAAATGAATATATTTCCACTTAAAACCATGATGTCCTTCTCTAAATATATGAGCCTTTGCAGCAGAGATTCAGGGTACCAGTTGCGGCCAATGGTATTAAGCTTCTCTGGTATCAATTGTATAATCTATTGCAAAAATTTGAGTGAGAATTTTATGCAATAAACATGAAAAATTATACAATTATCATGAAAATATCTACAAAATCGTGAAAAATTTGCGAAAATCCCCAAAATTAATTGTACGAATATCGTAGAAATTTGAAAAATCTGAACATGTATATTTTATCCAAGATAATAGCCCATTTTTATGCAATAATATTGTACAAACATTTATACAATAATCGCAGAGCTTTGTGCAGTATTCCTACAAACTTCGCCAATAAATGTGGACATTTTTGCAATGATGGTTGATTTCAATAATGGCAAGCATCCTGCAATAATCATACAAATTTGTGTGGTTATTGTAGACATTTCTCAGATAAATGTACAATTTTTATAAGATACGCTTAGAATTCTGAGATTGTCTCAAAAAATGTCTACACTTATTCAAACACTTTTGCAATCTAGATTATGCAAATGATACCAGAGGAGCTTCGTACCATTGCCATCTGTTAAGTTGTCTAGAGTTGGCTTGGCTGACCAATTCCAGAGCCATGAAGTACTTTTAGCATCTTGTGGAGAAGCAAAGAGGTGTAAAGCAACAATTTACTGAGACATCAAATCCTTAATAACATCACAGTGTGACCAATCAAGGTCCAAGAACTGGTTGGTACCGAGTCAACTGTTTTCCAAGACATTACTTTGTCTCAAGTTAGTTTAGCTTTACATTGTGGCTGCCAATGAAGTATTTTTGTGGAGAAGCAAAGTGGTGTAAAGCAACAATTTACTGGGCATAAAATCCTTAATAATGCCACAGTGTGACCAGTCAAAGTCCCAGAACAGTGGCTGAGTAGCGAGTCAGCTATTTCAGGAGACATTACTATGTCCCAGGTGATGTCAGCCCTGCTTTGCGGCTGCCAATATCAGACCGTAGTCAGTCATTTATCAACTCATAGAGGTTGTGAAGCATAGCTGCCTCATTGTGGAGAATGGTCAAGAAATTAAGTCTGGTATACCTCTCTTATACATGAATTCTTAATACTGAATTGAAAATACCTATGCCAGATTAAAAGGTTAAAATTATATGAAGGTGCAAGATTATCAATTTTTAAATAGGCCGTCATATATATAAAAATTATTGACTGCATTTGCCAATTTGTCTTTGTGAGAGGAATCCGGAGGGTGGATGTTTATACTATTTGTTGTAGTGCAGCTAGCATTTTACATTTTCACTGATGACAGCAACCTGGGTGACATCACGCAATCACAATGACAGTGAGAAGTGAGAGAAAATCATCATCATTGTCATACATTGGGATTCCATGATTGATGTGGTACAGTACAACCCAAAATAAAGTATGACTACCCCAGGAGGAAGGAAGAATCAGCCACTACTTTCCCCTTCCACACCTTTTGACTACCTCTGAATCACTTCCTACCTTTACCTACTTGAAACTACCCTTTAAAATTATATTAAAATTACATTTAAACAACACCAATTTAAACTCCATTGCCCCATTGTGTTTGATTTATTTGATATTGTGCTCCTTTGCTAATTACAATTACATTGGCAGCTGTCTTAATAGAGTTCTTAGTATGGGCTAAGGTTGTTGTGAGTAGTCAAAGGTAGTTGTATAAGGAGACTTGGGGTGGAGAGGAAAAGGAGGGCAAAATAGGTAAACAGAGGACTTCTGACAGAAAATGTTCTTACTTTGTTTTGGGTTGTACTGCATGTTAATCTCCTTCCATCCATCATTTTTTGTTGAGGTGACATTTGGCTCAGTGGATATTAATGTAGCAGGAGTGCTTACTGCCAATAGAGTATGGTCCATAAGATGTCAAAAAGGAATGCACTACTCACAGAAGAGACCAAAAATGAAATTACTCAGTCTCAGAGGTATCCAGCTTTCATCTCAGAATTTCAGACGGTATAGACTCTAATACTCGTTCATTAAAATGGCAAATAACACTATTTCAGTTTCCTTTGCTTGGTTCTTTGTCGTCTCTGTCTCTCATCTCACCAATTACATGTAACTCCCTAGCTAGCATCAACAACTTTCCGGTGAGGACTGCACTATTTATTTAGACATTTGATGTGTACATGCCTCATTGCCAATTTCTATACAACTTTACACAGTGTATCCTCTAGTTTGTTCTCATCATCATCATCATATATGCATTTTGGTCATATTTTTAACATCTCATCAACCCCTCCCCCCAAATCTGCCTTTCTAGATCTCTAGATCACTCGGTCATAACAAATGTCGGCTGAAGAAAGACATGCAACTCATATCAAGTCACTACTATGCATTAATGACACAGAACAGATTCCCCAAGGCAATATGAAATCTATAGCTACTCTGCGGTCCTGAACTTCCCACGCCAACCATATATGTATGTTCTTCTCTCAGAATTAAGTATATAACTCTTTCTGTTGGTGACATTTGCATGGTAAGGTTGAGAATTTTATTTGTGATGTGTGCATTCATCGAAGTATGGTATAGTCATTCGACATTTTTGTAGATGATAAAAGAGGAAAAATGATGCTCTGCATTATTTCCTATATATGCATTTCCATCAGCATCTAAAGTTATGAATGCTACCTGCATGACGACCAAAATTACCATACAGGCGTCCTTGTCTCTAATGCATTGCATTGCATGTGTCTCAACTTTTCCCTGTGAGAACAAAGCTGCATAAAAGACACTTTCTGTTTTATCAAATTGTCTTTGAAAGTGTATTTAAAAAATGCGAGTCTTGCAAAGATTTTTATGGACAAATCTAATTCACTTTTTATGGAGACTAGTACTTCTTGTGGGGACACACACTCAGCATGTCCTTGTTATATTAGTGAAATGGAAAGAGTTCCAAATAGAAACACACTGTCAGCATGTCCTTTCTCTGCTATTAGTGAAATGGAAACATTTCCTAAGGCAGGAAAGTGATATCTATTCTTAATAGTAACTTCAGAGCTATTGTAATTTGGACAATAGCATCAAAGGCTGACTTTGCACCTGAATAAAACAATAAAGAAATCATCTTCACTGTAGTTTAGGGTACTGATCCGAATGGTAATCTCATAACCTTTACTACCAGTAGATAACTCACAAATCCCATATAAGAAATGTAGACCAAAGTCATAACCTCTACACTTGTAGGAGAGAACTTATTTATGACAATGTTAGTTTCATGGTATTCTCATTGACCAAAAAGACTGAATGATGAAATAATCTATATGTATGTAGTGTCATTTGCATGGCAACAAAAATTTCAATTAAGGTGTCCTTGTAACTAATGCATATGCTGAGCCTTTCCCTTTGGTGGGCTCAGACGAATGTTGGCACTGTCGGATCCAATGAATATTTAATTCTCATACACCTATGTACTCCAACACAATGTGTTCCAAAGTGTTTTATTTTTACAATATAATCAAACACCTTGCGCATAACATTTTAAAAAACCTTGTCATCCACTCAGGGCCAGTAACTACAGAAACACTTGTACAGTGTGCTTAGACATATTGCTTACATGTTGACACTTTAGTGCTCTACAATTAGCGTGTTAAGAAGAAATAATTATCTGTGTCCTGTTATATGTAATTGGGATAATGCGTCAACTACAGCTAAGACTGGCTTTGCTTTAAAAAAACACTATTATACTAATATAGCATCCTTCTTTGGTGATATCTTCGAAATGAAATAGAAATATTTTCAATTTTAAAAGGACAATTATATCCTATTCATTATACACATACCACCACTTTTGACACAGATTCTTTGTGCCTGCAATTCTGGAATAGACACACCCACAGCATCTCCATTAAGGATGAAGAACAGATTCCCTGAAGCAACATGACATCTGTCACTCAGCTATCTGGTGTGTTACTGCTACACTATCCTCACAGTATTATGCATGTCATTCCTGTCGCTGCCATTTGTGGTTCAGATCACAATATTGTGTGAGATATGTTCTTTTAGACGAGGACAGAATCATCATTAGATCTTTTGAAAATGTTAGAATGCATGGGAAAACAAGTTATTCACTTCTTCAAAATACTTTTCCTACGTCAATCATCTACCATTATGCAACTTTATGAACTACAGTTTGAAACCTGGTATCTTCAACAAAGTATACAATTGCTGCTGTTACAATGTATGTGACTAACTCCCAATTACAGAAGCGACATATGGTGCTATAAATCACACCCATCCCAACATCAAGGCAGACCAGACACTTCTGTAGGTTGATGTATTCGCTCCAAGAGCAATTAAGAATTGTCTGTGGCATTGTACTGCCATGATGGTTCATTATATTCTGACAATTCAAGCTCTGACAACATTTCTGATGACAGTTCTGTCCTTGCTTCTCTCTGCTACTCCAGGCTGTGGGACATTTCCATTTTTCAGATATGACTGCAAAGTCAGTATTATGTCTTTACAACAGCATATGTTACTTTTATCTTGTCCAATTAAAGAATCTAAGCAGTGTGATGTTGATAGACAAAACACTAATAATACTAATACTTGAAGAGAGCTTTCATAATTATTGTGTCTGTCTGGAGCACTTAGATATGGGTCAAAATTTGAAAACCTTGAAATTTCAGCTGAAAAGAATTTGAAAATTTTTGTAGTCCAGAAATGCCTTTTTAAGTTGGCATTGGGTGGGTCAAACAATCAGCTATCACTGCACTGTCATGTCCAAGGGTCCCAAATGCTCTGCTGATCTGTAATGAGGTGATATTTACAGCTGTGATGTTTTTTGACTGTCATTAAAATCACACTTATAACTGAAAAATCCTGACCACTTAGGGTTAAATAATCTATTACCAATGATTAGGCAGGTAGCTTGCACGTTTTAGGCCAAGTTGCAGGTCTCTAGGACCAATTATTTTTAAGATAATGCATTTTGGTCTATTAAATGCCGAATATGTGTGTCATTAGCATCATGCCTATAACTTGAAATCCGCACCACTTAGAGCTGAAGAATGTATTACCAACCTATGGGAAAGTGGCTATTCTGCAAACATTGAGCTATATTTCAGGTCTCTACGACCAATACTTATTAAGATAGAACATTTTCTTGAATAGAAATTTACAAACAGAAACAAAAATACTTCTTTCACCAATAGTTTGGATTCAGAATAACAAAGATGATATCCACTACCCCTCCAGTGCCCAATGTCTTTGCTGAACCATTTTCAGGTGCTAGACAATGGTAAAATGTCAATGACACCCCATATTTGATTAGTAATCTCAGAGAAGCGCAAAATTCATACTAAGCATGTCAGATGCAAGGAAAACGCAAAAATTCTGTGTAATATTTAGTTAAAACATTAATTGATAATATATATTGAACACAATTTCAACTCCTGTCACCAGCAACCGAATTTTTGTGAGGTAAAGGAAAGAAGCCATTTTTTGTTGTGTTGCTAATGACAGCGTGATGCTAATGATAATTAAGATAAAAATCTTTGTAGGGACCAGTGCAAAACTGGCAATCTGGCATTTTGTGCATGCAATGATCTTATGAACACCAGAAGCATGTTTACGTTGATTCTGGTCCAGAAATATGCAGTCAAAATAGAGCAGCAAGGCGTTTGCCAATGACAAATTAAGATAGGACAACCGACATGCCAACAGAAATACTCAAATATTTTGGTTTACATAAATGATACAGAGCTACAGATAGCGCAGTTATTTTCTTGGGTTCTCAGACAACGTTAGACACTAGGTTTTCTCACAAAATGTGCGTCCCTTTCATTTTTATTAAGAAACCAAACGGGTGTGATGCTAATGAAGCAATATTGGAGACATTGACACAACAACCTCCTGCTCTTATACAGGATATTATTTCAGAAATTGGAAACTATATTTTAGAAGAGTGATAGTCAAGTCTCGATGTATGGAAGAGTTTAATTGAATCAGGATCCTGTACAAGTTTTTGAGATACAATCTTTCAAAGAAAGTGTTGGTGGAGACAGGCCATTTTCAGGGGGGTCCTCCACTTCAATGCTATTTTTGGATGGGATAAAAATAACCTTCCACATATTTTTTGTGTCAGAAGTTTTGCTAATATCCTTGTCTATGACACATGACATCAAGGTTCCTACATGTGCCTTTCTGTTATCATGAATTATTGTTAAACACCGGAGACAAGAATTTCAGACTTACCAAATTTTGACCCATATATATACTAAGGATTGAAGGTCTACAACACAAGAATTTCATCAGAATATTTCCAGACATGCATTTCCCAAAATAACGTCAATTCAGAAAATAGCTTTAAAAGCCAATGTAGCATTGCAATGGCATTATCTACAATTCCTGTGAAATATGAAATATGTAGGTATTGCAGTATTTACCATTAGTAGAATGGATGATTTTTGTTTTATTTTTTTCACACCCATGAATTTTCATTTTCAAATATAGCACATACAGCCATAAGGAAGAAGTAAGACTAGTTATATCATCTGGGTGTAGATATAGAGTTCCTCCGTGGCCTAATGGTTAAGAGCGCTTGTTTGCACAACCACTGGCTCTGAGGGCGTGGGTTCGAATCCCAACCCGGAACTCAATTTAGTCCGAGCCCATGGGACATTAAATGGAGTCGGGTTGTATCCAGTGTTCTATGCTGGGGCAACTGAAAGACCCTGGGCATCCCTGAATTAATAGGGTATGTACCAGACTCACAGTCTTCTCATCTCATCATCATACGGCGATCGCCTGCCTCGATATAGCCCACTAAGGTGCTGCTGAGGCGTAAAACACAAACAAACAAACAAACAAACTGGGTGTAGATATACAATGCAAAAGTTGTTTGGACGAACAGAGAGTACATCTTGGGTGGGGCCTTTTAGGAACCACCAAACAACCCATAATGTAGTTTACACACACAGCTGGAAAGATTTAAAGCCAAAAATAACTTCAAAAGGCAGGAAGGAGGTCTTCAGCTAATGAGGCTGATTGAAATGTCAATTTTATCATGACATTTAAGGGTGTGATTTCTCAGTTAATTGGATCAATGACGTCAAAATTAATTGGCTTAATGTTGACAACTGTGTCAAGGCTATTGGCCATTTGTCATTAGGGTTAAAGTTTAGAAAATAACAATGTAAAATTTGAGAGTAAATAATGTGTCTTGTAATTTGTGTTCGTGAAGAATGTATTTATCAATAAAAAGTAGCGGAAAAATTTGTAGCAGACATTTTGTCATTTTCGGTCAGCAATGGACAATTTTGGGCATGCCTAACACACCAACATGTTGCCCTTGGGCATGTCTAACACACCAGCATGTTGCCTTTAAAACTGATTTACTATGACTCCGCCAACAACAAATCAGAAACCCTGACCAAATTATTTTGCTATCCTCGAAGATCTCAAAATCCCTTTATCTACATGCTCCAGTGATAAATGGTTTGAAGGCTGAGCAAATTGGTGCTGCAGATGAAATTGGTTTCCCTCTTATCAGAATTATCAGTGTTTTGGTTCAGCTGGTAAAATCGCAGGCAATTTGTTTGATGGATGGATGATTGGGGCTTTACATCCTGGTTTTATTCTCTTGGTAGGCTAATTAGGACAGGAGGAGAATACGGCAATGATGCGAAGGATTGAAACAGCCGCCCAACATAGGCCCAGGAGACCCGGCAAGAACCAGATTCGAACCCTGGACCCAGCGATTGGCAGTTCGCACGCTACCACTAAACCAACCCTGCCTCCTGGCAATTTGTTTGAAAATGGCAACCTGTGCTAGTGCATTAGGCAATAGGCAGGCCCACTTCCACGTTGGGCCGGGTCGTTGGCGGGTAATAGAATGATAGTATGAAATATTTCTCTCACTTGTCATTAATTCATAGACGATAAAAAAAGTATGTCAGAGGTCAAATTGATGTTTACAAGAATTTATAATAAACAAATCACTGGGCATCCGAGAGCATTTGATATCTGAATGTGTCGTGAGAATGAGGTACATGATGTCTTAATGATGTACCAGGGGCGTTCAGAAAGTTTGAGGCTTTTTTGGATATGGACACTTACCTTGTATGTACAACTATGAATTTTTCTCATGACAAAATTCAGCAGTTTTGGAATGGATTTCTATAATTTTGGGCAATTTGGACATTTTTAAGTAATTCTGTGGTGGCAGTGGAAACTGAAAGTTCAGCTAGTTGGGGCAGATAATACTGGGACCAAGAACGCCAATGAATCGTGGCTGAGAGACACTTCTCTGTATCACTTGTATTACCAGAATCTCCCTTGCCACATCTGGTATGCTGGAGTGCTTTCCTACATGGGTTCAGTGTAAGAATACACAAGTTTGGTGTGTTTGAAAGTATGATATACTGTAAAAAAATCCATAGTTCTAGATTGAAAATATGTGTCCATATAAAAAAAGCCTCGAACTTTCTGAACACCCCTCGTATGTGATTTCAGGTTGCAGCAGCCTGGTTAAAAAAAAACTAACATGATTTGAAATTGGGTTCAGGATATGAAATAAAACTCACAAATGGTGTTGTACAGTGTGTACATGCAGTCTGAGAAGAATGTTAGTTTACTTTTGTACTACCTTTTTAAAGAAACATGTAATGACCATTCTATCTCCCAATGAATGAACATATTATCACACACATTGACTTCTATTCTAAATCAGGCAAATGACAGCAACAAAAAGAAATATGCATGATGGTTAGAGAGAAAAGGACGGTGTGTGACTGTGAGAACAGGGGCACCCCATGATCTGTTATACCAAATATCTGTTATGAAGCTGGTGCCTGGCTGGCTGGCAGACTGTTAGCTGGGATTTTCCCAGCTGGCAAAGTTGTCAGCTGGGAGTCAATTTTTGACGTTCAACAGATGAAATTTGCAATCAGGTAACGAGAAAGCAAATGAGGCTGCAGGTTGGGGAAAAAAAAATTCATGTCAGCTGGCTGGGAGGTGCTGAATGACGCTTGGGCTGGCTGGCAACCCAGCTGGCAGCATAACAGATATCTTCTCCCAGTTGCATAAAAAAATTATTCTTAGTGTCACAAAAGATGTGCAACCAGGAGCTTATACTGATATGGGCATTATAATAACACACTGTCATGAGGTGCCCCTGTGAGAATGACTGAGAATTACTACAAGACAAGTTGCAATTGATATGAATCACACCGGAGGGAATTTGCACTATGTCAGTGACACTAATGATAGAGTAGAAAGGTGAATGACCTCTCTCTAATTGCATTTTTCTCTGCTGCAGATGTTTTTGTCATGAACAGAAATCTTCATATATCAGTGTTTCTCAGAAAATTTGTTTACAGCACATGATGCCAAATGGGATACGGGTCAAAATTTGGTAAGTCTGAAATTCTTGTCTCCGGTGTTTAACAATAATTCATGATAACAGAAAGGCACATGTAGGAACCTTGATGTCATGTGTCATAGACAAGGATATTAGCAAAACTTCTGACACAAAAAATATGTGGAAGGTTATTTTTATCCCATCCAAAAATAGCATTGAAGTGGAGGACCCCCCTGAAAATGGCCTGTCTCCACCAACACTTTCTTTGAAAGATTGTATCTCAAAAACTTGTACAGGATCCTGATTCAATTAAACTCTTCCATACATCGAGACTTGACTATCACTCTTCTAAAATATAGTTTCCAATTTCTGAAATAATATCCTGTATAAGAGCAGGAGGTTGTTGTGTCAATGTCTCCAATATTGCTTCATTAGCATCACACCCGTTTGGTTTCTTAATAAAAATGAAAGGGACGCACATTTTGTGAGAAAACCTAGTGTCTAACGTTGTCTGAGAACCCAAGAAAATAACTGCGCTATCTGTAGCTCTGTATCATTTATGTAAACCAAAATATTTGAGTATTTCTGTTGGCATGTCGGTTGTCCTATCTTAATTTGTCATTGGCAAACGCCTTGCTGCTCTATTTTGACTGCATATTTCTGGACCAGAATCAACGTAAACATGCTTCTGGTGTTCATAAGATCATTGCATGCACAAAATGCCAGATTGCCAGTTTTGCACTGGTCCCTACAAAGATTTTTATCTTAATTATCATTAGCATCACGCTGTCATTAGCAACACAACAAAAAATGGCTTCTTTCCTTTACCTCACAAAAATTCGGTTGCTGGTGACAGGAGTTGAAATTGTGTTCAATATATATTATCAATTAATGTTTTAACTAAATATTACACAGAATTTTTGCGTTTTCCTTGCATCTGACATGCTTAGTATGAATTTTGCGCTTCTCTGAGATTACTAATCAAATATGGGGTGTCATTGACATTTTACCATTGTCTAGCACCTGAAAATGGTTCAGCAAAGACATTGGGCACTGGAGGGGTAGTGGATATCATCTTTGTTATTCTGAATCCAAACTATTGGTGAAAGAAGTATTTTTGTTTCTGTTTGTAAATTTCTAGTTCAAGAAAATGTTCTATCTTAATAAGTATTGGTCGTAGAGACCTGAAATATAGCTCAATGTTTGCAGAATAGCCACTTTCCCATAGGTTGGTAATACATTCTTCAGCTCTAAGTGGTGCGGATTTCAAGTTATAGGCATGATGCTAATGACACACATATTCGGCATTTAATAGACCAAAATGCATTATCTCAAAAATAATTGGTCCTAGAGACCTGCAACTTGGCCTAAAACGTGCAAGCTACCTGCCTAATCATTGGTAATAGATTATTTAACCCTAAGTGGTCAGGATTTTTCAGTTATAAGTGTGATTTTAATGACAGTCAAAAAACATCACAGCTGTAAATATCACCTCATTACAGATCAGCAGAGCATTTGGGACCCTTGGACATGACAGTGCAGTGATAGCTGATTGTTTGACCCACCCAATGCCAACTTAAAAAGGCATTTCTGGACTACAAAAATTTTCAAATTCTTTTCAGCTGAAATTTCAAGGTTTTCAAATTTTGACCCATACAGGTGTTAAATTATGCTTGGTCTCTCTCTCTCTTTGTACTTTAAAAAAAAGATTTACAATTAGCGATAATTGATTTATAATAAACATATCTCAAAATGTAATGTGTAAATGCAAGTTCAGCTTCAAAAAGCATCTGCTTCCAGATCACTTAATATGTAGTATTTTATTTCAACTTAAATTGGCTGTATGAGGAACTCGTAAGGTTAGTGTCTACAATGTAGAAGATACTTTGCAGATATAGCAGAACAAACATGTTTTCTTATTAAAGTTTACAATTTGGATGTCAGATGTGGACTGCCACCTGGAGATGACACCATGCACACAATTGCACATGACAACACTGAGAGGTGAGAATAAAAAAAACCCATTACATTACATCGTAGTCCCATGAATGAAATGTGGTGATTGTTCTGGCATGTTAATCTTCTTCCATCCGTCATTTTGTGCTGAGGTGACAGTTGGCGCAGTGAACATCGATGTAACATGAATGCCCGCTGCCAAGATAGTATGGGAGCTGTCAAAAAGTAGCGTCTGTACCAGCCAGAAGAGATCAATTATGAAATTGCTTAAGCCCTAGGTATCCAGGTTACATCTTGGGTTCTCCTGCATTTCAGATGGCACTGTATGTACTGTATATGTAATATAAAAAAATAATAAATGACAATATTTCAGCCCGTAACGTCATTCTCTGTCGTCATTGTCCCCTAGGTAGTGTTCAGTACCTTATCCATCAACCCCGGAGTGACTCAGACTCAGACTATCCTAACCTAATTACCTATACTCAGTCCCATCACAATTATTTTTTTGTCTATATAGTAGGCCTAGGCAATTCCAATTTACAGATTTGACACTTTAGCAGCTTGTGAGGCCAGGTAATAGGGGTATCAGACAAGCCATCTATCAAGCTCCAAGTGGAACAGGAGCTGAGCTACATCAAAATATCATCGTTTCAGACATACATCGTGTGGTTGGTGGCTTGTCTGATACCCCTATTACCTGGCCTCATCCCTATATAACAATGAAATAGCTGAGATATAATGGTTGGGCTACACAAGCTGCTAGAGTGCCAAATCTGTAAATCTGAGTTTACGGAATTGCCCACCTCTCTTTTCTTTCATCTACTTCTGTTTCTCTTCTCTCTCAAACATGGCCAAAAAAAATTATGATTAAAGTCCATGCCAAACAAATTTGAAAGTTTTATCATAATCTGCAATGATATGGTAATATAAACATAAACATATTGAATATATCTGCAGCACAGGTTTTGGTGCCAGCATTTGTGGTATAGACACACACTCGGTATATCACAGCTTTTCAACAGATTACCTTGGCAACATGAGATCTGTAGCAACTGTATCCTTCAGGTGATTGCCATACCACCCTTTTTCTCTTTCAGCATTACATGTGTCTTCTCCGGTTGCTGTCATTGGTGGTTTGGATGGCAATGTTGTGTGTGGCATGCCCATTAATTGAAGGACAGAGCTGTCTTTTAGATCTTTTGCACATGATCAAATGGAGGTAAACAAGTTCCGTAATAACTACACACAGTTGGCTTGAATGCTTTTCTAACATTGACATTCTACCAAATGCTGCCCCTTGGACTCCAGTTTGAATCATAACATCATCATCATCATACCCTAAATTCATGGATGCTTTACGCTACTCCTCCCAAACTACTCAATGCCCACAACTACAAATTTGCATGCAATACTATTTCACCTCTAACAACAACCATAAGTGGGTGTGCTTTCTCTACCTGTTCATATTATACCAGTGCACTTAATAGTCATTTATGCACGACTATCAATCTTCTCCAATATAGTAGTAGTTGTTCTGTTTTCCCTGGACTCCAATGGAGGGAGGGAGGGACCAGTGTCTTGACACACTGGCCCTTGGCTGTTCCCCCTCTCTCTGCCATTCTTACCCTTATTATACCCATTATCACAGGTACTATGCTATTGGTACAAAAAGGCGGATGAGTAATCCTGAGCTGAGAGCACACCATTTTTTTGAAAATGATAGTCCTTGTGTGTCGTATTAAGGAAGTGACCATAAGATGTTGTGAGGGGCTTCGAGTTTTCCTCAATGGGAAATTATTCTTTTTGTGTTAAACGGACACAATTATTATTGATTGCAATATTTCTAACTAAATCAAACAGCACCATGTTAAGAAATACACCCACCAGAAATTATTTCATGACTGCCCAAAAAGCTATTATTATTTCATCAAAACTATAGGCAAGACATTATTTCAACTTATCAGTGCAAAGATAAAGATAACTATGTGACACAAAGCACCATCAAGACCCTCGAAGTTTTATTAATCTTTTAGTTCTTTATCCTTCAGCATAATGCTATAGCATCATCTTTATTATGAGACTGCGATCAGATAGACTATAAAAAATTAACTGACTTTGTTGGCACATCTGAATAATAGTTCTTTATCCTTCAGCATAATGCTATAGATTCATCTTTATTATGAGACTGCAATCAGATAGACTATAAGAAATTACATAGAAAAATGAACTGACTTTGTAGACATATCTGAATAATAGCATAATCTCAAGGAGCAGAGAAGGGCAAGGACAGAAATGTCGTCTGAGGAAGAATTGTCAGAATATAATGAACCATCATGGCGGTACAAGACAATTCTTAATTGGTCTCAGAGAGAATAAATCTACCCTAGGAATTGTCTGGCTGTCCTGATCGTAGACTTGATGCAGGGATGAGTGCGATTTATTGCGCCATATGCCACTTCTGTAATTGAATGTGAGACGTATACATTGTAGCAGCAATTTGTGTCAAATGTAGTACTTTATTTATGGAGTTAAAAAAATTATGGTTCGGCCCATCTGCAGGAGAATGGTCATATGCTTTAGACGTTCACTTAGACATCACTAATTGTTAAATACAGGGCTCCTAAATCCTGACTTGAAATGTTGATTTGCAAAACACCTGTTTGTACCTACAGACATATAGGCTCAATTTCACCAACAATGTTTAAAACAGGCAGTCTAAGTTGTTAGACCTAGTCTCCATAAACATTGTTTAACCTTAAAACGGAGTCCAAAATAAACACATTTCACCACGGATGTTTGTTATTTTCTTAACTTGGTCTTACAAGACAGTGTTTATTTATGTTTAAAACAGTCAAATCAGCATAAATAGCATGATTAAGTTATGTTGTTCACACCAACAAACCTTGTTTGGAGTGTCTCATCAATACCTAATCCGGCAATGTTAAAATTGCAAAAATAAAACATAGGCTGCATGGCAGCAAACCTTCAGCAGACAACACTTTTAAAAGACACAATTACACCATATAAGCGATCTGTGTTTGTAAAACCATGGAAAGGCCTAACTACACAAATTTATGTATAATGCAGAGCAGTTTCGTGCATGTACAAGCTACAGGTTGTGAACTGTTGATTGGAAATCGAAAAATGTATTTATCAATATTTTTCACATTTTTTTTTCAGTATTTAAAAAAGTGTTAAATACATATCAATTAGACCATCAAACGACACTACCACATTATAAAGGTGATATTTCTATCAGACTTCATTCATATACAATTTTTATGTGTAATAGTAGAAGTTTTGACTCAGAAATAAAATATAATTATTATTGATATTTTTTTATCATTATTTGAAAAATAGCAGAATCTCCATCAATCAGGCCACCGAAGGGTGATACGGGTATTAAATGTCATCCGTGCACGTGCAATAATGGCCAAGTTTGGGTCGCGCATGGAAAAATAATTTTATGTTTTATCTCTATATTACTAAAAGTATAATACCATGTATATCAATCAGTTACTCCATGAAAAGACACACAACCAGACCATATAGGCCATATACGTACCAAATTTCATCCATCAACATGCAATAGTGACTTAGTCTTGGCCCGCAAATGAAAAAATTATTATTATTTTTTTTCAATATTTCAAAAAAGCGTAGAATATCCATCAATAAAACCATCAAAAGGCACAACTAGACCATATAGGTTACATGTGTACCAAAGTCATGCACACGCAATAGTGGTTGAGTCATGGCCTGGAAACGGAAAAAAGAATATTATATATTTATTCTCAATTTTTCAAAAAGTATGAAATAGTCATCAATCAGGTCATCAAAAGGCACAGCAAGACCATATAGGCTATACAGCCATGGCCGTAAGATTTCACTTGGCAGCCATGCTTCAATATGGGTCTATCATTTTGACGAGTCATAATAAGTGTCAGGAATTACAGTCAGTATACAGTTGGAGGTGTTCTTATAAAAATTGTTGAATGGAATAATGTTAGATAATGACTGTGATGCAAAATAGGCCTACTGAATCAGTTGAAATTTAAGCATATAATCAGTTATGATCCAATATTGTCTCACCTATCTTCACTTTGCCAAATTCCCTTACTTTTTGAAAAATTATTTTCTAAAATTCAGATATTTTTTCAATATCATCTTTGCATCAATTAGATAATGCTGTGAAATATAAGGAGAAAGGACAAATACATTCAATAGCTAGCTGGTCTGGAACATTTTGGGAAGCTTCTCGGAAATAAAAACCATTTTTGAAGTTAGGTATTTGGGTTGTCATGGTGCCTGGGCATTTTTCATTGTTGTGAATCTGCTTCATCACATATTTGCCGCAAACTGCCAAAATGCTGCTTTTCCTCTCAGTGATATTTAGCAATTTTTTTCTTCTTGGGGGGGGGGGCGCTAGTCCCTTAGACCACAACCCCCCAACTAAACAAGTCGCCTCTCTGGATCCACCACAGGCATATTTCAAACTTAGCAGGATGAATCTTCCACATCCCTGCTGTCACTGTCCACCATATAACCAGACATATATCTGCCAAATTTTGACTTAGACCAAGTTTATACACTTTAGACTTGGGTGTGAACAGGTCTAAATTAATTGAATTTTAAACAGTGTTTATTTCCTGCTTAAAGTTAGACTGTCTTGGTGAAATGTGTTTAAAATTTAAACATGTCTAACTTGTATTTAAACATTGTTTAAAAAATAAACTAGGTTGGTGAAATCGAGCCATAATGTACATTGTATACAGACAGAACGGTCACTGTATGAATGTCAGCCTGCTGTCTTGGATAATTGCAATGGTGACGAAGCAATTTATCTTTTAAACTTACTACTTGGACTTCAAAATGCAAAGCAATTGCTAGACAGCATCACATTATAATTGATGTTATCATTGAATGATTATTTTAATATAGAATCTTTCAGTTCTTAGTGCATATGTAGATTTGTGTTTTATGATACTCCATAGTCCTCAAGAATGTGGTGTCAAAGTTACGTTGATGAACTTGTCATTGGTCAATGTTAATGGAGTACATGGCATCTTGATGGAAAAATATTTTTTGGTACTTGGTAACCAAGTTAATATCTTTATGCCACCGCATTTTGTGATGGTTTCCAGCGATAAATAGTTGCCAAAAAGTTTTGATCAAGTACCATTTAGTTCAAACTTGGAGTGCTTTTCCTTAGTTACAGCTGACAATGCAAATTTATTTTGCAGAGCTATAAAAACAAATCTATCAGCAATAAGATAACACATACTTATCTGCTCTCTTATTCCAGGAGTCCAGGTGTTCATTCACAAGCTTCTCAGATTGTGATATTTTACATCATCCACTAATGGTCATAATGGATTGGAGGAGACATTTGCAAATTAATTTTTCTTTTAGCTTTATTAAGTGTCACAGTAGTACTACTGTCCTGGAGTAGGCTATACAGCTATCTCAACTAACTTAGTATATGTTTGTCCGTTGTTAACAAAGGAAACATCTTCAATGCCATTCTTACAAATTTCTGTTATTTTAATCATGCAGATAAAAATTGAGCCATCCTCAAATCTGTACTGAAACTTTTTCTGTTTGCCTGATGACATTATTGCATGTAACTACATTGTAAAGCAGGTAACACTGATCTGTTATGTGATTCACATTGAATGTCTCCAGACATTCAAGAGATAGAAGAGACTGGTGGGGCAAGAAACATGAGAGATTTCTTTAAAAAGTTAATGTTAGCATGCTAAGAGTACTGAATATATTGTACTATGTACCTGGATTGCACAGATGCATTTTAAAATGAAATAGGATAACTCCAAAATGTCCTTTGCATCTGGTGCTCAGAAATCAGCAGACTGGTTTTGGACTCAGGAGGAGAGCAGAGCATAACACATCCAATTTTTGAAATTATAATTGCACAAACTTGGAAATAGTGCATCATATGTACCTCTAAAATGAAACATTTACGGAATGACACATGCCCCCTACTAACACACATTGCCATTTGAACCACATATGACAACAACTTAAGAAGACACATATTACGCGGTCGGAGAAAACGAATGGTATTATTCATGAATTACTGAATAAACAGCCTCTATAGTGTGTAAATCAGAATCAGAGGCTGTTTTACCAAACAGTGTAACTAGATAAAAGTATATCTTTTATATACTCCTGTTCTAGCTCCCTTTTAAACACATTAAAAACCAGCTTCGGAAAGTGTATATTCAGTGTTTATTCTTAAGACATCAGACATCAAAAAAGTAATATATGTACAGAAATAGCCTGTGTGGACATATCTGAATGATGGAAATGTCAACTAAATCTAGAGAAGCAGATAAAAACAAGGACAGAAATGTCACCAACGGATGAATTGTCAGAATAAAATTAACCAATGTGGTAGTACTATGCCATCTAAAATTCTTAATTGGTGAGAGAATAATTGGCCAACGTGATGGTCTGGTCTGGCTTGATGCAGGGATGAGTGTGATTTATAGCACCATATGTCACATCTGTAATTGAATGCCAGTCATATACATTGTAGCTGCATTGCTAAAGCCATTTGTGTCATGATGAATGGTTCTGAAGTAGAATGACCATTTGCATTCTTGAGGTATTGACTTGGATAAAACTAATTGATAACTGAAGGGCTCCTAAATTTTGGCTTGTAATATGGTTTATGAAAGACCAGCAGTCCGATTATTTATTGTTTCCATTACCACTGTATCAAAGTGATGTCATTCCGCTGCCCGGGACAATTGCAATGACTGCAAAGCAATTTATTTCAAAACCAAAGCGCATTTTGATTTCAAAATACAGAAATTTTTTTTAATACAGCATCGCAGCATGTTTTCTAATCTTTAGTCTCTGTGTGCATGCGAATTAATATCGGTGTTAACTTTGATGATACTCAAGTCTTAGAGATTAGAGTTTCACAACATTGTTGAACTTGTCATTGTGTTTCCAAGACAATAAATTTTGAGAGCCCAGTAAACGTTTTCATGCAACAGCTCTTTGTGATAGTTTTCAGGCATAAAAATCCTTATCATCAAACAAGAATGCTCTGGCACCATTCAATTCAGTCTTGGAGTGATTTTCCTTAGTTACAGCTAACAATGTAAATTTATTTTGCAGAGCTATAAAACAAAATCTGTCAGCAATACGATAACACATAATGAGCTGCTCTCTTCCTCCAGGTGTTCGCACACTTACCTCTCAGATGATAGCAACATCATACACTAATGGCCATAACGGATTGGAGGAGACATTTGCAAATGATCTTTTTCTTTTGTATTTAATTCATTGTCACAGTAGCAGGTTATACAGCCATATCAATTAACTTAACCATTTGTCCGTTGTTCACCAAGGAAACATCTTCAATGCCATTCTTACATATTTTTGTTATCATGCAGATAAAAATTGAACCAACATCAAATCTGTTACTTCAACTCTTTCTGTTTGCCTAATGACATTATTTCATATAACTACTGTAGGCTACATTGTAAAACAGGTAACACTGATCTGTTATGTGATTCACTTTGTATGTCTCCTGACATGTAAGAGACAGAAGAGACTGGCAGGGAAAGAAACATCAGACAATTAAAAAAAAGTTAACATGCAAAGAATACATTAATTTATATATGTACTTGGATTGCATAGATGCATTTAATGGAATAAGATGATAAAACTAGAATGTCCTTTGCATCTGATGCTTGGAAATCAGTGAGCTTTCTTTGGACTCAGGAGGAGAGAAAGATGATCATCAGGTCATGAAGGAGATTGGAAGCAGAAACTATATGGTCTCAGAACTTTAACTGGAAATGTTCTGACAGAAATGAAGTCTGCCGAGCAACATTTTATAGATTATTTAATATTAGTAGACACTGAGACTTCTACCTACAATACTGGAAGGCATTTACAGTTTGTCTCACAACATGCGAACTGTTGTTTTTATTTGGCCAGATTGCTCAGCATCTACAGGTCACCCAGCCAAAATACACATACTCACTGGTAAAATGGCTATTTTGTAATTTGTCTATCATGTTTTTGTGATGTTTTGGTGCCGTTTTGACAGATTTTGGACAACGACCATTCATGCCAGAAATGGGACAGACTGTGGGTAGGGGTTGATGATTGAATTTATGCTATATATGTATTTGAATCAATTGTACATAATTGGACAAGAATACAGTCCCATGGACTGCGACAAAGGTGGTTAAAAGCCGATGTAGCATTGCAATGGCATAATCTACAATTCCTGTGAAATATGAAATATGCAGGTATTGCAGTATTTACCATAAGTAGAATGGATGTTTTTGTTTATCCTTTACTTCGGCACACCCATGCATTTTCATTTTCACCAAATATAGCACATACAGTCACAAGGAAGAAGTAAGACTAGTTATATCATCTGGGTGTAGATATACAATGCAAAATTTGTTTGGACAAATAGTGAGTACATCTTGGGTGGGGCCTTTCAGGAACCACCAAACAACCCATAATGTAGTTTACACACACAGCTGGAGAGATCTAAAGCAAGAAAACCTTTTAATGCCAGGAAGGAGGTATTCAGGTAATGTGGTTGATTCAAATGTCACATTGTTGTGACATTTAAAGGTGTGATTTCTCAGTTAATTGGATCAATGACCTCAAAATTAATTGGCTTAATGTTGACAACTGTATCAAGGCTATTGGCCATTTGTCAAAAGGGTTAAAGTTTAGACAATAACAAGGTATAACTTGAGAGTAAATAATGTGTTTCATAATTTGTGTTCGTGTAGAATGGACATCAATTTCAACTGCTCTGTAGCTCACCATGTTTTATATTATTTTTGGTCCAGCTGTTATTCAATTACAAAACAATGGGACTAAAATGCTATAATAGCAATTTCGGAAAAGAGGCACCAAATGCATACATGTATTATCAATAAAACAGTAGCGGAAAATTTGTAACAGACATTTTGCCGGACATGCCTAACACACCAACATGTTGCTTTTAAAACTGATTTACTATGACTCCGCCAACGACAAATCAGAAACCCTGACCTAATTATTTTGTTACCCCTGAAGATCTCAAAATCCCTTTATCTACATGCTCCAGTGACCAATGGCTTGAAGGTTGAGCAAATTGGTGCTGCAGATGAAATTGGTTTCCCTCTTATCAGAGTTATCAGTGTTCTGGTTCAGCTGGTAAAACTGCAGGCAATTTGTTTGAAAATGGCAACCTGTACTCGTTTGTGAGGTAGGTTTATTTCCAAGTTGGCAATAGAATGATAGTATAAAATATTTCTCTGACAAGTAATAAATTCATAGATGACAAAAAAAGTATGTCAGAGGTCAAATTGATGTTTACAATAATTTATAATAAAAAAATTACTGGGCATCTCAGGGCATGTGATATCTGAATGTGTGAAATTTTCAGTCAGGTAATGAGAAAGCAGTTGAGGCTGCTGGTTGGGGGAAAAAATAATATATATCAGCTGTCTGGGAGGTGCTGAATGACGCTTGGGCTGGCTGGCAACCCAGCTGGCAGCATAACAGATATTTTCTCCCAGTTGCATAAAAAAATTATTCTAAGTGTCAGAAAAGATGTGCAACCAGGAGCTTACACTGATATGGGCATTATAATAACACACTGTCATGAGGTACCCCTGTGAGAATGACTGAGAATTACTACAAGACAAGTTGCAATTGATATGAATCACACCGGAGGGAATCTGTACTATGTCAGTGACACTAATGATAGAGTAGAAAGGTGAATGACCTCTCTCTAATTGCCTGTTTCTCTGCTACAGATGTTTGTGTCATGAACAGAAATCTTCAGTGTTTCTCAGAAAATTGGTTTACACCACATAATGCCAAATGGGATACAGGTGTTGAATTATAAATGCTTTATCTCTGTCTCTCTTTTAATTTTTTTTAAATTTACAATTAGCGATAATTGCTTTCTGATTAACAAATCTCAAAATGTCATGTGTAAATGCAAGTTCAGCTTCAATAAGCATCTGTTTCCAGAGTCACTTAATATTTTATTTTCAACTTGAATTTGCTGTATGAGGAACTCATAAGGTTAGTGTCTGCAATGTAGAAGATTCTTTGCAACATATAGCAGAACAAACATGTTTTCTTGTTAAAGTTTACAATTTGGGTGTTAGATGTGGACTGCCATCTGGAGATGACAACATGCACAAAATTGCACATGACAACACTGAGAGGTGAGAATAAAAAAAACTCATTACATTACATCGTAGTCCCATGAATGAAAGGTGCTGATTGCTCTGGCATGTTAATCTTCTTCCATCCATCATTTTATGTTGAGGTGACAGTTGGCTCAGTGAATATTGATGTAACATGAGTGCTCGCTGCCAAGAAAGTATGGGAGCTGTGAAAAAGTAGCATCTGTACCGGCAGAAGAGATCAATTATGAAATTGCGTAGGCCCTAGGTATCCAGGTTACATCTTGTGTTCTCTTGCATTTCAGATGGCACTGTACCACATCAAAATATATAGAGCTGATATTTTGATGTAGCTCAGCTCCTGTTGCACTTAAAGTTTTGGTTGGTGGCTTGTCTGATACACGTATTACCTGGCTTCATGCCTGGACAACAATGAAATAGCTAGGGTATGGTAATAGGGCTACACAAGCTGCTAAAGTGTCAAATCTGTAAATCGGACTTTACGGAAGTAAGTATATAGGCCTACATATATAGAGAAAGAAATTATCGTGATGGGACTGAGTATGGGTAATTAGGTTAGGATAACATCACTCCAGGGTTTATGGATGAGCTTTGTTTGGTGGCTTGTCTGATACCCCTATTACCTGGCCTCATCCCTACATAACAATGAAATAGCTGAGATATAATGGTAGGGCTACACAAGCTGCTAGAGTGCCAAATCTGTAAATCTGAGTTTACGGAATTGCCCACCTCTCTTTTCTTTCATTTCCTTCTGTTTCTCTTCTCTCTCAAACATGGCCAAAACATTTTATGAATAAAGGCCTTGCCAAACCAGTTTGAAAGTTTTATCATATTCTGCAATGTCATGGTAATATAAACATATTGAATATATCTGCAGCACATGTTTTGGTGCCAGCATTTGTGGTATAGACACACACTCAGCATATCACAGCTTTTCAACAGATTGCCTTGGCAACATGAGATCTGTAGCTACTGTATCCTTCAGGTGATTTCCATACCATTTTTTCTCTTTCAGCATTACATGTGTCTTCTCCGGTTGCTGTCATTGGTGGTTCAGATGGCAATGTTGTGTGTGGCATGCCCATTAATTGAAGGACAGAGCTGTCTTTTAGATCTTTTGCACATGATCAAATGGAGGTAAACAAGTTCCGTAATAACTACACACAGTTGGCTTAAATGCTTTTCTAACATTGACATTTTGCCAAAATGCTGCCCCTTGGACTCCAGTTTGAATCCTAACATTGGTACAAAGAGACGGATGAGTAATCCTGAGCTGAGAGCACACCAATTTTTCGAAAATGATAGTCCTTGTGTGTCTTACAGTACAACCATCTTAAAGTGGCTCAACATAGTGATCCATAGTGATCCAGAGCAGTCCAGATAAAGAGTGATCTGTAGTGATCTGAGATGATAAAACTCTATCTGTAGAGTGTAGTGATCTACTAATTCCCTCTTAGTGAAAATTAATCATGTCAATTATTTAGGATTATAAGTGAAAGAAAAGATATATTCCATCTAACAATTGAACATATTGATTAAGGAAACATCCAGGAATTATTTGGTACAGAAAAGTAAATTTATGAATATCAATTTTGATTAATAGATACAGATCACAAGAGATAAACTCCAGATTGATCGCTCCATATCAACCAAGATCGCCATGGATCACTACAGATCGATAGATAAGTGTCGATCATTACTGACGAGCCATTTTATGATGGTTGTACTGTATTAAGGGAGCGACCATAAGATGTTGTGAGGGGCTTCGAGTTTTCCTCGACGGGAAATTATTCTTTTTGTGTTAAACGGAGACAATTATTATTGATTGAAATATTGCTAACTAAATCAAACAGCACCAAATGCACCATGTTAAGAAATACATCCACCAGATATTATTTCATGACTGCCCAAAAAGCTAAATATATATTATTATTTCATCATAACTACAGGCAAGACAATATTTCAACTTATCAGTGCAAAAAAGGATAACTATTTGACATAAAGCACCATCAACACCTTCGAAGTTTTATTAATCTTTAAGTTAATTTTCCTTCGCCATTATGCTATAGATTCATCTTTATTATGAGACTGTAATCAGATAAACTATAAGAAATTACATAGAAAAATGAGCTGACTTTGTAGACATATCTGAATAATAGAAATGTCAGCATAATCTGGAGGAGCAGAGAAAAGCAAGGACAGAAATGTCGTCAGAGGATGAATTGTCAGAATATAATGAACCATCATGGCGGTACAATGCCATAGACAATTCTTAATTGGTCTCAGAGAGAATAAATCAACCCTCGGAATTGTCTGGCTGTCCTGATCATAGACTTGATGCAGGGATGAGTGTGATTTATAGCGCCATAATTATGCCACTTCTGTAATTGAATGTGAGACATATACATTGTAGCAGCAATTTGTGTCAAATGCAGTACTTTATTTATGGAGTTAAAAAAATTATGGTTCAGCCAATCTGCAGGAGAACAGTCATATGCTTTAGGCGTTCACTTAGACATCACTAATTGTTAAATACAGGGCTCCTAAATCCTGACTTGAAATATTGATTTGCAAAACACCTTTTTGTAGACAGAATGGTCACCGTCTGAAGATGATGTCAGTCTTGAACTATTGCAATGGCAGCAAATCGACAATTGTAATGGAGACAAAGCAATTTATTTTTTAAGCTTACTATTTGGACTTCAAAAGGCAAAGCAATTGCTGGACGGCATCACATCATAATTGATGGTATCAGTGAACAATTATCTACATCCCTTTCTACATCCCTTACTAAAATTACTTCCATCCAATCCTTTGTCACGCAGGATCTCAGCTATGCCTGGTCTCTCATGCAAAATCTTTTGTCTCACCTTGCCTGTATGCCTACTCTGTGTTTTAAAAGTCTCAAAACTATTGTCAATGCCACAATTTCGATTTATCAGGAAGTCAAAGTTTCCTATCTTTTAGCATTGGCCACTCAACCTCACCGGTCTGCATCATAGCAGCAGCAACAGCAGCAGCAGCCAGCCACAGGCAGTGTTATAGACGTTCATAACAAAAAAAACTTTGGTTTACAAAACAAAATATATATAGAAGTTGAAACTTTAATTAACAAAATACAATATAATACAAGGGGGACAAGAGCGATGGACATAACATAGATGGATGATTGAGCCAGCATTTATATACACTACAGTGTGCAAGGCTCACTTGACCCAGGAGAAATACACCCAAATTATGCATGGTACCATCAAAACTACAGGTCTATGTCAGATGTATGGGGGGGGGGTGCGCTTTTCTCGAGTAAAATTTCTTTTTAAAGTCACCATAAACAATTATTACACAGATCATGTGGCCATATAGGGAATGCCTAGCTTAGATAGATAGATAGATAGATAGATAGATAGATAGATATAGATAGATAGATAGATAGATAGATAGATAGATAGATAGATAGAAAGATAGATAGATAGATAGATAGATAGATAGATCTCCGTGGGCAAATCAACAGTTACATGAGGAACATTTTGCGGCAACAGTTGCAGGCTGGGTTAAGAGGGACAACACCTTAAGAAAGAATATGGGCCGATTACGTAGCCTGGGCTAAATCCTAGGGGGGCCAGTGACTGGTCCGGAGGCATGCGAACCTCGGAAAACCACAGAGAATTTGAAATTTTTATATGTTCAACAAAATTTCAGTCAAATTCCAGGGAGGGGCCAGCTGCCGCCCCCCCCCTGCCCACCTGCAGGCTACTGCCCTGCATTACTATGAAGACCACAAAAAAAAACATGATTACAAAGCTGAACAACATATAAGACTATGGGAGGACAACAGGAATGGCGAGCAGATGGATGGAGCATTGGGCTTTGCATTGTGCATTTATATACTAAATATGTTAATCATGACACAAGGACTACACCCCGATGAGGCAAAGCACAATTGAAACTGCTGTCCAAAATAGCCCCAGGTCCACATAAAGGGGGTTGGGGGGTTCAGAAGTACCAATTTTGTTTGCATTCACAATGCACAAGTATTACAGACATAATGTTGCATATACACACTGCTCCTAATTGCTTCAATAAGCGATACATGTCATTTCATCCTCTACCCGTCTTTAGACGGGTACACTGCTAGTGTTAAAATAAAATAATTCAGTCCTTTGTGTCAAAGTAAAGTTGATGAACTTGTCATTGGTCAATGTTAATGGAGCACTTAGTATCTAGATGAAAAAAAAAAATTAGTTATTATCTTTATGCCACTGCATTTTGTGATGGTTTCCAGCCATAAATAGTTGCCAAAAAGGATTGATCAAGCACCATTCAGTTCAAACTCGGAGTGCTTTTCCTTAGTTACAGCTGACAATGCGAACTTATTTTGCAGAGCTATAAAAACAAATCTGTCAGCAATAAGATAACACATACTTATCTGCTCTCTTATTCCAGGAGTCCAGGTGTTCATTCACAAGCTTCTCAGATAGTGATATTTTACATCATCCACTAATGGTCATAATGGATTGGAGGAGACATTTGCAAATGATATTTTTCTTTTAGCTTTATTTTGAGTCACAGGAGTAGGTTATACAGCTGTATCAACTAACTTAGTATCTGTTTGTCTGTTGTTAACAAAGGAAACATCTTCAATGCCATTCTTACACATTTCTGTTATTTTAATCATGCAGATAAAAATTGAGCCATCCTCAAATTTGTACTAAAACTTTTTCTGTTTGCCTGATGACATTTTTGCATGCAACTACATTGTAAAACAGGTTACACTGATCTGTTATGAGATTAACTTTGTATGTCTCCTGACATTTAGGGGACAGAAGAGACTGGTAGGGGAAGACATTTGAGAGATTAAAAAAAAAAGTTAATGTTAGCATGCTAAGAGTACTTGAATATATATATGTACTTATACTTGGATTGTATAGATGCATTAACGGAGCAAGATAATACTAGAATGTTATTTGCACCATGCTAAGAAATCAGTGAGCTGGTTTTGGACTCAGGAGCTGGTTTTGGACTCAGGAGGAGAGCAGGGTAGGGCTATAATACATCCAATTTTTTAAATTCTGATTACATGTTGCACTGTCACAGAAAACGAATGGTGTTATTCATGCATTACTGAATAAACGGCATCCATAATGTGTTAATTAGAATCAGAGGCTGTTTTGTCAATGAACAGTGTAACCTGATAAAAGTATCTTATATATATACATATACTCCTGTTTTACCTCCCTTTAAATGCATTAAAAAACAGCTTCGGAAAGCGTATATTTAGTGTTATTCGTGGGACATCAGACATAAAAAAAGTAATATACACTGTAAAACCGAAACCGTTGGTTTAACGGCATTACCGGCAGCAAATTAGCCAGTAACTTGCCGTAAAATCAACGGTAATGCCGTAATTCAATTTGCGACAAGTTGCCGTAAATTTAACACTCTCATGCCGTAATTTGATACAGACGGCAAATTGCCGTAGCTGTAATTTTATGCTAACGGCAAATTGCCGTACACTTAGCCTTAACAGTAAGCTGCCGTAAATTACAAATTACGCCGTTACGTCATGTTACGGCAATATTGCCTTAATTTAACTACAAATTTTCAAAGCTACTGTAGGGATGACAGCAAGATGCCGTAAATTTAATGGTATGTGTGATCAGTACCTTCATATAAAAAATTTAAGCATACTACAGATTTTAATTTCAGTGAATATCCCTTATGGATTGTCAATATGTATATTCATTGCAAGGTAATTCAAATTAATTGGCCGGCTATCCTCACTAATGCTATTGTTCGCCTGTGATTGCTGTTCACCAGATGTCACCTTTGGTCTTTCAGGGAATTGCAGTTAATTTCTGCTTTATGCATTGATCATTTTTAGCCTCACACTTTATTGCAACATTATCATTTGAGAAAGAATCAAACACAAAAGAAAGCTTGTCATAAGAACACATTTATTAGCGGATATAAACAAAAAAACAATTATTAAATAAATTTTAAATTTTGATTTTATTTCTCATTCATCCAAAAGTCTAAAAGAATATTTATCTAAGTTGAAATTGAAATTTTGTCCATTGGATCTTTCCTGGGTCAAAATGGATTTTTTTTCTTCTTTTGGTTTGCCTCCAAACTTCAAAGCAACGGATCTCTCTTTTTTGTCGCCTGGTTCCTGAAATGTGCAAACATAATGACAAGTAAATGTACAATTTATATGCATGTTGTTTGTCATTCTCAGAAAAGTGACACATTCCTCTTAGGTCAATTTTACAAGAAGGGTTCATAATTGATTATATAATTAGCCGGAGAGAGTGTGCATGTTAAACCATATAAAAATTTAGTATGCGAGGGGTGCTCATAAAATTTAATTATTCTAATTCTAAATATATAATAATGAATTCTTCACTGGGTAATAGTTTTGATATGCATTATGAAGTTGTAAAGTATTGGGTAATTTGGAAATTTTAGAGTTACACTTGTTTCCATCAAGGAAAAATGCTCAAGAGAGATTCAGGACCACTGACATTTGGGACCAAGATAGCTGAAGACCGTAGCTTTATTACTTATATGCATAGGATTGACAATGTTTGATTTATCTGAAAAAGCAAAAAACAAACAATAAGAACCGATGACTCAATGTGCAGTACGGAGGCATATTACTGCCAATGATATTTTTTCTTTTTGGTTTATTCCAAAAACTTCTTGTTTAAACCAAAAACTTTTTTTAATTTATGAAAAACCTTTTGGTTTAATCCAAAATTGCTCGGTTTATTCCAATAGCTTTTTGGTTGAAATTCAAAAGCCTTTTTCATTTAGTCAAATAAAAGATTTGGTGTAATCCAAAAACCTTCATCTAATTTAAAGAGTTTTTCATTTGAACCAAAAAACATTTGATTTGTATCGAAATATCTTTTTGTTTAATCCCAGAGTTTTTTCTTTTGAACCAAAAATCTTTGTTATTTAATCTATAAAAACTTTTTGAGTAAAATCCGGAACCCTTTAGGTTTTATTCAAGATTAAATTTTTTATATAACTTTTAGTCTTAGCAAAAAAGCAGGAAGAGTCAGGAGAAATGAATTGGAAACAGTCATGAGGAGGCAGCTGGGGAGAGTCAGGAGGATGCAGTCTGGGGTTTGGTAATCGGGAGGATGCAGTGGGGGAAAGTTGAGAGGGAAGTCACATGGCGAGTTGGGAGGGGCATCAGGAGAGGAGTCAGAAGGTAAGTTTGGAGGATGGATTTGGGGAGAATCAGGGAGAGTCATAAGGAGTTTGGATTGAAGGGCAAGTCAGGAAGAGCAAGTGCAAGAGTTGCTAGAAGGGAGTAGGGGAGATTCAGGAGGTGGGGTATCAGGAAGAAGGAGTTGGGGAAAGTTGGCAGGACATAGGGGGAATCAAAAGGGGAGTCAGTCACGGGAGCTAAGTCGGGGGGAGGAGGGAGTTGGAGAGTGTTGGGAGTAATCGGGAGGAGGGAGTTGGAGAGTGTTGGGAGCAATCGGGAGGAGGGAGGCAAAATTGGGAGGAAGGGAGTTGGGAAGAGTTTCATGGAAAGTCAGGAAGGCAGTCTGGAGGAGAGAGTTGTTTAGAGTCATAAAAACCTATCATTCTGCCTATTTCTTCCGATATAGCATGAGTTCAGCATATGTCTGATATGCTACATGAAACTTATTAAACAATTATAAGCCATTTTACACAAAAATTCAAAAATGCTGCAAAATCCAGATTATTAATTGTTAAGAGGGAGATATAACACTTTTAAAATTTCTTCTCAGTGTAAGTTGTTTCAAAAGATGTCTAGGCTTTGAGAAAAATGAAGAGAAAAATAGGTTTAAGAAAAATTAAATCCTATGTCATGCCATTGGCACAACTCAACCCACTCCAAATTACAGTACTTACCCTAAATTGATTTTCTGAAGAAAACTAGTTGTAAAAAATAAACCAACAATGGAGAAAACTGGTTGTCAAAAGTAAACCAGCAATGCAAGATTTCAAAATCTGACTACACAAATATATCTAGATATACACCTTACCTCCATCCTATCAGAAGGACATCATCTTATACCAATACCAGATGACTGAGAACAAGAATGTCAGTCCTCCGTACTTCCAAGTTTTCAATAACAAATTTTAACTTATGGGTGTTGCTTTTCGTAGCATTATATTTGGCAGTTTTTTTTTCCATGGCTCATAATGACATTCATCAAATGTGAATACATGAGTGGGATTGCCTTATTCACCCAGATCTTCAATTCACCCCAACGATAATGCTTTATTGAATCATTGAAAATAATGAAACTCATTTGATTTATAGCAGTGGGTGGTACAACTTATCCCATGGTACAACTAACCCCATTCTCCCCAACTGCTCATAAAAATACCTCCAGTGAGTGGCACAGTTCACCCCAGTACCTCCTATAGACTCCTGCACATAAAAATATTGTAAAAGGCTAGCTATTCATATTAGTAATGCATAATTTCACAAGAAAATTAATTTGTTTATATATAGCACTAATTAATATTGAATTAATTATTTTGCAGTCAGCCCCACCCACCTCTTTCATTTAATACAACATTTTCTGGGTAGGTTGATACTCCTGTGTTAATAGGCACACGTATATTTAAAGTGATATAACCTTGAAACTTAAAATTTCCTTGTGAATACAGATCTTCTCAAGTCTCTCATACAGTGTTCAACCGGCAATATAGTTGACAGAAAATATCATTAAGGCAGACTTAAGTACAATAGATTTAAGTTGTCTAGATTATTGTTATAAATCATAAACAGCCAAGAGTCATGTTTGCAGAAACAAACAAACAAACTGCTTTGACAGCATTGTTTGTGTTGTGGTTCAGAACACTTGGCCTGCTGCAACAAAATTTCTACGGTAAGCTGCTGTAGTGCATAATTAGGCCTATACGGCAACTTCGTAAAAGTAACAGTTACCGTAAAATCAACAGTAATTGGCTAATTGCCGTTTTCTTGATCTTACGGCACATTCCTGTTGGTTTTGCGGTAGTCAATGTCACATTTACGGTTTACTGTTGAATTAACGGTAATTTACCGTTTTTAAAGATTTACGGTAAGATCAGCGTCAGTTTTACGGCACTTTTTCAACGGCACCTACGGCATGGGTTTACAGTGTATGTACAGAAATAGCCTCTGTAGAAATGATATTATCTGAATAATGGAAATGTGAATTTAAACTGGAGACGCAGAGAAAACCAAGGACAGAAATGTAACCAGGGGATGAATTTTCAGAATATAATCAACCAATGTGGTAGTAATAATTAACTAATATTTCTACCCTAATCAGATTAAACCGAACATGTTTACATTTTGAGGTGGGCCCCTATGTAGACCAACATTAACTGACCTATAAGTTAGTTCATATGCAACCTAAATTATTTATCTACATGGAATGGGTGATTATTATTTTTTCTTTGCAAAATATCTTTCCATTTTAATGGAAACAAGCCTTATTGTCGACGGGGTTTTCCGTCAATTCATTTATTGGAAGAGCCAAATGATCCAGAATGATCAGGCGTATCAACCAATCACAGGCTGAGTAGCTGTCATGTGACCCATTTTACGCTCCAGTTTCAAAAATGGAAGATTGTCTTGAAGTTTGAAAGTTACACCTGATTTCAAAGCTGGACTAAGAGCAAACTAATGACGGATTACCATGAAACCTGGATTTATTTTGTGCTAAATTTTATTGTGATTCTAATTATCTATACGGATGTGAGATATTCCTCACGTGAGTTGCGATGGGTCACTCGAAAGCCAGCATGGTTTATTTGTGGATTTTGATGCTGGAGGAAGCCATCAACATGACCTGAAAATTTGCGGTAAACATCATTTTGTAATAAGCTAATTTAATCATCTTCTCTTTAAGATATTCTCCTCAGCATAGTCTCATCTTAAAGAAAACAAGTTGTAGAATACTGGGGATCTTTAAATTGTTCTATAACTGCGATTTTAAGTGCCGATTTTGGGCCTTGAATTCAGGACATTTTCCCCGTTTTCCCGATTTTTCCGATTTGCGGTAAAATGGAATATTTTTAAAATGCTCCAGAAACTAATTTTTTCATCCAATCTGTCTTATACTCGGAATTATTAAAGATGAGGACCTATTAGTTATTCGGCAGTTTGAAATTTTCCTCCAATTGTGCTTTAAATGGTCTAAATGAAGCCCTGAAGTTGGAAACATTCTGTGATCATTTCCGTCAGATTTCTTGAATTTTCGGTAAAACAACACATTTTAAAATGCTGGCAAACCATAGCTATTGTTTTCCAATCTGTCTGATATTTGAAAATCTTGAAGATGACCACCTATTAGATATTCGACAGTCTCAATTTGTCCTCTAGCTGTACTATGAGGGGTCTTAATGATCCGCTGAATATTGAAACTTTCTGTGATCATTTCCGTCAAATTTATCAAATTTGCGGTTAAACAACTCATTTTAAAATGCAGTAGAGTCACATTTATAATTGGCCATTTGTGCTCATACTTCACAGTCTGGCAGATTAGACCTTAATGCTTATTCAAAGTCTACTAATTGTCCCCTCAGAATGATTTTAATGGTCCAAATCCTGCATGGAAGTTGAGAAACTTCCTGTCAAAAATTTGTGTCAGAATTTCAGATTTGTGTATTGCGCCGCGCGCCTCGATCATCAACACAATCTCATCTAAACATGCTAAAGCTGAAATGAGCGAAAACTCATGTTTATAAGAATCATCTGGCCGTCCCCTAATGGAGTCATTATGATATTTCACAATGTTATGGCTTGCCCTATTCTGCTAAATATTATGTTTTATGACAACTGTAAAAGCCCAGGGACTAGTCCTACAGTTTGTCACGTCAAGCATTGAGACAGAAATATAGCATTGTTTGGACCGTACATAACAATCAACTCAATGAGATTTGTGGATCTACTGACACAAATTTGAGTAGAACTAAGTCTTGGGTGGCACTGTGGTGCACTTTTGTGACGTCATTGCCCATTGTGTGTGAGATTGGTGGCATCAAAAATGTCAACTTTTGCGAAAATTGGACTGCCATTTTCATAAATTGGCAATATCGGACAAAAATGGCACCACAACATCGCATAAATGAGATATTCATATTACAAAAGAGCTGAGCTATACGTAGGTATGTGTATTTCGTCTGTGGGCTTGTGGTTGCTGAGATATCTGGCCAAACGTCTGTCCTCTGCTTGACGTGACAAACTATAATAGGCTAATTTGAACCTCCAAATTTTGCCTCTGTTTTTCGAGCACTACCCTGTTAGAGGATGTCAAACTTGAGCATTTGTGGCTAAAAATTTTTGCCAAATTTCTCCAACTGCAGGTGGTTGTCCTTGTGTTTGATCTACAAATTGTAAATTAGAAGCTGAAAACTGCTTTCCAATAACATTGGGGGGGGGAGAAGAAAGGTCATGAAGAATGTTATAAATTTGTGCATGATTTTTCGCAGCTTGTCAATTGACATGACATGACAGCTCATTACTAATTTATTTCAGATCATGTCATGAAATGGAATTGAGTAACCATGGGACTGCAACCAGGATACTTGGGAACAGCTACACATATATGTGAGTTATTCGCTAGTAAAAACTGTTGTTTGATTTTTGCACATTTTATTGAAAATCTCAGAAACAGTTTATTCAATGGTAAATGCGGACCCTGCGGACTAGACATTTTGGTGGCCAGTCTGTGGTTTAAGCTTAAGTTTTTCTACATTGATATGTGTACCGACATATAGCATGGCATTATGCCGGTTATTTTCTCAAGCCAAACATTCAATGTTTGTTTATTGCCAAAATTGCTTAAAATCCATGTTGTGCAAAAGTCTACGCCGAATCATCACATTTGGTTTGCCGCAAAATGGTGGAATGTCGTAAGCAGCCGTTTTGCGACGCTATGCCAAAATGCGATATAACGGCTCGATGGATAACTGGGGCTCTACGTCCTTTATTTATGTACTTGGTAGGCTAGTTAGGACAGGAGGAGGACATGGCAATGAGGTGAAGGATGATTGAAACAGCCATCCATGATCCAACATAGGCCCAGGTGACCCGGCAAGAGCTTGATTCGAACCCTGAACCCAGCGATTGGCAGTCCAACACGCCACCACTAGACCAACTCTCCCGCCCCCCAACATAACGGCTGGAAGTTCACTGAAAACAGTTACAAGAAGAAGTTTGTTGAATTCCGAATAAATGCCTGTAAATCTATACATATCGCAATGACATCATCATGTATCATGAATTCATGATTTATATCGTATCGACTTTCAGCTCACGATACACTGAGCACTACTGGTCAACATAACTTGCAGACAAAGTCTGTTATGCAAGTTAAACAAGCAATGCTCCTCCTAATACCTCGTTTATTTGTCTAATGCCTTGTCTGTAAAATCTGCATGGTCTGCGTTTTACACTTATCCATGAAGGTTGTCAAAATCACAACATGATGCTTTAAGTTATTAACGTAATGAATTGCTGCATTGTCCATTGTCTTTCAAATTAACTGCCATTTTAATAATTTTACCACATATTGGTTTCATCAAAACCAAATTTAGGTTAACTTGAAATAGCGTCTTAGTATAGAGTACAGATGCTATTTCATGGCATCCCATATGGTATTTGGTCTAGTGGTAGCGTGCTGGGCTGCCAATCGCTGGGTCCAGGGTTTGAATCTAGCTCGTGCAGGGTCACCTCAGTCACCTGGGCCTATGTTGGACGGCTGCTTCAATCATCCTTCGCCTCATTGCTGTGTCCTCCCCCTATCCTAATTAGCCTACCAAGTGCATAAATACCGGATGTAAAGCCCTAGTCGTATATCCATGGCATACCGTGTGGAGTTGTCATGATTACCTGTATTCACGATTACCATGGTATTAAAACATGGCGGTAAAAGTTACCGTGATCATTTCAGATACCGGTATATCATAAACTGGCGGTTTCAGTGAAATATACATACATTCTGGTCTTTAGTCCCTTGATTTTAATATATTTTTGGAGAAATTGTTTATCTTCTTGCAGCGATGTTCTTCTGCCATGTTGCAATCTATTTCTAAGCCTGAATTTCGGCCCCAGCAGTTTGCATAAAGTTACATCACTTTGTTGAACCCCAAAGTCGTGTTGAAAGAGCTCAAAATTGTTTTCAGACATGCAAAGTTTTCACCGCAGTATTACGATAATCGTGATACATTCAAGCTGCGGTTACTTGACACAAATTTTGCTGTAGGTATAGTGACAACTCCATGCATTTCTGAGAATTAGCAAATGGTATAGTCTTCAATAATATAATAACTTTCTACATGTTCTATTTCTCTTCAGATTTTGCAACTGGTTCAGCTGCATTCTGAGCATCTTTCATTTGTGCTGGAACAGAGAAGACTGGTGGAATGTCTGCAAAAGGATCACTTCATGTTGAAAACCAAGTTCATGAAAGAGGAACATGTCAAGATTGTAAGGGTAAGGACTCGGAGGTTTTGATCACAGCCCAGATGTTTCATTTATTTCAGATCATGAAATCAGCCTGGATACTTTATGGCGACCAAGAAGCTTGGATACAACTTTACGTGTTGTTGGGTTAAAAAAAAAGTTTATGTGTTTATTGCACATGGGCTTGTCATGATATTTACGATAATCGCGATACAGAATTGCACTATAACATCACTGATTTTTATCATTAGTGCAATACCAAAATCCCAAACTCTAAGATCTGTGTCACTCCTCGATGGTGACATTCCTATTGCACGTCATGTTTGAAAATATCAAAATTCGACTGCATTAATTTCAACCTGATGTATCAGATTTGATAATGAATATTAGGCTGGGCATTATTTCATGTGTAACACCACAATAATATCACAATATATTGTAATGGTAAATTATATTCATTGCGATAATCTTGATAATTGGGCAGCGTCAATCACGACAAATACGTGCTTTTTTAAACATAAATGATATCAAATACTGGATTCTCTAACCAAAATTGTCATTTTTGTGGTTAAATCGATAAGGATTGTGTGAAAATATTGATTTTGGGTTATTTTTGTTTATCACAATATGTCTGTAAAACTTCATTTATTTGGGCCAAACAAAATGAGAGCAACATTTTGCGAAAATTAATTTATGTTTGCTATATATTAGCATTTGTTTCATTATGTTTCTGTTATAGTAAGTTCACAATTACCTTTATAATCATTAGACTCTTGTATTTGAAATTTTATTAGTGATGGGGCTTAAAACACAAACTCACTCACTCTCTTGAAATTTTAATAGATGCGAGCCTTTTATAAATGGTTAAAATTGTCTGAAAATATCCACTCATCTGCTCATTGTAAAGAAAAACTGATGAGCCTTGCATTAAGTAATCATAGCTAATTGGACCGTAGTAAGCCAGCTTGTATTTATGTGAAAAGTTTGCTTTCTGTGAACATGAAAATGGCTACTTTTCTTTTGCAGCATGTGAAGTCAGGATGATGGGACAGAAAATCGTGTATGCTTCAAGTCTCTAATTCCAACATGCTTCAGGTTCATCAGCAATCAGGAGAAAATGCAGGTAATTTACAACTTTGTAGAATGCAGATTTAAAGTGCTGTGTACCGCGATAAACACCGTATTAAGGGACCTTTCAGAATTTACAACGTGGGGGGGGGGGTTGCAGGGTTCTGACTCCTCCTGAAAAATTGAGAATTCTGGGCTGTGCTTTTCGCGATTGCGGATTTTTACATTTTTGACCTCGAAAATTGGTTTTGGCCGACTAAAATAATGGGGGAAAAATCTAAATTCTGAATAATCCCTTACCATACAGCAGATGCCCCCTGATGCAATATGACACATATTTTACTAGAGATACTAAACAGGAGACAGATCAGTTGCCGTTAACACCCTCATCCCACTTCTGATAATCTCGGTAACCTGAGTATCGATTGCCAATATTCAATAATATAGAATTAACCTATTGTTTTTCCTTTTTTTCCAGCACAGGAGAAGAGGGAATAACACAAACATTTCTACTTTATAACTGCAGCCTGCAGGTAATTTGTGATTTAGGAATTTAAGATTGTTCACGAGATTCCAGAATACATAGATATTCAGAGACCTGTGTAAAGTTCACTGCCTTTTCAGACACAAATTCTTTTTTTCTGCCCATTTAAAACAAAAATGATAACTTTAAATGGATTCAGTTACTAAAATTGATAGAATTTAATTACTGGACATTTCATGTTTTTGTTCAGTTAGCTTTATTTATATGAACACATTGAACTTTATTTGAGTTTTAGTTTAACTCTCACGTTAAGCCGGCACTTTGCAACGCATGACCTGCAACTTTGAAAAAGAAAAGAAAAGAAAATAAGCCATTAGAGTTAGTCAAGTCTTGAGGGTGTGAAGTCATGGTCATTTTCCAAGTCATATAATAAAACTTAATGGGAGTGTGGTTCACAGCATGAACCTCATGAATGTCAGGTCGCGGAAGAATACAACACGAGTCCGAAGGACGAGTGTTTATTCTGCAGCAGACCTGACATGAGTGAGGTTCATTGCTGTGAACCACACTCCCATTAAGTTTTATTTATATCCCACAATAAAAATAGACCTCCAGTAAAAAGAATTAATAATTTCAAGAGGCACTATTTTGTTTGAATGGCCACAAAAAGATCCCTAGCAACCACACCGACCAATCAGAGCGTCAAAACATTGTGACGTCATCACTTCACTGTCCATTGTTTACATAACAACGTCAGATAATGAGATGCATGTGGTTCACAACGATGAACCACATGGTATGAATCACATGGTTTTTTGCCAGAACTTCACTGCCGATTGTGGGATATTGAAAGTAACACAAATCAAGTCACCAAGCACTCAAGTCAAGTCATGGTGCCTGACTTCAGTGAATCTGGGTTCGAAAAGTTTGGCACAGACACTTTTGTTGACTGCCGCATGCCCAGAAAATGCAGCTAAATTCTATGAAGCCTAATTTGCTTACTTCTGCCTTTCACCTAGGCCTGACAAAAACGCGAAAGGAGCTTTTTTTTCAGGCATTAAAAATTTCTGGTGGCAATGTTTGATTAATTAATGCTGGCAGATAGTATGAGGGAAATTTCATTAAAATCTTTTTATTGTCTTGTTTCTCAGCCCTGTTAATAAGAATTTATCGTCAATTGGCTCAATCTTTCATTTTCAACTAAATCAAAAATGTGTCCAATGGTGCAAGTTTCGTGTCCACAGCCTGTTTGTGACTTGGATTAGCAATCACACAGATTAAAGTTTGTTTATTATCGTTTTCATAGCTGTGTGTTTTTCTGAAAACTTCGTTTTGAAGTTAAACCGTGACATCAGAGGGTATCGGTGAATGTGATTGGTCTGATCTTCAACCTGTGACGCTCAGTTTAAAGTTTGACATCACGGTTTATGACTAAGGAATTTGAAACTGTCGGTCAATGTTATCGTTTGTGTACAACCACAACAAACAACATTTGTCTAAGCCAAGTGTTACACCTGACAAGAAGAGTCTCAATATTTTGCAAACAAAAGGTGTCATTGTTTTTCACAAGACACTAGTTATCACAATTTCAAATGACTTCTAGAAATTTGTTGTCAGTCATGTTGAGGGACCATTCAGAATTTATGGCTAGGGGAGGTGGGAGTTTTAACTGAGGGGGCACCAACTTTTCAGACATGTTTCCAGCGGGGTACTATTTTTTGACAACATGTCCAAGGGGGGTAAGAAATTAGAAAAACAAAAAGGTCAAAAATGCACATACACTAAGTATATGTCCAAAATGCACATACACTAAGTTTATTGGCGCTTCTTATCTGCAAAAATACGCAAATCTGTACATGTGACTGTCCAAGGGCACAAGTATAACAGTATATAAATGTGTGTATTGCTTTGTATGTTGAGGGGGGATAGTAAAAATATGCATGAAACCTAAGAGTGGGGTACTAAAAATCTGAATGAAATTCAAGGGGGGTATCAAATTTTTACAGGAAGTTCTGGCAAAATTCCCTCCCCCCCCAGTCATAATTCTGAAAGGTCCCTAACTCTCTTTGAGGATAAGTAGTCTGTTTGACTCAGTTATGGTTGATTGAAGTTAACATGCAGGTATCAAAGCCAAAGAAGCTAAACATACATAATCCATGTGTCAATGCATTCAGTCAGTTTCTTGAAATATGTGATTGTAATATACAAAGTTATGCAACTAAATCTGTGACATCACAGTTTTGAGATAAAGCAAAGTACAAATTAGAAAAACACACAGCTATGAAAACGATAATAATTACTTTGCTTGGGTATTGATTTTAATCAGAAGAACACAGATTTATTGATTTCATGTTGTGAGATTGGTGTCATATATGCATGCATGTGGCACTGGTCACTTAACAGCATTGGAAAATTCACTTCTCCAGTGAGTTAATGTAAAAAATTAGGGTAAATTATTATAAATCTGAATTACTCAATTTTCTGTGGACTTTAAAGGTACAAAACAATAATTTCCTTTAAATATTCATTAAAAATAAAAAAAAATTGTCTCAGGCTGGAAATATTTGTGCTTTCATACAATTACAGTCAATTATAGGCCTATAAATAGCCTATAAATCGCCATATTTGGCACCCATCCCTGGAGCCACGCTATGGCAACAGCTAAAACAAAACTAATTTTTAATATTGTTTTCTGAGGCCTCCAAAAACAATTATCTGCAGGGGCAATTTTGAGATAGCCCTTTTTTTGGCTAAAAAAAGGCAAAATGTGGTTTTCCCGCCAAAAATGAGGCTGAAATTTTGGTGGGAAAACCAGTTTTTGGCTATTTTTAGCCCAATAAGGGGCTATCTCAAAATTGTCCCTCCACAAAATTGATTTTTTAGGCCTTAGAAAACAATATTAAAAATTAGTTTTGTTATAGCTGTTGCCATAGGGTGGCGCCAGGTGTAGGTGCCAAATATGGCTATTTATAGGCTATTTATAGGCCTATAATGCCCTTAAATGGCATGAAAACAAAAATATTTCCAGCATGAGACAAAAAATATTAATTTTCATGACCATTTTTAAGAAATAATCGTTCTGTGGCTTAAAACATCACAGGGAATTAAATAATTTGGAATTTTGGCAATTTTTGCCTTAATTTTTACATTAAGTCACTGGAGTTGCCCAGCATATATACTGGTCACACACGTTGCCTCGATTTTAAGTCACACCTGACAGCTGACGCTACAACGGCTGTGATGTTAGTCAATTTAAAGAATTAATATTCGCGCATCGAAATGGCTGAAGGCGAACTGAGCACAAGAAACATCCAAAATCTGTGTAGTGATGGCCTCAGCATCAAGGGTCAAAGGCAGGAAATTAGGTTGAATGGTCCCAGCTTCTTATCAAAAATTTAGTTTCGTACTAAAATAAACATGCCAGAAAATCTTCAAAAATGTCTCAAAATTCCAATACTTATTTTCAAATAAAAACCTGTACTTCTCATTTTGCGTGAATAATTTATTTTAGCCATGAAAAGCTAAATTAAATTATTTTAAAACTAGGATTTTTTAAATTTCAAAACCGGTCAATAAGAAATCATTACATAACTAAAGTCATCTTCATTAAGTGTCAAATAATCAGTTATTGTGTAATATAGTATTGATCACATTTCTTTTTTCCAGCATCATTGTAAGAGGAGACAGTACCTTCCTGAGCAGCTGCTGAGAAAATCTTGCCCATTAGCACTAACATTATTCCGAAGATGTCAGATTTTCAAAAGAACAGTGTTTTGTACAGGTAAATTGCTACTTTTATGCTAATTCTGCAGAAATTATTATCAGTTCATGATGCCATTTTGGGACGAGTTAGTCGCTCTAATTACTTGTGTAAAAAATTTGGGACGATGAAGTCCCATTATTGGAATCCAGTGTTTTTTTCTTGACAATTTTATCTCATAAATAATTTACACTTATACTGTCATAAATGCACTCTGCCATCATCCATTATAATTGATCTTGACAATTTTACCTTATAAATAATTTACACTTATACTGTCATAAATGCACTCCGCCATCATCCTTTATAATTGATCTTGACAATTTTATCTCATAAATAATTTACACTTACGCTGTCATAAATGCACTCCGCCATCATCCATTATAATTGATAATTCCAAATATTCAGACATTTTTGTTATTATACTGTTTGTTGAACATAATTTCGTTTCAAGAGAAATCATAAAAATATGTTTCATTTCACTCAATGTATATATATAATAATACAATTTTTCTTTTGTAATTGATTTCAGAGCGACATCAATAGAGATATAATGAAGCGGCTAGGAGCAAAGATGTGAAACAGGAAGGAAACTGTAAGTACCAATGAAAATGACCTAAAAAAATTGCTATCAGGCAACACGAAATTGATTATTTGAATTATGGATGGATTTTTGGAGAACAAAAATGGAGTGGACAATCATTTATTTTTAGATTAATTTTTGACAGGTTTTCAAATGTCAATATTATTTTTTGGGGGGAAGGGCTGAGCGACATTAGCCCGGATTTCACAATCAATGAAAATTTTAAAATGTGTGGAAACCATTGATTAAATAATGTTTATTTACCCATCGGCCCAAATTTTGAATGCAGTTGCCCCTTCGCAACTGCATTATACTGGTCAATTGTGACATTACTGGTCAATGACATTATAATGGGTTTTGCACTTCAGCAAAGCCTTCAGTGATAAAGTCAGACACACCCCCAAAGCTGGCCAATGAACAGGCCCTCACACATGTTATGCAAATGAGGCCAATTTCGTCGTTTTACTCACTAATGACAACTGTAGAAATGCGGTTCTTACAGCATCAGATAGATCTCTCCAAGACCTTCAAAATGATAGGTAGTATACCTCTGTGGAAATCACAAAGACTACACTGATGACTTATTATTCATGGTAACTTGATTCAGAGTACTTGAAATAATGCCATAGTAACAATGAAAAAAGTCCACACTTTGAGTCAGTGGATGACAGGCCTAGCAAAGGCAGAGTCATCTGATAAATCCTACACATTGCTATCTGGAAAAAATTAGATTCGGACACTCCAATGTTTGCCGTGCCCCCCTTTTGAAGAATATTTGGATCTGCCCGTCTTGGTAGTTCTGTTCGGAGCTAATTCCATTGGAATATAACTGCTGTCAAAACTGTTTGGAAAGTTTTGTTCTAGTTTGTTTATATGGTAGGGCAATTATGCAAATGTTCTGCTCAATATGTTGGTCTCACCAACCACTATCTGTATGGCACAATTATTAACACAACATAATTTCTAAATAAATCCTGTTAAAATGTGTTGTTTTTTTTTTCAGAGAATTCCAGATGTGACATGACGGGCCAATAGAGAATTAGGAAAAGAAAAATGTACAGATGTAATTTTTCTCGCGGTGACATATCTCGGATAAACTTATCTAAATTATTCGTTGGAGAAACTTTCTTACTGAATGGCATGATAATTATGTGATGTTATCAAGTTTTTTCTTTAAAATGTCATGTGAAGGTTTGAATAGTAGGTGTGTTTACTGTATTTATTGCAAAAAATTAGGTTATTTGTAATTGGATTGTTCTTTTATAATAAAAATTTGTCTTTCAAAATACTTGCGGACTAATTATTTTATTAAAATGCTCTGTATCTCTATTATATAGCATGTGAATGTCATCAAAAGGTAATGCTGCAAATTGTGCTTATTAAAATAATGAGTCTTTTACAAGTACCAGGATTTTCATCAAACGGTTGCTCGGTAGAAGCTGTGTCATTCTGAGAAGTCTGCATGGAATTTGATATTGGATTTTGTTGTTTATTCAGCCTATTAATCACAAATGTATTAGGCCTAGTTCTTGCAAATGTATAATCATTAAAATGCCACGTCTTTGGCATGTGAATTTCATCTAACAAAGCTCATCTATTTCGATGTGTGCTTGTGAATGTGATTGATGTGGTTTTGTGATTTTAATGGTTCTGAACACCCACGAATATTCTGGAGAAAGATGGTCCACACTCATAGTGCTGCTTATGCTCTTCAAAACGCGCATCTCTGCCATGCGAGAAGGCTGTGTTTAAGTGTCACTTAACCATGTGATTTTCTGGGAGGAATCTTCAGTTATCCACATGATTTTCTGGTGCATATCTTCACCGGTTAGCCACGTGATTTTCTGGGGTGTTTTGTCACCACAAAATCCCATGCAGAATTAGAAATTATAATCTTTTGCTAAGTTAGTTTAAACTTGAAGTCACCCGTGTGCATAACTCGGTAAACAGAGATCTAGCTCTGTGTTTCTCGATTGGCTCATCTATAAATCAGATGTGTATAGATCTTCACCACTTAACACATTCATCTTTGGGGGTATCTTTACCACATGGTGTCCGGTTGTAAACTTCAGGCACAAATGCATGTGTTTAACTGGGGAAATCATCACATGATAATCTGGTTGATGGTCTTCATGTGTCATCCCATAAATGTTTTTTTTTGGAAATTCCTCCACATGAACAAACCACCTGATAACTCTTTGTTATGTCATGAAAATTCTCACATGCATAACTTGGGGGGAGGGGGTATTCACATGTTTGTCTGAGGAAAATTATCATGTGATAATCTGATGGTAGTCATGTGTTTATGCAGTGAAAATGAGAGGAAATGACAAAAAATCATGTAACAACTCTCACTTAGTATGTGAAGACAATAGCCAAGTGATATTCTGGTGACAGTCATCACATAAATCCTGTTAAAATGTGACAGTTTTTCTCATGTGAAAAAAGCATGTGATAACTGTCAGTTATGTCACGTGCGTCAGTTTCCCAGGTTTATATGCATTGTCAGTTGGGAATTACAGTGCCGCCTGTAAGTAAGTGAAAACAAATGATTTTGTGCCATTGCATCAATGGTAGACATCCTCAACGGAACTGCTTGTGAAGCATGAATTGTCCTCCGCTGAGAGAAAAACATAATTGGGTCATTACATAAAGGCTGATGAGTGAGGCATGTGGGATAACAATGGCAGCCAATTTTCTCTGCTGTAGTCAAGAGTTAGGTATGGATCAAAGTCTTTGATAAGTATGTGAACCACCCTTCCCTAGCCCTACTGAGGACCAATGCGTGAGCATGGGTCATAGGTCATCCCATACAAAATCATGAGATATTGACATGGTGTTGGGAGAATCTTTCTGAATTAGACAATTGTTACCCAAATTTGATGAAATTTTGGATTTGGGCAGCCAACATATTTTACTACTGACGGCAATGGGTTTGACAGCATTTTCACAGTGACTGGTATGGTAAAAATAACTTTTAAATTAGAGAAATGCCAAAGAAAATTGAGAGACAGCCATCAGCCTCATTTTTGTGTGTGATGTCACCATTGTGATGTCACTAAAATTACCTCTGACATCACAAACTTTTGTTATGACATGACTCTCTCAGCAAATGAGAAGACGCCATTTGTTCAATGTATAAAGAAAATAATAATTTCTTGAACTTCACTGGGTGAGTGTCCATGTATTTTAACATGCAGAGATATGGAATGCCGTCAGTAGGAAATTTTGCATAGTTTCGGATGGTGTGATTGAAATTAACACACTTTACATACTTTTTGAGATATCTTGATTCTCACTAACCATGTCTTTCAAATCTCATGATTTTCCAATGGGAGGATCCATGCCCCTGTCCCCAGGGGTCCAGGGCTAACCCTTCCCTATTAAGTTGCATTGGGCCTGTGTTTCACTTACTTATCAAAGACTTTGACCCATATCTAAAATTGGCCTCCATTGTAAAACAGCATTGTCATTCCACATGCCTCACATATCGGCCTTTATGACCCAGTATGTTTTTTTCTCATCGGATGAAAATATATAGGCCGTAGGGTGTGGCTGTTGCCCATCAAATCGGAAAATTTTGGAGGAGCCCCCTGTACCTTTTTTTGGTATTGTGGTTTGATCTGAGAGACATTTCTGTGAAGTTTCACTGTGTATGTATAAAGATATTGGGTTAGGCAGGCATGGGCCGATTTTAGCCACTCTCAATTTGCTTGCCTTATTGTGTAGTTTGAGATTTTACAAATAATAGTAAAACTTCTTACACCAGTGCACCAAAATATCCAATTATAATCAAATTTCTTCAAAATGTCAAAATAGTGCCTTTGACACTTTATGCCATGCAATATTAACCGGATTATCATCAAATCTTCGTCTTTATATAATTTGCAAATTATTTCTCAAACAAACCTTGAATTATAGATTTGTTTCATGGCGTAAAATTTTCCAAGACCATTAAAGTTGGTATTCAAAATGAAGCTCTAATTGAGGGCAGTTCAACCATACAGCTTATTTTAATGTATGACTCATATTGACAAAGCAATGTAATACCGCGGTTTGAGCTTTTAAAGATTAATTAAGAATTTTCAAGTGGATTGTGCTCAAGTTAAGCATTTTCTGATTTCCATGAAACTTTCCAGAAATGTTTTCTGGACCAAGACACAGTACCAAAAAATGGTACAGTGGGATCTGACAACTTTGGGGCACCAGCCGCACCCTAATATAGGGGAGAGCGGGGCACAGTGAGACGGCGGGCACAGTGAGATAAAGCCTGTAGCGTCTAGCTGGTACTGTTTACAGATCAACCCTCTTTTGTAAAACACAAAAAGTGAGTAAGTGAGAGTCTGACCTATATCCGGAATGCCTACACAGCACAGCGAGAGTGGAATTTCAATATTTTGGACCTAAAAAATCATCTAGCCAGCTGCTTTTATAAGAGTACAGTAGTTTCTATAGCAACAATTGATAGAACAATTCCGCAGGTCCCGTGGATCGGCGGTTATGGCAGCAGATGTCCTGTCTCACTGTGCCCCGCCTGCTGTCATGGACGCAACTCAAAATTTCTCCAAACCTGTAAAAGGTAGGAACCTGAAACTACTGGACAATATACCCAACGTCATTACCTATAATGTGGACCTGATCTCATTTAACTCGTTACTGCCAACATTTCGGAACACTTGAAAAAAAAAAAAGTGTCTCACTGTGCCCCGCTCTCCCCTACTTCCACAAGCCGTCCAGCTGAGGATGTTTAGCATTGATGCAATGGCTCCATTTCATGCATTTCACTTATGTACAGGCGGCACTGTATCTCTAGAAACATGCTTTGATTATATATATCATATGAGAGGTCAAAATTGTTCCAAGGTATCACAATTTTGTGTTTTTGTGTACTATTTGGCAATTATTTGTTTAAAATTTGAAATTTCATGCCAACACCAACAAAATGCAGCACTTCTTGTTCATTCATATGTTATAGTTGGATTCTGCCTAAGAAAGTTGGCAGAAAGTGTTCCCAAGAAAGTTGACAGAAAGTGTTCTAGAATATTTCCACCATCATTTTGTGGCCATTTAATTTTCCAAACTGAGGGCTAGGTTTTTTAGCTCTGTGCATGGTCTCCCACGTGTGGAAATATTAGTTTCGGTTGACTGGTAATAATAATAATAATAATAATAATAATAATAAATACTTTATTTTGTCATGTCACCATGAAACTTGGCGTGCACAATCATACAAGACAGGGAAAGCACATTCATACAGGCACATGTATTCACACAGACACACATAGATAGGATACACACATAGATAAATACATATACAACATTCATACTCAACATACACATTCATGTATCACACACATACATTCTTAGATTTGGATCATGTCTAGGCCTATCTCATTTAACTGCCTTATACTTGATGGTATGAAACTGTTAGAAAATCTTGCTGTTCTGCATTTAACGGAGCGATATCTTTTACCTGATGGCAACAGACAGTATGAAACTCTCAAGGGGTGAGAGTCATCCTTCATAATAGCTTTTCAACGTTGGATGATGGACTTTCTATACAAATCCTCAATACAAACAATGCCATATAAAATTCTTAATTGGTCTCTGAGAGAATAATTGGCCGATGTGATGGTCTGGATTAGCTTGGTGCAGGGATGAGTGTGATTTATAGCACCATATGTCACTTCTGTAATTGAATGTCAGTCATATACATTGTAGCTGCATTGCCAAAGTAATTTGTGTCATGATGAATGGTTCGGAAGTAGAATGATCATTTGCTCTCTTCAGGTATTGACTTGGATAAAACTAATTGATAGCTGAAGGGCTCCTAAATCTTGGCTTGAAATACGGATTTATGAAAGACCATGTAGCAGCAGGCCTATTATTTATAGTTTCCATTGCCACTGTATCACAATGATGTCTTTCTGCCGCCTGGGACAATTGCAATGACTGCAAAGCAATTTATGTCAAAACCAAAGCGCATTTTGATTTCAAAATGAAGAAATTTTTTTAAGTACAGCATCGCAGCATAACGCCTTCAGTGAACGACGATGTTTTCTAATCTTTCATCTCTGTGTGCATGCGAATTAATATCGGTGTTAACTTTGATAATACTCAAGTCTTAGAGATTAGAGTTTCACAACATTGTCGAACTTGTCATCTTGTTTCCACGACAATAAATTTTGAGAGCCCAGTAAACATTTTAATGCAACAGCTCTTTGTGATAGTTTTCAAGCATAAATCCTGATCGTCAAACAAGAATGCTCAGGCACCATTCAATTCAGTCTTGGAGTGATTTTCCTTAGTTACAGCTAACAATGTAAATTTATTTTGCAGAGCTATAAAACAAAATCTGTCAGCAATACGATAACACATAATTAGCTGCTCTCTTCCTCCAGGTGTTCACACACTGACCTCTCAGATAATAGCAACACCATACACTAAATGGCCATAATGGATTGGGGGAGACATTTGCAAATGATATTTTTCTTTTGTCTCTATTTAGTGTCACAGGAGTAGGTTATCGTATCAACTTACTAGCCATTTGTCCGTTGTTAACAACGAGCAAACATATTCACTGTCATTCTTACACATTTCTGTTATTTTAATCATGCAGATAAAAATAACCTAAACAAATCCTTAAATCTGTTACTCTGACAATTTCTGTCTTCGTGATTACATTAATATATGTACCTGCAATGTCCTGCATTGTAAAAAGGTTACTGATCTGTTTTGTGACTAAGCTTGTATAGTTTGTCTCCTAGACGTTTAAAAGACAGAAGAAACTTGCAAGGAAAGAATCATGAAAGATTGAAATTAAAGTGTTTGGTAACATGCTAACAATAGAGATACTCAAAGGTATACTTTGATTACATGGATGAATTTGATCGAATAAGATAATACTAGAGAACGTCCTTAGCATGTGGTGCTTAGAAAGCTGTGAGCTGGCTTTTAGAGTTGGGAGAGGGATAAGGGCCATGTGTCATGAAGAAGGAGATTGACGCAGGTGGAAAGCAGAAACATTATGGTCTCAGAACTTTACTTGGAAATGTTCAGACTGAAATCAAGTCAAATTTTAAGTCAAGCACCATATAGAACTTTGACACCACAGGGTTTGAGTTGCAATACCTGCAATTCTGGCAAAGCATTCCGGTTGACTGACAGAGCTTGGTGCTTGAATTTGATGTAATATTCATTCAAATCTATTGCACTTAATAGGACAAGATTGCAGTCCCAATTGCCACGACAAAGGTTGGCTGCACCTTTGGGACATGATGACACATCTTGCTATGACATAAATATTAATGTTGCCCAGACCATGATACTAATTGAGTCTCAAAGTCTAGTACTCATAAGTACAAAAAGCAAAATTTTAATGTGAGGAAATCATCTGTATGGAGTGCCGAAGATGATATCATCAGCAAAAGATCTCATAGAAATTCTGTCCTTCAATGAAAGGGCGTATCTCACACAACATTGCCATCCGAACCACAAATGACAGCAACTGAAGGAGACACACGTAACGCTGGAAAAGAAAAAGGATGGTTTGGGAATCACATGCAAGATAGAGGAGCTATGGATCTCATGTTGTACAAAGGTCATTGAGTAGTATCAGGTTAATGAATACTTCAAATTATGATTGCCATTTTTGTTCTTCCATGAAATAATACTATTATGAATACCTATACAATTTATTAGTTCCAGATGTATTGATCATCTGATTACCATATAAGAAAAAGGAGTGAAGAGGATGTACGAGGGGCATTCAGAAAGTTCACGGCTTTTTTTTATATGGACACTTTTTTTCAATCTACAACAATGAATTTTTTACAGGATAAAATTCAGCAGTTTTGGAATAGATTTCCAAAATTTTGGACAATTTGGACATTTTAAAGTCATTCTGTGGTTGCCATGGAAACAGAAATTTTGGCTAGGTGGAGCAGGTAGTACGGAGATTAAGAAAATCAATTAATTGCGGCTGAGAGAGACCTCACCCTGCCACTTGTATTAGTAAGATTGACAATAATTAACACAAGAAATATAATATTAGCTTCTAAATATACTTTCAAGCATACCAAATGTTTGTATTCTTACAGCGAACCAATGTGGAAAAGCACTACTGCATGCCCGATTTGGCAAGGGCGATTCAGGCGCCCGTTGCCTGAATGTGAGTCCTTAACTACATCAGGACTTACGACAAAGAATGAATTCACTGGTATGAGCAAGATACCTAAGGGGACAGCATTATCTATCCCAGCTTTTCCTTTTACATATAGCTTTACATAAGACCTGGTTTTCCATTATCTTTATCACTGGGGGCAATAGTTTCAGGCACTGGAGGAGAAAAGGCTGTGGATGACCGAAATGCTTTCACAAAAACTTTTCCTGGATGGCTTCAAGGAACATTTATTGTATGAATTTTCTGAACGCCCCTCGTATCAATGGTTTAGTTAAAATGCAAAGTCAGCCTTGCTTGTGATAGTCCAAATTACAAGCTGAGTATACTATTAGGTATGGATCACTTCCTTACCTGAGGGAATCTTTCCAAAATGGTTCTTGCATTCATGGACTCCAGTGTAGGTGAGATTGTAGTGGCACTGCACATCGGCATCGCCCAGTGGTAAGTTCGTATTTTGATTACTTACACAAAATTTCATGAATTATTGAAATTTTCACCCCTAAATCATTACACAAGGTTTGTGTACCAACACCAGACATGTGTCAGTAAAAAATCATGTCTCTGGTGTCTTGTGATATATATTTTTTCAACTGTGCATCTTCGAAATGAAGAAATTACCAAAAAATTATGGGAGATGTAATTGAGGGCATAACATGGTTAATGAAATGGAGGGAAAGCAATTGAAATAGGTTTTAATTGCAATAAATTTCAGTTATGATAGTTTCCCAAGTGTTTGTTTTGTAAAGTCTAGTGATAAACCCTTTGCAAACAAAGGGGTCAAATACTTATTTCCGAGGACTATTTGCATTCTTATCGAAAAATATTACGTAATGCTTCTTTCACTTGATTTTTGTGCATTACCTGTCTTCTAATGTTGGAGCTGATCTACCTGAGTTAATGAATACTTCAAATTATGATTGTCATTTTTGTTCTTCCATGAAATATGGAGGTTTTGAGTTGAGTTATTATCATGAATATCCAATTTATGAGTTCCAGAAGTATTGATCATCTGATTACAATATAAGGAAAATGAGTGTAGAGGATGTCTTGATGGTTTAGTTAAAATGCAGAGTCAGTCTTGCCTGTGATAGTCCTAATTACAAGCTGAGGACACTATTAGGAATGGATATCACTTCCTCACCTGAGGGAATCGTTCCATTTCACTAATATCAGAGCAAGGTCATGCTGAGTGTGTGTTTCTATCTGAAGTACAGGCCTCCAGAGTGTACAAAGGCTTTCAGCAAAATCTGAGCAAGACATAATTTTGACATTGTACATACCATACTCTCTTGGTAGTAAGCACATCAATATTCACTGCACCAACTGTCACCTCAGCACAACGTGACGGATGGAAGTAGATTAACATGCCAGAGCAATCAGCTCATTTCATTCATGGGATTACAACGTAATGTGATGGTTTTTCCATTCACGAGCCTCACCTTGCACCCCTGAACATCATTGAATGCCATTGTGATTGCATCTTGTCACCAAAAGGTGGCTGTCTACGGCAAATGCCAAAACTGTAAGCTATAACATTTGTGAAATATATTTGTACCGATATTCAGCGACCACTGACAAAAACCAGATTCCTCCTATATGTACAGGATAAAAAAAATCTTTAAAGTAATTTCTAAATAAATACCACCAACAAACATATATGTATAAGAATCCCTACAAGAGGCAAAAATACATAGTAGTAAAGTTAACAGAAAGAGCAGGTAGATGTTGAGGCCATTGTTTTACTTTTAGAAGTTTTAAATATTCCCTTTATAAGTATTTTGATGATATATACATAAGATAAGTAGACCACACTTGACTTCTTTCAGTAACTAACTACTGTTTTATGTATGTTCAGAACTTGGCTACCTTACAGCATAAGTTGATAAGCGGGTGCCCAGGGTTTGATACTGGCAACTACAAAGCTGAGCTGAAGTCACTTGGGACATAAGTAATGTCATCCAAACAGTTGACTCAGTACTCAGCTGCTAGGACTAATAATACTTTGACTGGTCACACTGTAGTACTATTAAGGATTTTACTGTCAGTGAATGGTCGCTTCACATCCTTTGATTTTCCACAAGATGCCAAAAATACTTCATTAGTAGCCACAATATAAAGCTAAAGTCACTTGAGACAAACTTATGTGTCTTAAAACAGCTGTTTCAGTGCTCATCCACTGTTCTCTGACCTTGACTGACTACACTTTTATTTATCTTTATTTAGTATTTTATACCCCAGTAAATAGTCTGTTTATACCTCTTTGCTTCTACACAAGATGGAAAAATAGAACTTGTTGCTCTGTAAGTGGTCGGTCAAGCCAACTCCGCAGATCTATCAATTATCTTTGATGCTGTAAATGCTGGACTTTTCCTTTTTGAATATTTTGTCAGGCTCACCAATGTGGCAAGCAGATTTGGTATAGTTTCTTAATCTAAAAATTGTTTTGCACACTAGAGAGTGTTATCCATCGGTGGCATTATCAGCCATATGTCTCTGAGATTCGTCTTATATTTCCCATCATATGGTGTCACCGTTATTCTGAGAAACACCAAAAATGTTTGCTCATGATAAAACACAAAAAGCTGAGAAACATGCCTTTACAACGATGCGCTTCACTTTTTCACTGCTCTATCATAATTTTGTGACGTAGAACAGATTCTCCTGGCTGCCAATGATATCTATAGCAACTTGTTTGCAGTAATCCCCATAATAACCTTTCTATATATCAGAAAGTATGACAGATTTTATCGTATCTGCATCTAAATTATATATGATCTATCTTTCTTCTTCCTTCAGTGGCTATACACATACCTTGGTTTTTGGGAAAATGAAAATTTATGGATGACCGCCGAACGAAGAAAAACATCTATTTTACTCACATTAAATCCTGCCACATACTTCTTAATTTGCCTAAATTGTAGTTTATGTCCATGCCAATGCCATAGTGGTTTTTTGAAAGTCGAGTGTTTTTCTACTGCTTTATGTGCCCTCTAAGTTTTTTAGATGGTTTTCACATATAATTTTATATCATATAGATATTGTATCATTTTCCATTCAGCTATTCTAAAGGTAATAAATATTCCTGATCTTTAAACGGTTATGCCCTTACTGGATTGCCTGATATTTCTTGCAAGAGATATCTGGAAATACTCTGATATAATTCCCATGGTAGAGACCTTCAATCTTTAAAAATCTAAGTGAACATGTCAGATTTCGCGAATGAGTCTTCTGTAAAGGCAATTGCAAGGGAAATGTTCAATTTTCTAAGGATATACAGAAATGTGTGGGATGGACAATAATGTGAAATCTTTCTTCTGATTAGAAAAATAAGTTTACTTTTTGTTTTGACAGGAAAGGATTCAAATCAAATTTGACCCGAGTGTCAGCCTTTTTTCATTCAACATTATGTTTTATAATGTATGCCTTTATTCAGTGTTTATTTGCAAGACTTGTAATTATACACCATAAAAAGTAACATATACTGGACAATGTGGACATCATATAGTGACATTGCAGACATATCTTGATAATGGAAATGTCGCAATTTAATCCTTACAATTTAGGAGCAGAGAGAAGCGAGGACTGAAATGTAACAGTGCCATATACATTACATGCATACAATTCTTAATTGGTATCAGAGAGAATTAATCGACCAATAAAATGGTCTGGTCCGGCTTGATGCAGGGATGAGCATGATGCATGATTTATAGTACCATGTGTCTTTTCTGTAATTTAATGTTAGTCAAATGCATTGTAGCAGCAATGTGTATGTCAAGTGTGGTGCATAATACTTTATTAGGCCCGCCGTAGGATGGGCCTAATGTTTTCATTCACATGTGTCCGTCCGTCTGTGTAGCTGTCCAGCTGTCCTCATGATCGTGGAAAAACTAAAAGACGGATCCAATTGAAACTCACCAGGATTTTTCGGATCACCACAACGAAGAACTTGTCAGATTTTGGTGAAGATCTATACAGATGGAGCGGTCATAATTATAATGCGGACCACTGTATACATAACATGTACCCTGGTGCTGACTCTACCATGGCAGCCTAGAAAATGACATATCAAATGTATCAACTGTAAAGTTTTTTTTGGCCACCCTGTATCTATTCGGGATTATGGGTTGTTCACCAAAATCTGATGGGGTGTAAAACACTCACTCACTGTTCACCAAAATCACAAGACGCAAAAGAAATCCAGTAACATGCATGTTGTAGATATTGCCTGTTGTCCGTAGATAATCTCTTCATTAAAATCGTGGGTAAAGAAAACACCTTTTTTTTTCTTTTTTTTTTTGACAAATGACAAATGATTTATTTCACTCAAAGACCCCTCACAGGGGTATGCGAGTTACATAAATTGTATAAAACACTAATTTGGCAAGTGCAGAACATGGAAAAACAGAAAACAGATTTAAGAAGCCATTTTATTTTGAAAGAATGGAAATTTGATATTCGTTGCTTCTGACTCTGAGCTTGCATTTAAAAGAAAGTTTCAGTATGTGTATCAGTGACAAGAGAATACACTTGGGTCAAGTCGTAGACATGCCAAGTCATAGACACGCCAAGTCGTAGACACACCAAGTCGTAGACACATTTTAGAGATATCGCCCAAGTCATAGACACAGTACTTTCACTTTAAAAAGCCACTGCTCACTCGTAGACACAATATAAAATTAACTAACCAAGTCATAGACACCACAATCACCCGACCCATAAACAACATTATATTTGGGTCTACCAACTCGTAGACAGAGCATTTCATTAATTTCCAAGATTGTCAATTGAGTTAATTTTAAGTAAATTAATAAGTTAATTGTAAGTAAATTCTTATGTCTTGAGTTGAAACTGTGATGCTCACTTGCTCAGTTCATGCAGGTCTGGCAGGTGGATTCCATTGGCTAGAAGCCAGGGAATCTGACCCAGTTTAAAATGATGTCACAGCTTGGAGTTAATTTACATATATTTCAAAACTAGAATAGAGTCATCTCTGACATCAGAGTTCAACAGCATAGAAAAGAACTTTAGGTTCCATGTAAATATGATGGAGACTGTAATGAGAACATTCAAGCTGAGAATTGTAACAGATGAGCATAATGTTTTTTGGAATACAGGTCAACTAGTAACCATGCCAAGTGGTAACCAAACCAACTCGTAACCATTTTTGATTTTTCCCAACCAAGTAGTAACCATGGCATTTAGTAATCAATAGGCCATGGCCAAGTGGTAACCAAAAAAAGAAACACGTGTACCAACTCGTAACCAATGACTCTTGCCAACTGGTAACCAGGGAAAATCAGAATGAACCAACTCGTAACCAAATCATAATTACCAGTATTTCAGCTATTTTATCATTGTAATTCTAAATATTTAGAATTATATTATATAATTTATATTTGGATAATATATCCCTGAATAAACACATGTTATAATTTATTTATAAAATTTACAGAGATTTCTTTGGTTAAAATCTTATTTAGTTTTGGTTACGACTTGGTAGTTGGCAAGAATTTGGTGGTTACCAGTTGGTATGGTCATGAAATTACTTTAAATGCATGGTTATGACTTGGTAACCCACAAAAAAAGGATGGTTACCAGTTGGTAGGGTTTTTGGTTACCAGTTGGTTGGTTACTAGTTGGTTGGTTACCAGTTGGTTTGGTTACCAGTTGGCATGGTTACTAGTTGACTTGATACCGTTTTTTGTGGCTGACTGATTAACCGAGTCAATAGACTGACATTTGAATAGCTTTAGTTAGTCATGCCTATGAGATTTTGACTTAATCTCTTTACTAACTTAGTTATTTTGTATCTAAAAAAAGCTTTAATATTTCAATCTGTCTAAATAGCTGCAATGTCTCATTACGAATAAAATCATATACATTCATGTATACATAATTGTTGCTCAACTTTGCAGGTAAAACAACTTTGGAATTTGGAAATTAGTTTTTTCGATCACCCCATTGTTATAATATTATAAGTAAAATAAGTTGTGATTAATTGTCCAGGAACTAAGTAGATGACTAAGTTAATGAGTCCAGTTCCGCCTTTTGGCTGACTAATTAGATAGATTTTCATTTTGGTTCATCAACTGGGACCGGTCAGTTGTTTTATTGAGGAAGTGGTCCCCACTTCCTCCTTGGAATTGTACGAGTTGACAAAATGCTGAGAAGGAGGATCAGAAGTTTTGCAAAGTTTTTAGGTTTTCCTGGGTCCATTTAACCAACACAAAGTGTCGGCATTAACTGTTTATCAAATTAAACATCACATGTGGGTACTCACGATCTCGTCCTAGCATGCTAAACTTGAGAATTCTTGCTTGCAAATTTCAACAAAAAGGACTCTACAGATTCATTTTTGCATTGAATTTCGCGCTGTCAGGGACAACCTAAATCGCGGGCCCAGGGCGCGGGACGCGGGACGGGACGCAATCGCGGGATTAACTGTAATTTGCATGGACAGCCTTGACAAGTTGGAAATTATTAGGTTCATACTCCCTTTAATCAATTGATTACAAGAACCTGCCAAATACAGACATAATCTTATTGATGCTGCAGACAAATATATAACCCAGCATGGTCTACGCTTCAATTCCTTGAAGACTTCCTGTGTGACCTTTGGGAAAAGCAGCTTCCCTCACAGAAGATGGTTCCTCCAGAACGAACAGCTAAGTGAGACCTCGGAGGTGAAACATCTTGGAGTCATCCTTGCCAATGACGAACGGAGTCATGCTGAAGCAAGAATTCAAGCGGCAAGACGGGCATTCTACTCCCTTCAAGGTGCTGGACTTTGTGTGAAGGGCTGCCGTCCGGAGACTATAGGGCATATTTATACCACAGCCATCCGCCCAGTTCTGACATATGGTCTAGAGTGTGTGTATCAGGGCAGTACAATAATGAGTAAAGTGGAAGTGACTCAATCTAAATATCTCAAAGCAGCATTGGGTATAAAATCTAAATGTAAAACATCACCACTGTTACAAGCCCTAAAAATTGATAAAGTATGCTCTAGTCTCGGTATTCAAAAGTTTTCTCTTTTTAAATCGATGTTTACATCTTCATCAAGAACAAATTCTCTGTATAAATATTTGCTGAGTAGTATCCTAAAAGGTAGTTTTTCTAGTCAAAAAAATCGTGTATCGTCTGTGATCAGTATCTGTGATAAGTATGAGCTATCTCTTGCAAGATTGTTAGCTGAAAAGTCTTACTTCTTTAAATGTAAAAGGTCGATAAAATTCCGATCTCAATATGGAATTGCAGATAGTGTGGAATTTGCATTACATACCAGTCACAATATTTTATTTGTTAATAATGTTTTAGCTGCATTTTAGCACTGTTTTTAAATTATTATACGTATTATACACTTGTTTTTATGATGTACTTTACTGTTTTTATTATACTTCTCTCCAATGGAGGCTAAATAAAATCAAATCAAAATCAAAATAATGGCGACATTGAATTTAATTGCACTTTAAATCACCCCTTTAGGCCTATCATTTCATGGCGAATTGGCCATTGAACTTGGAAGGTGTCACCATTAATTGCATTTAATCCAGAATGACACTGTCTGTTATCCATTGATTAAATCTGCCAAATAAAGACTGATTGTCAAATTGAATTTAATTGCACTTTAAATCAAGACTTTATCATTAAATGCCCCTTCATTTTTTTATCAATGGGTACATTCGATTCGACCTACTCTAACTACTCCGGAAGTTACGTATCTACTCCAGGAAGTGACTTTTCTACTCCGGGAGTAAACTACTCCAAGGTTGGTCCAAATCGAACATAACAGAGTAGTTAGAATCGTCATAACTTGGGGGTTCCCTAGCAATTAGAATTCCCCAGTTGATGGCAATTACGAGATCAATTGACACCCTCAATCGATTGCTCTTAATTTATTGAATTGAAATACGGACATTCATACCATAAAAAAGCAATTAGGCACTAAATCAAAGCTTCTGAACTGTCATCTATCTTTGTAAACAATCCTACGTCATGGGATATCCCAATTTCTTGGAGTACTTCCTATCTACTCCAATCTACTCCGAACTACTCCCGGAAGTGCAAAACGAATGATCTGGAGTGAACTACTCTACTCCAGGAGGACTTTGGAGCAGCGAAACGAATGTACCCAATGAGTTAAAACACAAGCTATGCTGACTAAATTTTCTACTATGTAAACTCAGCAACATTAAAAAACGCACTATTTAAAAAAGGCTTAAAATAGTACTTCCTCTCAAAATATCAGGATGAAAGTTTGCACACTATTAGTAGTTGCCATAAGGCATATTCACAAAAATTTTGAAATCTCTAAGTGCACTTACTTTTGTGTCAAATGAAATCGTCGTGGCTGTTGTCAAAAATGGAAGTCACAAACTACACTGCAACACAAAACGCACAATTGGAAATATTGGTTTTGTGGCATACTGGATAGGATAAATCTCATAAAATTTTCACATAACATACACAAGACTTCTAAAAGAGGTCCCACGGAAGTTTTTGAAAAAAAAAGTCGATGATAAAGCAGATTTTGAATTAAAAACTAAAAAATTTACGAGTTCGCATCTTCAAATGAAGCATGTGAACCAGAACTGGTAAATAATGGGGGTTTTATGCATGCCCAGGGTAGAAACACATGCAGAGACAATCATTCCATATCAATTATCTCAAAAATCTGAATAAAACATCATTTTTTAAGGTTTTGACAAAAGGCTCCAGTAGGGGGCGTGTCAGCATTGACACTTAATTTTTATTAAATTCATCCTCTTTAATTGTGGTTGGGTCAAATATCCCTTTTTCTTGACTCACCATGCAAGGAAAATTATGAACTTTCCTGGCCTATCAAAAAATTTGTGGAAAGAACAGTTAAGTTGTTTAAATTAATGATAAGAGGAAATTGAAATTTTGTGACTTCCATTTTAGACAGTGACCACGGCGATTTAATTTGACACAAAAGTACTGCATTTAGGGATTTGAAATTTTCCGTGAATATACCTGATGGCAACTTCTAGAAGTGTGCAAATTTGTATCTTGATATCTTAAGGGGAAGTACTATTTTTAGCCTTTTTAAAAGTGTGCGTTTTTAATGTTGCTGAGTTTAGTAGATTTTCTGTCAGTTGCAGATATAGGATATTCATAGGAGGTTACATAATAAGGAAAAAATTCACAGAAAACAGGTCCGCTAGAGGTCATTCACAAATCACATGTCAGTCGGAAAAACTATGAAATATTAACATCATATAGGAGTCATCACGACACATATTTCTGACTAAATGGTATTTGACAATTTCCTATCCTTAGGTTTCCCAAATTTCTTTACTTGGTTTTTTCATTCATCGGGAGAATAAGCGGAGCTCTGCCATGTTTCCTATCTCTTCCGTGATAATTTTGGGCCTGGGGGGGGGCATGGCCCAATGTCCCCCCCCCTAAATACGCCACAGGACAGAAGTGAGAAGTGCAATGGACTTGGCCTGTGAGGCGAATCAGAAGTTTCAGAAGTGCCATACTTTTGAGACAGTGGCGCTAGTGACGGAAATTGTAAGCGCATAGATAAACACAATGGGCGTTTTCGGAAAGGTTACACTAGTAACTCGGGTGACACGGGTGATGAGGATTTGTTTAAGAACACTCCAGACTCGACCCTCGTGTTTCCCGGAACCAGAACAGGAGAGCATCACTCGAGCAGGAACCAGTTTCTGTCACGTGGTACAACTCTCGAGACCCTAGTACTCCCCACATATCGGGGAGTAGCAGGAAACATTAGACTCGAGAGATGACGTTGGCACTTCCAGGAAACACGAGGGTTGAGTTTTGTGTATTCGGAAACAAACTCTCGTGACTCGTGTCACTCGAGTTACTCGTGTAACCTTTCCGAAAACGCCCAATAAGTGCCATCCAAGTGGAAAGGCCACCAGGCCACCACTTCCTTTCATTCCGCTTCGCGGTGTGAGTTCTAGTTTTACTTCAAAGCCCATAGGCTTTGCATTATAAATTTCAGTGCAACTGATCCGCCTCTAAATATTAATTACAGTTTGTCACGTCAAGCATTGAGACAGAAATTTAGCATAGTTTGTACAGGCCATAAAAATCACCACAATGATATAGGAGGTTCAGAAAATACCAAATTGACAAGAACTAAGTCTGGGGTGGTTCTGCAGTTCCCCTTTGTGTCGTCACCACCCATTGTGTGTGAGATTGGCAGCATCACAAATGTCAACATTTTGCGAAATTTGACTGCAATTTCCTTTAATTGTCAAATATCGGACAAAAACAGCACCGAAACATCGTGAAAATGTGATATTCATATTACAAATGAGCTAAGCTTTACATAGGTATGTGTATTTCCTTAGTGGGGCTTGTGGTTGCTGAGATATTTGGAGAAACGTCTGACGTTTGACGTGACAAACTGTACATGTACTTTTCATGAAATTAGGCACTTGAGACCAAAACGAAACATTTCAAAGAGTAAGAGACCCGAATAAGACCTTGACAAAACAAATTATTTTTTAATTGAAATAATACAACACTTTTTCAAAACCTATAGATAATAAGGCATGTGGGAACATGTTCCGGATTCTTGAGCTATAAGTAAATTCTGCCTGTACTTCTGTAGAGCTGGATTTCCCGTAAAGTGCTACACTTCTGTAAAACAGTCTGCGGAATTGCGCATTGCTGTAATTTCCCACAGAAGTTTTGTATATTTTTATTTCATTTTTTTACTGTGATTTCAATATTCACAGACTATTGCTGGTTATTACTGCGTCAATGCAAAAGGTTTAGTCTCTCTATATGTCCATTTAATCAGTGATGCACAACATCTTGTCATGGTTGATTGGTCACTCATTCCATTCAGCATAATTAACATTTTTTCAGACGGATCACGTTCCACCCCTGAAATGATAAAGGAGGTAATGAAAAGACAGAAGAAATTATAAAATTGCAAGTGTTGGCTGAGTAGACCACATCTTCTGTTAATTTGATTCCGGATCAGTTTGTAAAATTTTGATGTAAAGTTACCGATGTAATGACCATACTGACCTAGTAAGATTATTGTACACCAAATCAAGGTCACGAAAGACAAGTATCCAAGGTCGTGCCAGACTATAGCAACCAAAATTTACATCGGAACCTGTAGTCTAGTAGGAGCAGGGGGTCCTTGTGCACCCCCCTGAAATAAACTTTTAACCAGTGCTGCTAGATGGCAAAAATTGTGTAAAAAATGATGAGCCTTGTTAAAAAGTCTAAAAAATGTCTTTACACGCAAATTGGTGCGGCCATTAAAGAAAAAATGTATTTTCTCCATATCTCGGCTAATATTGTACTTAGCAATGCAATCAAAGTGTCTAACCCCATGTTTTCATATTGGACCAGTTCTTGTGGATATAACGGCATGTGAGACGTCAATTCTTCCGAAAGTGCCATGTTTTTGGACGTTTTTGTGTAGGTTTTGGGATTCATGTATATTATGTTACAATTTCGATAACCATTCCGAAATGTCCTTATTTTAACCTCATGCTCAGTCAGTAACTTGCAACATGACATTTTGTCCTGGTAATTATGTGCAATCCTGTGTATTCAATAATCTTACTCTTAATTATTATACAGAAACGAATTAAAATTATGTGTTCAAGATGTACGTATAACACCGAAAAACATATAATTTCATAAATTTAAGTATTAGTTAGATACCGATTTGGAGGGTTCTAACATGCATTTTTGTCAGTTAGATCCCGACCGGAGGGAGGGATCTAACTGACAAAAATGCATGTTAGAACCCGACAATGAGGTATCTAACTGACTTAGACATCATATGCTTCTTCTATTATACCTTTTAACTTTAATTTTTTGCAAAATAAACAATAATCTGACTGTCTGTTTGCTGTTATTAATAGTGTTAATCCTTAGCTGGCCGCTAACATGCAAAACTGTCAGTTGGATACCAGCTTTTCCAATAGTATTAGTATCTTGGTGATGTCTAGCTTCTGGAAGCTCATTAACTGTGGATGAATTCTGTAGACTTTTTCAAGTTTCTGTGATGGTTAGGTGTAATTACCTACTAGATAATAGATGCTGTGTCAAGGAAGTTTGCACTGCAAGCTAACCAAGCTACTTTTGATAACCAACAAATCATTGAAAATCCCAATAAACCTATAGCTGTTGATTTCAGGTTGGTTTTGAATTACTCCCGAACTTGCAGCTTAATTGCCTGTTACAAAATTTGAATAATTTTCATTTCAGATAAATCTTATTTTGGGCGATGGGGCGGGGGGGGGGGGTGGGTTATTTACCCAATTTGCCATTATACTTTGGCCAAGATAGTTCATCCTAATGATTCCATTAAAAAGCAGATTAAACCATCATCTATAATTCGCCATAAATCTATGTATTTCCACAGAGTCTTTATTGTTTATCCAATAACTTCAAACAAATATGTATGCAATATTTAGTACAGGGTGGTCAAAAAAAAACTTTACACTTATGAATAATTTCTTGGATGACGCTCATTGTAACAAATGCATATTTTTCAATGCAAAAACAACTTGTATAGCAAAGAATAACTCTTCTAGAGACAATTTTTTTCATTCTGAGGTCCTTTTGGACTGATGACTTTTCTGCAGTGGGCCTAAATGATGCAGAGGTGTCAAAAATGTAACTTTGTGTCCGTTTTTCCCATACAAACGTAATGGATGCCTTTATTGGGCAACTAAGGTCTGTGGTGTCTTGCAGGGATCTGCCTCTAAGTTTGCCCGTCCAGAATAATCACATTGATTGAGATCTTGTGATAACAGGGGCCATATTGTCCCGCTGAGAAACTTGACAGAGCGAACCTTGATCCACTTCTGGGCTTTCCAAGGGAGTGTGGCTGATGCCCCGTCTTGTTTGAAGATCAAATTATCTGTGGCACTGTATGTCTTATCTATCCAGGGCTTTAGATGCTCTTTCAAGATGTTAATATGTGCTTTTCATGTGATTTCAAAACCCTGATCATCCACCTTCAGACGGCTTTGTTTTAAAATCTTATAATGGCCATAGTGAAGTCTGAACTTGCTCTGGCACCTTCTGCTTTGTGCTGAATTGTGCCTCTGTCTTCTCAATTTCATTTTATGTTGTATTTATTTTGCCCTGTGAAGCTCAGTAGCTTCAAAATTGCTGATGGGCCATGAACAACCCAGAGTAGTAAAAACGCAGGAGCACTCCCGGCTTCCATTTTGTCTGCTATCAAAAAAGTAATGAACTGTTTTGATTATTAACCAATTTTCCAAAGATCTAACATACTTGGCTTATATACACAATAAGTTCCCAGGCACTGACTCAATCATGGCAGCCTGGAAAATGAAATATCAATTGTAAAGTTTTTTTTTGACCACCCTGTAAATAATATCTGTTATATAGTTTGTCCCCAGTAAATTTGACTTTTTGGGAATGAATGACAGACAATTACAATAAAAATCTGTGGCAAATGACTTGATTGATGGCAGATATCGTAGCCTAATCAATTCTGTTTTTTTTTTGGCTATACATTCAAAGGAATAAAAATGGTGGAAGAACTGACAAAATTCACAGAGAAACTTGAGACCCTGATGCTACTCCATACCTGCTATCCAAGTTTGGCAGTGATAACAGCAGCAGTAGGGTGTCCCAAAAAATGGGGAAAGTCTGAAATTCATTGGGGCTAACCTTTGAATGTGCAGGCACGAAAGCTTCCGAATATTGCATAACTTTATGGAAATTAATATTGGGAATATATGCAGGTCATTTTCATTTGAGATTTTAATTTCTATTTTGTTCATATTTGAATGCAACTTGCTAATGTACCTAATAACTCGGCACACCCAAAACCTCTAATAAATGCCATAACTTCTGACTGTGCTAACGGAATGGGACAAAAGTTGCTCAGAATAATGTTCTAACCTAACCGACCCTTATTGGAGAAGGAAATAAAAATATTCCAAATACTTTTGGAGATATGGCAAAAAACGATGGTTTTGTCCATGTTTTAATGCAATGTTCATGCAAATGTACCTAATAACTTGGCACACCCCAAACCTGTAATAAATGCTATAACGTCTGATTGCGTGAACAGAATGGGATAAAATTTGCTCAGAATGATCGTCTATACCCTTACCCACACTTGTGGGTGAAGGACATAAAAATATTCCAAATAATTTTGGAGATATGGCAAAAAGCCATCGCTGCCTAATAACTTGGCACTCGGTGTAGTATTCTATACTGGGTCAAGTGAAAGACCCTGCATACCCTGAACTAATAGAGTATGTGGCATACTCCAAGCCTTACCATCACTCATCCACCACGTCAATTTCTTGTCAATGGAACAGTTTTGTTTGGCCAATTAACCTGTTGATCTCGTATGTTAAACTGAATAACATAGATTAAAACTACACAGGTAATGTTTGTATATAGACAAACTGTATATTGTGACATGCTTAAACCAATTGGCATTTATGAAAAGAAATACAAACTGTGCATAACAATTCCTTGACGTTGAGAGAACATTTTTTACAATTAAAAGCAATTTTCAGATATATAAATGTTAAACATGCCATTATATCCACCAGGACTGGTCTGATATGCTCCATGATGGTTTTTGTTGTGTTCTCTGACCCTCAAAACATGGGGTTAGACACATTGATTGGACTGCTTAATACAATATTAGCCGAGATATGAAGAAAATATAATTTTTGGATAATGGCCCAATAATTTTCATGTAAACCATACATGGGACTTTTTTTGACTTCGTAACAAGGCTTATCACTTTCTACACAATTTTTGCCATCTATACTAGTAGCACTGGTTTAAAGTTTATTTCAGGGGGTTGCACCAGGACCCCCTGTTTCTGCCCAACTACTGTCTGTTCAGTATTGTTTTCATTGTTTTCATAAATGTACATTCAGCATATTTTCCATTTCCAAATAGCTGAAAATAAAAGGCGCTTGAGAAGGATGAGCTTCTTCATTTTTAAATTTGTGGTCGGAATTAATGCAATTCATTTGAGGCAATGGTCCAATCCCAGTAAATCTCACCTGCAACTTAGTTTAGGTTCTTAGTGTGCTTGGATGCACGTTCTCACTTAAATATTCTGGATAATATGGAAACTTGTGCGTATTGCGCATTGAATATGTTCGCAAATGATAATTTACTTACGATTATCGAGATGTCAATAAAGCGACCCTCAGCCGTGGCTTCCACGTCGAAAGAAACTGTCTTATATTTCACAGTTGCCTTGATGAAATCATCTGTGATTTCAGTAGGTGTCACCTGAAAACCAAAAAATGTATTTCATTATGAAGATGCAATTTTTAGGTTTTCATATCTCTGAATAATTTTATTTATAGATTTCACAAGATCTAAGTGGCTATTTAGAATGGAAGGTTACAGATGTAGTGTATTGGCCATTTTTTGATCCCAGACCTTGAACTCACCTAAATGAGTATAACAATTGAACATTCAACATTGAACATAAGATGTTTAATTGAATTGAATTTTATTTTCTTAGTGGAAATTATGACACATACATGTATACAATTCACAGTGTAACATCACAATCAATCAAAATATAGAAATAACAACACTAAGAAGGACACAGCAGAGTTTACACAAGCTATAATCATTGCTGGCCCCTTAATTAAATTTTTCAAAAACAAAAAACAAACAAAAAACTGTGTAGGTATATAATTCATAAGACAAAAAGAAAGAAACAATGAAAACGAATATGGAAAATGGTGAAGAGAATGAATATGAAAATAAATATCACTGGAATTCTGCACTCAATAGTATATGAGGCACATAGAAAGATGCCGTGGGAGTTTCAACGCTAACTGAGTTCCATTTGCTTGGCCACTTTGCAGCATGACTATCACCAGATGGCTCCCTATGAGTATCTAAATTTAGTAGTCAAGCATTGCCATGCAGTGGAATCGAGCCCTGGACCTCAAAATTACAAGGCCAGCATGCTAACCACTCAGCCACTGAGACATACAACATTGTAGTGGGGAAAAAATCTTGACACCAATATGCATCATTACATTATGGAATCTTTAACTGAGATTTAAGAGCAAGGCAGGAATTAGGCCCGGGGAATTAGGGGGTATGAAGTAACTTTATTATGCACATTTAAGAACAGCAGAAGAAGGTTGAATGTTCTATTGAGGCCCCCATTTCCTGTATTGCCTGATATCAGTCTATTAATAGAGACTTGCTTCATGACAAGTCAAATTTAGTTTTCCAGTTTCAGGCCAGCATAAATACCACAGAACACTGTCAAGTGCTACTCAAATTCTCATTTGTTTGCAAATTAGTGGGGGAAAAATATTGCCATGTGTTGGAATGGAACCCTGGGACTCACTATTAGAAAGCCAGTGTGCTATCCACTCTGCCACTGAGACTTCCTGTCTGTGCAATGGGAAAAAAATCATGAGACCAAATATACATCACAACAACTGTGGAATCTTTATTTGAGATTTACGAGCAAAGCAGGAAATGGACCTATTAGGCAAGAATGATTTTAGAACATTGAAACTCAGCAGAATGCAATAGTATTATGCCTATGGGGGTCCAGCTCCTGCCTTGGAAGATACAAGCCTTTTAAAAATCTCAAGGCTAAAGTCAATGACTGTATGACATGATTTTTCACAATGTGGAGCTGATGTTTTCATTTTATTGCACCATTTGATGTTTATTAGTGCGAGGGGTGTCCCAAAAGTTCTGACCACTTTTTTTGGCAGACCTTTCTATTTGAATTAGCTGTATGAAATTTTCACAGAATCAATTTCAGGTATTTCACTATCCATTTTGAAAATATGGTACCTGTTCGAACATTTTAAATAACTTTTCTGTTGCTATGGAAACAGAAGGTCAGTGCACCCAGCGCAGCGCAATTTTTTAGGTCAAATCCAAGTGTCTAGGCTTGTAAATAATCAAGGAATTTACTGTATATGTGCAATGGATGATCATGAAAAATATTATTTGGAAACCTAACCGTATCTCAAAGTTTTTCATTTACATAAAGTCACTGTGAATCAGTTTAACCCATGTGCTGAGGCAATCACCTGAGCCCTCCAAACTGGGCTGTTCCTAAATTATGGAATTTCAGTGTTTGTGGCGCCTGTTTCATTTGTCATTATGATTATTATTTCTTTAATTTTTGAACTGGTATATATATTTTAGTATCACACAAAGTTACAGAAGGCCAAATCTGGTAATTAAAGCAGATGAGATTGAGTTTTGAACTTAAGGTTCTTGAGCACTGCCGCTTGACTGCAGATTGTTTCCGGAAAACCGTCTCAAACGCTGTTAGGCAACTGCCAGAAAAAACCTTTGGTAATTGCCTCAACTGATCAGTTTAAAATATAAATAAATGTTTATAATCTAATGGAATATATCTTGAAAGACTGCAAGCTTATCAGGAAAGACATTTTCTTGCAATCATTTGCTTTTTTACTATAAATTCTCTGACTTTTAACACAGCTAATTTGCCGAATTTCGTCTGAGAAATTGAGCTGCGCTGGGTGCACTAATCTCTCGTAACCATGGTGACAGAACAGTAACTTAAACACTTCTTACAGTCTTGCTTTTTTGAAAATAGATGGTAAAATATCTGAAATTTATTCTTTGAAAATTTCATTAAGCTATTTCAAATAGAAAGGTCTGCCAAAAAAATTGGTCAGAACTTTTGGGACACCCCTCGTAATAACAATATCATCTACAGGTAGGATTGATAGACATGTTTTGTATAGGACTTGATGAAGCTTTTCAATTTAGGTTTTGCTTTTAAATTATCCGTCAATTTGAGCAATAAATGAGGTGAAGCACCAAGGAAGCTTCTATTATTATTGTAATGTTGTGTGGTGTGAAGCTCTCAAATTACGTCTATTCCTCTTATTGTAATTGTGTCTTGTAACGTCAAATAAATTTGTTAATCGAACAGGTAATTTGTCATGAATATGTCTATGTGATATCTTTAATAGTTCCAGATTTATAATATCTTCTATTGTTAATATTTTCCCTTATTTATATAGCACCCTTAGATTTGCCCTCGTTCCGGCACAGAAAATTAGTCGAATAGATTTGTTTTGCTGGACTCTAATACTTTTCAATAGTTTCTTGGTTATTAATGGTCCCCATGCACTGATGCTATATGTTGCGTGACTTTTTACATTTGAATAGTAAATTAATAATTTGGATTCCACCGGTAGCATATTCTTTATCATTGTCAGGCTATAGTTTCTTGCTATCATCCTTTTTATTACATTTTTTACTTGTACATCCCATTCAAGGTGTTCATCAATTGTTACACCAAGAAACTTCATATGCTTCACTCTTTCAATTACCGTGTGATTTATCTTTAGGATTCCGTCATAATTACAATTCTTTTGTTTACAGTGAAATAATATATGCTTCGTTTTGTCAGCATTCATTGTTAAGGAATTGCTTGCAAGTTATTTCCAGATGCAAATATTGTTGTGTCGTCAGCAAGAGTTACCGTATTACAAAATTTTAAACTTTTAACTAAATCATTAACTAAAATTATTAATATTATAGTCCATGGGCCAGATATCGAAATCCTCCCTCCCCTTGGGAATTTTGGAGACCCATATATTTTGAAAGATATATATCTTAAATTACAAAATTTGCTTGTTGGACAATCTAAGACCTCAACGATAACCAGCAGGAGCTATATGAGTGCGGGACGGTTCAAAATAAATTTTCGCCAAACCGAGTGCGGCTATTTTCAGAAAATGTACTGTTATTCATAAACTAATACATGTATAGATGCTTAAATGGTACTATTTTGAAGGTATTTAATTCCTCTATCTATTTAGTGTAAAAATTGCTTGATTAGGATATTTATTTTGGTCAACAGAGCAGTGTTGGAGTCGAGGCCAGGACATCCGAGACCAAGACCGAGACCGAGGCATGAGCATTCGAGACCGAGACCGAAACCGAAACCGAGGAATTCCCCTCGGAGACCGAGACCGAGGCATGAGCATCCGAGACCAAGACCGAGACTGAGGCCGGCTCGACAAAAAAACAGTAGACTACTATTGTAGCTTGGTATATTATCGGCATTGAGCCATCGCTTACAATAAGGCTATAACAGTGCAATTAAAGATTCACTCAATGACTCAAGTAAAACTCAGAAGTGAAAACAATAAGGGGGCAGCCATTACATTTTTAAAGAACAGGGCATGGAACTCATCTCATGGCAAATTTTTTTAAACGGAAACAGCGACAGATTAGATTTGTTTTGAGTGTCTGACAACCTCAATTATGTTTAATTATCTACTTCTAAATCAAACATTTTAGACTGAGATAGCCATCCACCAGAAATTCATTTCAAGGCTTTTGGGAAAGAATTAATTAACCTTTCACCATGACTGGAAAAAAAATTGGTTAGTTTTTAAAAACATTCTGAGGCAGCTTATCACTTTCATTTCGGGCTTTACTATAACTGCTTTAAAAATTACACTTTTTAGATATATGTAGATAGATACTCTGCATTGCTGGGTTCCAATTTATTAGGCAGTGGCATATTTGTGTTATATCAAAGTTATTTGGAATATTGTTTGAGGCATGGATGAGATTCTGTCACAAATTTTGTCCCATTCCATTTTTTTTGAGTTGTGTTTTAAGCCAGACACTCTGGTTGTGTGAAGTTAATGATCAGGTAACACATCTTGCATCACATGTAAACAAAATCTTCAAAACTTCAAATGGTTATGGTCGAAATTTACAAGAAATAATGTTCAATAAAAAATTCTAAAATATTCAAATACTTATGGTCAATTTATAATTTCATATCTATCACAAAAAATAGCATCGCTTATAATTTCGCACTCACCATAAGATAGGCCTAGATATAGACAGTCGTAAAAGACAAGCAGAAAATGATTCTATCAGATTCTAATATATAAGATAATAGGTTCATCATATTAAATAAACTGACAGATAATTATACTTAGCCGACAGGAAAATTTTGGTTGACTGTTCAATCAAAATTGTACTTTATTAGTTTCGCTGGCCTCGGACGTGCCTCGGACAAATATCCGAGGCCAGAGGGCCCGAGACCGAGTCCAAGGCCAAGGATTGGTCATCCGAGACCGAGGCCATCAAAAGTGACGCCGAGGCCGGCCTCGATGACGAGGCCGGCCTCGAGGACTCCAACACTGCAACAGAGTGCAAAACATGCGGCCGAAAATTAAAAAGAAAATTGCATTTTATTTCACGAAAGTTCCCTGTATGGGTCACTAGGGGTCAGAAGTATCCTGAAGTTTCTACCACATCATTCTGTATATTCATAGCTTTAAAATGATGTATAACACAACTATATAACTACAACAATAGCCTATCTGCAGTCAATTATTCATTATCGCATTTATGTGCAATTAAGTCAAATTTTCAGATATAGGGGATGAACGTCGAACGACATAGATTCTGCTCTGAATATTTATTCCAGGATTCTGTGTATCTTTATGAAAACAATTGTAGATATTTGTAATACTCTATATTCTGCCAACTATGTTTTCAGGGGTTTTAAAACAGGTATTTTCATGTTTTTAACTTGGTTATGGCAGCCATATTGCAGATTGGCAACCAAACATTTTTTTTACAAACATGTCCTGGTGAGCTACGGGATAAACATAGTGTTTTCAATGAGTCTCGATCGACACCTCTCGAGAATGACATGGTCTAGTGCACGAGAATCGAGAATTTCTCGAGAAATCTAGGACACTGTCCTGCCATTGGCACAATATTAAAACAAGAGAGATTTAATCTTGCAATGGATCACATTTTTTGGCTTTTATGATATCCTTTATAGTTTTAATGTTAATCTGTGTGTCTTGTTTCCTATAAATCACAGCTAAACATCCAGATATTATACAATTTTAAAACATTTGTACAAGTTCAACTTCAGCATTTATCAGGTATACAATGAGGATTATCATCAACAGATATTTAAATTGAGCAATGGAGCAAGTACACAATAACAATAATATCAAGCAAAACAAAACAACAATGCAATGCTTTGTAACTGTTATAAATATTACACACATGAAAACCATGTTAAACAATGGTCAACATTTCAATTCTCGAGACTCGCTCGGCAAGACGAGAAAATGCTGAATCATTGCTGATCTCGAGACTTCTCGAGAACTCTCGCTCTCATTGGAAACTCTAGATAAACATAATTTTTCCTAAAATAAGAACTTAATCACAACTGGTTTTCCTTCTCTGAAAGGAAGATAGTGCATTTACCCCTTGTTTATTCAAAATGGCATGCTAGCAATCCCAGAAAAAATACATTTTTCTGAATACCGGGTGCCGAATTTCATTATTTTTAGCGAGACATACTTCTGTCACAAAATTGGCAAAAACTGCTTCAATAGTCATCTTTATAACACAATGTAGGTAACATTGGAACCACAAATTAGTAGGTTACATGATTCTGTGTAGATGTACAAAAGAGGAAGGACTGAATTTGACAGGAGGCCGTTTTCCTTATCCTACCCCAACATTTTACACTGTACTTAAAACAAAAGAAGATTTCAACACACGTACAATCACTATAATCAAAGGTAAATTCTATACAAAGTCATAAATTCAGTCTGGCTTAATAAAAGAAGAAATTGGTTAATTATTATAATATTTCTTATTTATAACAGGAATGCTCATTACAAGAGAGGCCCTTTTCCTTCCCTCACCCAGTTTTCTTTTGCCAAGAATTATTTTGGCACAGAAATGGTAACAAAGAATGATGTTTAATTAACTTTTTAAGAACAAACTATAATTATTTTAAAGAAAATATTGAGTAGTATATGGTAATTTTTTTATATATTTATCAGGCTACCTGGCACATGTAGTTTCATTTTGGACCAAGGGTCTGGACTTTCCAGCCACACTTTAAAGTTTGGACAATTGCAGATTTGTCAATCAAAAATTCAACAGCTTCCAAACATTTAACTCAATTTAAAGTGGTTATTAAAAAGACTAGGCACATTCAGTTTCATATGATAATTAAGTATAATTACCAGGCCAACTGGCACATCTACTTTCATTTTTGACTAATGGTCCGGACACTTCAGCCACACTTTGTAAAATTTGGACTATCACAGATTTTTGCTTAAATTCAACAATTTCTAAACGATGAACTGGCTTAAAAGTGGTCATAATTGCTAGGCATATTGTATTTTATATGGTAATTTGGTATATTTACCAGGTTATCTGGCACACATAGTTTCAATTTGGACCAGGGGTCTTGACACTCCAGCCACACTTTGTAAAATTTGGACTATGGCAGATTTTTTCTAAAATTCAACAACTTCTAAATTATGAACTGGCTTAAAAATGGTTATAAAAATGACTAGGCATATTGAATTTTATATGGTAATTTAGTATATTTACCAGGCTATCTAGCACATAGAGTTTCATTTTGAATCAAGGTTCTGGACACTCTAGTCAAGCTTGGTAAAATTTGGACAATCACAGAATTTTGCTAAAATTCAACAACTTGCGAACTATGAACTGGCTTAAAAGTGGTCATAATAATGGCTAGGCATATTGAGTTTTATATGGTAGTTTAGTATGTTTAACAGGCTATTTGGCAAATACAGTTTCATTTTGGACCACGTGTCGAGACACACCAGCCATACTTTGAAAACTTTGGCTATCGCATATTTTTGCTAAAATTTAACTTCTGCAATACTTCGAGCTGGCTATGGCTGGGGTGTCCAGACCCTTGGTCCAAAACGAAACAATACCCTTTCCATGTCCTTAATATTTATACAAACATTTATTAATATTTAGCAATATTTCAGTGTATTGAAATAGATAGTATTTTTAAAACACCAAAGATCCTTGGAATTGATATATCGACAATTTAGACAAAATAAACGGCCGCCATTTTGAAAAACGGGGTTCAACTGCACTTAACTGCCCAGGGGAGTATCAAAACCTTTCTTAATGAATTCCTGACCCATGAAAACATATATTTAGACCCAAAAATCATTGTTCTAACCCAATTAGATCCAGAGATATGGGCAAAACGGCTAATTGGCGGCCATCTTGGAATAATCCATCATGGCCGCCAGCTGTTGAGGTTATATAACGTCCAACAAGCAAAAATGTGTTCTCTTGAATATTAGCTTTCTGATGGTATGTTTCTTCAAAATTCCCTAGTGAGGGGAGGGGGGGTTTTGGTGGCCCGCGGACTATTAGTGGACCAAGAACAGAACCTTGTGGTGTTCCGTAGGACATACCATGATGATTGGATAAGACATTTTTAAATTTTATGTTAATTTGTCGATTCGAAAAGTATCAAACGCTTTTGACATATCAAGAAATACAGCTAAGGTAAAGTATCCTTTATTATTATTTTCTACTATATTGCCCGTGAGGTCTAATATTGCATCTGCAGTGCTCCTATTTTGTCTAAAACCATATTGTCCTTCATAAAGTAAATTATATTTGTTAAAAAACTTAATAACTCTGTTGTAAACAACTTTCTCTAATATTTTAGATATAGAAGGCAGTAGTGAAACAGGGCGATAATTAATAATTTCTGCATCGCTTTTACTTTTATAAATTGGTATTACTATAGCTATTTTCATGTTTCTTGGAAATTCTCCTTGTTGCATAGATTCATTGAAAATGATATTAAGAGCTTGGATGATTCCGGGATAAATTATTTTTAATATTCTATTTAAAATTTCATCTGTCCCACTACTATCTTTAGATTTAAGATTTAATATTAGTTGTTCAATCTCATTTGTTGATGTTGGAAATACAAAACAGTTATGCAATACTCTCTGATTTAAATAAATCAAGGGCTCCTATATGTTTATATTTTCATTGATTTTATCGGCCATTGATTTCCCAATCTCACTATAGTGCTTGGCAAATTCATTGCCAATTTTAATTGGATTTCTTTTCTTTAGCACCATTAACTATTATCTCATCAGATATTTCTTTTTTATTTCCTAGTTTTCCAATTAATTTGTTTAATATTTTCCAAATTTTTTGTAACTCGTGCTAAGAAACAACAGAATGATTACATGAAGTTAAGTAAAAGGGCCATCAGAATTACCAGAAATGACACTCTATGTGATCCAATTGATGTGCACAGGTCGACATGTGAGCTTATTGCTGTGAAAGTGTACGAGGATGAGTCTCATTCACTAAACAAATTTATGTATTTTTTGCCCCATGGAGCCAGACTTCGTGCAAAACCGTAAGGTTCAGAAACTCTTTCATTCCTCAAGCAATTAATGTTTTAAATGTCATGAAACCATGGTCAGCAGTGCAAGTAAACTAATGCTTGGTTTAATTTGTTTCTTTCATCGGTCAAATATTTGCACCAACAATTTCATTCTGTATTATTGTATTTTACAAGAATGACCAAAAAAGAAGTCTTAGTCTTTGTCTCTTTAAATGAGCGCTTATAATTTTTTTTCGATAATTCTATAATATAGACACATATTCAATTTTCTGGGCCATTAGGAGAGCTGCCTATCAGATCCATGCTGAGCAGAACTCAGCAGAACTGAGCTAGATTTTCTCTGCGTTGTATCTGTGTATGGACGCGAAATACAGTAACTACAGTGAAATATTGCAGCCTGTTTCCTCACAGTTGCAAATAGATGTAGACTTTCTACAAAATTGAGGACAAAATACCTACTTGACTGAGTCAAGTTGACTCCTAGTTTACTAAGAGAGAAGATCACATGGGCAGAGATCTTGTTTTGGATTCAGAAAAGTATTCATTGATCCCCCATCTTGCCAAGTCAGGTGTTCTGTGACCCGTGAAGGTGAACTGTAGATTACTACAGCTTTTGTCTTCAATTCGTTCAAGTCCTTGGTGTGTTATTTTTTTCAGTATTACCCTGCCTTTCTTCAAGATTGGAAGTTTCCAGGATGTATTTGTGCAAACACCCAGGACTTATGTGATTTCACAACAATGAGGGGATGTCTTGCCATACATGTATGGTGAAATTGATGTTTTTTGAACCACCCAAATGTACCCATTTCTGCGAATTCAAACCTCAGTATACCTTAGGGTGCATCGTCTGCCCCTATATCTTCAAAACATCATGCACTTTCGCATGATTGTTTCATTGCATCATAAAAGAACTCCTGCAAAATTTTTGGAAAAAATTTTGATGCTAAAGGGTGGCACAATAGCCTTGAAATTTCAGTGTTAGGTCATATTTTAGCGATTCGCGGTTATAAATTATATTGTCAATTTTAATTGAAATGACTTTTGGATGGCACAGTTAGATTCCTTAGAAAGAGAGCTTTAATTTGAATATCAACATCAATGGTTTCCATGGAGTAGTTTACCGGGTAAAATGCGATAAATCAGAAAAAGGATGTTAATATGACTTTGGGAACTCAAAGAAGTCTACAAAGTGGGGATATGTTCTACTACACCATCTGATAAAACCGTGATTGCATTATGATGTAGTCAGAAGAAAAAGACAGGCAGATCGGAGTCTCAATGATCTGTTGTTTTTCTCATATTTACTTGTAATTTATGAAAATTTGCACATTTGAATTTGATGAATAACTGTCTATAAAAAATATTAAATTTCCTGCTTTCTTCAGCAATTCCCTATCAGCGTGCCTCGGCGGTCCAACGTCGGCCCGAAGCTGGTCCAATGCTACTGACATCGGACTGACGCTGGGCCGACGTTGGACCGCCGAGGCATGCTTACAGGGTTAAAGTGTTCCTTATGTTTTATTCTTATGATTACGTGAAAGTTAGGCAGAAGTTGACCTTCTAAGTTGATTTTTCTAAACATTTTGTCATAATGGTCAGAAACTTTCGGCTTTCCAAAAAACTTAAGCATAAAAATTTTTCAGAAATATAGCTTTCTACCATTCAAATTAAAGGCAATTTTCTTGTAAGAATAATGGTATATGAATGAAATCCTACAGCCAACCATAAGCTAGATATTTCTAACCGCAACTTTTCAAAGCATCATTTTTTGACAATTTCGGACTCAACTTTGACACCAAAGTGCCACCCTAAAGCCACATCCGATCTTATTGAAAGTTTGCAGAAAGTCTACGGGCAAAGGAAGAATATTGCAAAAGTGCAAGTGAATATTTCAATTTTTTCATTTTTAGGGGGCAGACGATGCACCCTCGTATACCTGTAAAATTGTCTGAATACGTTATATTTTTAATATGAATGTTGCGTCTCTATAGTATACATTTACAATTTGTGTTAAGATCATGGATCTTCTATATAGTTTCATCAATATAAACTATACATGGACCATTGAACCATGGGACCTTTAAAAAATAACAGCATTGCATCATAAATATTAAGTTTGCATCATATTACGCAGTTATGTGTTATCAGTATTGAACATAACCATATTTATGAAGGCTCCAATATCTTCTTTTAATACAAAAAAAAATAGTCAAAGGCTTTTAGTCAACATAACATTCCATTTTTTTTATTGATATATCACACTGATTAGCTGATACAATTGCCAATGCCCTTTGTCAGTTGCTACGTGCAGTGCTTGAACTGCCCCGTTGGTCTGGCTGAAACAATACAAATGCTGGAATAATTTGGATTCTCAAGGTGTCAGAAATTCAAAGTTCTAAAATTGTTGTTTGAATGTGAGGAATTGCAAAGATTTTTTCCACAGACATTAGATTTATGTATAAGTGATATTATAAACCATTTTTTGTGGCTTAGACGTATTTGAAAACTTTCTTTGGATGACCGGAAAAATTGATCATTTGTAGTAAAAAATCATTGAAAATCACTTCTGGGCTGAACAACACAGACATGTCACAAAATTTCAACATATGCAAGAAACGCCAACTTAATCTTGATGTGTACAACAAAAAAACGTAAACATATCATGTTGAATGCCAAATGCATAGACATCAGCCTTCACTTGACTTGACATGGATTTCGCCTCCCTGTTTTCTGCTTTTTTTGACTGATATGGCCATTCTTGCGTGAAACTCACTTGCGCCTGGTCAAGATCAGTTGGCTGAACCTCCATCTTGTGTGCAGAATGGTCAAAGGAGTCCCTTTAGTGTTATCTAGGTTCATGTTGGGCGAAGTTGCCATTTACTGCAAATTCTCAATTTCCTCAATTTTTTTAGTTTTGTAGGATTTGTGGTGCTCTACAGGCTTCAGCATTGGACGTTTTTATTCAGCACAAGCAGACAAAAATTTCCGTCATAGTGGATGACACCCAAAATGAGCATTGAACAGCCACCCAGCCTTTGTAGCCATGAGGTATTATTCGTACAGTATCTGGCCACCTTTCCATCACACAAAAATCTCTCCATAAGCTCTCTGAGACTTAACCAGTATACTATATATTGACTGCAATTGAATCTAATTGAAAATTCTCAAAATATTCCAGCATTGTTTGTCAAGAACGCCTTTTGAAAGAGGAAATGATACCTGAGTGTAGAGAACACTTCAGTTGAAAAATTTGATTTATTCCTGGCAATGATCAAGCTTGTAGGTCTACAGAAATTCTTCCAAACTTCGAAAATAGAGAAATTTGAGAATTTTCTGTTATTGACAACTTCACCTGAATGAACCTAAAAAATATTGTAGGGACATCTTGCACACAAGATGGAAGAGCAGCCAACTGATCTGGACCAGGCGCAAGTGAATTTCACGGAAGAATGGCCATATCAGTCAAAAACAAACAAAAAACAGGTTTGCGGAATCCATGTCAAGTGAAGGCTGATGTCTATGCATTTGGCATTCAACATGATATGGTTATGTTTTTTGGTTATACACATCAAGATTGAATTGGCATTTTTTTAATATGTTGAAATATTGTGTCCGTTTTGTTTAGCCATGTTGCGATTTTTGATGATTTTTTTTACCAAAAATGATTTTTCCGGGTCACCCAAAGAAAGTTTTTAAATACTTTTAAGTGACTAAACTGGTTTATAATATCATTTATACACAAATCTAATGTCTGAGAAAAAAAAACTTTGCAATTCCACACATTCCATTACCAATTTAAGAATTTGGAAGTCCTGACAGCTGGAAAATCCAAATTATTCCAGCATTTTGATCATGAGTGTGCTTCAGATGGTAAGAAATATCAGCCTGGTCATAATAATAATCCCTTTGTCATCTTTTCAGAAATACTATCCAAGACGTTATTCCCATTTCAAATGTTTGTCTAGTAGAAGATCCAAAAGTTTTACACATTAAATAATGACTTTTCACCTGAGAGGCAAAGCTCTGATATCACTGATATTGAAATCACTTACCTTTATACTTTTATCAACTTTAGCCTCTTTATTTTCCTTGAGTGTAAATTTTCGAGGATCCGTGTCAGTTGTCAAATCCACATAAAGGCCTTCACGACTTTTTGATACATCACCTATCAATGTCCTTGTTGGGTTTCTGCAACTTTGTCCAAGCCATCCTGTGAACAAGACATAATTTCTGAGTTAAACAAATGGGCGACTAGCAGAACATACATCAATAGGAAGTTTTTTATCCAAAAATGGACCTGACAGACTGTTACACCAAAATCAGAAGTCTATAAAGACTTAGCATGGGAATGCGTACAGATTCCGAGGGTGGAAAATGAAGTGTCTTGGAATATTCAACTTATTAAACCCTATTTCAAACGGGACCATCCTAGGTACTAACCAGGGAAGTTTCAGAGCTTATTGCTTAAACTTAAAGCGGTTTAATATCTGTGCCATGCCAGTTCAACTGCTTACTTGCGAAGTGGCTCTGATGACGCCTCAAAATTCCATAGTTGACTGACCACAGCTCTCCAAACAAAAACAATCTTTGGGATTAACCCTTACTGGACTGAGCTGTTCCAACTAAACAATCTCCCAGGACGATTGTGACGTCATCAGCATGTTCCTGAGGGACATAAATGGTCCCTCAGGCAGCCAGCTAGGGATGCCATAAATGTCCTTTCAGTCCAGTAAGGGTTAAGAAAAAGATCTATCAGTCTCAGAGGAGTAGCTAGATGAGATTGTCATGGGGAAGGCGGAAATGGAGAGGAAAATATGGTAAAATAAAACTTAATTAACTGAAGTATTATGACATCTGAAAAAAAAAGAATTTCTGAATAACTGCTAGCTAGGATGGCCGAAAAAAAAAACCAATTTCTTAAATTCACATCACATACCGCTTCATGTTTATGCGAAGTGGTAAAATAACATGCTGTTAAAATTTTAGAAAGATCCTCCAAGTCTAAGTGCTCCCCCAAGGTCACTCAATTTCTGCTCAATAGTTTCGAAAAATGTCCTTTTGCGTAATCGCAGTTTTAAATGTCTCACTTATTATTCGACATACAATAATAATATTTATATGTATACCATTGTTCTCAGGAGAAAATTAGCTCCAATTTGAGTACCAGGAAGCTATAATTAAAATAACATTGAAGCTGGCAGGATGTCAGAAAACTCGAAATTTCATGTTGTCAAACTAAACTGCTGAAATAATTCATCAAAATTTTCAGATTTTTCTAAAATTTAAATTCTACTTGAAATAAGGCATACTTCTATGATATTCAATATTCACAATTTAATACATAACCATGAATGACCAAAGTAAGGCACATCTCAAAAAACCTTCAAAGCTGTACGGCCAATCTTAGATATCAAATTTTTTGAAAAGATGTTACAGAGCTTCCAGTATGGCCCAAGGGAATAATACAATGAAAGCGTGTGATGTTTTAAAAAAATTGGGGCAGACAGTAATATCTTTAGGGTGCATTTTCTGTTAAGTGTTTGGTAATAGGGCTTTACATATCCTGCATTACTGCACGAAGCTCATTGTTAGGGGCAGTGACCGAGGTGACATGTTTTGTCCTCAAATTGCCAGTAAGGGCGTATTCACAAAGATGGTGAGCATACATTTGGAGAAGAGATGAAGCATCTGGACAATAATCCTTATGGTGCATAGAATTATCAACAGTTTGGTTGGATTTGTGAGAAAGAGAACTTTAGTTTTTGAATGCCAACTTAATTAGTTTCTGCTACTAACAAATGTGCACCGAAATTTTTTAATGGTATTTTGAAATTTTAAGATGTGAAGATTAGATAACAGTATGGCTCTAAGACTTAAAAGTCTCCTAAGTGTGGAATTGGCTTCAAGGTTCATAAAATACAACCTTGATTCGAATTTGGTGGTGTCTGAAAATGGCAATGTGTGAAAAATGTATTTTTAATTGCCATGCATGCAGTGCAGACTTGTGTGTCTCTGCAGCAAGGCTATCATAATACCATGAAAACCGGTAAATATTCTCACTTTCAACAGGAAATTATGCCTTATACTTTATTCTTAGTAGGATTTTTAATTTAGCTAAACTTGACAATATAGACTAATGATTTCAGTGAATTGGCTTGACAACATGAAATTTTGATATTTATGAAATCCTGCAAGCTTCAAAATATTCACAGATATAGCGTCCTGGTAGTAGAATTAGGTCCTGAGATCAATGGTATAAATATTACCATTGTATGTCAAATAATAAGCGAGATATTTAAAACCGCGATTACGCAAAAATTAATTTTTTGCAAATTTTGGCCTGAAACCGAGTGGCTTTGGGGGACCACTTAGACTCAAAGGATCTTTCTAAAATTTACCAGAATGCCTATTTTACCATTTCGCATCAAATGAAGGGGTATGCAATATGAATTTCAGAAATTAGATACTAGATACAGTTGAGGTTGGATGTGACAAGTTATGCTCACATATTTTGTTTAAAATTTCAAAATATTTTGAAGGTGAAAAAAATGTGCAGAAAATACATCAAAACAATGAGTCTGGGTGCTGCTATCATGTGGTATGTGAACAATTTAACAGGCCAATGTTTTCATTTAGATGACCATCGAGGGCTCTGCAGCCTATTGGTCAACAGAATCATTGCATAAGTAGGAAATAGATGGGACCTATCTGCAAAACAAGAGTGCATTTTGGTCAAAAAGCTGGATCACAACCAAAAATTAACAAAGAAGGAGTTCTGTGGAGAGTTACAGGCATAGTGGACAGAGCTGTGAGCAAGCATTGTCAAACACACTTTGCCTCAACACAGCCTGATGGCCTTAAATGCAATAAAAATGTCACTTCATCTGGTTTCAAGTACTGCAGAGAGTCATAACACCAAAAACCATTCTCCTACTTCATGAAGTTATCCGGGGGGAAATTGGATGTTTTGTTTTTGTGCATTGACTCTTCTTTGCAATGAGACCATGTTGGTGCGGTGTTAATTTGTTAGTACTTGATGACGGCTATGTCCCCTACAGGTGTCAATAATTCTCCACAGAGCTGTTTCATTGTTGATTAGGGTTGTTTGTTACCATACTGACTAAAATTCACTCTAGTCTGACAGACAGCCTCCATCCATTTCCCACATGTGCAGTGATTCTGTTGACCAATTTTCCACATACTTCCTCGATGTGGTGTATGTGGTAGACCTTTGTGTTTGAAATTGTTCAAATACTGCATGAGATTTGTTTCCTGACCATTTGAACTCAATTATTCACATTTTCATGTATTGCCACATGCTTTTTCCTTTAAATAAGTTTTGAAAAATGGTGAAAATTTATGTAAGTAGGTAACTTAGCACATGTATCCCTTGAGAAAAATTAGGTCAGTCAGCAGTTTAAATTTAAGAAATCAACAAAACATAATCAGGCATTGAGGCATCCATTTCTGACATCAATTTCCATTGTTTAGTTGGTTTGCCAATGCTTATTTTGCATATATATGTGAAGATTACCTCTATGTTTTAACCTCAACTATTAGAAATAATATAGAACAGGAAAAGAACATTTTTGCAGCCTTTGCTGACTTTCATAAGGCCTTTGACCTAGTGAATCGGTCCTTGCTTTTCTATAAATTACAACATGATTTTGATATCTCTGGTGATATCTATAGGGCTATTAAATCTCTTTACAGAGATAATCAGTCATGTAGTATTGGTAGAGCTGATTATGAATTATCCTCTCAAAGACTTTCGATACACTGGGTAACAAGGATACCGGACGGTAGTTCCCAAAAAGAAAATTTTCCCCTTTCTTATAACTAGGGAAAACCTTGGCAACTTTCATTCCACCTGGGAATATACCAGCATTTATACATTGGTTTATAATATGTGTCAAAGGTTTAACAATTTCAGATTTAATATGTTTCAACAGATTGTTTGACAAATTATCAACTCCACTACTTAACTTGCTTTTTAAATTGTCAATGACTTTGAGTACATACTTTTCAGATACAGTTTTGAGTTCAAAAGTGGAAGTGATTTCCTTAGTGAGGGTGTCTCTATAAGATTTGTTAATAGGAGGCGTAACATCTTTAGCCAAAGAGTCATCAGAAAACGCATAGATAGAATGTTCGGAAGCATTTAGTTAAGTATGGAGTAAAATACTTTGACATTGCAGTCTTAATGTGCAATAGTTGTACATGTTTGTATTAACTACATTTTCACATAATTTACTGAATTTATGCTATTTTTGTTGTTCTATACAATTAAAGATTGGTTGATTTTGGATGCCAGATAAACTACATCAACATTTAACACCCAACATCCATTTTAAGTACTCAACATACATTAAGCATGAATATTAATGTTTATTTACAGCTTTCAATCTTATTTTGTCTTTTTGTGCAATTGCAAAGACTTTTCATGTAATATCAGGGGATTCAACTTCATAGTAAAGCAGATACTTACAAACATTCTATGCATGCATTGTCTGATAATTTACTCAACTTGTTTATCCTTTTACATTTTTATGAAATGCTTGTTTCACGGTGGCAAATTTGTGATAAAATGCACAAAAAACTCAACAAAGCCTGTTACAATGAGATGATGAGACCAAATTTGCTAAAATTATTTACCAGAATTATGTAGCTAACACAACCTGGTATTGCAAACATTTTCTCAGCCCTTCTGCCAGAAATGTTAGATGTTGTGGGTTTATCACACCCTGTCAGTCTGGATGAAGTGGTACATACTTTCTGCAGCGACAATGCCTGCGTATTTTTACTTCTGAATAATGAATTTTATCTTATATATTACCTAACAGGAAAAATGTACAGTTTTGATCACTTTTTCATGGAGATTCCATGCTAACAATAGGGTGTGATAAATAAAAAATCTAAAACTCAAATATCTCAAAAAATTCCCAACAGATTTTTTCGTTTGATACATCAAAATGTTCATCTCACCTTCCTCTACATCATTGTGCTAATCGTTTTCTTGGTGCTTTTACCAAATTGTTCAACACGGGAGTAACACCAATTCTTGACTACTGTATGGGGATTTAAATACTCAAATCTATTGAAGATGTCCAATGTAAAGCGGCTAGGTAGCTACTTCCTAGGGGTGCATAAGTTATGCCCAATTGCATCCATAGAGGGCGATATTAGATGGATAAGTTGCTCTGTTAGAAGGAAATTAAATTTGATGAAGTTATGGAATAGCATGGTCACTCAGCCCTTTGAATGAGAATCCAATTTTAATCATATTTAAAATGGTGTCAAGTTTAGAGTCTATTGACCTGAGGCTCAAGACAGGGGATTATAGCCAGCAATCAGTGCAATACAATACAACAAGATTAAAATCCTATCACCTGTTTCTTGAAAGAGCCTCATAAACACTGTCAAAGCAAAAGATATCAGAGCAAAGCCACAGACTTTTTGCCAAAGATATCTTAATTGAGACATTTTCAAGTCTACTTATCAAAATGGAATTATCTATTTACTAAACCTTCATTTCAAGGGATATACCTGGGGAGGGCAAATAAACGTATTGCCCTGTAGACGACAATATGCAAGGTAAGATATCAAAATTCTCCTAAAACCATGTCAACACAGAAAGCTTTTGCCAACTCACCTGGCAACTTCGAAGCAATTTAATTTAGTATCAAAGAAGTCTGAAGGTGTACTTTTGCATAGATAGAGCCAAAAATGACTACATAGACAGTTCTGCATGGTGTTATGTTGCTGACAACAATTAGATTCACAGTAATTCGGTTTTTTTTAAACATGTGCTTTTCACAAGACATTGTTATGATAAAACAAGAATTGAAACAACAGTGCCACCTTACCTACCCATGGAATAGGTAGATTTGTATGGAGGATTCGAGGCTGCCAATACGTTTGTTTCTGTACTATGAATGTAACTAAAAACTGGTGTTTTGAGATGTCTAACCTCCTGAGTGAATTTGATATTGCAATTGACAGTAGGAATTTAGAAGTTTTGGACGTTATTACACTAAAAAACCAGCTCATCAGAAAGCAAATTACTGTCTGGGATAGTCAGCGTTTCATAAGCTTAAATTGAGAAATTACAACCTATATAAAGCAGATATGAGTGCTGAAATATGTGTAAAACTCTCCCTGAGCAAATAGGATGTCAGAAAACTCGAAATTTCATGTTGTCAAACTAAACTGCTGAAATAATTCATCAAAATTTTCAGATTTTTCTAAAATTTAAATTCTACTTGAAATAAGGCATACTTCTATGATATTCAATATTCACAATTTAATACATAACCATGAATGACCAAAGTAAGGCACATCTCAAAAAACCTTCAAAGCTGTACGGCCAATCTTAGATATCAAATTTTTTGAAAAGATGTTACAGAGCTTCCAGTATGGCCCAAGGGAATAATACAATGAAAGCGTGTGATGTTTTAAAAAAATTGGGGCAGACAGTAATATCTTTAGGGTGCATTTTCTGTTAAGTGTTTGGTAATAGGGCTTTACATATCCTGCATTACTGCACGAAGCTCATTGTTAGGGGCAGTGACCGAGGTGACATGTTTTGTCCTCAAATTGCCAGTAAGGGCGTATTCACAAAGATGGTGAGCATACATTTGGAGAAGAGATGAAGCATCTGGACAATAATCCTTATGGTGCATAGAATTATCAACAGTTTGGTTGGATTTGTGAGAAAGAGAACTTTAGTTTTTGAATGCCAACTTAATTAGTTTCTGCTACTAACAAATGTGCACCGAAATTTTTTAATGGTATTTTGAAATTTTAAGATGTGAAGATTAGATAACAGTATGGCTCTAAGACTTAAAAGTCTCCTAAGTGTGGAATTGGCTTCAAGGTTCATAAAATACAACCTTGATTCGAATTTGGTGGTGTCTGAAAATGGCAATGTGTGAAAAATGTATTTTTAATTGCCATGCATGCAGTGCAGACTTGTGTGTCTCTGCAGCAAGGCTATCATAATACCATGAAAACCGGTAAATATTCTCACTTTCAACAGGAAATTATGCCTTATACTTTATTCTTAGTAGGATTTTTAATTTAGCTAAACTTGACAATATAGACTAATGATTTCAGTGAATTGGCTTGACAACATGAAATTTTGATATTTATGAAATCCTGCAAGCTTCAAAATATTCACAGATATAGCGTCCTGGTAGTAGAATTAGGTCCTGAGATCAATGGTATAAATATTACCATTGTATGTCAAATAATAAGCGAGATATTTAAAACCGCGATTACGCAAAAATTAATTTTTTGCAAATTTTGGCCTGAAACCGAGTGGCTTTGGGGGACCACTTAGACTCAAAGGATCTTTCTAAAATTTACCAGAATGCCTATTTTACCATTTCGCATCAAATGAAGGGGTATGCAATATGAATTTCAGAAATTAGATACTAGATACAGTTGAGGTTGGATGTGACAAGTTATGCTCACATATTTTGTTTAAAATTTCAAAATATTTTGAAGGTGAAAAAAATGTGCAGAAAATACATCAAAACAATGAGTCTGGGTGCTGCTATCATGTGGTATGTGAACAATTTAACAGGCCAATGTTTTCATTTAGATGACCATCGAGGGCTCTGCAGCCTATTGGTCAACAGAATCATTGCATAAGTAGGAAATAGATGGGACCTATCTGCAAAACAAGAGTGCATTTTGGTCAAAAAGCTGGATCACAACCAAAAATTAACAAAGAAGGAGTTCTGTGGAGAGTTACAGGCATAGTGGACAGAGCTGTGAGCAAGCATTGTCAAACACACTTTGCCTCAACACAGCCTGATGGCCTTAAATGCAATAAAAATGTCACTTCATCTGGTTTCAAGTACTGCAGAGAGTCATAACACCAAAAACCATTCTCCTACTTCATGAAGTTATCCGGGGGGAAATTGGATGTTTTGTTTTTGTGCATTGGCTCTTCTTTGCAATGAGACCATGTTGGTGCGGTGTTAATTTGTTAGTACTTGATGACGGCTATGTCCCCTACAGGTGTCAATAATTCTCCACAGAGCTGTTTCATTGTTGATTAGGGTTGTTTGTTACCATACTGACTAAAATTCACTCTAGTCTGACAGACAGCCTCCATCCATTTCCCACATGTGCAGTGATTCTGTTGACCAATTTTCCACATACTTCCTCGATGTGGTGTATGTGGTAGACCTTTGTGTTTGAAATTGTTCAAATACTGCATGAGATTTGTTTCCTGACCATTTGAACTCAATTATTCACATTTTCATGTATTGCCACATGCTTTTTCCTTTAAATAAGTTTTGAAAAATGGTGAAAATTTATGTAAGTAGGTAACTTAGCACATGTATCCCTTGAGAAAAATTAGGTCAGTCAGCAGTTTAAATTTAAGAAATCAACAAAACATAATCAGGCATTGAGGCATCCATTTCTGACATCAATTTCCATTGTTTAGTTGGTTTGCCAATGCTTATTTTGCATATATATGTGAAGATTACCTCTATGTTTTAACCTCAACTATTAGAAATAATATAGAACAGGAAAAGAACATTTTTGCAGCCTTTGCTGACTTTCATAAGGCCTTTGACCTAGTGAATCGGTCCTTGCTTTTCTATAAATTACAACATGATTTTGATATCTCTGGTGATATCTATAGGGCTATTAAATCTCTTTACAGAGATAATCAGTCATGTAGTATTGGTAGAGCTGATTATGAATTATCCTCTCAAAGACTTTCGATACACTGGGTAACAAGGATACCGGACGGTAGTTCCCAAAAAGAAAATTTTCCCCTTTCTTATAACTAGGGAAAACCTTGGCAACTTTCATTCCACCTGGGAATATACCAGCATTTATACATTGGTTTATAATATGTGTCAAAGGTTTAACAATTTCAGATTTAATATGTTTCAACAGATTGTTTGACAAATTATCAACTCCACTACTTAACTTGCTTTTTAAATTGTCAATGACTTTGAGTACATACTTTTCAGATACAGTTTTGAGTTCAAAAGTGGAAGTGATTTCCTTAGTGAGGGTGTCTCTATAAGATTTGTTAATAGGAGGCGTAACATCTTTAGCCAAAGAGTCATCAGAAAACGCATAGATAGAATGTTCGGAAGCATTTAGTTAAGTATGGAGTAAAATACTTTGACATTGCAGTCTTAATGTGCAATAGTTGTACATGTTTGTATTAACTACATTTTCACATAATTTACTGAATTTATGCTATTTTTGTTGTTCTATACAATTAAAGATTGGTTGATTTTGGATGCCAGATAAACTACATCAACATTTAACACCCAACATCCATTTTAAGTACTCAACATACATTAAGCATGAATATTAATGTTTATTTACAGCTTTCAATCTTATTTTGTCTTTTTGTGCAATTGCAAAGACTTTTCATGTAATATCAGGGGATTCAACTTCATAGTAAAGCAGATACTTACAAACATTCTATGCATGCATTGTCTGATAATTTACTCAACTTGTTTATCCTTTTACATTTTTATGAAATGCTTGTTTCACGGTGGCAAATTTGTGATAAAATGCACAAAAAACTCAACAAAGCCTGTTACAATGAGATGATGAGACCAAATTTGCTAAAATTATTTACCAGAATTATGTAGCTAACACAACCTGGTATTGCAAACATTTTCTCAGCCCTTCTGCCAGAAATGTTAGATGTTGTGGGTTTATCACACCCTGTCAGTCTGGATGAAGTGGTACATACTTTCTGCAGCGACAATGCCTGCGTATTTTTACTTCTGAATAATGAATTTTATCTTATATATTACCTAACAGGAAAAATGTACAGTTTTGATCACTTTTTCATGGAGATTCCATGCTAACAATAGGGTGTGATAAATAAAAAATCTAAAACTCAAATATCTCAAAAAATTCCCAACAGATTTTTTCGTTTGATACATCAAAATGTTCATCTCACCTTCCTCTACATCATTGTGCTAATCGTTTTCTTGGTGCTTTTACCAAATTGTTCAACACGGGAGTAACACCAATTCTTGACTACTGTATGGGGATTTAAATACTCAAATCTATTGAAGATGTCCAATGTAAAGCGGCTAGGTAGCTACTTCCTAGGGGTGCATAAGTTATGCCCAATTGCATCCATAGAGGGCGATATTAGATGGATAAGTTGCTCTGTTAGAAGGAAATTAAATTTGATGAAGTTATGGAATAGCATGGTCACTCAGCCCTTTGAATGAGAATCCAATTTTAATCATATTTAAAATGGTGTCAAGTTTAGAGTCTATTGACCTGAGGCTCAAGACAGGGGATTATAGCCAGCAATCAGTGCAATACAATACAACAAGATTAAAATCCTATCACCTGTTTCTTGAAAGAGCCTCATAAACACTGTCAAAGCAAAAGATATCAGAGCAAAGCCACAGACTTTTTGCCAAAGATATCTTAATTGAGACATTTTCAAGTCTACTTATCAAAATGGAATTATCTATTTACTAAACCTTCATTTCAAGGGATATACCTGGGGAGGGCAAATAAACGTATTGCCCTGTAGACGACAATATGCAAGGTAAGATATCAAAATTCTCCTAAAACCATGTCAACACAGAAAGCTTTTGCCAACTCACCTGGCAACTTCGAAGCAATTTAATTTAGTATCAAAGAAGTCTGAAGGTGTACTTTTGCATAGATAGAGCCAAAAATGACTACATAGACAGTTCTGCATGGTGTTATGTTGCTGACAACAATTAGATTCACAGTAATTCGGTTTTTTTTAAACATGTGCTTTTCACAAGACATTGTTATGATAAAACAAGAATTGAAACAACAGTGCCACCTTACCTACCCATGGAATAGGTAGATTTGTATGGAGGATTCGAGGCTGCCAATACGTTTGTTTCTGTACTATGAATGTAACTAAAAACTGGTGTTTTGAGATGTCTAACCTCCTGAGTGAATTTGATATTGCAATTGACAGTAGGAATTTAGAAGTTTTGGACGTTATTACACTAAAAAACCAGCTCATCAGAAAGCAAATTACTGTCTGGGATAGTCAGCGTTTCATAAGCTTAAATTGAGAAATTACAACCTATATAAAGCAGATATGAGTGCTGAAATATGTGTAAAACTCTCCCTGAGCAAATATGCAAGATCACTTTATGCTCAATTTAGAGGAGGCATTCTCCCATTAATGATCGAGATCGGACGTTACCATGGTATAACAGTGGAAGAAAGATTCTGTCCACTCTGTAAAGATTACTATCAAAATTTTGTCGAGGACGAATTCCACTTTCTCTGTAAATGAATGCGTTACAATGATATAAGAGTAAAGTTATATAATGATGTGTCTGATTCCTAGTCCTCCTTTGTAGATCTAGAAGATTTTGAAAAATGTGTTTATTTGAATAGAGACTGTCAAATTCTGACTGCAAAATTCGACACTATTGTATAATAACAGTACTGTGCTTCAGTGATTACATTTATGTTTACTTTTGTGACATAATTATAAGCCCACATGAAGGGCTGGGTGTAAAAAAAAAAAAATATATATCATGATCAACTTTGTTGATCACTTTATGGAAGGTGGGACTTCAATCTCTACATCATGTCGACCTCTGTTGTTAAATTACGTTGTGACGTCACTCTTTCCATGCTTGTGACGTCACTCTTTCCAAGTGTTTGTGACGTCACTCTCCACGTCTTCATCCTCCAAGGAAGTCAAGTTCTCAAGTTCTCATCCCCTGTCGTCTGTGCATTGAATTTCATCATTTTCTGACTGTATACCCTTCCAGGTATAAAGTACAGTTTACCATTATGCCACGTCATCAAATCATTTTGTGTGGACACTCATTCCTGTCTCACCTACGATCCCATTGTATTGAACCAACCACCCATTTAAGTGAATTAGTGTGGTTTGATATGTCAAATATATGGATTCCGTAGGATTTTTTTGCTAAAATTGATTTTTTTGCAGATTTGGGTTCAATGGGCATCCAATAACAACATATTACGGGGGATGAATTTTCCCGCCATTTTTACCCCTCCTGTGGGGGTATTTTCAAAATGGCCGCCAAAATCACAGTCAAATTTGCTTTTCTCATATTTCAGTCCCTAATTAAGATAAAGTAACAAGAAAAAGATCATTTTCACTGTTTCTTAGGTCAAGGAAGTCATTCTGAAGGGTTTCAAAGCCATACATGCAATATTTGGCGGGCTAAATCCAAGATGGCCGCCAAAATGGCTGCCCAAATGTCGACAATCTGTATTTTAGCTCCTAATTGTCATAGACTATCAAATAAAAGGTCATTTTCTATGTTTCTTGGGTCAAGGAACTCAAATATGCACCTTTTAAAGCCATAAATATGATATATGATCCAATATAATTATCCATGATGCCCAACAAAATTTGCTGAACATACTTCCTAGAGCTTAGTAAAAACCATGTAACTTCACAAGTTTTTGCCGTCTTTGGGGTCTTGACAAATCGTATCACCAAGAGAGGAAGAATGAATGATATTAAAGAGTGGATAAAGTGTGAAACTTACCAAAAAGTTGTTGACAAGCCCGGTGCATAGAATCAGCAGAATGATGGTGGCGGCCCAGTTGTTAATATTTATGGAGGCAAGAAATCTGTGGCTCCCAAACCCAATATTACCTTTGTGACTTTGCCTAAAAATTGTGCCTCTTATGGGATTTTCAATTGTTTAAAACCTATAAACTTATAACTTTGATAGATATCAGACAAAATCGTATGTGAATACCCCATCTGTTGGGGATATTACATAACATATTTGCAAAAATATAGCCAAACCCGACCTCTAAGTTATTCGGCAAATTCCTGCATATATTTTTCTCCAGCACATATCTTCTTATTTAATCACAATTGCAAGTGTACTGGCAGCATCAACGGGGAGGCAGCTGAGGGGAAACTAAGAAGAGGGCAGGTGATAAAGGATGAGTTGAGGAGATTCAAAGGAGATATGCGGTTGAAGATCGACAAATAGACATGAAAAGTGCAGTCCAGTTCCGGGCATTTGACTACAGTGCATGCAAAGGATCTTTTACTCATCCATAGACACTGATACAAGGGGCCACCAATTTCATGTCTCTCCTGAACGACATCAAGCTGTGATTTTGTGAAGTATGAAGAGGGGGGCGGTTGGAAATGAGGTTTCGCCATTGCAGCACAGCGCCTATAGATACAGAGTCAGACAGGACTAGTATCTATGAATCAGCAGAAACAGTATTATTGAAGAAGAAGGCCAATGGCACGTTGAGTCATGTGGAATGAAAGAAGGGCACTGATCAATGAGGGAGGCAGGGACGTCAGTTTCATTTTAAAGTGTTGGGGCAAATTGGGCTGAAGCCTTTACAGAAAGGTGTCCCGTGGAATCCTCAACATTTTACAAATTGAAACATAGCCTAGGTTCGGTCAAAAAGTGGTGGGCAAATGCCCCACCAGCCCCACATACACTGATGCCACTGGAGGTAGGCAGGGAGGGATATAGAGGAGGAAATATGGGAGGAGCTAAGAAAGAAAAATATATAATTAGAAGTGGCATGCATGGGGGAGGAAAGAAAGGAACTAACGTAAAAGACTAAATGGTTGGTTATGGAGGGGCAGGCCAGAAGAGAGGAGACTGGACAGGAAGTTGAACAACTGACTGGAGACTGGAAGAAAAGATGCACTTGTGATATTTGATGCTGATGCAAGTGCAGGGCTATAGGTTTTCTCAGCTTCAGGACATGGAACTCCTCCCATCAATAGTAAAGTCCCAGAGGGTCTATCACAGTTTTAAAGTTCACCCTCACCTTGACTCATTGGCCTGTTGAATAGTAATGTCAACGATCAATAATGTGCCATCCAGGGTTTGAACCCAGGGTTTTTCACTCAAAGCACTTTTCATACATGGCAAGCAGCCTCTTTTTTAACTGAGACATTCAACTCCTCTGGTAGGAACTGGGAGGATTGAGGCAAATATTTATGACAGAGATGTGGGGGTATGGAGGGGATTGGGAAGAGGGAAAATGGGAAACACTCATTCATCCTCTCACCTCTAGAAGTTTCCTTGTGTGTCTTTCCCTCTGCTCCTTATGTCGATTATACATACCTTGGCAGGTGCCTCCTTAAACCATGCACCTCTCTCCTTGCTAGATCCAGGAAGTTAGCTACCTGAAGCTGGTTACTTGGGAGTTACCTGGCAGCTACCTGGTAGCTACCTGAAACCTTGGAAAGATAGCTAATTGAACTGGCTACCTGGCAGCCACCTGGCAGCCACTTGAGACCTAGTGGATGATAGCTACTTGAACTGGCTACCTGGCAGTTACCTGGCAGCTACTTGAAACTTTGGGAAGATAGCTACATGAAATGGCACCTAGCAGTTGGAGGGCAACCATTTAATATTGAAGGGTTGGATTTGATATGAAATAGTTGTCCCCCTTACCTGGCAGATACTTGAGACCAAGTGGAAGATAGCTACTTCAACGTCCTACCTGGCAGCTACTTGACACTTAGTGGTAACTGCCAGGTCATCACTGACGCGAGTACAGAATGATCTCCTGAGGGCAGTGGACAGTCAGGGAGGAGCTGTTCTGGTCCTCCTTGATCTGTCTGCTGCCTTCGACACAATCGATCACGTTGTATTGTTAAGAACACTAAGGATGGAATTTGGAATAACTGGAAAAGCATTGGCATCGTTTCGCACCTATCTGACAGAGCGCCATCAGTCTGCCAAAATTGGAAACATCATCCCCACTCAGAGGAATCTTCACTGTAGTGTCCCTCAGGGCTCCGTTTTGGGACTGAAGCTGTTCTCCTTCTACGCACAACCTCTACAGAAGGTTATTCAGTCCAGTGGAATGTCATTCCACCTCTACGCTGATGACACACAGCTTTATATGTCCTTTAGCCCCAAGTGTGCCTCTTCAATCAACTCCATGCTGCGGACTGTTGACTCATGCACTGCCAGTGTTGGCATGTGGATGAGATCACATTTTTTGAAATTGAATAATGATAAGACTGAGATGCTTGTCATCACCAGACCATCACTGAATTTGCACAACATAACATCAATGAACATCTGTGGCTCGGACAAAGACATCAGCAACACTGTCAAAGATCTTGGAGTACACTATGACTCTATGTTGAAAATGGAATCTCATGTAAAATCTATTTGTAAAAAGGCATTTTACCAATCCATTTGATCCATAAAGTGCGAAAATACATCACTGAAAATGCGGCTCGTACGCTTGTCCAAGCTAATGTGACCACACTCCTGGATTATTGTAACAGCTTACTTGTAGGTCTGCCCAAGACCCTTCTAGATCTACTTCAGCGAGTCCAAAATTGTGCTGCCCGTCTCATCAAGTGTGTACCTAAACATGCTCACATCTCCCCCGTGCTTAAAGACCTTCACTGGCTTCACATCAAGTTTCGTATTGACTACAAGGTTATTATGCTAACATTCAAAGCTTTAAATGGTCTCGAACCATTATGCATCATGAACCTATTGACAAGCTACAACTCTGGATGTGCATTGCGTTCCAGCAATGACAATCTTCTGTCTGTCACTCAGGCTAGGTACTCAGCATATGGAGATCGCTCTTTTGAAGTTGCTGCCCTTAAACTCTGGAATGGTCTACCTCCACCAATGAGAAAAATTTCCTACATTGATGTTTTTAAAAAGACTTTAAAGACTTATCTCTTCACTCTCGCTTTTAATGACTCTTGATATTTTATTATACATTTTATAGATTTACATATATTATATTCTACACATTTTTTTTTTATACCTTGTAAAGTGCATCAGCATTTTGTTGATTATAATGTACTTAAACATGTAATAAATAATAAAAATAATAAAAGGTAGATACTTCAAGTGGCACTGCGACTAGTCTCAAGAAGATGCAAGGTTGTACCCGGTAGCCAATTCAAGTAGCTATCTTCCACTAAGTTTCAAGTAGCTGCCAGGTTAGTAGCTTTGCCACTTCGAGTCCCAGCCATGATGACATGGGGCAACTCAGCAGATCCCCTATGTAGCTCTTTACTTCACCAAGATGTAAAGGAGTACTTTCCCGGAGGCAGGGATCACAATTGTAGAGTGACATCGTGTCCAATGGAAATGGCTGACTGGTTGTATACTCCCAGGGGAGCTGAGCAAGGCTCATATTTGAACATGCCTGCCAAGGTTTTTAAAAGGGCAATATGAAATTGTGTTTTGAAGTCCGTTGAGGTAGACTTTGTCTGTGAGATGGAAAAACTTCAGCTTCCCTTTGGGATGCCCAAGACTGACATGTTACATTGATGTGGTCTGTCAATTTTTGATGACCATGGCAGGGGTGTAATTATCTCAGAAACTGTGGGAGGGACACCCAGTGACTCAGAGTTGGTCGCAGCATATAATATGGTTCGGGGGCTATTTTGGGCCCCTTAGATTTCTTGACACCATAAATATTAGCAATTGGGCTGCTTTCATAATTGTCTCAACCAAGCTTATAAACAACTTCTTTATACTTTAACCACACTTTAATATCATTCATTCTTCCTCTATTGGTGATATGATTCATCAAGATCCCAAAGACGGCAAAAACCTGAGAAGTTACATGATTTTTACTAGGCATTTGGTCATATACTCGGCCAGTTTTGTTGGCCATCATGGATATATTGGATCATATATCATATTTATGGTTCTAAAAGGTACATAAATGAGTTCCTTGACCCAAGAAACATAGAAAATGACATTTTATTTGTGTATCTACGACAATTAGGGGCTGATATAGAAGTTGTCAACATTTGGGCAGCCATTTTGGCGGCCATCTTGGATTTAGCCCACCAAATATTGTATGTATGGCTTTGAAACTCTTCAGAATGACTTTCTTGACCTAAGAAACATTGAAAATGATCTTTTTCTTGTTACTTTATCTTATTTAGGGACTGAAATATGAGAAAAAGCAGATTTGTCTGTGATTTTGGCGGCCATTTTGAAAAGACCCCCACAGGAGGGGTAAAAATGGCGGGAAAATTCGTCCCCCGTAATCTTTTGTTATTAGATGCCCATTGACCCCAAATTTGCGAAAAAATCAATTTTAGCAAACAAATCCTACGGAATTACACAACAGACTGCACTAAATCTTTTGACCTACGTGACTGTAAGATCCATTGGAGGACACGTGGAGGCAAAACTTGGCAAGATCTGCAGGTTCAAGATTTTGGTTAAATTTCATCCATGAAACCTGACATTTTGTATCTTGAACTGGGAGGCAATGATTTAGATTCCCTTGAATCGGTTGATAATATTATCTCCAGAATTTTTCGCATTGTCTCCCAAATGTCAAAGCATGCGTCCCTCATTATCATCGCTGAAGTATTGCACAGGAAATCAACACGACACATCCCTTGTGATGTATACAATAAAAGAGTGGACCGATATAACTCTTCACTTCGCAAATCCCTCATTAATCATTCCTGCTCTAGGAGTAACATCAACCGCTTCCTTAAACCAAACATTTGGTTTTGGGATATCCTGAAGCTTCATGGCGGTCGGTTGCCCATATTGCACCATGATGGAGTACATTTGTCTAAAGTCCCGGGCTTGAAAAGGCTGTATAGAAAGCCTGTAATCTCAAGGCAAGTCCATTCCTTTCCTTGATTTAATACCAAATTTTTTTATTTCAAATTCTCAATATATACTATTTAAATATTTTCATTCACTCTTAAAATTAAACTCATATTTTATAATATAATTTTTATTTCATAACATATTTTCCAATTCATCTTCCTTCTCTTTCCATTCTACTATTCTTATTTCTCTACTACTCTTTACTCTAGTAGCTCATGGTAGTGGTGTACGCAATCATATGTCCAGAGCTAAACTCTTCAGAATTCCATTATTTATAGGTCTAGGTATGAAATTAGGTTGGTGTCACATTTCTCATAGGGGCCGAACTTTCCAAAATGGCTGCCACCATTTTTACGTTGTTTTAACATTTTTTCTCTAGATAAACGGGCCTTATCTCGAGAACCGTTGGAGATAGGAGGTTGTATGACCACTCAAAATTTGCAGCATGGCAATGTTATAGGGAGTAGTTAATACATCTTTATATCAAAATATCAATAGTTTTTAAGAAAATTGCAAAATACTGATTTTATAAATTTTTCATAATTAATAATGTCCGTAAAAGCTGATAAATTAACTGTTTTCATGACAAACATTGATTCAGCACCAGTACAATACAAAGATAAGTCATTGTGAATTCTATAAACATACATTGGACATCTCTAATTTATTATTAGCCATCAAAATAACCTTAAAATTACAGTAAAAATGGAATAACACATGTTTTTTATGAATATATATCTAACATTCAAAGCTAGCAGACAAATCTAGTTGTACGGTGTTTTAATTTATCTTTTTTGCAGTATAGAATTCAACAAAATTAATGTTTCTTTTGTTTGCATGTGCAGGATTTGGCTGTGCACCATAGTGTGGGGCATTTGCATGGTGGGGGCAGGTCATTGGGTCTGCATGATACTGGCTGTATCACTGGTCTTAGACCAAACAGTTTTTCTGCATGAACCATAGGCCTATTGCAGTGGATCTGGGTTAGTGGTGGGAGGACTGGTAGCTTACTGCCATATCTTGCACTGCAGATATGACCTCTTTATTGGTGGGATGCAAAAAGAGTAATTAAATCTGCACAGATATTATTCTATCACATTTTGGTACATTTCCATCCAGGAATTATACTTCTAATTTGAGAAATTGTTTCTGCCTGAAAGGCTTACCATTAAATGATGCCACAAAGATCCCTCAACCATGGGATTCCCCAACCAGGGAACCCCCAATGTAAATTACTAAATATAGACACACAAGTGGATACATTGACTTCGATTAGATTGGATCGCATTGCTTAGATAAACCTGGATTGGATTGCATAGAATAAATTGGATTAGTTTGGGTTGCATGAGACTAGCTTGGATTGGATTCAATGGGTTTGAAGGGATTGGATCAGATTGGATTGTGCAGATTGAATATTACTACATTTGACTGGACTGGATAGGATTGGATTAGATTGAACTTGCTTAGATTAGATTGGCTTAGATTAGCTTTGATTGGACTAAACTAAATTAGATTCGATTGAAGTGGATTACATGTAGCTTAGATTGAGTTATAATCTTTGGTTATATTGAGTTAGATTAGATTGGCTTAGATTGGATAAAATAAAATTGGATTGATTGGATTACTTTGGATCCGATCACCTTATAAAAAAAAGACCTTATCACATTTGTTGAGAATGGCCCTGCCCTAGACCAATCAGATGCAAGTTAGTTGGTGAGTATGGTAATTAGAAATCAGAAGAGGCTGGTCTTTGAGAGTCTGTGACTGCCCAATTGTCTCCCCTAAGCAAATAGGTTCTTTATTTTTCAGAGATAACTCCTCCCATGGGAATGTCTCAGAAGTGACTGATGACTGGCCATCCAAACAAAATGTTTTGATTTCAAATTTTCCCATGGATTATGAAAATATGTTATTCTTTACAGTCTGGCCTGAGTCTATTTCCCTGAGTGGATTCGATTGGACTTCATCAGATTGGATTCACTTGGATTGGATTGGACTAGATTGGAATGCCAATGGAATGGATGAGACTGAATGTGATTGAATTAAATTTAATTGGATGGAATTAGATTGGGTGGTATTTGATTCAATGGGATTGGATTGGACTAGCAGGAATTGGCTTGGATGGGATTGGATTTTGCTAGGTTGGACTATGTTAGGTTGGGCAAGGTTAGATTGGATTCAGCAAGAGTTGCTTTATTAAACCCCATCATTGGCAGTCTAGCGCGCTACCACTGGACAAATCCTTCCCCTAGATAGATAGATATTTAGATAGATAGTGATGTTTATAAACAGATACACAGAAAAACAAACTACGGGAGTCCTGCTTGAAAGTGCCTTGGGCATGTACTGTTATGCTCTTCTTGAAGTTGAGCAGCATACCAAATGGTTGAAATGGAGCTCTACCTTCAAGTAGTGGTACTGCTCTCAACTGTACTCATCAAGTGTGATGCAGACTGTTTTCTTTATGGCCTACAAAAGAAACATTTCTTCTTTGGTGACCAGTGCAGGAAGTAGCTCACAATCCGCAAAGCCCTGGGGTAAGGAAAGATCCAAGGTTGCATTCAAGCCTGATAGCTTTTGACCAACTTCGCTGGTCATGTCACAACTGCTTAGTGCATAAATTGCTGGGAGGTACATGTAAGACACCAAGTCACTGTCCAGTTGATCAACCAGAATGTAAAGTGAAGAGTTTTCTTTTTTGGGGGTAACCTCCAGCTTCACATAAAACGTCTGTAAGTTACAGGATTTGCTTGAGTGGTCAATGAGTTTGATCAAGACATCAGTATAAGGTGAAACCACTAAAACTGATTGAAGCCCGTTTCACAACATGATTGTCTATCAGCATTGCAATGGATTAGTACCAGTGAGAGCAGTATCAAAAATTGAAGGTTGAGCTTGATTTTAAACTGTGTGTATGCTGTTCAACATCAATGGAAGAGCATATATAAATAGGGCACATCCACAGTGCAAGATATGGCACCAACCTGCCAGTCCTCTAGGCACTAACACATATCCACTGCAAAAGGGTTAATTAGGAAACACTGTTTGGTCAAAGACCAGTGATACTGCCGGTATCATGCTGGCCCGATGACCTGCCCCCACCATGCAGATAAAAAAAAAACATCAAATTTGTAGCATTCTGTAACAAGGATAAGTGTAAACATCCATATAAATAACCAAAATGGTCTGTGAGGTTCAAATATTAGATATATTCACGGAAAAGATGTCTTATTCTAATTTTACCTGACCTTTAAGGTTATTTTTAGGCCTAACAACAAATCACAGGTGGCCAATGTATGTATATAGAATTAATAATGACTTATCTTTGTATTGTACTGGTGGTGTAGCAGTGTTTGTTATGAAAACAATTAATTTTTCAGCTTTTACTGACATTTTTGATTACGAAAAATTAATAAAATAAGTTTTTTTGCAATTTTCTTAAAAACTATTGATATTTTGATATAAAGATGTATTAACTACTCCCTATAACATTGCCATGCTGCAAATTTTGAGTGGTCACACAACCTCCTATCTCCAACGGTTCTCGAGATATGGCCCGTTTATCTAGAGAAAAAATGTTAAAACAACGTAAAAATGGTGGCGGCCATTTTGGAAAGTTCGGCCCCTATGAGAAATGTGACACCAACCTAATTTCATACCTAGACCTATAAATAATGGAATTCTGAAGAGTTTAGCTCTGGACATATGATTGCATACATCACTACCATGAGCTACTCTAGTACTTCTATTTCTTCAGCCCTTTCGAGTCTGCACGAAGTACAAGTTTTATAAGTTTGTACTCCTTGGCCACACTTAAGCCCCTTTCACACATTCCCGGTTTTGCCGTGACACCACTGCCAGTTCTGAGAAATCCAGGAACTGCCACTGTCCGCCGATAATCCGCCACTGGCCGCCGACAACTCCTGCGCGTTTTATGGCGTACCTTCAACTTCGGGGAATGAGAGCGATGTCCGGGGCAAAATCAAACATGTTTGATTTTGCTCAAGGCAGCCAAGGCAAAGAGTCAACCGCCGTAATACCTGAGTATTTACGTCGTATTGCCTTAGAATTAACAGTGTAGCCTTACGTTTAATCCTTGATACCGTCGGTTTTCCTTATTTCCAAGGGTGAAACTTGTCAAGCCGCCGACATTACTGCGTGTCTCCGTTCATTACTGCGACTTTACTGCGTGTCTCCGTCCATGAAAACTTCTTGAATTGCGAGATTCCTACGAAAAAACGAAGGATTTCCGCCGTATTTCCGAAGATAAACCTTGAATTACTCAAGGAAAACCGCCGTAATACACTGTCAAGCCATCCACGGCAACACCACGGCCAAACTGGCGATGTGTGAAAGGGGTTTTACTCATATGTTTGGGCTTTTCTTACACCCCTCGGGGTTATATTATCTCTTATTTTATACCCTTTGGGTTTGTATCCAGATACCCTTCGGGGTTTGTATCCTGATACCCTTTGGGGTTTTGTATCCTGATACCCTTCTTGGTTTTTATCCTGGTACCCTTCGGGGTTTGTATCCTGATACCCTTCGGGGTCTTTATCCTATGCCCTTCCTGGTTTGTATCCTTTTACCCTACGGGGATTTTATCCTTATACCCTTTGGGGTTTTGTATCCTGATACCCTTCTTGGTTTTTATCCTGGTACCCTTCGGGGTTTGTATCCTGATACCCTTCGGGGTCTTTATCCTATGCCCTTCCTGGTTTGTATCCTTTTACCCTACGGGGATTTTATCCTTATACCCTTTTGGGTTTTTATCCTTCTTCTCATTTTATACGTTTCATTACTTCAATACCCACTTGGGTTTCATTTACACCCGATTTGGGTAATTTTTCATAATTTTTCAGCCATCCATACTCGTCTCATATTTTACATTTCATTAAATTTATATATATATATATATATACATAATATCTTAACCAGTTCCATGGCCTTGTAAAAATAAAAATAGAACTGGGTCATTTTTATTTATTTACTTATATTTTTTATTTTGGAAACACACCTCGCACTTGATATTATCATCTTTTTTCAGAATGCCACCGAAATGCAAAGCCAACCCCAAAGCCAAGCCCGCGGCCGAGACTCGCCAAAAACGAGCAAAACAACCTTCTGATCAGTCTTCAACCTCTGTTGTGAGTGAATCATCTGTTAACACCAACATCCAGGATGCAGTTAATTCTGCAGTCACAGCTGCGATCCCGACTATTGTTCAACAGGTTGTGCAGGTAACTCAGGATGCCAACCAACAACTGTCCTTGACTACATTACCTATTCAACAGCACCTTCAATCCATCACAGATGAGCAACCTAATGTTCTCATTCCGTCACCCTTAAACTCGGACACTGTTCCAGTAGATCACCATCTGACTGAACGTCAGCGTCAATCCATTATTGGCCATCAATATGTAGATTTTCGTTCCCTAATCAAAGATCTCTCCCGATCAAATATCATTCGTCACAAGCTCTCTCTCAATCTAGACGATAGTAACCATTTTGTACTTCAACAAGAGCACAACCGTCGCTCTCTGGGCATAAACGAATGGACCACAGCTTTCCTTGTTTACACCACAACATAGAGTCGTCAGTATCCTCATGAATCCACTTCTTTATTTCACTACCTCAATCATATTCGTCAGATGAGAGACAAAGGCTATGACTGGATCAGATATAACGAGTCCTTCCGACCTATACGGGCCGAGAACTTTCGTCTCTATCCCTTTGACAAAGACTTTATCCAGTTACAAATCCAGTGTGCTCCAAACTTAAGTGGACTCTCCCAACCACACAACAAACCACTTCTAGTCAACCTCAGGCTCAATTTCAGTCAACACAGAGTCCTCCATTTCCGATTGGCACATGTTGGGCTATCCAGTCCGATAAGGGTTGTTCCGGCAAGTGCTTATGGCTTTATACGCACAAGTGTCACTATTGCAAAGGCGATCACGGTGCCTCTCAATGCCCCAGTTCATTGTCCAACACATCAAGGAACAAGTCCAAATCACACAGTCGCAAGTCTTCTACCACAACTTCTTCGACCACAACTTCTTCGACAAATCACTGACCCTTACAAATACCTATGCCGATTGATGTAAGTCGTCTCTCAACATTACTTGCTGGATACGATACGGTGAAAACATAAATATCTTGGATGGATTTCGACAAGGTTTCTCCATTGACGGGGATCCAATTCCTGAGTCATCAAATGCACCTATCTCACACTTCAACCATGAATCGGCGAATCGCCATCCATTGGTTGTTCAGCTGTATTGGATAAAGAAGTATCTCTTGGTTGTGTTGCAGGTCCATTTACCACTCCCCCCTTCCCGGATTTTCATTGTTCTCCTCTTGCTGTTATAGAAAAGAAAATCAAGGACACTTATCGTATCATTCATAATTTGAGCTTCCCTTCAGGACAATCAGTCAATGACCATATTTCAAAATATAAGTGCTCCGTATCATATTCTCGCATAGACGACGCAATCTCCTCTATTTTGAAAGTTGGCAGTGGAGCTATCCTATCAAAAACAGACATTGACACTGCCTTTAAAATTATTCCCATTTCTCCGGTTGATCACCCCCAACTGGGCATCTTTTGGAACAATCATTACTATTATGATAAAACTTTGCCAATGGGATGTCGAACTAGTTGCAAAATCTTCGAGACCTTCTCCACATCTATTCACTGGATTGCCCAAAACAAGTTTAATATCCCAAACATTCATCACATTCTTGATGACTTCCTAATCGTCTCCCCTCCAACTTTGGGTGATCAACAATTATCCAGTTTTCTGAAGTTGTGTTCACATTTAAGGATCCCAATTGCTTCCCACAAAACAGATCAAGGTACAACTTTAACATTCACCGGCATTGAATTGGATACTATCAATCTTCAAGCTTGGCTTCCAGAGGAAAAGATTATCAAATGCAATGACAAGATAACTCAGGCTCTTTCCTCGGAGTCTATCACCAAAAAGCAGCTACAGTCTCTGTTGGGTCTCTTAAACTTTGCTTGTTCAGTTGTTCTGCCCGGGAGACATTTTCTGCCTAGGCTGTATGACAATCTCGCGACCGTCAAATCTGATTATCATAAAGTTCACATAAGAGGCCACCTCCGTCAGGTCCTTATAATGTGGCAACAATTTATCAGCAGCTACAATGGGAAATCGCTATTTCTGCCAGAAGTCTGGTTATACCCACAAACTCTCCACAGCTACACAGATGCATCCTTACAAGGTTATGGGCTCGTATTTGGATCTCACTGGTCATACGGTGCTTGGCCCACAAGTTGGCAAAATTACAATATTTGTTTATTAGAGTCCTTCCCAATCATGTTGCTATTTCAAATCTTCGGTGACCAAATTGCTAATCAACGTATCATCCTTCACACAGAAAATCTGGCTTTGGTTCACATTTTGAATAAGCGGACAACAAAAGATTCTCACATCCTGTTCATTTTGAGGGATATTGTGTTATCTTCCTTACAACACAACATTTTGTACAGAGCCGAACACATTCCTGGTTACAAAAACATTTTGTCTGATGCTTTGTCTCGATTGCAGGTAGACAAATTCAAGTCAGAAGCCCTCGTTCGCGACCCATTGCCTACTCCAGTTCCAACTCTGTTGCTACCATAGAATTGCAAGCAACCATAGAAACCCTTCCCACCTCTTCAACTTCTTCCAGCTCTTTTTCTACATATCGACATGCTTTGGATCACTTCATAAAATTTTCCATTGAAACTCAGGTCAGTTCCTCCCTTCCAATTTCTTATTACGTCTATCTCATGGAAGACTCAGATATAGCAAATTTTGCAATTTTCAGCAGACATGAAATTCTGAAAACTAAACAAATCAGCAGATAACTTCTGTTTCCCGTTGCTGATTGTATTGAGAGTTATATCATTGTGTTCAGCTTGGTGTTGTGACCGTGCAGAAACGTAAATAATGTTTAAAAATTGTAGAATTTATTTAATAAAGTAATTTTGACTGATTATTCCAGGAAGCTGCAAGGCAGTGGCTTCATTATTTTAATTTCCATACTAGGTCAAAGTGGTTTGACTGAAGCCGACTCTGTGAATCTGTCACTAATCTAGAGGAAGACTCAGTCAAAGCTATGTTTTGGCTGAGTCATCCTCCATTTTCTAGTGGAAGACTCAGTCATAACATAGCTTTGACTGAGTCTTCCACTAGAAAATGGAGGATGACCCAGAAAAAACATAGCTTTGACTGAGTCTTCCACTAGACTTGTGCAGATTCATAGAGTCGGCTTCAGTCAACCCACTTTGACCTTTTTAGCTGGCACAACAAACAACTTTTTGGAGGGAAAAAATCAATGGAAGACTCAGTCAAAGCAGGTTTAACTGTTTTTTACCTCAAAAGTTCCCATTGTGAAACTCAGATTCTGTTGTGGAAGACTCAGTCAAACCACTGAAACCCAGTTTTACTTAAGACTAACCTTTCTATTTTTTTGAATGATGCATAAGCATAAAAGGTTAAATCAGTTTGTATGTTGACAAGATTGATTGTCCTCTTTCATTGTATCACGGAAGACTAGGTCAAATCAGTTGGGCTGAGTCAGATAAGCCATGAAAGATGTCAGTTTTTCATGGAAAATTGCCATAAAACAGAGGGAAAATGTCCCAAAATACCGAGAGTTTGAAGGAGTAGTGAATGGTAATAAATGGACCCATTGGGCTTATTTCTATTGCCATTTGGTGCTAGAGATCCTCGAGATTATTTTTCAGATATATTTCAAAATTCAGTCAAATTGATTTGACTGAGTCTTCCTTGAGATAGACGATTAAACATTGTCTATGTTTATAGCTTACCTTTACCAAAAGTCGTACGCATCATCTACCATTCGCACCATGCTTCAGCCATATCTTTGGCCCTTAAATTGATGGGTTTTCCCAATCCCAGCGACTCTGTATTAGTCCGAAAACTACTAGATGCCATTGAGAAATCATCTCCCCCAAGATCCCAACTGTTACCGATTACAGCACCGCTTCTCAACCAGCTTATAGACACCTTATTTTCCCTTTTTATCAATAATCCATATCAACAATTACTTTACGTATCAGTTTTCTCCCTAGCCTATCATTTGTGTGCTCGCATTGGGGAACTTACTGTATCAAATGGCAACACTCAGAATGTTTTGAAGATCGATCAAGTTTCTATTGTCTCATCACAAAATCAAACAGCTTGCATAACATTTCAGTTTCGTAACTATAAACACTCAAAACCAAATCAAACTCATACTGCTCACTTGTATCCATCACATGACAAATATTGCCCTGTGGCAAATTTCATTCAATATTTAAAGCTGAGAGGCTCCCAACCAGGTCATATTTTTCTGGATCATCAATTCAAGCTGCTCACCTCCCAAAAATTCTCCAATATTCTTCATCTTTTGCTTCACACTCTCGGATTAGCTAAACATAGATATGGCACACACAATTTTCGCATCGGATGCGCAACTGATGCTGCAACACAAGGATACACTGATGCCCAATTACGTCAGCTTGGCCGATGGAACAGTACCGCATTTCACTACTCTGCGCACCAGAGTTCATATTTTACATCATGCATAAGAGACAGCAGCAGTGAGCTGACACCGTCAGTGAACTCTGCCTGATTTCAGATTCAGTAACGACCGCTTTTTTTAAGGGAAGTGGAGTAACGACTTGGTCTGTTGAATTAGGTCTAGAATGGAATATTAAAAAAAAGGGTGACAATGTAATTGCATCTTTAGATATTAAATCAGAGTTGGTTGAAAAGGTCACCGAGTACAAATACTTGGGAATTGTCATTGATGAGAGGCTTACTGGTTCACCGAATACTAAAAAGGTGTACAACAAATGTATGCAGAGAATTCATCACCTTCGCATTTTAAGAAACATGCGTGTAAACAACACTGTACTCTCATTATTTTACAAATCAATTGTTGAATCTGTCCTGTGTTTCTCGATTACTGTCTGGTTTGGTAGCGTTAAAGGTAAAGATAAACAGAAACTAGATAAGATTGTTAGATGTGCAAGGAAACTTGGCGTTGTGGTTACTCCTCTGAATGTATTGTACGACAAATATGTGTTAAATGTGACTGAGAAGATCATGTTGGACAGAGATCATCCGCTACATAACTGTTATAAACTTTTACCATCAGGCAAAAGGCTATCCTTGCCAGTTATTCGAACATCTCGTTATAAAAACACATTTGTACCAAGGAGCATTAAGTTATATAATCATGTGTCATCTAAGTCAAATAACCTGTGATTTAGTCTCTAACTGTTAATTATTTCATTTATTTATTATCATTTCATTATTTATTATATTTATATTCTATCGTTCAATTCTTCATAATGTATTAACCTATTAACTTATTTGTGTGTGTCTGTGTGAATGTGTGTATGATTGTGCTCAAATCTGTATCAAGTTTCTGTTTATATGACTATGAATGGACGAATAAAAGTATATTCTATTCTATTCTATTCTATAACTCTTAATCGGCCACTTAATTATTGGAATGCTGCTATTGCCGCAAAGTGGTACTTGTTGTGGAACTTTTTTTTTGGCGGAGTCATAATTTTTCCTGCCCAGGGAATTGTGAGTAGTCCCTGTTTGGTAGCCAGCCAGACAGCCAGTGAAGTTGTAACAAAAAGATTAACTCTTCTTTGGTGTGACAGACATAATTAACTGTTTCAGATCTCTCAAAGCAATTGAATGAATGCTTTAGTTTTTCATAGTTATCCGTTTGTTGTTTCAATTAGTTTCTTTGGAGAACGCCGTAAACTATCATTTAAATCATGCTGGCAATAGCTGTTAAAGGATTTGAAAACTTCATAATTTTATGGTGCTCATTGGCAGTGCATGTGCACTCATTGATAGTTTAAAATTGTTGATTGCGCTTTGTTGATATGTTGCTGGCAGCTCAGCTGTGCGTATGAGCACAGGTGATGAGGTCCCTCTACCTAGATATGACCTGACCTACTCGAATATTAATAAACGTGTCAGCTGGAGGTCATCCGATTTCTGGCAGACTCTCCAGATGTGCTGTTCATTCAGAGTCTATGAGCAGACTGGCATTTCACACTTATGTTCGTCCTCGCGAGTCGAATCATTTCTCTTAGGGGCCCCACCCCTTCTGGGTGGCTGTTCAGCACGCTGAACAGTGGCCCTCTTTCTGGCCCCTTGTTAGATTTTCTTATTTGCTGATCCTGTGGTTGGCCCGGATCAAGCACATGTCCACCATAAGTAATCAACCCTGTTCTTGAGGTTGGCCCGGAACAGGCATCCATTCATCATTTTATGTCATTCAATATCACTCAGTGCTTGAGGTTTGCCCAGCACTTTCATGGTTTCATATATAATTAATCATATTATACAAATACGGCATGATATGAGTGCAATATGAAAATTTATTTGCACGAGGAAATTCATATTGAACGAGGGCGCAGCCCGAGTTCTATATGAATTTACGAGTGCAAATAAATTTTCATATTGCACGATAATAAGTGCCGTATTTGTTTTATTACATGACCACTATGCTTCCAATATAATGTTCCATTACGAAAAAAAAAAAGTTTTCGGAAATTCTTTTTTTTTTTTTTCAGTCAAAAAACAAAAATGAAAAAAAAATTTTTTGGAATTTTTTTTTTTTTAAATAAAAACTCATATTGCACTCTCACCATGCAATACGAAAAAATCTGAAAAAAAAGAAAATGTAAAAAAATCTCATATTGCACCCGAACCATGCAATATGAGTTTTTATGATGTCGTCATGTGACTGATTTAGGCCAATCAGCATCGCTCTAGCATAGTGGTCATGTAATAAAATTTTCCATAATCATGTTCTTGTTAAACTAACATGTTATATTTCCAACATTGTATATATCTTCTTACATTTCAAATTTATAATTAAATTTCATTATAATTTTGAATTTAATCATTGTAATAAAATCAAGGCCATAAAATCAAACACAACGCCTTATTGTTATGGTCTTGAGAGACAACTGACATAAATATATGACAACTGTAAATAACTGTTTCCAAATTGTATTATACACATGTCACGTTAATAAAAATTTTCATTCATTCATTCATATTGGAGAAAAATCCGAGTGTACGTTTTCTTTTGACCCCCCAAATTTTGGACATTTTGAATTAAGAGCCTCTTTTAAACAACTTTAAATCATATTCGATTCTGTTTATTTTTTCACTTCCATGAGTTGAAAAAACAATCACAACAAATAATCTGAAGTGTTTTCATTCCAATATAGGAAGATTTTACGATGCCACATAACTTTGAAAACAGTAGCCCTCGCTATATTGATTACATTTGACCTCAACTGTAGCAGGGTACTTGTGTTTACATGCTGATCAAGGGGGGGGGGGTTTAGGGGGTTCAACCCCCCCCCTTTTGCCTGTACATAAGGGTGGAGTGAAAAAATTAAAATGTGAAATTAAAAAAACAGCCCCTCCAAAAACTTGTCAAATATTGTTAAATTAGTATTTATGACCATTTTTGGTGGTAGCACTCATTTCTATGACTGTTACCCTGGGCATTTTGAAATCTTTGGAACTAATGTTGTTTATGGTATATTTAGCTCATTTACTTCAATCAGACATTATTTGGGGTCCACAGGTGGGATTTCAGGTGTTACCAAGGGAAAGCACTCAATCCCATGTTGTTTTTCTATGTATTGCTATAGAAATTTGGCTGGAAACAAGCAACTCACATGAGACTGATTAGTGAACTCCATAATTGTGTCTATTTGTCTAAAAAAGTAATTTGGCAGGTATTGGTAGGTAATTGTCTTCTACATGCAACCACAAAACGCCGGAAAACAGTAATACAAGTAGAATCAAACTGAAAAAAACTTAATTACAGGACTTAATTTTGCCCCCTGGGGAATATTTTGACTGTGAGCTGTGAACAATAGGTTGTAATAATTTAGGAGAAAGTCAGATGAGATAATTAAGACAAGTCGTTTTCGAATTTTGCACTATATCATTACCATTGTGCAGCCTACAACAAGTGTTGCGTCATAAGGTAGCCCCATGGAGGACCTCAATGAGTGAAATTAGAGAGGTTTTGCTACACGTTCACGTGTGACGTACACGTGTACAAGTGCTATCTAATTACATTGTTGTCATGGCAACTCCCACGTACACGTCACACGGAAACGTGTAGCAAAACTTCTCTAATTTCACAATAATGGGTTTCCTTTGTAAAAATAAGCTTTGAACAATGAAAACTATCCACTGTCACAATAACTTAGGCCATAATTATTGTATAGACCAGCTTGAGTGGATCTTAATAATCGATGCATGACAATGCATTCAATATTCTACACTTACATATATGCTATAATCGAACAATAACCTAATCTGTGAGCAAATATTAATAAAAACAACTCTAAATATTCTTTCTTAATAACTATTGATAAGGTGGCGGTTAAATAACTTGTCAGAGGCAAATCATCAGTTGTATCTTAGCACAAAATCACCAAGAGCCTTCTTTTTTTACATTTCCTGATGAGATATTGAACATAGTGAAGACTTTTTTACACTCAAAAACAATCTGAAAATTTACAATGGAATTTTGAAGAGAGCCATAAAAGAAGCAAAGAAAAACTATTATGATAACTACTTCAAGAAATTTAAAAATGATTCCAGGAAGACCTGGTCTGCTATAAATGAAATATTAGGCAAATCAAAAAAGACTAAATTATTTCCTTCAGAGATAAAAGTAGATGATCAGGTGTATAAAAACAAAAAAGAAATAGTAGATCAGCTAAACAACCATTTCTGCAATGTTGGTGCTAACCTATCAAATACAATCAATATTGATTCTGAGAACATCTCAAGTTTCAATAATTATCTAAACGAACCAAGAGATAACACCTTTAAGCTAGAATCTGTCTCTGAGCAGGATGTTCTTGATATTATAGATAAGCTCCAACCTAAAGCTACTCAAGATATTATAAGAATGTCAAGTAAGTTATTGAGAGAAATCAGATATGAGATCTGTTTTCCTTTAACCTTAATGATTAACCAGACAATCTCAACAGGCATATTTCCCAAGAAGTTAAAAATAGCTAAGATACTCCCTACACCAAAGAAACTTGGAGCAACAAATGTAGACGATTTTAGACCCATTTCTATTCTACCTTCCATATCAAAAATATTTGAAAAAGTTATACATAAACAATTGCAGAACTACTTTGAAGACCAAAAACTACTCTATACCAGCCAGTATGGTTTCCGCAAATTTCATTCCACAGAACTGGCTTCCAAAGAGCTGACAGACAGATTGCTATGGATGATGGAAGATAATCTGATTCCAATCAGCATATTTATTGATATGTCGAAAGCCTTTGATACAATCAATCATCAAATACTCTTATCAAAGTTAGAACATTATGGTGTAAATGGCAATGAGCGAAGACTTCTCCAAAGTTACCTGTCGGACAGAGAACAATTTACAGAAATAGATGGTACTTCATCCATGGCGGGTTCAGTAACTTCAGGAGTACCTCAAGGTTCAATTCTAGGTCCACTGTTATTCAATGTCTATATAAATGATATCAAATTTGCAAGTGACCTTTTCAATATAATAATTTATGCAGATGATACAACCCTTATTACACAACTGAACATCACTGTACAACCCCAAAGTGTACAAAAAAATTAACAATGAACTGGATAATGTCTCCAGATGGTTAAAAGTGAATAAGCTTGCTGTAAATACCAAGAAAACTAAATTTATGACTTTCAACAATAAACTAAGAAATTTTTCACCACCATGCTTGGTCTTTGACAATGAGATAATTGAATCAGTCGATTGTTTCACATATTTGGGAATAGTATTTGACAAAGAGTTAACATTCAAGCAGCACATCAGCAAAACTTGTCTCTCCATAGCCAGATTGATAGGATGTCTCCGTGCTATTAGGAAATATATATCAAGACAAGTTCTGCGACAGATATACATGGCCCTAATTCAGTCGAAGATGTATTATGGTATACTTGTTTGGGGACATGCAGCTTCGAAACTATACAGATTGCAAAAGCAAGCCGTCAGAGTGATCAGTAATTCTAAATACAACGCCCACACTGATCCACTTTTCAAAGAACTAAAAATAATGAAAATTGAAGACATCTACCAATTGCAATTATACAAATTATATTATAAAGTAGTGAACCAAAGATCCCCTGATTATTTCAATAACATCCCAATCATAAAAGTCAGCAATATTCATAGTTACAACACAAGGAATACTTCAAAATTTTTCATCCCTAATGTGAGACTTGCACGGACAAAAAACTGTACAAGTATAAAGGTCTCCGAATTACTCAATAATACTGAAACAACCTTATACTCCAAAATATTTACACACAGTCTAGAAGGATTTACCTAATAATCATGGTACTGCAGTTAAAAAACGACTCGGTGAAATTTTCAAATTTTTAGCCATTTGCTTGACAACAACTTGTTTATGATATATGCAAATTTAAAAATAAATCTGTGTGATCGTTTTCCTAAAATTTGAGAAACTGAAAGGACACTGAAGGCCAGGCTATCGGAACATAAGAGACCAAGTTCCCCAGTTGGGCAACATAAGAATGACACCTTGCATGAAATGGAACCAGAGAACATAAGACAGAGACACTAGGTGGTTTGAAAGAGGCGTGAGGGAGGCAATTCACATAAAAAGTCGATCACCATCTCTGTCTGTCTGTCCGTCTGTCATCTCCTTCCCAATACCTGCAACTCCTTGATACACCAACAGTCACGTGATACCAGAGAGTCACGTGACTAGAGTCAACAAGATTCAAATGCTGAAGAAGTCTGGTGGATGCTGGACGAAAGCTTCATTGCTCCAACTTTAGCTAGTGAGTAATAGTTTAACAAGAAATTCTTAAAAAAAAAAATTGTAGAGACCTTTGTATGTAATATGAGGTTTCTTCAAACACATATTCTATTTTGCAAATAATCAATTGATTTCCAATATGTGTGTAGTCACATCTATACCTCCAATGTACCTACTGTGATTTGACAAACCTACTGCATGTTACCTCATGATTTGGAATGCCTAATTATAGGTGTTATAAACACAGACAGCAAACCAAACATTGAGAAGCCATTTTATATTTTTTGTCATGAACATGAAAGTTGAATAACAACAAACTAATTGTGCCTCGCTTATTTGTATTATTACACTTTTCATGAGCTTGTGAACATCATAGTCATAGGAGTTGTGAGAAGTCGAATATCTATCTTATGTTTTCATAAAGTGTTTTTGTACTCTTCTATTATATGATCCCAAATCTTTTTAAACTTAGGCTATATTTGACCAATTTCCTGAAGGAAATCTCTATCGGATATGCTCCAGGAGTGCTTTGGAGATGGTCCACAATCATTCAACCATGGCCAGTGAACACCAAGGTCATGGTTGAGTGGCTGCTGCTTCTCTGGTGTTGCTACTGTGTATCAAAAGGGGCAGGGGGCAATATATACTTGATTTGTAAATTGTACTCACAGATACCTCCTCTGTCGTATGAGTTCCCTCCTCATATTGGAGGTCAATAAGGAGGGCACTCCTGCTATAGGGAAAGCATCTCTGCAAGTCTAACTTGCTTGTAGCCCCCTCCAGAAACTTCTGTAGCTACACCACGGCAATGTACAATAATTGATGACAAATAGCACTTGGCTGGGTATTTTTGTCCCATTAGTTAGGGACCTTCAGTGGTCTTTCATCATTTAGAGCTTGTAACACAGATCTGAGATGGTCCCTACAAAAATTACCTTCTCGTAAATCTTATCTTTTGATTTCTAGATTTGCATTAAATCTATCAGAACTTCAACAATGCTCAAATTTCTGAGAGATAGAGATATGATTTTATGACTTTGGCCCAAGAGGAGAATTGTTTGATGATACTTGGTTTTTTAACCATCTTAAATTTTCTATTATATATATATACATTTTCTTTATTTGGGAGCAAAACGTACATCGCATCTAGATAATGGTATTATGCACCATACTTGTTGGAGTTCATATCCAGGCGAGAAAATAACGTGCAAGCACTTTAAGAGATGCTTGTAGATAGACTGCCCATAATAATATCTACCCCTTTGCCTGTCACCTGCACAAGTGTATCTGGCATGAAAAACCTGCACAAGGGTATTTGTCACTTAGACCTGATGGAGGGTATCTGGCCTGTGACTAACTTTTGGTGATCGACCTTTGACCTGCAGAAACTCAGCCTGTTTGTTTTCTTTATTTATTCATCTCAGAAAGACACCAAAAGTTTATCACCGCAAGATAAAATGCTATTGAGACTGTATGCAAAGTTTTAATGACAGAAATGAAACAGCATGACCAAGGCAGTTGTCATAAGTTTCAGAGCCTTCCTCTCACAATAGAGATGCCTTGCAAGCATCTCTAAAAATGAAAGTTAAAATACAGTACTGATATATATTAAAAAGATACATATGGTGGATTAATCCATGCATATATGAATATATTCAAGAGATTTCATGGAACAAGAAAATTTTTTCAAAAAAAAATAGAGGCGATTTTTAAAGCAAATTCAGCTTGTTCCACATATTTGACCCCAACTGCATTTAATTACGGCCGATCCCGCAAAAAACGTCCCGTCCCGCAACTGTGTATCCGCGTTTTATTACGAAATCCCGCTGCCCGCCGTTCCGCACATTTGGTCCGCATTTTATGCACGACGCTAGCCCCCGTTTTGCTTACGCAGTTTCACAGGATGATTTTCCCAATCTTGGAAAAAGCCTCCTGTCGGGAGTCCTTTGGCCATCTATACAGAGGCGAGTGGCTATATATAGAATCACTAAGAATATATCAGTGCATGGCTGAAGCATCGCCTCTAAAAAAATGTCTTACCGAGCACTGTGTCAATGATATCAAAGACACTCCATCCATCTGATTCATCAATTCTCCATCTACCGACGAATTCTGACATTGCAATGCTCGACAGTCTGCCAAGACTCACCAAGAAGAAGAGTAAGAATGTTGCAATCTTAAATTGATCTTATTTATATTAAAGCGTATTATATGGTATGTTTAACTTCTTTATTGCCTCTAAAAATCTATTCATCATCTTATTACAGCATCAAAACTTCTTACTTATCGATGTGATATATGACAGACCAGCATCACTTACTTAAAATTATTATTCAATCAAGGACCACCTTGGTGATGACCGAAGCATTTGATGAAAAAAAAAGGACAGTTTTACCATTATCAAAAACTCTTTGCTTTAACCTTTCACCCAAATCATCGATAAGACTACAAATATATCCAATTTTAGTATCTCATATAATTATATGACATAGTTGTTTTCGGGACACATTAAAAAAAAGAGAGAGATAAGAGATGCTTCAAAAATTGCGTGATGATCCTTAACTTCACATGAGTGCTTTATGTTCGGGCAAGGTTATCAGAGCCCACATATATTTCTTGTTTTAGAACCCTTTTAAAGATAGGTTAAGCAGTTTATTGCTATTATTCATTTATTGGACCATTATTACAGCAGAAAGTAGACATTAACATACAAGACAATAAATAGCAAATAAAATGGTTGGTAGACACCTATCGGTGTATTTACCATGACCAATATTATATAATGATATTATAATTTAATTATCAATAGACAAGAAGAATATTCAATACAAGAAGAAAAAAAAGTTAATAATATGATGAACTATGATATTACTCATATGCAGCCTTTGAGGTCATATCCTATATTTCTAATGCAAAGCCACTGGCTGATGCCTACCACTCACCACTGACTTCACACGTTGTCCAATGACAAATTTACATAATATGACACAAAGAATTCAAAGTTATAACTATCAGTACCTGTACACTTCATTGTTATGTTACTGACTATTTATGAATGTATCTTAATGTTGTGGAATGAATTTAAAGAGTAGTAAAGGGCAATATTATTTGATGCATTATCAATTAACCAATGCAGTGGATTAATGCAAAAATAAAATCAAAATGATGCAAAAAGAAAGATTCCTTGATATATGTATCTGTGAAATAAGTTAATTACACATGTATCAACTACTGTAAACATTCAAGATAACTTTATAAATGGAATTTTTAAATATTGGCAACTACAAAAAGGGCAAGAGCGACTTGAGTCAAAGCAACGTCTCATAAAACAGTCGACTCAACACTTAGCCACTGTTCTATGTCCTTGACTGGTACACTGTGGCATTATTGAGTATTTTAATCTTCATTAGGCATGAAAAGATAACCTTGAAATAGGATGACAGAATAAGGACATTTATGAAATCATATCCAATTAGCTATGAAATCACAACTTTAACATGTCATGATCGATTTGACATTTCATTTTGATTCGGCTCTTATTTATTGGAGACCTCCTTCCTGGCTTTTGAATTTTTAGCTTTAGAACTCCCAAACTGTCTGTGTATTGATGTGAATCCAATGGTGGTTTCGTGGTTTCTAGCGTCAGCAACTGTATTTAGCAAAGAAAAGTACTTTCTAGTTTCTACCAATCTAAAAGTAGACTAATGTCACAAGTTGGTAAAATTTGGAATTTCTAGTGAAATTGGCCAAAAAATCAATAATCACGGATAGGCTTCCTATGTATTCCAAATCCAAAAAATTTGAGATTGCATATGCATTTTTATGACGTCTAGGCCACATAATGCCAGTAAATTTAAACATGAATGTGATGAAAATACTAACTAAAAATGCAGTTTATTCAAAACAAAACTATTCAAATACCCCAGATGCAAAGACTTTTTAAGATATCGTTATGAAACATACACACGTTTTGTCAAATAATATGCTTAAAACAAACACATACATATTTTTTTTTTTGCCTTCTCATAACTTCTATGGTGTAATTAGCAGGTAATGTCGAAAGCAAGCTTTGCACTTTTTGTTAGCCATAAACACAGGGTCATTATACCATGATAGGTTTGACTAAAAACCATATAGAATATACCAATGGAAGCTAAGCTCAAGTGTAACAATGCAATATCAAACAAGTGAAAATTCCAGCAAAGAGTCTTTATCGCAAAGCATTTGAACCAGACATGTCTGAACATACATTTTTACAAAGTGTAAGAGTGGCACATTTGTTGTCAGTGACATAGACAGGCCACTAATACCATGATAGGTAACATTTAAAACTGCATTCTATAGACTAGTAGAAACCTGGGCCGATGAGCAACAAACCTATTCTACCCTATTCTGTACACTAATACAAAGCCAGGCTCATGAGCATGGCAATAATACCAAGAATGCAAGAATTCCAGCAACAAGCCTTCATCAGGAAGTACCTTAACAAGAGAAGTTCCACAGAATGTTTGCAGAATATAAGAGCGTCGTGCTGTTGTCAGTCTTACTCAAGCCATCACAGCTTCTGGCACACTAGCCTCAGCAAATTTAAGTGATATATTCCTGACAGACAAGGTCATGAGCAATGCATTGGTATATCGAATGTTCCGAAAATGTTTGGATCAGTGGTTAATCTGTGGCATCAAAAATCACATTGCACTATTAAGTTTCACCTTGGACGCACCAACTGAGGATTACAAAAGGCGTATGAAAAACACAGAAACATCTAATTGCCATTTTTCTGGATTCACAAGATACCCACCTAATCAGGGAACAGTAATGCATTGCAATTTTGATCCTAAATCCATCCCTTTCCCTGTATTTGAAGGTTGTATGCAGAAATTTTACATGCAGTGTCCAGGCGGGACACCAAAAATTCCCCTAACTGCAATCATGTATCACTCATTATCTCAAGACCAGTAACATATGGATACAATTGCTGCTGTTTACATCAAAGAAGATATATTTGCCTGTCATTCGATCCATAATACCGGCATAAATTTCTTTATGGGGTTGAGATATGACCTAAAATGTAAGTGCATATTGGCCCAAAACTGAAATTTTACCAACTCACGGCACTGGACCAAGTATGACAAATTATATTATATCTAGAGTCAGGGATGGTAAATCTGTCCAGGAGGGTAAATCCGTCCACCCCCTAATATGAAGATTTAGATAAATCTGATATATTTGTGTGGGTTTCATAAGCAAGAGAAACTCGTTTTTCTGCTACTTATGACGTTTTCTTGGTTTTTTTCGATAATTTGGAAAATATTTCAGGTCCATTTAATAACAAAGGATAAAATACAATCAGATTCTGTGACGTCGTCACAGTCATTTTGAGAAATTCAGATGTCTGAATTTTCAGTATTTTAGGCCTATTTTCTTTATCAAATTAATGTATTTAAGATAAAAATCAGTGAATGAGATGTTAAACTAAATTATTCTTGAAGGTTTTGTAAAATTGTGGCACAATCAAAGGTAGTACCATGGAAATAAAAGTGGACGGAATTGCCATCAATATTTCAAAAGTGACTTGATTTAGGGTTCGTAAATCCGTCCATCCACTCAAATTAACCTTAAAAATACTTTTATTACTTTATATGTCTTCAAATGGCACACCACTGCTTACAAAATTTAGATAGGAACAGTGTTGCCCCTTTGATTGCATTAAAATTTTCTTTAATTGTAATTTAGGTGGTCAATTGAAATTATTCAAATTTAATTTGACCTCTGTCATTTAATTCTTCAATTACAATTGTAATCAGTGAATCGTCTTTCTAAAATTGACACAAAAACCTTTGTAAGACTTAATAAATTGTAAAACTTGAAAAAATGATGAGATATGACAGGTGTGGTCTGCAATATTCTCTGTGGACGGATTTACCATCCTTGCTGGACGGATTTACCAGCAGGGTTGACGGATTTAGGAGCCCTGACCATCAAGTTTTGTTGCCATGGTTTCAGCAAAAAATATTTGAATGTTCGACTTCTTTTGACTGTTGCTTTTAATACGGAATTTGCTCTTTCCAATGGACTAATTTTTATTTTTGTATCTATTACCATTTTCATGTGAAGGCAGTTTCAGCCAAAAGTGGACGGATTTACCATCCTTGACTCTACATCTAAATCATATCTGATCAATCTTGCTTGTTCCGTCAGTGGCAATATATACTATACATATTAGGGTGGTCCAAAAACCATTTCCTCTGAATTTCTCAGATTTGAATCTCGCATTGTGATCTTACGTGCACAGAAGGTATTGAGTAAAAATTTCAGCAAAATCAATTAATATTTAGAGGTGGCACAAAGCGGTTGAAGTTTAACATGCGATTCGCCTGCGGCAGACGTCAAAATCATCAATATTTGCAAATCTTGTAATAATATCCAATTATTTTGATCAAATAACCTTTTTTTTAGTATGTCAAGGATGCCCAATCTAATCCTGATATTCTTTATGACTTAAAAAGTTTCATAGAAGGTCAGCATAGATTTTACATGGGTCAATTATCTAGCATTTTTTCATAAAAACAGGCAAATATTTCATATACCATGAATAATAAATCAAAAACAATATCCAGATATTACATTGCCGTGCCAACTTTATCATTTATACTAAAAAACGCAAAAAAATGTTCACTTCGGAAAAAGATCTGAAATTGACCATTTTTTCAGTTACGCGTATGGGAATCACATGATAAACTTCAAAGGCTTTGTGCCACCTCTAAATATTAACCCTTTTGGCTGAAATTTTATGTTTGTTTGTTTTACTAATGTGGTCATCAATTTCTGCTTTCAAATTGGGGGTTTTAGGAGATTTGATTTTTCCCATAGGAATGTGGAGTCGTGGACCACCCTAATACATATGCATTCCTATTTGATGAAGATGAAAATTTATGGGCGACCATCGAACAAAACAAAACATCTGTTTTACTTACATTAAATCTGGCTGCATACTTCTTAATTTTCCGAAATTGTTGTTTATGCTTTTGGAAGGTTGAATGTTTTTTCCGTTGCTTTGTGTACACTTTTACCTACATAGATAAATGTGCTAGAAAAAATTCACATTCGGTCTCAGTGTCAACAAATATGAAATCGTCAGTAATAGATTTCCTGAAGGGAATTAAACTCAGACCTTTCAGAGGAGCACCAACTGTAGACACATTGTACAATGGAAGAGGAATATATAAATATTCAATCTATTTTTAATTTCCGCTATTCTAAAGTGAATAAATACTACGCTTTTTAAGCAATTATTTTCTTCTATAGTCGCTTCTTTCCCTATACAGTTACTTTATTGCATGTAACTTCATTGTGAAACAGGTAACACTGATCTAAAATGTGATTCACATTGTATGTCTCCTATCATTTTGAAAGGCTGGAAAGAAGGCATGAAAAGAAACATGAGAGACCAAAATAGAATTGTACATTTACATGCTATCAGTAACAAGATGTGCCTGGAAAGCTTGGATACAGTTAAAGGAATAAGATAATGTTGCAAAAAAGAGAATGCTGTATCTTGTCAATGACATGTCTTTTGTGTAAGTTTTACGATTGCATTAAGAATATAATTGTATACAATGTGACCAATAAATTATCTGTATCTGTATCTGTATCTGTATAATACTACTTCAAAGAAAGGAAACTTATTTCAAAACAGAATGAGACCTTTTTAAAAATGCCTGATATAATTGCAAAATGATTTTCAAACTATTTTGAGTTTTTAAATGTATGATAATATCGGAGTGAAAATTTAATAATCTCATGCAACTTGCAAAACTAGTGGAATACATTACAAAGATATAATAAACATGAGTTAGAGCAAGATAGTGAGAAATACTGAAAATATTTTAAGTCGGTAAGGTTTATGCAACATTATGTAAAAATCAATGTTATAGAGAGGGTGACAGTCTTTTCCTGTCCTAGCTCTAAAGCATTTGTCTGCATGTTTGAGTCGACACATGTCAAGTGCTAACAGAATTGGTCTGAAATGTTCATTGTGAGGTCATATCCCATCCATCCTTGTTATTCTCTATGAGACATCTAGCCCTGGGGTCCAGGGCTTTGAGACATCAGCAATTTGTGAGGCAAATCCTATATTTTCAGTGCTATCAGAGCATCATGTCACCAACTGAGTATCAATGAGGTCACAAATTACTCCACATTTGACAAATTGACAGTTCATTTCAATGCAACGGATAGGGCCTGTTGTCAGATAATTGATGGTGCCACCATTAAGGGGGAGGGGGTATTTAGAGAAATAGAACCTTTGAATTGTTTTAATCGGATGCTGCTTAGTGTAATCAATATCTTGTGAGATTGGAATTTATAATTGACAGATAAAAGACTCCTAAATCATGGCAAAGGTATGGATTCACTTTATATAGATCTGCAAGAGTGCCGTGCATACATTTGATGCTGTCTAAAAGCCTGACATCTGGTATCATTGTAATGGTATGGCACATATTTCCTCAACCATACATTTCCATCACTTCTCTAATAATATACTGCGAAAAGTTGTTCGTACCTTTTAACGATCTTTTCGATGAGTGTTCTGTCCTAAGATGAATTTAGACTAATTAAGCAAATTAGTGTGTGTCAATGTGTCATAACAAATATCAAAAGGAAAAGTATGTATACATGTAAAAACATTAACACCACATATATACAAAGCATTTACAACACTTTCGGCTGTAAGAGTGTTTGAGCTATCTGAGGCTGAAGTCAGCTCACAAGGCTAGTAGATGGATATCTGCAGCTGGAGAGTTATAAATAAATGTAACTGTATGACACATATTTCCACTCCCAGACATTTTCAACAAAAATATGCATGCATGAATGTATGAATCCATCAGTCCTGATCTCCATACCATGCTATCTATCTATCGATCTATCTATCTTATCTAATCTATCTAATCTAAAGGGCAGAGACAAGTTTGGAGGGCAAGTGCGACCCGGAAAATCCCGGAAAATTTGCCGTATTTATTTATACTGCACCTTTGTTGGCCAAATTCTCGGGGGGGGGGGGCTTTCTACCTCCCTCTCTCTGTATCTTTCAACAGTGCCTTTTTTTAGTTTTGTTGAATAGAATTGAAGAAAAAGGCATTACTATCTCAGTCAGTATATCATGACACACTAGCATAAGACCAGTGAAATCATGCATGTATCAAAGGGAAGGGGAAAATAAAGGGTGTTTTCTAATGGCCTATGGGTAAATTATGGGAAAACATCACATCAATTTCTGTGACTGTAATTTGAACATCAATTGAACATCAAACCTGGCTACGGACATTGTATAAGCAAGTTTTCAAAAGTGAGTAATCAGTGGTTTTGGTGGAGTAGCGTAAGGGGTGCATGAATTAATAGTATGGCGATGATGATGATTGCAAAAAGTCAAGCACATGATCAATTTATTTGTATGTTGAATAATTGTTGATAGACTCTCGGAATTCAGTAGATATATTGAGGCTCAGTCTCCATGCAATTTATACAATGCAATCCTGGGAATCACAATCATACAAGGGTGTTGTTTCATAGAATAATAATTATTGTCAAGTGTGATACACTGACTGTGCTCAGAGGAGCATGAAAATTTGTGACGTGGCAAAGCTACTTGAGCACCAAACACATAGTCATTTCGTTGCACTTCTTGATTCCCTGTAGTAACATATATCGGGGCAATACGTTGCCTTATCTTGTACATCAGTATGGCAGCTGACTTTACACACTGATTAAAAACATTCAAATGCTTTTCTTCCTTGCATAATGCTACACAACTCAAATGACATTTGTTTGCTACCGTTCTGAGTGCTCTTTTATGTGTTCTCTCTAATTTCTCAATTTCTGTTTTGTTAGCAAACGTCCATACAACAGAACAATAGTTTAGATTACATTTCATATAGCGTTGCAGATTGTAGACTTTGCTTTCTTATCTAGAAAGTTCTTTATCCTCTTGACTGCATTTATTTGCTTTGCAATTTTGCTACATGTATCATTTATGTGTTGTTTAAACTTCAGTTCTCTATCTATCTCTACTACCAGCACATTTACGGAGGTTGCAGTTTTCAGTTCAGTGTCATTTACTTTTAATGACTCTATGTTATGGCTATTGTTCCTAGTTAAAAACATGACTTGGAATTTGCTTGCATTTGCTTTCATATTATTAACTTCAAACCATACCATTGATTTTATACAGTCTTGGGTTAACTTGTCACATAATGAAGTTAAATTACCATCTGCACAGAGTTGTTGAGCATCTGGTTTGTTTTAATAAAATTCATGTAGTCTTGTAGAGCATCAGGTCCCTTTTCAAGAAATTCATGGAGGCATGTTGAGCATCAGGTCTGTGCTCAAGAAATGTATGCTGACTTGTTGAGCATTAGGTTTGTTTTCAAGAAATTCATACAGACCTGTTAAGCGTCACTTCTATTTTCTGGTGACTTGTAAAGCACCAGATCTGTTTTCTAGAAATTGATGCTGACTCGTGGAGCATCAGGTATTTTTTCAAGAAATCCAAGGAAACTTGTTGAGCATCAGGTCTGTTTTCATGAAATCCATGCAGACTTGTACAGCACAAGGTCCGTTTTTTAGAAATTCATTGTATTGTATATACTATCAGTCATGCAATGCAATGCAGCACGAAATTTGTAGTGAGTCTTCCACAATGATAATGCTCAAGGTAGTCATAGTACGGCACCCATGGGCCAGGAAGGGGAACATTGCCCAAAGTTCCCATACCATAGCATTCTCCAGTGTTTGTGACTGCAATATGATGGTGAGTGATGAGAAGACTGTGAGTCTGGCACATACTCAATTAATTCAGGGATGTCCATGTCTTTCTGTTGGCCCAGCACAGGACACTGGAATCAACCAGACTCCGTATAATGTTCAATTGGCTCAGACAAATCAAATTCCGGGAGTGGGAGGCAAACCCAGCGGAACTTATGCAGACTTCTTGAGCATCAGGTTCTTTATTAAGAAATACATGAAGATCTGTTGAGCATCAGGTCTGTTTTCAAGAAATTCATGCTGACTTTTTGAGCATCAGTTCTGTTTTTGAGAAATCCATACAATAATCTGTTGGGCATCAGGTCTGTCAAGAAATTCATACTGACTTGTTGAGCATCAATTCCCTTTTTTGCTGTCTTGTTGAGAATCTGGTCTGTTTTAAGAAAATCAAGGAGACTTGTGGAGTAGGTATTCTGCACCAAAATTTTCAGACTTATACATATTTGTAAAATACTGGTTTTTCTAAAGATATTTAATTCATTTATATGAAATATACTTAATTTTTGTTATATTTCTGACCAAAATTTTCAGACTTATACATATTTGTAAAATACTGGTTTTTCTAAAGATACTTAATTCATTTATATGAAATCTACTTAATTTTTCCCATTTTTGACAATGAGCCTATTTATAAAATGATAGATTGACTTTCCGAGGAGTTAAATTTTGCAAACCACAGCCTTGCCCTTAACTTAAGTAACAGGCAATTATTAAAGTGCATGGCTGCTGCTGAGAGCATAGGGGCACGCCAATATCATTCACTCTCTACACACCAATAACACATTTAAGACACCAATATCATTATTTATTGGTGTGTCATGTGACTGATCTCCTGCTACATTATTGGCCTTAAAATTTTGATGCAGAATATAATAAATTATATTCCAAACATTTGCCAATATCACTAAATAAATTATCAATTATTAAGTCCAAGGACCATATATGGCCAATAAACTTGACCACTCATCTTCAATGTCCTTCATGCTAAATGGCTAACGTCAGATCTTATAAAATCTATAATTATTCAGAGATGTGAAAGCCTAAACATTTACATCTTCATAACGAAAGAATATTTTTATTTTCAGATAAAACCCACATCAATCACAGAAGAACAAGTCGATGCATTAGTGACTTACAAGGAATCCGAGATTACAGTGCAAGCCGTGGCTGCAAATAATGCTATCCGTATCTGGGTATGGTATAAGTTGGTACGTCAGTTAATATTCACTAGCAAACCAATTCAATGCCCAACATGCACCAGTGTCCTATAATTATCCACAATTTTTACCTGATAGCATACTAGGAACCTTTGGACACGAAATGTAGTGGGATCGGATCATTGCCTTAACAGAATTGCATCAAGTATGACCTCAAATTTGAAAATAGGAACTAATCCTTCTCTAATATATTTAATGCTTGGCTATTTGGAAAGGGTAAATAGTAAAAACATGAGTGAAAACAAAATACATGCATTTATTATTTATGAAAAATTACTAAACTGGCAGGTTCTGATTTGAAAGATTTTGTATACTGGTCTCATACGGTACCATAATAAGATCAAATGGGTATTTTGAGATGTACCCCATGAGTTGAAGATATCCTAGGTCCTCTGTATATGCGAGTGCGTCAGCACGAGTGGGTACAGAGGACTCAGGATATCTTCATGAGTGGGAGTACATGTATCTCAAAATACCACCATACAACCATTTGGTCTTATTTATACCCCATTATGTAACTCCAAAGAAAGCTGAACTTCACTCAGGTGATCAATATTCAGCAGCTGCATCAGCCAATCAGAGCAGTGATAGCAGCTCAAGTGATGATGTCACCATGTTGCGGGCAGGCGGGCCAGGGGGCAGGCTGGGCTGGCGGGCAGACGGGCACTCATGTGTATTGGCCACTGTTGCAAAACTATTCCACCCGTATATGTGACATTTGGCACATGCATGGGTCTTAATAACATGTATGCGCCTTTCAAGGTTCATATGTTTTTTTTTTCAATGCTCCCTGATTCCATAAATTTTTTAATATCCACCTCTGTGGTGCAATCCAATAGAAATTTGTTAAAAATGTAGAAATGACAGAATTCAGATTTTTTTTGGAATTTTGGTTACCCATACACTAATGACAAGGAATAATTTGGTAAGCTTCAACTGATATTAAAAATAAACATAATAAAGTAATTTTTATGGCCATAATATTGTTGAATGCAAATATTTGTATTGACATATTATATAAATATTTGATGGTGAGGAGTCCAATATAGAGTATAATTGGACGAAGAAAAGCTATATTGGACGAGGCGCTTGCGTCGAGTCCAATATAGTTTTTATGAGTCCAATTATACTCTATATTGGACGACTTACCATCTAATATTTGTTATATTCTCCATAAATGAACCCACTTTTAAAGCAAAAGGTTTAATAACTTTGACAGTGCTAGAAAGCCAGTTTGTGTTTCTTTTGGATAAACTTCATAATTCTCTTCAAAATGTATCTCGTCATATTTCAGCAATGGGTAGCCACAAAAATATATAATTTACATATTCTGAATCTGTATTCTATAACCAAGAAGCTTCGATATATTCTGTATTTTATATTTCAATTTCATAGCACAATGTTTTTCGTTAAACACAGCGAGCTTGAACAAACCTTGGGGTTAAAAAAATTGACCAAGAAAACGATTAGCGCAATGATGTTGAGGAAGGTCAGACGAACATTTTGATGTATCCAACGAAAAAATCTGTTGGGAATTTTTTGAGATATTTGAGTTTTAGGTTTTTTATTTATCACACCCTATTCTTAGCATGGAATCTCCATGAAAAAGGTATCAAAACTGCCAATTTTTCCTGTTAGGTAATATCTAAGATAAAAGTCATTATTCAAAAGTAAAAATATGCAGTCATTGTCTCTACAGAAAGTATGTACCAGTTCATCCAGACTAACAGGGTGTGATAAACCTATAACAGCTAACCTTTCAGACTAAAGGCCTGAGAAAATGTTTGCAATACCAGGTATGTTAGTTACATAATTCTAGTAAATAAGTTTAGCAATTTTGGTCTTATCATCTCATTGTAGCAGGCTTTGTTGAGTTTTCTGTGCATTTTATCACAAATTTTGCCACAATGAAACAAGCATTTCATAACAATGTAAAAGGATAGACCAAGTTGAGTAAATTATCAGACAATGCATTCATAGAATATTTGTAAGTATCTGCTTCACCATGAAGTTGAATCCCCTGATATTACATGAAAAGTCTTTGCAATTGGTCAAAAAGACAAAAATAAGATTAAAAGCTATAAATTAACAGTAATATTCATGCTTAATGTATTTTGAGTACTTAAAATGGGTGTTGGGTGTTTATTGTAGATGTAGGTTATCTGGCATCCAAATTCGACCAATCTTTAATTGTATAAAACAACAAAAATAGCATAAATTCAGTAAATTATGTCAAAATGTAGTTAATACAAACATGTACAACTATTGCATATTAGAACTGCAATGTCAAAGTATTTTGCTCCATACTTAACTAAATGCTTCTGAACATTCTATCTAAGCTTTTTCTGATGATTCACACGACATTGGCTACACTTTACATGGTTGCAAAAGTACTTGTTTCACAGAGGTGAAATTTCTTTAAAAACACATAAAAACCTCAATAATACACCATAGAGTTCAAAAGTGAGGTAGATTCTACTACAATTATTTACCAGAATGATGAAACTGAGGACAAGCTGGCAAATAAACATATTTTATAAATTTTATGAGAAATGTTTACTTCTATGGGTTTATCACACTCTGTCAGACTGAATGAGGTGGTATGTACTTGCTCTTGTGGCAATGACTGCATATTTTTATTTCTGAATAATGAATTTTATCTTAAGATATAATCTATCAGGAAAACTGGGCAGTTTCGATAATTTTTAGATGGAGATTCCATGGTAACAATAGGGTGTGATAAATAAAAAGTTTAAACTCAAATATCTCAAAAAATTCCCAACAGATTTTTTCGTTTGATACATCAAAATGTTCGCCTGATCTTCCTCTACATCACTGCGCTAATCCTTTTCTTGGTCAATTTTTTTAACCCCAAAGTTTGTTCAAGCTCGCTGTGTAAACATAGGCATTTAGGCAAAAAATGGGTGAAAAAGTGCATTTTTTGTCACTCAATGTCATACCATGGTCCCATAACCTATGTAAGCAATGTTACATTTACTTAATGTTGTTGTCCTGATCAATACGCAACTTTTGACATCATTTGTGTTTTTCTGTGTCTTCCCATAGACGTGCAATTATTTTTTTACTAAAATTGAAAAACACAACATTTTTCCTTTCATTAGCTGCAGCAGCGCACAGCAGAAGGTGTTTCCTCTCAGGTCCTCCCTCACTGCCCTACGATATGGCAATAAAACTCCTCACTGACCAATATAACTTGTGATATTATACAGTTATCGCACAGCACCGAGTGCAATATCAGTTTTTATGGCACCGAGGTGACTAATATTGCACGAGGGCGCAGCCCAAGTGCAATATTAGTCACCGAGGTGCCATAAAAACTGATATTGCACGAGGTGATGTGCAATAACTGTTATATCATATGGTTTTTTGTGGCAAATGCAAAGAAAACAGCTGGAATTCCTTGTCCAAACTCGTTTTGTGTTTCTTTTGACAAGCCTGTTTAAAATGTATCGCGTCAAAAATCAATGACTATTTCACTCACAAAAATTTTTTTCACACTGTTGAAATCCAAAAATGATATACTTGATCACAGATTTTTTTCAGATTTTTTTCTTAAACTTTATAGCAGACTTTAGACCTTTAAACACAACAAAGTCACTGAAAAATCGGCGAAAAAGCTGTTTTTCGGCCACTTAATGCTCAATTCTGAAGCAACAAATAACAAGACCAGTACAAAAAGTTGATATCCATGTAGCCCTTTAACAGGCGCTTCTTTTGCCGTTAAAACCATCTTCCTATCTGCCTCCGTTGCCGTGCAATAAATGTTTTAGTAACATTGAAAAACACAATCTTTGTGTCAGCTTGTGACTGCAGCAGCATGAAAATATGGTGCTTCCTCTCAGGTCTGTCCAATCTCTTACATGTTAAAATGAGCGTGCAATATAATGCGTGCAATATCGTAGAATATTGCACGGCTGTCGGCCAATGGGAAGCGAGTTTTTCCGCTAGCCATATGATATATATATATATTCTCCACTCGGATTGTGTCAGCCAATCACAAGCGAGTATTCTTGGATAATATCCTTGCTGTATTAGGCAGAGAAAAAGTTATATTGGACAGTGAAAAGTTATATTGAACAGTGAGAAGTTATATTGTGCAGTGAGGAGTTTTATTGCCATGTTATAGGTCCGTGAGGGAGGACCTGAGAGGAAACACCTTCTGCTGTGCCCTGCTGCAGCAACAGCAAGAAAATAATTTGTGTTTTTCAATTTTAGTAAAAAATTAATTGCACGCCAATATGAAGACACAGAAAAACACAAATGATGTCAAAAGTTGCGTATTGGTCAGGACAACAACATTAAGCTAATGTAACATTGCTTACATAGGTTGTGGGACCGTGGTATGACATTGAGTGACAAAAAATGCACTTTTTCACCCATTTTTCCTGCAAATGCTAATGTTTAAAGAAAAACATTGTGCTATAAAATTGAAATAAAAAATATCCAATATAAAGAAGCTTCTTGGTTATAGAATACAGAATCAGAATATGTGAATTTTATATTTTTGTGGCTACCCATTGCTGAGATAGGACGAGATTCATTTTGAAGAGAATTATGCAGTTAAACAAAAAGAAACACAAACTGGCTTTCCAGCACAGTCAAAGTGTTTAAACCAATTGCTTTAAAAGTGGGTTCATTTATGGAGAATATAACAAATATTAGATGGTAAGTCGTCCAATATAGAGTATAATTGGACTCAGAAAAACTATATTGGACTCGGCGCAAGCGCCTCGTCCAATATAGCTTTTCTTCATCCAATTATACTCTATATTGGACTCCTCACCATCTAATATTTATATAATATACATTTATTCCACTTCATACTCAAATTTTGAAATTGGTACATGGGAAATTGACATGATTAAATATAAGATATGTTAAATTATATAGTCTTTAGTAAACACAGAGTAAATGTAGAAATATATTGTCAAAGTTCACAATAAGTCCTTTTCTTAAATCCTTGATTGCTTGAATACAGCACAAGTCATTTTCACTGCATTTGTCTTTCACCTTCACTTTCAAAGTTTTCAGAGTCTCAGTGTTGATCTCAGCTTTGAAGGCAACAACTTGCAAATTATGCCCAATTATTGAGTTTGAGCAATTTAATCCTCTCTTTGCCACTTGCCTAGCCAGCTCATTTTCACTGTTTTTCATAGATTGCACAAGTCTAATAAATTTATTAAAGATTTGTGTTTTGAATTGAATTGAATTTATTAATTTTTATAGCGCTCCTATTTGAAAAAACATTCTAGGGCGCTGTACAATAAATAAGGATTATGATAGATTAAAATATATAAAGAAATGTAAAAACATGATAATAGCTAAAGTAAATTAATTACTAAAAATAATTTTACCACGTTAAAAACATAAATTGGTAAGATGATAAAAACTAAGTTTATAAATAAATATTAACAGAATAATTAATTGAAGTGAAGGGTAGACTTAACGCACATAATATGAAAACAGGGATGAAAATATGATAATTGTGAGGTTGGTGTGTTGATCAGGTGTGGTAAGTACCTTGTATGTGTTCTTGGGGGTAGATTCAAAATGCGTCGGGCACATCTATTCCACATGATATGGAAATCATTTGCCTTGGAGTCAGTAAAATCCCTGCAATGATAGCATGATAAAAAATTGACAAAAATATGAAAATGCCTATTTCTGCACGGTTTTCCTTCTAATGTTACACCATGCTGTTGAATGTGAAAAAAAGTAAACAAAGGTGTGTATTACATGATTTCCATGCATATATCTGTAATGTCACCATGATAAAAGTGACAATTATTTCAACAAATGAAGGTAAATTTCAAAAAATAAACACAGGTCTCTTATCATGTTCAGTCAATTTTGAACCTTGTTTAACAAAATTTTCCTGCTGCTTGCTCACTTATAAGTTTGTATCATATTTTTAATCAAATACGGTGAAATACTTTTCTTATGAATGTTTCTAAATGCAATGAATTTTGACTTCTAGGGTAGAATAGAATGCTGAGAGTATGATGCTGCGCAGCCGATGTTTTAATTATCCTCTTTTTAAAATTTTCAGGTGTGGATTCCCGTTTGCAGCCTGACGAGGAATTAATTAATTGTGCTGAATCATCATACGAAATGAGAGACCAATCAATCATGTAAAGAAGTTGTGTGTGACTGATTAAATCAATTTAGATAGGGCTATATTCTAAAATATTACATCAAGAGACTAAGGCAGATTTAATATAATGCAGAAAAATGACCAAAACACTTGAAAAATAAAATCTGTATCATTGGTCTATGATTCGATCCATTTGATGTAAAATACTGTTTATTTTGATGAACTGTGATTTTCAGATAAATGTATAAATCAAATTTTATTACCTTTCCCTGTTTTTCTGTGGCAAGTCCGCTATGCTAATGTAACATGAATTTGAATCAAATCCCTTGCACTGTTTTAAACTTATACCTACTATTTTCAGTTTTTCTTGAATGATATCCAAGAAGATTTGTAAGCAAAGATATATTGCCTGCATTGATATTTTATCAGACAGATATATCCACACAAATCAACCATTTTCTCTTCCTGCTGATAAGGACGGGACCTTCGGGTCTCGGGATATACTGGGATCTCGGGGGGGAGTATACTAGCGATGCTCGGCACCTACCCATGGTATAGCCTCACAACAATTGCCGTGTAAATAAAATATCAATAATTGATTTGGCCCAAAAGGCAAATATAACAGCATAACTTACTGAACCAATAGGTGCATCTGTCCTGTGTTCTTATTATCGTTTTCATGGAGCTCTACATGTTTTTTGAAAACTTCGTTTTGCAGTTAAACCGTGACATCATCAGGGTATCTGTGAATGTGATCGGTCTGACCTTCAACTTTTGACACTCAGTTTAGAGTTTGACATCACAGTTAATTGCAAAGGAATTCAAAACTGCCAGACAATGTTATTTTTTGTGTACGACCACATCAAACAACTGTCTAAGCCAAGTGTTACACCTGACCAGAAGTATCTCTGTTTCAATGTTTCACGAACAAAATCAGTTCTTCTGTTTTTCACAAGAGACTATTATTCACAGTTTCAAATAGTGTTGTGAACTGGTTTACAATATACTGACAAAACCGATGTAAAGGTGTATGTTACTTAAAGAAATCCAGTCTGGTCTATTTATCTTATGCATATCATAAAAAAAAATACTTTTTTTCTCCTTTACATACTGTATATAGGAGGAAATTCGGTTTCTGTAAGTGGTCGCTGCATAGCGGTACAAATATATTTCACTTATATGAACGTCATAGTGCGCAGTTTGGGCATTTGCTGTTGACAGCCACCTGCAGACGACAACATGTAATCAAAATGATGTTCATGGGTGCGAGGTGATGCTTTTGTACGGAAAAATTATAGTAGTAGTCACATGAATGAAATTTGCTGATGTCTCGGGTATGCTAATCTCCTTCCATCGGTCATATTGTGTTGAAGTGATAGTTGGTGCATAGAATATTGATGTAACATGAATGCTCAATTATGGAGTGTGCATGGTCACACAACCCTTCAAATGGGAATCCAATTTTAATCACATTTAAATGGGTGTCAAGTTTAGAGTCTATTGACCTGAGGCTCAAGACAGGGGATTATAGCCAGCAATCAGTGCAAAACAATACAACAAGATTAAAATCCTGTCACCTGTTTCTTGAGGAAGCCTCGTGAACACTGTCAAAGATGACACTTCATCAGCTATCATGACTCAAAAAGTGCCATTTTCACAGTGCCACAGTCCACTCTAATTCTATATCAAGGTGTTTGCCTGTAAGCAACACGAGGTCCATAGCTCCTCTATCTTGCAGGTGATTCCCATATCATCCTTTTTCTCTTTCAGCATTACATGTCTTCTTCAGTAAACTATTGCTGTCATTTGTGGTTTGGATGGCAATGTTGTGTGTGATACGCCCATTCATTGAAGGACAGAATTTCTATGAGGTCTTTTGCAGATGACATAAACTTCTCCACTCCATACAGATGATTTTCTCAAGCTGAAAGTGGAAGTCAGCTTTATGCTACATATGAGTACTAGGCTTTGGGACTAAATTTGTATTATGGTCTTGTATTGCAACATATCTTATAGCGAGATGTGTCTTCATGTCCCAAATGCATGGCCCAGCTTTGTGGTGGGACTGGGACTGCAATCTTGTCCAAATTATTGTATAATGAAAATGACATGAAGGTCAACCAGTCTACCTGAATGCTTGGCCAGGTTTGTAGGTATTGCTAATTTGTGAATTATTCACTGTGGGGTTAATTCTTCCACTTTATTTCAGTCTGAACTTCACCAGGCAAATTTCTGAGCCCATAAAGTTTCTGCTTTCCACCTGCATCAATATCCTTAGAATGACCTGCTCATCTCCTGAGTCCAAAGAAAGCATTCTGATTCTTTCTTTGCTCTTGCACATTTCTTTCCCTGCAAGTCTCTTCTTTCTCTTAAATGTCAGGAGACATCCGATATGAATCGCATAACAGATCAGTGTAACCTGCTTTACAATGTAGTTACATGCAATAATGTCATTAAGCAATCAAAAAGAGTTGAAGTAACAGATTTATGGATGGTTTAGTCTTTTATCTGCACGAGTAAATTTATAACAGCAATATGGAAGAATGACATTGAAGATGTTTGCTTCTTGATTAATAACATAATAAAAAGAGCCGTCAGTTTATTGCAGCGGTTGTTTTACAGGTCTGCTCCTGTGACAATCAATAACCCCCCCCCAAAAAAAATCGTTCCCAAATGTCTCCTCCAATTCATTACGGCCATTAACCTTACACAGTGGGTGATGTTATATACGAGGGGTTTTCCAAAAGTTCTGTCCAACTATTCATATCTTTTGCTAGATTTGATATATAGAAACATGATATTTGGGTCAGATAGTATTAACGTAATTCCCAAATAACACCCAAAAAATCAGATCATTTAGATAAAAATAAATGCTTAATATATTGCCATGGAAACCAGAAGTCATGAAATGCGGCCCAGAATTTATAGTGCTCACTTAAAACAATTGAACATCATGCTTACATTATCAATGTTTTGACTTATTGAATTAATGTATATTTATAATTTTTTTCATGAAATACAATCAGTTATTTGTAAAATCATTAATGACAATAAAAACTGGCATTATTGTCACATCTCAATTACTTTACCATATCCTGTGCAGTTTCCCATTTTTTATAAGATGAGAATTTTTTCGGATATGGATGACACCATATATGCCTGTCTTATTTCTTCAATTTAATTGGATAAACACTAGCAGAGAGCGTAAGAACCATCTATCATACATACAAGGAAGACATTATGAGTAATAGAACCAAATAAATATTGTACAAACTTTTTCTGAATGAAGAAAGCACACATTGGAAGACCTAAGAAAAGAAGACTGGACAATGCCAAAACAGACCTTAACATGAAGACTGAGGTGTCTTATGAGGGCACGGATAGAAAGTATGAGAAAATGTGTATATGGGATGCCATCCATTAGTTTATGAAGTTGTTAAATGGCTTTGAATGTTAATATATTTTGTTCTATACATGTATATCTTGTTGTAATTACATATTTTGACAAGATATATCAAGTATGTGTCTGTTACCAAGATCGCGGTCGAATTTCATGACTTCTGGTTTCCATAGCAACAAATCAACAATTTATTTTTACTTCTATGATCTGATTTTTTGGGGATCATTTGCAGATTACCTCAATATCAACTGACCCTAATATCATTTTTCTGTAGAAAATTTCGCAAAAGTTATGACAGGTTGGACAGAACTTATGGAAAACCCATTGTAAAGTACAAAAAGTCTGCGAAGCACTAACAGGGAACTCAATATGAGGACTATGAGGTATTGATATTTAAAGGATATATAAAGTTGGAGGAAAATGTACTGAGTGTCAAGTTCTTTGTTTTGAGATTTTGTGAAATGTTAGGGATTATTTTTAAATACATTTCTTGGCCCGTAGTCCTGGTAAAAACTGAAATCTTGACAAGATACAATGAATCTGTACCTCTAAAAATGCCCTGGGCCGCATTTCATGACTTTTGGTTTCCATGGCAACAAATTAACCATTTATTTTTATTTCTACGATCTGATTCTTTCAGAATCATTTGCAAATTACTTCAAAATTGTTTGACCCAAATATCATATTTCTGTGTTAAATATTGCAAAAGTTATGGCAAGTTGGACAGAACTTATGGAAAAGCCCTCGTATATATTGCCATCTGACGAGTCTGTGTGTGAACATCTGTAACTGAGGTAAAACACTCCAAAATTGAACTAAATGGTACTTAGTCAATCTTTTTTGATGATAACCATTTATTACATGTGCTTGAAAACTGTTACAAAATTCTTGAGACGCCGAGAACTACCTAAATACAATGACAAGTTCAACAGCATTACTCTGACACTTTAATCTTGAGGACTTCAGTCTCATAAAAACACATCTCCAAATGCACACAGAACAGAAAGATTACATTATACAATTATGGACTTCGGTTGAGGTCAATATCAGGTTTTATCACTTGGTCAGGTCCGTAAAACCTGATATTGACCGAAACTGAAGTCCAAAATTGTTTTGTAATTTGAACAACCCAGAATTTGCGTGTGTGACACATAGACAGATGCAGTAGGAGTATCAAGGTTAACTAAGTTCCATCTGCTTTGCTACTGTATACACTGTCAACCACCACATAGCTCCCTGTCAGTATCTAAATTTAACTGTCAAGTATTGCCATGCAGTGGAATCGAACCCTGAACCTCTAAATTACAAGACCAGCATGCAACCCACTCAGCTACTGAGATACATGACATTGCAGGGTTAAAATAAGATATTCCCACCAATGGGGCTCACAACATTTCCTTTAAATAAACATACATACATACATACATACATACATTATGGAATCTTTAATCGAGATTTAAGCGCAGGGTAGGAAATGAAGCCAGATAGAGTAACTTGATTATGCACATTTGAGAACCACAGAAAATGGTGTAATGTTCTCTTGAGGCCTCCATCTCCTGCCTTGCCTGATATCAGTCTTTTAGCAAAGTGGCCAATCAGAGACATGCATCATGACAAGTAAAACGTTGATATCAAAAGCAGGCCAGCATAAAAATCCCACTGAATGCTGTGTCATTGAATTTGAGAAAGTAGGGAAATTTGAAATTCATTGCATCTTAGCTTGCACAAAGACACCTGTGCATTTCAGTATGTGCCAGTGACAACAGGCACAATGAGGACATGCAAATGACTTCATATTTATAAGGATGAGGTTATTATCAATAATACAGGTGACAGCGTCCTGCTTCAGTTGTGAGAGTCAGCCAGCATATACTCTTTTAGCCACTATCAGCCTGGACAAAAGTCACTGAATAATATCAGTCTATGAACACTTCAAATATGATTGTCATTCTGATTCTTCTATGAAATATGGAGGTTTTGAATTTAGTTCTTATCATGAACATGCGATTTATGCTTGAATTAAGTGGATTTACATAATGACTAATGTTTTCGGATAATCAAATAACCCTTTGATTCTTACTTTCCTATGTATTTTGCTTGAAATTATTCTAAGGGTATAAGTGATTGTAGATGCACTAGGGAATATTTTGTTTCTTGTCTAATTGCTACATATTTGCTCGTTTCTCATGGTTGTCCCCGGCCACTAGCATTAATCTTGTCCATCGGATTAATGCATGCACTTATTATTATTTTGTTTATGTTTGTGAAATTGTTTATGTCATCAATTGCTGACTATGACAGACAATCTTTTGAATTTGATTAATTTTGAAGATGTTCTATTAACCGATTGCAGTTATTTAGATATTAGTGAGGTAACAAAATGTTCTAGGGATAATACTTTTGTAGTGTCGCATTTAAATATTCATAGTCTGCCGGACAAGTTTGATAATTTTACTGAGTTGTTAACTATGTTGTCTGAAAAGAACTTGCTGCCAGATATCATTTGTCTATGTGAAACCTTTTTGTCAGAAACGAATTTTTCCAAATATATAATATTAATGGTTTTAATTTAATCAGTCAATATAGGAAAGATAGAAAACAAGGCGGAGTATCCATTATGGTTAGATCTCATTTTTCTTATATGGAACGTCCAGACATCAGTATTTTCGAGGAGGGGAAATTTGAGTCTGTGTTTATCGAACTTATTCGTAAAGGAAAAAGTAATGTTGTTGTTGGTGAAATTTATAGAGTGCCAGGAACAAGTGAAAATGAATTTCTTGAAACTTATGAAAGACTGATTGCAAAAATAAGGTTAGAGAGGAAAAAGATTATTATAGGAACTGACCAAAATCTAGATTATTTGAAAATTAATTTGCATAACAACACTATGAAATTTTTTGAATTAAATATTAATAATAATATAATTCCTACTATTTACAAGCCTACTCGAGTGACACACACTACTGCGACCCTTATAGACAACTTTTATATTGACTGTGAATTTTATAAAGATGTCAAATCCCATGTCATAGAGACTGATATATCAGATCATTATATGTGTCTGTCAATTATTCAAGAAGAATTGTGTAAATTGAAATCTAAGGAAAGTGGACAAGTACGTAAATTCCCAGACTCTGTGTTACGAAACATGAATGCAAGTTTGATAAATCGAGATTGGCATGTTTTAGACCAAATGACTGTTGATGCAGGTAGTGAATACTTAATGAATGAAATTAAAAGTGTTATGGATTTTTATGCACCAGAAAAAACTGTGATGCATGATGCTTCAAAGTGTAAATTGAGAACAGAATGGGTCACCCAGGGACTCATGGTGTTTTCCCGCAAGTGTATCCAGTTATATAAAAGGGTTGCTTCAAAGCCAAGAGATAGTCCGGAATTTGAAAGTTACAAGAAGTATCGAAATGTATATAATTCATTACGAAGAAAGGCGAAGTTTGCCTATTATAATGAACTTGTAAAAAGGAATATGAATGACACAAAAAAATTATGGAAAGTTTTAAATAAGATAACTGGCAAACTAGCTAATAAAAATGACATCAGTGATGAAATTATTGTGAATGGTATTAAAGAAAATGATCAAAAAGTTATTAGCAATGCTTTCGCAGACTATTACAGCAAAGTAGGGAAAGTTCTGGCAGAAAATATAGATAAAAAAGTTAATATCAAAGATCCTATGGCCTATATCAAAAACAGAGTGCAGCAGAATTGTTTTCTATTTCCGACAACTAAAATAGAAATTGAAAAGTTGATACAATCATTGAAAGTAAAAGATAGTCAAGGGCATGATGGCCTCACAAACAGAATTTTGAAGAAAATATTTTCAGGAATAATTGATGCATTAGAAATTATCTTCAATAAGTCACTGCAACACTGCCCGTGGAATCCAAGTTGCTCATATATAATAGCAATGTGAGTAGTCATTTGAATTATGCTCTTAGTGTTTGGGGACTGATGTTAAAAAATAAGGATATTAAAAAGATCCAAGTTCAACAGAATAAGTCTGTAAGCATATATTTAATATAAGAAAAAGCGTAAGATTAAATGAATTCTACAAACGTGGCAATATTTTAAAAGTTAGTGACCTTATTGAACTCTCCCTAGTTAAAATATCCTTCTGATACATGAACGGACTGATGTCAGGGCGAATAGTAAATTTATTTGAATTAGGCAATCATGATTATCTCACAAGAAATAGGAATAATCTGAGAGCGATTCGTCACACTGCCCACTCATATAACACTAGTTTCCTATAGGGAAGGCACCTGGTCTCTGGTTGAACCTGCATCATTCATTGAAAATGAAAGAAAATGTTAAGTCATTTTTTAAGTTATTTGCAAAACAAAAAAATCAAATGTATTAAGGTACTGGCAGCAATTTTTTTATTTTCTTATATCCCTCCATTTTATGTCATATATATTATATGGTTAAATTTTACATAAGTAATCCTTATTGTGGGATGCACAATTAAATACAGTTCTGATAACTCTTGTGCACCCCTCACCAAAGCATATTGTTCAAATAATGTTAATGTTTTATATATCAGTTGTTGTGTGTACACGATTTGGTGAAAATAAATATCTATCTATCTATCTATCTATCTATCTATCTATGAGTCCCATGAGTTATTGTTTTTCAATTACCATAAGTAAAAGGTTGAAGAGGGTGTCTTGATGGCTTAGTTAAGATGCAAAGTCAGCCTTGTCTGTAATAGTCCAAATTACAAGCTGAGGACACTATTAGGTACTAGAAAAGCCCGCGACACTGCAGACATATGAGAGTTCTGAAGTCATAAGGGCGACCACTTAATTTTCAGGGGGGTTTTGATTTGTTCTTGGAGGGGAATTATTTATTTGACATATCGGTGGCAGTATTATGTTTGAAGACCTCAAAGTCCCCGAATATTCTGTGCAAGAGGCAGCAAGACCGTGTCAGAAATACCCCCCAAAAAAAAGATTTGTTTCAAGAGTGGCCATAATGTGAAGAATTGATTAATTTATGCAAAAGTGAGGAAGTAATTATGTATGTAAAAGAAACTGCATGAACTGCCTAGATATTAAGTGGTCTGGCCCTAAAGAGAAATGAGGCAGTAATGAATTGGTGGTGAATGCTTTATTAATGTGAAATTGTATTTCTTTATGTAGCTGTCGAAAGTGGCAGAAGAGGGTAGAAGAGGAAAATCAATATATATAGAGTAAAATGACATTGGAGAGCAATGTGTGTGTGGGATGTAATGAAGTGTTTAGACATCAGTTCTGAAAGTAGATAGACACTTGTAAATGGTATCACAGGAATGTGAATAAAATGCAAGAGGTTCTTTGGGTTAAGACTAATTGCTCTTTTGTCTTCACACCTTGCATTGGCCTTGGCAGGCGTGAGGGGGTAAAAGCTCAATTGCTAGTAAGTTTTGTTTGTGTTGAATCAATGGACAACGGCGTGTGATATGAATAGCTTGTATTGAATGAATTAGGTTCAATGGCACTTGGCTGGAGTGATTATGCCTCTGCAGTTGGTTGAACTGATTGACGTGAGGGACTGAGGGTCATTCAGAACTGCCATACTTTTGAGACAGACTATTATGGGATGGCTACCACGATGGGAAAGAAGGTGAATCGAATGTAGGTATTTGGATAAAAACGTGAAAAATCAATATGAGATGAACAGAAGGTGAGAAAGCAGGAATAAATTTGCATGTGAGATGGGGGGAAGAAAAGTGGCAGAGGTGGCATACAGGTCCATAGAAAACGTGACCTAGGTTGACCTTTGACCTCATTGTTGTTGTAATATGATGTTAGATGGATGGATATCACTTCCTCACCTTAGGGGATCTTTCCATTTCACTATTAGCAGAGCAAGAACCGTAGGACATGCTGAGTGTGTTTTTCTAACTGATACAGACCTCCTAAGTGTGAGAAGTTTGTCAGTGGCTATAAAATATTCACATGCACTGCTAATCATCATATCCAATATGGCTGCCGACAGCAATCTTGCCTTTCATAATTAATTTGCATTATTCAAGTTATTTATTTCAATATAATGAATACATCAAGTCAGACTATCAACATACTGTAATTTGTATACCCTTACCAAATTTATACAACAAATATGATAAATTATGCTACAGGATTCACTTGATTCATTTCAAGATGGCCACCATATCAGCCATCTTGATATATCCTTGTAAATTTGTAAACCATGAACTATTTGTCCTAGAATTAAGTGTTATACCTCTTTTTGGTATAATTTTGAATGAGAAACACTTCTGTTAACCCAAAGTTGCTATCTATTAAATTGTTAATTACTCACTTAGGGTATTTTTTATGTACATGTTCATTGGATTTTGCTCAGTTATTATTTTTTGGGCAAAGTAATATTTTTAGATTATAATGATAATGTTAAAGGCTGGCTGTTTATCTGATTTTTCTCCCATATTAAATGGACATTGGATATGAAGCATTCACTGAACACTCTAAAAAATGTCAGGACAAAATCGATTTTTTAGATTCAAAATGTTTTTTTTGAAAAACCAAATTTCAATGCAAAACCAACATGGATTTTAAAGAAAATCCATGTTGGTTTTTTGCATTGAAATTTGGTTTTTCAAAAAACCATTTTGAATCTAAAAAACAAATTTTGTCTGAAATTCTATAGAGTGAATAGAATAAGGCATGTGTAGGAAATGAAGTAAAATAATGGCTTCAGATGTGTGGGACTTCAAATAGTGCATCACATACACACAGTCAGACATGAATGAATATGGTTCTCTGCCTATGCCTTACCCTTCCTTCCCACTAAGCTCTTACATTCTCCATAAATGTCTCCTTCCTCGCTGCATTCACCTTGTCTAGCTCATGGACCTCCCAAGCAATAGCTTCTACTCTACCTCTTCCAAGAATATGTATCTTCCCTCTCTCATTTTCGTTTCTGCCTCATCCCCAGCTCAACCCTCCATCTCAAAATATCTTCTTTCCTCCCTCTCTGTCCATCATATACCTTCTCCATCTTCTCAGGTTCTTCATCTGTGTCGCTGTTACCTCCTCCTCAGTTCTTGCCTCCTCTTTACCCCCTCCGTTTCCTGTCTCCTCCTGATAGTTCTGTCTTCCATCTCTGCTCCTCCCTAGCACTTGCATTCTCCATCTCTGCCTGCTCATTGCCTCCTCTATGCCCTTCAATTTCTTGCCTCCTTCCCAACGGTTCTTCTCTCCTCTGTCTCTGCTCCTCCCCAGCATCTGCCTTCTCTGTCTCTTCCTCCTCTTTGCCCCTCCATGTTTCATTCTCCCAAATACAACTAACTGCCTCCATGAATCTTAGCCTACTGAGTGTAACATTTTCCCTATTCTGTCCATCCCTGGCAATGGTGTCCATCCCTGCTTCCTCACAGAATCCCTACTATCCATCCATAGTCAAATCTCCTGGCAAATGAGCGCCTTATAATATACATGTATATATGCATTAAATTCATATCTATCTATTTTTGTTGTGAAACTAGGAGATTTCAGCATTCAGTGCATTTACATTGGGACTTTGATAGTTTTATTTAAAATGGTACTCAGTTGAAGCTCTTTGGGCTACTTTCATCAAATTTACATCCTTACCTCTGGATTCTGTGATGTTTAGAACACATCTCAGATAGTTTGAATTTGGTTGCCTTCTGGGGGCTTAAAGAGGCCCCACAGGGCCCACACTCCCTTCCAATATCTTAAGCCCTAGGGGAACGAGGGGCAAAACGGACCTGCGGGGCAAAACGGTTTTTTGCGTTTTCTCGCAACATGTTGACCTGCCTTCTAATTTTTTGGTTGGAAAATAAAATAGGATGCATGACCAACTTTTTCTGAAAGTTTAATGGACGAGAACATTACAGGTATACAGCTATGTTAATTTGAAATTTTTGATCGCTTTTCTTAAAAAAATCATAATTTTTGGAAATGCTGTAGTACCTCCAGTGAAGTTCCCAGCAAAATAATTAATAGTCAGAGTTATTAGAGGACAACTAAGCTTGCTTATTAAGCAAAAAAATGTAGTCTGGTGCTTAGTCATTTGTAAGTAGGTCATTATTAATATATCCTGCATGGTTGGGGCAAGATGGAGTCCTCCTGTGGGGGCAAAATGGGAAGCACAAAAAAGCAATCCCAGCCTTGAAGAGGTTGAAGCTTGGTTCAATTCAAACATGACATTTAAGACATTTGATACATTTTCTGGCTATATAACAGACAAAAATTTGAAAAAATCACTAGCTTCATGTCATCAATAATCCGTTGAGGATTAAGGCTTAGTGGTAAAACCCTGTATTGTTGAAACTGAAACAAAAGGAAAGTAACTACCTTTCAAAAAACATAGTCAAATCCAATACCAGTTTAAATTGTTAAATTATGAAAACTAGGAAATCAGGGTTATGTGAATGTTCATAAAAATGTCCCCATTTCCATAAAATTCAAATAAATTTGTTTCTTTTGCAACCTGATGTTTATTGTTAAATACCTTGTCAAATAATTACATAGAATGTATAATTTTCAGCATCACTCCCCAGCTATGAAATTGATGCAGGTAATACGCTGGAAGTGTTTTTTATGGCATTGGGGAGGACTAAGGGTAATTACATTTCACTAGGAATCATTTTTTGTCGGGTTAATTCCGATATTTTCAATTTTTTTGGGCAATTTTTAGCCAAAAAAGCCAAATTCTGATTCCCAACATTTATCCAGAAATGGCCACATCCTAAATAAAAGCCACCTGTTTATGATGTTTCATATCCAAAATGGCCTTCAAAGAAGATTTGAGTAGGGGAGAGCGGGGCACAGTGAGACGGTGGGCACAGTGAGACAAAGCCCATAGCATCTACCTGGTACTGTTTACAGATCAACCCTTTTTTGTATAGTACAAAAATTAAGTAAGTGAGAGACTGTCCTATATCTTGAATGCTTACGCAGCATATCAAGAGTGGAATTTCAATATTTTTGTTTGTAGCCTGTAAAAGTAAATAACTTTGCTAAACGACCTTTTGTTATAATTCCCAAGAAAAATGGTATACTGCAAAGCAATTGCCAGGGATTCAAACCTTGGTTGCTTGTCTCAGTTTAGTGAGATGACGAACCACAATGGAGGCATCCGGTCCGCAGGATTCAAAAGTTTTATAAACAGAGCTGCGTGGGGCACAGTGAGACAGTTTGAAGCGGGGCACAGTGAGACATCACAAAATACACTTGAAAGGACATGAATGTAATGCTTGGCTCACAATTCACTATTAAAAACAAAGTACCTGCTATAAACTACTGATTTTAGTGAGTAATATCCACAGGGAAGCGTCAAAGAAGGATTTTGATTAGGATGTAACAGGTGCGGCAGGTTAAATAAGTCGTGCATGTGTCCCATGCGATGAAGTTTCAAAACATGCTCAAAAAAGGACCTAAAAAATCACCTAGCCAGCTGCTTTTATTAGAGTACAGTAGTTTCTGATGCAACAGTTGATAGAACAATTCTGCAGGTCCTGATGATTGGCGGTTATGACAGCAGATGCCCTGTCTCACTGTGCCCCGCCTGCAGTCTCACTGTGCCCCGCCCACGGGGCACAGTGAGACACTTAACGAGCACGTACATAACTCAAAGTTTCTCCAAACCTGTAAAAGGTAGGAACCTGAAACTATGTGACAATATACCCAACGTCATTATCTATAATGTGGACCTGATCTCACTTAACTCGTTCCTGCCAACATTTTGGAAGACTTGAAAATAAAAAAAGTGTCTCACTGTGCCCCGCTCTCCCCTATGCCATTGAGCCTCCTGAAACCAAGGAAGCTGACTCAGGGCAAAAAATGGTCTAAAAAAGCATGCAAAACGACTGAAAATATGTATTTTCATAAAAGTCGCAGTGGCCCGGCACAAGTCGCATGCCACAAAATTTTTTTGCACCAATTTTTATTTTTTGGCCATAGCCAGCTTTCTACACCATTGGCACATTGAAATTCCAAAAAAAATTTTTTTTTTCAGCCCACCCTTTTGTTTAATGTTTTTATCTGTTAAATTCCGACTGTCTTCCCAGGCAATGGTCGTCACACTGTAATGGCAATGACAAAGCTTTTTAAAAAGCTTTATACCACCTAAGACATGATGGCCAAATGGTTAAGTAGCTGGCAGAATACTACAGTTCTGTTGTCCCAGTTGGGGTAATATCGTTTTCACGTTGTCAAAGCCTCTAGTGCGAGCTGGCACGGCGAGGCTTTGACTCCGTTGATAGTTTTTCCTGTGGTTTCAGTCATATTTACATCAGCCATGCCCTAGTGGCTTCAGCCAACCAGAAGGCAGCTTTCATATCCGGATTGAAATCATTGCATGGGTGCTTAACAATGCAGAAAACACACAAACTGAAAAAAAAAGAAGTTGTCACTCAAAAGTTACAAAAAACAGTGAAATGAGCAATGAGCCATAAACAACAATAAACAACATAAATTGCCTCATGGTTCAACCATGCATTGGGAGGGGAGGGGGCAATTTCTTTTTGAAATAAATAATATATTTGATGACTTTATGCTGGAAATAAGTAATTCCTGTCATGGTTGCCATAACATGATTTATTGCAAGGAAAACTCCTAGGCCCCGCCTGAATATCTACTGGTGGCCCTCTTAACATGAAAATAAGTCATTAAATTGTCCTTTGTGTTCAATTAAAAAAACAGCAACAATGCCTTGGAAATTTGACACAGGACTTTGAGGGATACCTAGTTCCTCTCTCTCTCTCTCTCGTGTGCATGTCCGGATTGCCGGATTGCTCACCCATTGGTTTAATGGGGAGCAGCACTTTTTAGGATGTTCTTAATTTTGTTGATTTTTTCCACCGTGGTCCTTAGTTTTATTGTGTCTTCAGTGAAGATATCTCTGGTGGTTACTTTCCCAGCCTCAGAGCGGTCCATCTCTTCGCATTCTTCTAGGATGTGTATTTGTGTCTCTTCTTTTTTGCCACATATCCTGCAGTTCATGTTCGGGTACTTGTTTTTGAAGTTTGCCTTTATGTCCAGCATTCTTGTTCTGGCAGCGAAGATGGTGCTCACTTCCTTTCTGGATAGTTTTTCCATGTATGGGGCTCGTTTTCCAGCCTTTATTTCCTCCTTGTTGTTTAGGTAGAATGTTGTCTTGGACTTCGTTGCTCCACTTTCTCCGATTTTCTCGATCACTGTTTTTCTGATTTCTTCTTTTATGGTCCTTTTTCTCGCCTCTTCATTTTGCGGTGGGATCCACTCTTTTCCCATTATCTTTTCCAGCTCCTGGTTTGTTGCCCTACCCCATGCGTCTCGGGCTTTGCTGTTCAGTACTGTTTTGAGGATGCTGTTGTTTCCTCGTTTTATTTTCTCCACGTACGTTAATTTGTTCATGGCTATTTGACTTTCGATGTCTATTGTCCCGGTTTCTATATACAGCGGTTCCCAAGGGGTAGATCTCGGGGTCATTATGATTCTTTTCAGCAGGTTGTCCATGATGATCTTCATTGTAGCCAGTTCCTTCTTTTTAAAGTTGTTTGCTTCTGTTCCATATGTGATGATTGGGTGGACGCATGCTTCTAGTGTGGTCCATATCGTCTTCATCTCAATGTTCCTCAGATCGGTGCTGCCTGCTATAGCTAGGATGGTGTTGAATGCAGCTTCTACTTTACGTCTTACTTCTTTCAGGTGTTCATCGTGGCTCTTCCCTTCTGATAGGGTTACAGCTAGGTACTTGTATTTGCTGCACTCTTCTAGTTGCATGTCTCCTAGTTTGAAGACATGGGCATTCTTCTTTGTTTTTCTTCCGATCTTCATTATTTTGCTTTTCTCTTCTCCAAATTTTATTCTGTATTTCGTTCCTATGTTGTCTGTTATGTCCAGCATTTCTTGGAGTTCTGTGTGACTGTTGGCGATGAGTGCTATGTCATCCATCCACAGGAGGCACCCGATCTTTTCCCCGTTCTCCATTTCAACTCCTATGTTCTTCCTTTTTATTTCTTTTGCAATTTCATCCATAAGGACAGCGTACATGATCACTGATAATACTCCTCCTTGTCTTATGTTGTCTTTCATCTTGATCTCTCTTGTGTTGCCATGTTTTGTTTCTGCAATCGCTGAAAGTCCTTCATTTAGGTTTCTTATGATAGTCTAGGTTTTGTCGTTCACACCCTGTTTGGCCAAGACATACATTATTCCTTCTGCCCATGCTTTGTCGTATGCCTTGGTCACGTCTAGGAATGCAATGTACGTCTCTTGGCCTTTTTTCAGGAGTTCTTGGAGTATGAGTAGATGGTCAACTGTATTGGAGCCTTTTTTCCCTCCTCCCTGCATGTCACTTATGTGCAGGTTCTCCTTGGCTCTCTCTTTATGATCCTCTCATACAGTTTTCCCACGTTGCTGCTGATTGTGATTCCTCTTTCACTTGAGCATTTTCCCTTTTTTCCTTTGCCTTTGTATATCCCGACTATTCTTCCTGTCTTCCACGCTTTTGGTATATCTTGGGTGGTAGAGATGGCGTCGAAGGACTCTCGGATGTATTCTGTTATCCCTCTTTTTTGCTTTGATCAGTATTTCATTCAGGATTTCATCCGGTCCGCAGCTTTTTCTCTTCTTGAGCTTTTTCTTTGCTCTCCTCAGTTCTTCTGTTGAGATGGGAGGAATTGTGGACTCGCTAGCTTTTTCCATTGTTTTCTGGTTTTCTGCCTTTATCATCTTTGTCCATTCTTTTCCCCCTTCTTCTTCTTCTCTAGCTTGGTAGAGGTTTTCGTAGAACTGTGCAATGTGTTCTTTGGCGGCTTCACTTTCTTCTATTATCTTCCCGTCCTCTGTAATTGTATCAAATTCGTCATTACTTCTTCCCAGCAGTCTTTTCCTGACGTTCCATATTTCATTTTTGTCCTTGCTTGTCGATATTTTCTCGAGGATCCCTTTTATTCTTCTTTTTTCATTCTCTTCTATTGTTTTCTTTAGCTTTGTCTGGGCTTCGAAGTATTCTCTCAGTTTGGGCCCCTTTTCTAGTCCATGGGCAGCTTCGAACTCTTCTTTTTTCTTCTTCTTGATGTTTCGCAGTTCGTTAATTTCTGGCGTTTCTTTCTTTCTTGTGCTGTCTTTGATTGTTATTGTTTTTCTACCAATAACCTCTTTCAGCGTTTTCAGGATTGCTTCCTCAATGTTTTTGTACGTGATGTCCGACGATCTTTTCAGTTGTTCTTCCAGGTGTTTGTTGACCTTGCCCCAGTCTGTGTCTCCATTTATGTTCCATTTTGAGATTTTCTTCCTTTCTTTTTGTTGTGCCACATCAACTTTGAGTGTTATTGTGTTGTGATCACTTTCCTTTTCCTTTCCTTTCAGCCTTTTAGTCCCTGTCTCATCAATTTCTACCTCCTTCACCAGCTTTAGGTTTTCCTTTTGTGTGATGATGTAGTCTATGATTGATTTCTCTGCGCTGTTATTTCTGTTCACTCTGGTCCATTTTCCGGTGGTTGACATCTTGTTGACATCTGTCATCTCGGTTTCCTTCATCATTTCTTCTAGTATTTTTCCGTTTCTTGATGTGTCTTGGCGGTGGCTGACAGATGTCTCCTGTAGTTTTGCATTGAAGTCTCCTGCCAGGATTACTATTCCTTTCGGCTTCAGTATGTCTATTTGTGCTGACAGGTGTGTGTATTGCGCTCTTACGTTGTCAACGGAGGCGGTTTCCTGGGGTCCATAGAAGCATCCTATGTATATTGTCCTTTGTTTTGGTACCTCTATGCATGTCCATATTATTTCTTGGTCCGGGTCTTCATTCGGTGTGACTGTCTTTGTGTATCTTGCAAGGTTGTCATTGACACCTATTGCCACCCCGCCACCTCTTCCGTTTCTTCTCACTTTGTAGAACCATTTTATTCCGTTCATTAGGGGTGGTACTCCTTTAATTTCTGTTAGGAGTATGATGTCTGACTTCGCCATTGTTGATACATTTTGTAGGCTTTCAATTTTTCCTCTTATCCCATTTATGTTGCAATATAGGATATTGATGTTTTTTTTCTTTTTTCTTCTGTTCCCGTTGTTTCTTTTTCTGTTTTTTTTCTTTTTTGATGCTTCTGGAATTCCCGTGTGGATACTAGCTCAGTATCAGGTGCGAAGGTAACTCTCTTCTTGGCCGTATCCTAATCATGTTCTAGTCTTGGCCTGATGGTAACCGTTCTTTCTGAGCTTCTCCTTCTGTCTCTGGCTCTTGTCTCAGTCCTCAGTGGGCTTCTGCTCCTGCTACTCCTTCTTCCTCTGTTGCTATCCTGTTCCCTTCTCTCTGCATGGTCCCTTGCGCTGCCCCTCCTTCCCTCTCTTCTTTCATCCCTTTTGTCATGAGAGAAGGGGCATCTATCGCCTTTCCAGCATCCTTTTGTCTGGCCGAAGAACATGCATGGCGTGTCTTTTCGGCTTTCCCTGAGTGCTGTACTTCTTTCTTTCCTTTCTTTTATTTCCTCCAGTTTCTTCTTTATTTCTGTTTCCGCCTCTTCAGTGTTTCTTTTGGGTCCTCGGATGTGGATCTTGTTTGGGTCATTCCTACTGGCTCTTATTCTTACTTGGTATGTCTTCTCAATGACTTGTGCTCTTGAGTGGCCGCTTCCTATGATTTCCTTAATCTCCTCCTCCTCTGCTGCTATTATGACATTATTGTCCTTGTTGGCTCGGTCCTCTTTCGTCATGTCCTTGACTACTTTGGAGATTCTGTCCGCCAGTTTTTTGGCATGGTGCTCGTTCATTCCGCAATGTCCTAATTGTTATCATGGTTTAGATCACTTGTTTGTGGAAAAATAAGGGTGTCTTCACTGCCTCGTACGTTCTATGCTGGGCAGGTAAAGATCCCACCCTTACGAGTAGATCCCCCTCTCCCTTGGCGTGGACTCTCAGCCCTATCATAACATCATTATGTCTGCATCTGGCAGTTGCTCATGTGCTGTGGAATTGAGACATGACGCATTATATACTTCTAATTTTGGAAAACAAATCTAAAGTGCCATCGCCAGATACTAAGAATAACTAGTAGACGTAACCGCAAGCGGTAACAAAACTTCACCTACTGTGGTACCAGTAACTCAAACAGACACCAGTAGATGAGCAAGTAAAAGGTACATGGAAAAGTACACAGGAATCATACATAATTATGTGACATGCATCGAGACAAGAATACAAGAATGTTTCCTGTACATTGAGTACATGCAAGTATGCACAGAAAAAATGATTGCATAAACCAGTACATGCACAATACATGAACCAGTACATGAACCAGTACATGAACCAATACATGAACCAATACATCCACCAGTACATCCACCAGTACATCCACCAGTACATCCACCAGTACATCCACCAGTACATCCACCAGTACATCCACCAGTACATCCACCAGTACATCCACCAGTACATCCACCAGTACATCCACCAGTACATCCACCAGTACATCCACCAGTACATCCACCAGTACATCCACTGCGATTTCTGAGAACATTGATTTTTCAGGGTTATTCGATCTCTGACCATCAGAAATACATGAAATTTTCAGGGTCCGGCGATCTTTTAAACCGTCATAGCCACGTCAAAATGTTCAGAAGATGAAAACTAGAGGAGAATCTGGCCTTTTCAAATCTGGCCTTTTCAAATCTGTTTACAGATTCCCTGTATCTTAATTAGGACCGGAGTTATTGCAGATTTAAATTATGGTAGAATTCAGGAATATGAACTTCAGACATACCTGAAAAAATGTAGTTTTTTAAATTAAAATCACTGTATAACCAAAACGGTTCAATGAAAATATACATAATTAGCCAGGATTATGTAAACAGATGTTAAAAATAGGTCCAGGCAGGCTGATAAAAAAAGGATGATTCCTTCCTTGTCAAAATAATGATATATTGTGAAAATTTGATAAAAAACATGAAATTTTCAGGGTCTTGCGATCTTTTTAACCATCGGAGCTACGACAAAATGTTTAAAAGATAAAACTAGAGGTGAATAAGGGTTTTCCAAATCTGTTTTCAGATTCTCTCTATCTTAATTAGAACCGGAGCTACGGCCGTTTGAAATGACGCTATCTTTGAGAAATGTGAAAAAACAATCATACATTTTTCGCTCGTTTTTTGACCTTTGACGTTTACAGTGCCACATAGGTCAATCCGAGGACCTTGGAAATTTACAGGAAGCCTCTAGGGTATTGTAGCTAGTATGTCTACCATTTTTGTAACAATATCTAGATTCCTTCTCTGTTAAAAAATATGAAATGTCAATGTAAAATATTTTTTGAAATGTTTGACCTTGAGTTTGACCTTGAAAAACATTTTGTAGGTCAAAATAAATATGATTTTCATAATGGTATTGTATAAAAAAAGGGGGGGTCAGCCATGCATTGTAACCCTGTACAATCAATATTTCCTTGTCAAAAACGCGGAAATGTGTCATTTTTTAACCTTTGTCGGTTAGCAATATTAAACAATTTTTTCATAAATCCGGTGAAGGAGGTACAGACAGCTCATAGAGCACCAACAATATGCTTACACGCAGGGCCGAGATACCAGTCAGGCCTTACTCGACATGACCCTGGATATACAAAGTGGTTTCAAGAATGGTAGAAACACTGGAGCCATACTTGTCGATTTTGAGGGAGCCTTCGACGCCGTTTGGAGAGAGGGCGTCTTACAGTACAAATTTCTAAATGTGGCTCAACTTAGCTGTCTGTAGCTATTCATTACTAGTCTTATCCATATCTATCCATAACTATCCATTTCTATTCTTTTGTATACACTGGAATCTCTTTACCCCTTGTTTAAACAATGGTAATTGTGGATAGCTATGGCTAGCTATGGATACGTGTAGCTTAGTTTAGCTTGGAATGGCTATGTATAGATAGCTAAGTCTAGATTTTAAATGACGAGCCACTTTTAGAAATTTGTACTGTATACAAAGTTAATGAACTTGGCATTAGTGGACGCCTCTATGACTACATCAGTAGCTTCCTCTCTGAGCGACAGTCGAGGAGCTTTGTCAACTCCACTCAGACAAATTGGATCAACACCTATGACGGAATCCCCCAGGGCTCAGTCATGGGGCCCATACTATATGTGATTTTCACAAAAGACATTACAAACCACATCAGTATACCACACATAAAATTTGCAGACGATTTAAGTATGTGCATTACTGCAGTCCTGCTTGAGAACCTAAAAGAGCTTCTCGCATGGACATATAAATGGAGACAGAACATCAATGTTAGCAAAACGGAGGTCATGGGCTTTACTCCAAAAGGACACTTCCCTCTAAGTATTAAAGCCAATGACATTCTCCTTAAACAAGTAACTGAAAAGAGGGTACTGGGGATTATATTAGATGAAAACGTCAGCTTCACACCACACATTGAGGCGTGCGCTGCTAGAGCTCTTGGACAGGTCACCAAATTAAGTGCCCTGACTAATGGACTAAGAGGTGCCAATGCTGAACTGCTCCTGACGTTATTTAAAACCTGCATAAGGCCAACATTAGAGTATGGCTATGCGGTATGGTGCTGCACTTCCAATATTGCACCACTAGAGCGAGTCCAGTATCAGGGCCTACGCAGAGCGCTTGGAGTAATGCATGGTTCGCCAGCATCCGGACTCAATGTCATCACAAGGATTATGCCATTGGATCTTAGACTTGAGGAGGTCCTTTTAAGCTGCTACCTCAAAATATCCCGGAAAAATAATGGGGATTACTTAAAATCCAAAATTACTGCCTTTATTGAGGATGACCACTTCATGGACCACAGGATAATTACGTCCATACACAAATTCAAAATGGTCCAAAGACAATTACCTGGACATATTGACCTTAACAATGCGGAACCAATACTATATACTAGTATTGAAGACTGCCTTGCTCCAAAAATTCAATTGGTGGATTATAATCCAGTTAAATTTGGCAGCAGCAATAAAAGAACTGCCGCACAGGCCAAGGCCGCCCTAATTGCTGCCCAAAATTATCTGGTCAACACTGAAGGTAATGTTGTAGCCTTCACGGATGGCTCAGCCTTACAAAACCCTGGACCCTGTGGCGCTGGCGCTGCAATTTTTTGGAAGGGTGTACATGGTCAACCGAGCCTTTACAAAAAGGCAGTCTCACATAGGTCAACCAGCTACCACGGAGAGCTGCAAGCAATTGATCTCGCTCTACAGAAGGTCTCAGAAAAATGTCCGCCACTAAAGGGTATCAAAGTACACATCATAACAGACTGCCAATCTGCCCTTCAGTCTGCCATAAGATGTGACAAAACTAAAAACTTTGGTTTCCTAGTGGAGAACATTCAGAAAAATGTAAATACCCTATCTAAAAGACACATTCCTGTCCAAATTTATTGGACGGCAGGCCATGTCAGTCTGGAGGGTAATGACCTGGCGGACAGACTTGCTAAAGAGGCAGCAACAGAAGCACGAACTGCCCAGACCAATGACACTCGCATACCGGTATCCGAAATTAAAAATCTCTTTCGCAAGGCACTGGTAAAAAGATGGCAAAAGAGATGGGATACCGGAACAGACGCCAGACACACTTATGGTCTATTTCCAGATGTCAAAATTGGAGGGTACAAAAGCATCTGTGAACGACAGACAGAAACCAAACTAGTCCGACTACAAGTGGGTACAACACTTCTCAGAGAACATATGTTCAAAATCATGCCCGACATTTATGACTCTCCCAACTGTGACTGTGGAACTGAAAGGGCCACCATTGAACACTTTCTCATTAGATGCCCTAAATACCGACATCAGAGACATGTTCTAACAGAGGAATTGGAATATATTTTTCTCAGAAATTCCTCATACCCAAATATGACTTTGTCGTTACAGACGCTGCTTGGTAAACCAAGCCAGCTAAACTGGGAAGCGACCGCTCAGCTGCGACAGTCAGTGGTGAAATTCATCCGCGCCACTGACACGGACATCTAGCCAGCCACCACGAGCCAGATTACCAAGAGACACACACCAGAGAATCTACCTGTGACCATATGCTGATGTAGCAGCAGCAGAAGAACTACAACAACAACAACAAGGAGGTACACAAAATATGATTAGATATTATAAATACGCAGGCCAATGTTCATCTGTCACTAGTAAATCACGATGATATCTTGAAAGGAACATGGTGAAAAAAATTGCTGAAAATGGCACCTTTTCAAACTTTTTCGGGTCGAATGACCTTGAAAAATGAGGTCAAGGTCAAATTTAAAGGTCAGTATGGGCTTACTAGGTGTATGTTTGGGGGGGTTTACTATGACATGTTATGAGCTAAAATCGATATTTCAAGGTCAAATTCTCAAGGTCACTGGTTTTGGTGACGCGGTATGACTTTAAAGTTACGTAACTCAAGACCCGGTACTGCTGATGAAAAATAAAGGGTCGGGCAGATGTCCCGTGAGTTTGGGCACGTTTTGGCACCATGAAAGTAGGTCAAACAGTGAAGAAAGTGTCTGGGACCTTTCCCTGTGCAGGAAAATGAAAACCGGTAATAACCGGATGGATACATGCATTTCAAATATTGCAAAATCCGACTTTGAAAGGCTCTTTGACCTAGAAAAATAGGTCAAGGTCAAATATCTAGAAAACGCGTTCTTAGATTATTGTAGGCTATGTACATGAATTTTTTTAAGACTCTCCGATGAGTTTGAATAAATAATAAATACTACCGATTACAACAAACTTAATCTATGTGTAGGTGAAGTTTAATTATTTAATAATATATATATATTGCTTGCTTTCTGTATTGACCAAAACAGTGGCCCAACTTATGTTGCACTGGTGCGGGTAATATTGTTTGTCTCTGCTGAATATAATGTCAGCTAAAACTTCAAACTTAAAGATTAATCAAACAAGAGGACACTTAAAAACAACAAACTGATCAACAGACAACAGCTATCAACAGTACATGTATGCAAAGTCAATGACATAACCTGGCTTAAATTGTAACAGCCTCTTTTTATTTGATTGTGCGACCACAGTCCTTCGCATGCAAGCTTGAAAACCACACTTATTTCGGCCATCCAGGTCAGAGCCAGCTCGGAAGTGAGCTGATGACCTTGTGAGAATGGGGTAATATATTCCATTGGGTGAAGCAAAAGCCTAAATGAAGTCATTTCCTTTGTAACTTGAATTTTCTAGGCCTACTGCTTAATAGTAGTGGTATTGCAAGACTCAGTATCCAAACATCATGGCTTCAAATCCTCCTAATTTTTTTTCAGGATTCTTTTAATACAATATCGCATTAAAAGTGAATTTCCCATTTTCATCAATTTACTTGATGCAAGTAAAATTCAATGCAAAATAATAATTTTAATACACCAATGCTGACTACAATTCTTTTTTCTAAAAGAATTATTTATTTATATATATATATAGGCCCTATATGTGTGTGACACTGTGTATAATTGTATTCGTAAGGAGACATATCAAACAGTTTTCTTTTTCGGGATTCCTGAGTTATATGTAATTTCCTGTAAAATGCTGGACTTCTGCAACACTGAAAAAAACATTTATATATTTTCCATTATTTGGCATGTTCACGAATGCGTGGAGGTGTAAAAACTAGCATATACGAGTTTGTGGATGTGTAAAAACGAGCATAAGTGCTCGTGTATATGCAATTGCTAACACTCGTGAATGTGCTTTATTATTCATTCGTGGACATGCCAATGCTAACATTCGTGAAAGTGCTAGATAATTAGGGTTTAGGGTTAGGGTTAGGGTTAGAGTTAGTTTTAGCCAATTTCAGGGTTAGTATGTTCGTAATTACACCTGTACAAATTCGTGAAATGCAATATTTGGCACTTGAACTAATGCAAAATTCGTGTAAATGTTCGTTTTTGCAGGTTTACAAATTTGTCCACACGTAAAATATTGAAAAATATATACCTCGAAAAAAAGGATTGTCTGACAACAGACAATAATTGTCTAATATGTGTACGATCAAGCGATTGTCTAATCCAGACAATTGAATGGTTCAAAATGTCAAAGAAATTGTTCGTTTCATACAATTGATTGTCTGGTTCAGAATTGTTGTTGTTGTTGTATTCTTGCACTATGATATCTACATATCTCTCATTCCATGTGATGATTCAACGAATTTCTTTCGAGGTTACACGCTTGAAACCACCAGTTCCGCTGAAATGATAAAAGAGGGTTATTGAAAAAAAAGAAATTATACAATTGCTGGTGTCGGCTTAGTTGACTTTAGCCAACCTTCTTCCGGTTATTATGAATATTGAATTTCTTTTTGATAATTTTGATGTAAAGGTACCAATGTAATGATCACGTGCCTAACTGACCAAATAAAGAGGTATTTTACACCAAATCAAGCCAGGTCATCCGAAACCAGTATTCAAGGTTGTACAACAACAGTGTCTCAAATTTATATCGGAACCTGTACATTTGGTATTGTTTTCATAATTGTAAATGCATAGATTTTTTTTTAATCTCATCTTTTTTACCGTTTCCAAATGGCTGAAAATAAGATGGGCTTTCTCATTAACAAAAATGTGGTGAGAAATAGAGCAATTTAGTTGAGGCCATGGTCTAATCTCAATAAATCTCACTTGCAACTTAGGGTTCTTAGTTTCCTTAGAAGCACGTAGTCACTTGGGGATAATTAGGAAACTTGTGCGTATTACTCATTGAATATGTTTGCAAGTGAAAATTTACTTACGAAAACATTCATCTCGATGCTAATACCACCATTTTCAGCCTTGGCTTTCACTTCGTACCAGGAAGACTCCTTATATTTCACCTTTGCGATGATTATGTCATTTGTAATTGAAGTAGGTTCTACCTGAAAACCAAAAAATATATTTTCAAAAACTTTATGGCGTATTTTCTACCTCTAAACACAGCAACGATACAGAAAAAAATCAAAATTGTGGACTTTTTGTCACCTAATGCCATGTTGCGAAGCCATTAATGATTTAACCTTATTTGAATTTAAAATTCTTGTAGCATCACAAAAATGCACATGTTTTGACACTAACAGAAGTGGTACTTTACCAGATATTTTTTTTACAAACAGCAAGACACAATTTTTTTTTTGCAATAGCTGGGAGTGAAATTTAAAATTCAAAACTATAATTGACACAAAAGCATTATTTATAACACTGTTCAAATTTAAATAAATTACACTATACATTTATCATATAAATAAAGATTACAATAATACGACTTCTAGGTTTCTACCAAGCCAAGTACCGTATTTTCTCCATTAAACGCCCATGCAGTGGGCGGAGGTAATGATGAGATTTGCCATGACACGTTTTTGTATTAAGAAAGGTTGGATAAGCTCATATTTAGATGGAATTTAATCAAAATCAATTCTAGATAGAGTGGGATGGGCGTTTATTAAGGGATGTGCTTTTAATAGAGAAAATATGGTAATGCATCCTTCTGGTGGAAGTCACTCCCACCAAAGGTGTCATTGCATAACCAGTCACTAACACATGTGTTATTGACCTGAACATCAGAATGTTATAATTATATAGGTTTTGGAGGATCTAAGTGGCCATTTAAAATGAAAGGTTATTGATGAAGTGTATTGCATTTTTTTAAACTAGGTTCTCAAACTAGCCAAAATAAGTGCTTATCAAGTTGTTGTTCGACATTTCAATAACCTAACATAATATATATTATTTTACATTTGAAATGCTAATAAGGCCACACATAATTGATTCTTAGCTTCGCGGACCCGCCGACACAATAGATTTACTGCCGATGGGAAAAAAAATATTGAAAAAAAAAAATTTTTTTTGACATTATAAAAAAAATGTTTTTACCTTTTTTTTTTTGGTCCTACCGACCAACCCTAGAAAAAGTGCCTTGAGAGGATCCGAGAAGCTAAAGATCAATTATGTGTGGCCTAATGGTGAGAATTCCTTTTCATTCTACGCATTCTAGAGTAATTCTGATTTCATATTCGATAATAAGCATAGGGAAGGGCAGAGCACAGTAAACCGGTAGGCATAGTGAGATATAGTATATTCAAAATATAATTCAGCCAAAATCTGAAAGAAATTGTAATCTGAGAAGCAATAACAAAATGCTCTTAAATGAACCAACTTCCTTCAATAAAAACAAGTATGAAGACAGAGCCTTTTCACATGCTGCTCCAAAACTGTGGAACCAACTCCCAGAGACAGTCAAGGCCTCCAAAACACTTGAAGGCTTCAAGAGAAATCTTAAAACTCACTTGTTTAAGAGTTTCTACAAATAAATCAATCATGCACAAGCGCTAGTGAGCAGTTTACTGGAATTAGCGCTATATAAATGCCTATTATTATTATTTATTATAACATGGATTTTAAAAAAAATCCATGTTGGTTTTTTGCATTGAAATTTGGTTTTTCAAAAAACCATTTTGAATCTAAAAAACAAACTCTGGAACCAACTGCCAGAGACTCCAAAACACTTCAAGAAGGCTTCAAGAGAAATCTTAAAACTCACCTGTATAAGAGTTTCTACGAATGAAGCAATCATGCACAAGCGCTAGTGAGCAGTTTACTGGAATTAGCGCTATCTATTATTATTATTATTATAGTTCTCATTCCGACTTTCATGTTGTACAAAATTATGGTGCCACAGAAGTACCTTTAACACCTGTAACAGTTTTAATATTTTCAAAATAGATGGAATATCTGAAATTAGTTTTGAAAAAAAAGAAGAAATTAGTCAGAACTTTTCAGACTCCACACATAACCATTTTACTTTTGATTTAAAGGCGACCAGTCATGAAACATGAAAAAATACATTAATTTTTATTTCAAATTTTCAATTTAGGGGAATAATGGTGGTTCAATGTACCAAAAGTTTTAATCAATAAAAGGTCAACTAAACAGTTTCAAGAAAATATATATCTGAAGCAGCTTTCGCTGCTTTCCTCTAATGGTGTATGCAAACAGAATTTGTTTAATCTATTTGAACATATTGCATTCGGTTAGTTAGGTAGCTTCTATTGGGCTATTTCGAGGCTGGCTTGGTTATATTCTTAAATTTTATAGTATGTCTTTGTCAGGTGGAGGAATGCAATAATGTTTTCTGGTTTGTGAATAAGGAGTGGGTTTGTTGTGTTTCTTTGTACTTGGAAGCTTCTACATTCCTTTAGAATGTGTTTCACATGTGAGTGGGCATTGGCAGCTTCGCAAGCTGGTGCTGGATTACCCAGAAGAGGAAGAGAATGTGTCAATCTTGTGTGCCCAATAAGACTCCTGTGGACACTACTTGATCCCTGCGTGTTTTCGTGGTGATTTGTCGAACATCATGTATTCTGGGAAATATAGCTCTTAGCTTGTTACTTCCGCAAGCATTTCACATGATTTGCCATCCAGATTTCATATAGTCATGTATGATTGGTCAGAAGTCTGTTTAGGGTATGGTGCCATTTGTGATATCTTTCATAAGTGCTCTTTTTGCCATGAGGTCAGCTTTGTCATTTTCAGAAATACCCACATGGCCGGGAATCCAGCAGAAGATGCTTTCTGTATTTTCTGCACCTGACAGCAGGGCCATTCCATGCCAAATGGACCAAAATCAAGAAATTTTCCCACATGATGTTTTCCGATTTTGATGAAATTTTAACCTGATATACATGTATATGTATAATGAGCACATGCGAAATTTTTCGGACATATTCCACACATTTTGCTTTTGACAGCATTTTGAAAATGTTGGGCTTTCATGATAAAATTGATTTTTCATCCTTTGATATATTTGAAAAAGGCTGCTGAAGGTTTATTTTTCAAGATATCGCCACAAAACTACTCATATATCATGGTTAGATATAGATCATAATATACGCTGAATATAATGTAGATGATGCTTTCCATCTTTTCGCACCAGCCTGTTAAAATTGGTTCATTTTTGCTAAATTTGGGTAAATTGTGGGTTTTTGGAATTTTTTCAATCAGAAACCAAGCTTTCAATAAACCTGAAACTTTGCACGAATTGAGGCAGTATCGAGTGCTAATTGTACGAATTTATTCATATTTCTAACACCAATACTTATTATGCACATGAAGAAAATCTCAGGACGAATCCTAAAATTGACTAATTTCAAGTGCAAAAATGGCCATGTGGGACAGGTGATAAAAAATTGAAATTTATTTTTTAAGCAGTTTATGGGATCATCTTGTATTTCTGCAAAAATGGTGGAGGTGTAATTTTCATTTTTATGGAAATAATTTTTAGAAATTTGGAGAAAAGCCTTATTTACACCATGTAGGAGCCTTCGAGGAGCAGGTGGAATTCAAAATAAAGTGCAAATTTTTTTTAAAAGTGCATCAAATTGCCTTCTGAACATTACAAATCAGTTTTATTTAGAATCACCAGGATTTTTTTTTTGTCCAGTTCTTTTCATGTGAAATCATGTCAGATTCCCAGACAACAATGGAATGCATTACTTTGTACCCATCATGGGGTCCCTGGGGTATATATACCCACATACTTAATAATCATAAAGCCACATTTGCTAAATTCTGGTCATATGTCACTAGATGTTATTTCCAAAACTGAAATTAATGTCACTGCACATGAATTTTACATATTTTTCATCGGATTGTGATATTTTTTTAACATATTGATAACCGAATATACATTCTCATATATAACATCATTAAAAGGCAACTGTATCAACTAATCTAATTTACACAATCTGTCACAACAGTCCCATATTGTCAATTTTGAACTTATTTGCAAAAATTCACTCAACATAATTTCTTTACTATTTCCTTTTGTGAGAAACTAATATACCTCTTTAAAGTTTGGAATTTTAAAATTCGTCCATCTGGGGTACTTTCAAAAATAAATTCAGCTCTTTATCTAAGGTTCCACCTGGTCTTGGAAGGCTCCTACGTACGATATATAGCATAAATAAGGCTTTTCTTCGAAATTCTAAAAATTAATTCCAGAAAAATGAAAAATAACGCCTCTACCATTTTTGCAGAAATACAAGATGATCTCATAAACTGCTTAGAAAATAAATTTCAAGTTTCTGTCACCTGTCCCACATGGCCATTTTTGCACTTGAAATTAGTCAATTTCAGGAATCGTCCTGAGATTTTCTTCATGTACATAAAAAGTATTGGAGTTAGAAATATGAATAAATTCGTACCATTAGCACTCGATACCGCCTCAATTCATGCAAAGTTTCAGGTTTATTGAAAGCTTGGTTTCTGAGTGAAAAAATTCCAAAAACCCACAATTTATCCAAATTTCGCAAAAATGAACCGAATTTAACAGGCTGGTGCGAACAGATGGAAAGCATCATCTGTACTAGCTTCGGCCAGCAGCATTTTATATTTCTGAGCTTGATCTGTGTACAATTTCATTACAATATCTTGAAAAACGTAGCTTCAGCAGCTTTTTGAAATGACTTGACAAGCGGAAAATAGAAATTTTAGTTTGCAGACCTTAATTTCGAAAATGCTGTCAAATTCAAAATACTTGGAATACAGGGAAAATGTTTTGCACAGCTTCATTAAACATGTAGCTTGTGTAATAATTTCATTAAAATCTGAAGCCATGATGTGGGAGACATTGGTCCATTTGGCATGGAATGGCCCAGCAACATTAGAATATCCTGTATAACAGGGTGATTCACCTGCTTATTTGCAAGGGACAGTATTGCTGATTTAGAATCTGAACATATTACAAACTTGTCTTTTTCAGACATTGCAGCAAGCCAAACAGTTTTGTAAATTGCCAAAAGTCCTGCTGTGTATATTGAGCTTTTGTTCGGGATACGCTCACTGTGAAGATTTATTTTACAGGAAGTGACAGCACAAGCAGTACAGTTTCCATCTTTCGAGCCATCAGTGTATAAGAATTTGTAATTTTGATAAAAACTTGATACCGTGTAATCTTCTTTGGTACAATGTACTCAACTGGGTCAGTTTGTGCCTTTTTCAATGTTTCTAACTCCATATTGACGGTTTGATTCTTTATTTTCCACAGCAGTATTTGTGATATTTGATTTTCCGCCTTCAGAAAGGTGTATATGCCAGCAGCTTCTAGATGTGGATTCATCCTCAATCCCAGTGGCTGTATGGCATTTGGTCGGCCATCATATCTGATTATCTTTCCATAAGATTAGGATGGAAAACAATTGAGTATGTTGGGTTAAAAGGACTTGCTGCCAATTTGACAGTGTACTGCAGAGACATATTTTGCCACGTGGCCCGAAATGCCACGCGTCCACTCCTGCTCAAACAGAGTCCTTGATTGTGCACGGTATTCAGGCAACAAATTTAAGCTGGTCTTGCTGAGCCATATACGATACAGCCATAGTATAGGCGTGCTCTAGTCACTGCACTGTAAAGCCTAAGAAGAACGGTGGTATCACCACCCTAGCTAATTTTGCCCACCACCTTCAGTATATTTAATGACTGTAGGCACTTAGCTTTTAGTGCTGTTATGTGGGAGATGAACGAAAGTTTTGAGTCAAACGTGACTCCCAAGAAATTTATAAGAATTGACTACTTTTACTGGACAGTTATCAATTTTAAGCGTTGGCTCAGGGTGGGGAGTTCTGAGATGGCAAAAGTGCATACATGCTGTTTTGGACACAGAAAATTTGAAGCCGTTTTCTTGAAACCCCTTACATGTATGTAATTTATTTAAATTTTGTTGCAACTCTCTTTCTATAGTTGACATTTGCTTGGATTTCAATACAATAAGAAAGTCATCGACATAGAGCGAGCACATGATATTTTCACGGATAGATTTAACAATGCTATTTTTTTAAATGTTAAATCAAGTGCCTAGGAGATAAAATGCTTCCCTTGGAAACACCCATCTCTTGGGGATACTCACTTGAAAGTGTTAACCCCATTCTAACTTTAAAACATCGGTCTTCTAAAAAATAACCAATAAAGTGAGGAAGACTTCCTCTCAGGCCAAATTCAAAGAGATCTTTCATGATGCCAAATTTCCAGACCTGTTGTATCATACCCTTTTTCTGAATCAAAGAATATACAGCTACCACATGCTCACTTGTTATTAGAGCATCCCTAGAATAATAAAGAATAACTTAATAACTACACACTCAGTATATCCCTACCTTCAAATTTCAATTTCTTGTGGGAACAGTCTACTCTGACATAGAGAAGTTGGGATTATTTGCCTGGATGTAATAATAAAAACCCTCAGTGGCAGTTAAATGTTTCAATCCTCACAGATTATAGGTCTCGCCACTTGTAGCATGATTGACCAGGGTGACTCTGCACAGCCTTTATTCAAAACCCTTCCTACAATTTGTGAAAGAAATATGGATATTGGGCTCATATCAAATTGAACATTTCATGGTGACACACCATTTCTATCAGCTACTTCAGCTGTAAAACATTATAGGCCCATTGCCTTGACAAGCTGTCTTTGCAAGACAATGGAAAGGATTATCACTGACAGACTTGCCTGGTACCTTGAGTCAAATGACTGCATTTCTGAATTTCAGTGTGGTTTTCGCAAAAAGAGGAGCACCAGACTGTACCTGTTCCTCTGCATATTAAGCCTCCACCATCGGTGGAGGGAGAGTCTGATTTGGGAAAGCAAGTCGATTGACATATCATTGAGGAAAATTACTACACAATTTTCCATGAGGACTTAATCAGCCAATAAAAGCAAGACGAATGGAAATTTCATTGTTAGCAGGTACACTGTCTGGACAGAATGCATAGATTCCACAAATCAATAATTTTGACTAACGTGTTGGCAATTTTCAATTTGCATCCGACATCAGAGGTGTCCTGTACTTAGTTTGATCATTATGATTTGGCTTTGGAATTGGAATTATTGTAGCTGCCCTCCAGGAGGCAAGGAAGGTCCAATAATCCCAAATTATATTAACAAGAAATTCTTTCAAAAAAGAATTGTAGGGACCTGAGGTTTCTTCAAACACATATTTTATTTTCCAAATATTCAAATAATGTTTTATGTATGTGTAGTTACATCTATACCTCCAATGTACCACCGTGAGTGTGTGATTTAACAAACCTAATAAATGTTACCTCATGATTAGGCATGCCTAATTACAGGTGTTATTAACATAGACAGCAACCCAAGCAATGAGAAACCATTTTATATTCTTTGTCATAAACATGAAATTTCTATTTCCATCACAACAAACTAATTGTGGCTTGCATAATATTAGGATTATTACACTTTTAGACTTGCCAGTTTGTGAGAAGTTGAATATCTAATGTTCTCATACAGTGTTTTCTTTTATCAGTTGTCTTATATCGTCTCAAATCTTTATACACTTAGGCTATATAATTTTTTGAAGGAAATCTCAATGGGATAATATTATGCTCCAGGTGTGCTTTTGGTATGGTCCCCAATCACTCAACCATGACAGTCATGGTGAGTGGCTCCCAAGGTCATGCAGTGATGGAGCTACTGAGCATAAAGAGGGGCAAATATATACTTTATTTGTAAATTGTAGTCACAGCTACCTTTGTTGTAGCATGAGTACCCTCCTAATATTAGAGGTAAATTTGGAGGCTACTCCTGCTATAGGGAAAGTATATCTGCAAGGCCAACTTCCTAGTGGCCCCCTCCAGGAACTCAAGAACCTCCACCACTGCAGTACACATAAATTGATGACAAATAGCACTTGGCTGATTTTTTTTTGCCCCTTTAGTTAGGGACCTCCACTGGAAAATCTTTCCTCATTTGGAGCTTGTAACACAGATCTGAGATGGTCCCTACAAAAATGTAGAGGAGAATCTCTAAGCATTGCGGAGGAAGGTGTTTTAGCAGTTGATAATGGGTTTCATCTTGCCCCACAGCTGAATCTTTAGCTTTCTGAAGTTTTCCCATAGTAACAGGACTACTGTATTCTTCCAGATCGTTTGAACGTATATTAAATACCAGTCTTTCTGCCTGTGTTTTGAAATGTTGGAACTCTGGACTGTAGTTTTCAGCTAACTTATTTGCTACTTGTTCCGATGTTGTATATTCTTCTTCATTAACTATGAGGTAGCTTTCTTAGATGTCGTTGTCTTCCCTTGAATTTTTTTATCATTTACCACAATTTAGATGATGGTGTTCTTTCATTTAGATTAGAAATGTAATTTCTCCAGGTAACCCTCTTTTTCTGTCTTATCAGACGTCTGGTTTTTGCTCTTAAGATACAAACATTTTATTAGCCTCTTTTACCTCAGTATCGTACCAAGGTCTTGATTTTTGTGGAATTCCTCCTTTTGTTAGGGCGCTCTCTGCTAAGAGAGCTCCCTGTTGTCATTGAAATCCTGAAGAATCTTGTGGGTCGATTTATGGGCAAATTACAGCTCCAATTGACTTCAAAACTTCAAACATTGCATTATATCAGCCAAGAATGGATTGATCAACTTTACAGGGACATGCACACAGTTTAAATACCATTTTAGAGACCCAGGAAAACCATCCCAGAAAAACTGGAAAGAGGGAGTCCTGTGATGTCATTCAGGGCGTTTCCCACACTAGATCTATTTATAGGAAGCTTTCCTGCCGCACAGAAACGTAAATCAGACGGTAAATGCTGAAATCTTTACCTTTGAATCATGGATGGTGCCGGCACTTATGAGACGTTTCGACGGTCATTGTACTTCCGGCCAAACAAAAACAAGAACACTCAGACGGCCTGCATTATCGCCCAGAAGAGTGAAACGATTTTACTTGCTGCTGATCCTAATGATATCGGGAGATGTCCTGCTAAACCCCGGACCAAACTGGAAATACCCTAGTCAAGTGTGCTACAAACCTGTGAAGAAAAATCAACGAGGTATCTGCTGTGATCTTTGTGATTTATGGAACCATACAAACTGTATTGGTATGACAGCTGATGAATACTCAATTTTCCAAAACAATGAAGGACTATCGTGGTCGTGCCAATCTTGCCATTTCCCATATACTGATTCCTTCCAAGAAGAAATACAATATGTACGAACCCAAGAAGTAGGCCCAACTGAAGATGAAACTGGTAACCTCACCGAGGCTGAAACAGACAGTACCAATAGCGGAGAAGACTTGGACCAAGAAAACACAGATGAAAATGGACCAGAGGCAGAAGCTTCAGAAGAAATTTCTTTCCCAGAATTACGAGAAACAAGAAAGAAGCACCAGAAGAACATCATCCTGGCCCATGTAAATATTAATAGCTTAAGACTAAAATTTATCGCCTTACAAGAAATACTCTATGACGGATTGGTTGACATCCTCGCCATCCAAGAAACGAAACTGGACGAATCCTTTCCCTCCAGCCAATTCCATGTTCCTGGCTATAAGATGTTCAGAGAAGACAGGAACTTGCATGGTGGAGGCATCATACATTACGTAAGAGATGACATCCCAGTACGAAGAAGAGACGACCTGAAGCTAAAAACTGCGGAAGACATAAATGTGGAAATCGTCATAAATAAAAAGAAATGGCTGCTAAAGACTGTATACAAGCCACCCAAGGCTAACATAGAGGGCTTCGTAAATGAACTCCAAAGCCAAATCGACAAAGCCTTCACAACGACTGATAACCTGATTGTGTTTGGCGACATGAACATTGACATGAATTTGACGGAAAGCAGTGGAAATAGACACTTAATCGACCTTTGTGACTCATTCGATATGACAAACCTTGCAAAAAACCCCACTTGCTTCGTGAAAAACTGTTCTCCCTCACTCATTGACATTTTTCTGACAAACAAACGAAACTCATTTTATTGTACGAACAGTGTCGATATCGGGCTAAGTGACTGTCATCATCTTGTAACTACCCTTTTAAGAGAGAACATGCCCAGACACAAACGGAAGAAAATCTCGTACAGATCGTTCAAGAACTTCAAGGAAGACTGCTTCAACGGAGACTTGGAGACAATCCCATTCCAGACAGCACAAACTTTCGAGGACCAAATGACATTTATTGGGCCCAATGTAAACTCCTAAATGAGGTAATTGATGAACACTTACCAATTAAGGAAAAGTTCGAAAGGAAGCATAAAGCTCCTTTTATGAATGGCAATCTTAGAAGAGCCATCAATTATAAAAGTCACCTCAGAAGACAATACATTAAATGCAGACATGATGACAGAAAAAGGCATGCGTATCGCAGACAAAGAAATCGTGTCACAAAACTTAAAAGACAAGCCTTGAATAACTATTTATTGAAAGATGTGAAGGAGGCACAAAATCGAAGAATTTTTGGCCCACAATTCGCCCTTTTCTGTCATCAAACAAAAGTAGTACTCATGATGATAACATTGTGTTACAAGAAGAAAACAAAATTGTAAACAATTCAAAAGAAGTAGCAGAAATTTGTAATGAAGCTTTTATAAATGCAACTGTAAATATTGGTACAAATGTGTGCTGCCCTCAAGGCAAGGACCATCCGAGTGTGATTGAAATTGTTAAAACTATGGATGGTGATGACAGAAAATTTACTTTTAAAGAACTGTTATCAAGTATATCAAATGTATTAATGTCAAAAAGGCCACTGGTATTGATAACCTATCCCAAAAATTTTTACATCTTACTTGCGATGTTATAGCTAAACCAGTGACCCAAACAATCAATGCTATGTTCAAAATGGGAAAATTCCTGGAAGATCTCAAAATTGCCAGAGTGTCGCCAATCTTCAAAAAAGAAAACCCTCTTGAAAAGAAAAACTACAGGCCTGTTAGCATATTACCGGCACTGTCTTATTTGAGAGGGCAATCAGTGTACAACTTGATGATTACTTCAGCACCCTGTTCCACCCTTATCTATCGGGTTTCCGAAAGGAGTATAACTGTCAATCAACATTAATAGCTTTAACAGAAGAGTGGCGAGAGGCACTAGACAAAGGCAAATATGCCGCAGCCATTCTAATGGACCTCTCCAAAGCTTTCGATTGCGTTTCGACTGATCTCCTTTTGGAAAAGCTGACTGTATATGGCTTGGATGATGATGCTGTTAAACTTATCAGATGTTACATGTCAAATAGAAAACAATGTGTTAGAGTAAGTAACAGTATGAGCGATTTTAAAGGTGTCATCAAGGGCGTCCCCCAAGGATCCATCCTTGGGCCGACAATTTTTAACATCTACATAAATGATATATTCTACCTTACAAATAATGCCAAATTATTTAACTATGCGGATGACAACACGTTATCCTATGCCCATGACAACATTACATCGCTCAAACTGACACTTGAATCAGAATGTGTCACCCTCATAAACTGGTTCACAAACAACAAAATGCAGGCAAACCCGGACAAGTTCCAGGTGTTAGCAGTTGGTAAAAAGACCTGCAAGGAAAATGTTGGTTTCAAAATTGGTGACATTGAACTAAAAGCTGCAGATAATTATGATGTGAAGCTCCTTGGTGTGAATATAGACCCCCTCCTAAATCTTGACAAACACATAAAAAACATTTGCCAAAAAGCCTCAAGGCAAGCAAATGCTCTGGGTCGTATAGCAAAACATCTGACCCTAGAATGCCGAAAGGCAATTACTGAAAAACAAAATTCATACCATTTCAGATACAGCAAACTACTTGATAAACCTCGAACAAAAACTGTAAGGTATGGTACCAATAGCTTTAATAGTGGGCATGTTATAAGCCAAATAGAGACAAACTATTTACCGAGACGTTAGAATTCTTTTAAGCATCCGAGGTGATTAAGTAGGTCAAAATGCAAAATTCTGGTCGGGGATCCCGGGCTGCAAAAGCATTATTTGGCCAAAATGGGTAAAAATATGATCAAGGCTCGACGATTCCCTGAAAAATCACGAGAAATTGGTTTTTTGCCCATAAAAATGTCATTTAATGCTTTTTCTATCCATATTGTGTCCAGATCTTAAACATATAATATTTCTGTTTATTTTATGTAACATAGTGGATATTTGCTGATACTGGATTCCTATAAAATGCTGTTTTCAGCAAAAAAAGGCCGTCCAGAGATTTTAATTTCACATAGTGCCATAAGTTCAAATGGCTGTAACTTTTTTGTGCTTTGATGGATCTGGTTCATATTTGGCTGAAAACTGCCCCACAAAGTCTAGAAACTGACAACAATAACTGTTTTTAGCAGAAGACTTGCGTATTCCTGTAATTGATGCATGTGGTGACGAAAGTCAGCCCTACCCCTTAATTCAGCCATTTTCCGAGATTTTCATTTTTGGTGCAATTCACAATGCTAGTCATCACAAATTGTTTTTCCACCACTCTTAATCATTTTTCTATGGACAGGTGGTTGCTCAGAGGCAATAAAATTGTATCTTCAGTGGTTGATTAGATATTAATACTAATAACCCAGCCGCTTAAATCATGTCAATGCTGCTACGAGCAGCAGGCTCACGATGAAGTAATGCAATATGTGAAAGTAAGGATATATGCAACTCATAGCTAATTTTTTCCACCACTTTCAAAAACTTTTTCATTGAATTGGTCTTAGGAATCCTAATCATGCTGTAAAACAGATTTTCATGTTCTCAGTGCCAGTTACTGTCCCATGTGGTCTGCATAGTGGCCATCTTGGATTAGAGTCAAGATCAGCCTAATTTTGGAAAAAATCGATAACTTCTGCACAACCTGTCATAAATAGGCATGTGATACCACTTTTTCAAGGTAAATCAGGCTGTGAAGTTGTTTTAAAAGGTCTTTTTTGTGATTTGTCTAATCTTAAGCACAAAAATCTAGAAAATTAAGCAAAAATGCTCTTGTGTTTCTCCTATACAATTGTACAGCTGAGTTTCCAGTGTCCATTCCTTGTTCTCATTCTTGTTTTGGTATGCCAGGTATGGTGCATCATCTGCCCCTATATCTGCAAAACTTCATCCACTTGTGCAGTATTGTTCATTAATGTCAAAAAGATGCCATGCAAAATTTATGAAAAGATGTTTTTGCCTAAAGGTAGCACAACAGCAGCCTTGAAACTCCATCATTTGGTCCTATTTTAGCGGTTTGCGGTAATAAGCACCCTATAGGTACATCAACGTTGTAAGAAAGTTGCTATGTCACCCTGTTCGTCAATTGACCTAGAATTGTATGGTAGAAATTATGTTGTCACAACGTTGTGTCAAGCAACATTAAAGATAAGACATTACGACGCGCCGTTGAGGCGACATTTTCACAACATTGTGAGGCAATGTCAAGGGTTCGACGTTAGCTTGCAATTTTGTGGCAATTTTGCAAAAAAATCTCAACATCGTGTTCATGTTGTGGCAACATAATTTCTACCATACATTTCTACAAGAGTGAAAAATATCTAAAGGCACAACAGTAATAAAAACAACATATATAATACAAGTAAATTGAAAAATAAATAAATAAATAAATAGTTGAGAGAAGAAAAATACAAAGTTCACACGTACCATATCTCTAGTTAGCTAGCCAGTACACAGTGGCCATTTCAATCATCCTTTGCCTCATTGCCGTGTCCCCCTCCTGTCCTAATTAACCTACCAAGTGCATAAATACAGGACGTAAAGCCCCAATCATCCATCCATCTAGCCAGTACACAAGAAGTGAATAATGTCATTAATTTCACTCAGATCTAACAACAGTGGGTCAGCAGCATGACTGTTACTAATCTGAAACAGTTTCCTTATTTGAAAGCCAGATCTCAAAATTGACTCCTTTACATGTACTTTATCACAATTTGAATAGCAACATTGATCGTTTCCAAAGAAGAGAAGTCGCGATTGACATTTTCTTTTTTATGGGGAAGAATGTGATAAATAAAAAATAGATGTAAAATGACTTAGGGAACTCGAAGGAGTCTACCAAGTGTGAAGTGGGTGCGAGTGGTTTTAATTTTTAGGGGGTAGACGAAGCACCCTAAGGTCAGGATATCCCGCTCATGGGTATCCCACTCTGTGTGATCCTTGTTGTTAGTCTTGTGTTGGTATGCCAGGGCATCCCACTGGTATGGGGGTATCCCACTGGTTGTCCTTCTTGTCATGGTATGCCAGGGTATCCCACTGGGTAGTCTCCTTATCCTCTAGATCATTCTTGTTCTGGTAGGCCAGGGTATTCCACTGGTAAGGGGTACCTCACAGGGGGCCCTCATTTCCCTCATTCCTGTGCGGGTATGCCAGGTTAACCTACCAGTAGAAAGGTATCCCACTGAGTGTCCTCCATTGTATGGGGGTATCCCACTGAGTGGCCATTCTAGTACAGGTTTGCCAGGTTGTCCTACTGGTAAGAAGGTATCCCACTGAGTGTTCTCAATTATATTGTATTGGTTTGCCAGTATATCCCACAGGTATTGGGGCATCCTAGTTGATGCCCTCCTTCTCCTCATTCTTGTACTGGTATACCAGGGTATCCCCTGGTATGAGGGTATCCGACTGGATGCCCTCCTTGTGTTACCAATGGGTTCCCGATATCCCATGGCCAGACCAATGCAATACCCTGCTATACCAACACAAGAATGGGATACACTGGCTTACAGATTCAAGAATGAAGACAAGGAGGATACCAAGTTGGATACCCCCATACCATTGGGATACCCTGTCATAGTGTCATACCAATACAAGAATTTGGACAAGGAGGACTCCCAGTGGGATAAACTGCAGGCCAATGGTCACATATATATCTTTCTTACTTTTTTATAATGAAATAATCAAGATGGTAGAGTAAAGTGCCCCCTAGTGAGTAGCCAATAAACAATTTGATTGAAAACGCATAATTGGCACTCTTTGAGAGCATTCAAATTCAATCAACTTCATAAAATGGGTTGTCTCATAGATGTACCTGTAGACAATTTTCACCTCTACAATGCATTACTCACTGAAATTAAGGGTTATTTACCTGCCCAGGACAAAACGTGAGTCGGCAAAGACGTGCATCACTAGGGAGTTCCCTTAACAGCCAATCAGAACTCAAGAAATGAGAATATCCCCTAAACTGTGGCCAGGATAGGACAGGGATATTCCCATTTCTTGAGTTCTGATTGGCTGTCAAGGGAATCCCTAGTGATGTACGTCTTTGCTCACTCAAGTTTATGCCTTTGCTTTCCAATAGAGGGTGCTTGACATGCACACCTTGATTATTTCATTAAGAGTAAGGAAGACATATAATTATATATTATAAGCCCTGCATATCAGTATACGGATGTGGACATGGGAGGCACTTAGTGTGATATCTTCATAGCCTACTGGTGGGATACTCCAGCATACTATAGTACCAGAATTAGGACAAGGAGGGCACCAGTAGGATGCCCCAATACCAGTGGGATACCCTGGCACACCCAACACCCATGCAAGAATGGGGACAAGAAGGAAACCCAGTGGGATACCCCCATACCAATAGGATAACCCCGCAAAACACTACAAGAATGAGGCCATGGAGGGCAGTCAGTGGCATACTCCAATACAACGGAAGACACTCAATGGGATACCCTCTTACCAGTAAGATAACCGGGGATACCATACTAGAAAGGGGATAAGGGGGCACCCAGTGGGATACCCCCATGCAATGGACAACACTCAGTAGGACACCTTCTTACCAGTAGGATACCCGGCACACCCATACAGGAATGAGGACAAGGAGGGCACCCTGTGGGATACCCCCATAATGGTGCATAAGCATACTAATACAAGAATGAGGACAAGGAGAGCACCCACTGGCATACCTCCATACCAGTTGGATAGCCTGGCCATCCGTACAAGAATGATTTTGGGGACAAGGAGGATACCCAGTGGGATACCGTGGCGTACCTGGACAAGAAGGACACCCAGTGAAATACCCCTATATCTGTTGTGTTGCTGACACATCTTGCAACTTTATGTTGACTTGATCCAATCAGTGCCACTAGGACTCCAAATTGCTCTATAATATACTAGAGAGTGTTTCACTATGGTGTTGAAATTTTGGTTTTGATGTTTCTTCTTAATCTTGAAGCCAAGATTTCTTATGACTTTGTTTGCATTGGATTTGATGCGTTTGTTCTAGCTTTGGTAAGCCTGATCTTTTTAATCCACTCTCCACCCTCCACTCTACCATTCTGATTGTCCAAGAAAGGTATCAAATATGCCTATTTATGACAATAAGTTCAGAAGTAGCGCGAGTACAATATGACGACAGCAGTGATGGAAATGGAAAATTTTTCGTCCGAGGGAGCTCTCGGTTCGTGCGGCTTCGGCGTGTCATTCCAAATTTTAAAATGGAAAGAATGCTACCATCCGCACATAATTTTGGCTAAAAATCCCATTGGGACTGAAAAAGTAACATGATAATTGTACTTTCACCACTGATCATTGGGGAGCTGTAGCAGAGTACAGCTCCCCCTGCTTTTTGGTCAAGGGAGCTCAGCTCCCCCGAGCTCCCCCCCCCCCATTTCCATCACTGGACGACAGTGTAATAATGGTTCTAAAATGATTCTCATTAGATATTCAGACCTATATTTATTATAGTCTTATACTAGCAGCATACTAGATATTTTGGTATGATTCAAAATAACTTGGATAAATAAATACATCAGTTTGTTCTTTGAAAGTTGGTCATTGGCTTGTGCCTGCAGAAATTGGTTTTTCTTGTATGCTATGAATTTACACATGATTTTACGTAAACAAAGAGTATTTTTGCTAAATTTCTCCGGATTTACTTGCTTAAGATTACATTAATTATAAAATAGACCTTTTAAAAAAACTTCACAGCCTGATTTACCATGAAAATGTGGTATCACATGCCTATTTATGACAGGTTGTGCAGAAGTTATCGATTTTTCACCAAAATTAGGCTGATCTTGACTCTAATCCAAGATGGCCACTATGCAGACCACATGGGACAGTTACTGGCACTGAGAATATGAAAATCTGTTTTACAGCATGATTAGGATTCCTAAGACCAATTCAATGAAAAAGTTTTTGAAAGTGGTGGAAAAAATTAGCAATGAGTTACATATATCCTTACTTTCATATATTGCATTACTTCACCGTGAGCCTTCCACTCGTAGTTGCATTGACATGACTTAAGCGGCTGGGTTATTAGTACAAATATCTAATCAACCACTGAAGATACAATTCTATTGCCTCTGAGCAACCACCTGTCCATGGAAAAATGATTAAGAGTGCTGGAAAAACAATTTGTGATGACTGGCATTGTGAATTGCACCAAAAATGCAAATCTCGGAAAATGGCTGAATTAAGGGGTAGGGCTGACTTTCGTCACCACATGCATCAATTACAGGAATATGAAAATCTTCTGCTAAAAAAAGTTATTGTTGTCAGTTTTTAGACTTTGTGGGGCAGTTTTCAGCCAAATATGAACCAGATCCATCAAAGCACAAAAAAGTTACAACCATTTGAACTTATGGCACTATGTGAAATTAAAATCTCTGGACGGCCTTTTTTTGCTGAAAACAGCATTTTATAGGAATCCAGTATCAGCAAATATCCACTATGTTACATAAAATAAACAGAAATATTATATGTTTAAGATCTGGACACAATATGGATAGAAAAAGCATTAAATGACATTTTTATGGGCAAAAAACCAATTTCTCGTGATTTTTCAGGGAATCGTCTAGCCTTGATCATATTTTTACCCATTTTGGCCAAATAATGCTTTTGCAGCCCGGGATCCCCGACCAGAATTTTGCATTTTGACCTACTTAATCACCTCGGATGCTTAAAAGAATTCTAACGTCTCGGTAAATAGTTTGTCCCTATTTGGCTTATAACATGCCCACTATAAGAGCCTCGCAGCGACTACCTGGAATTCCCTCCCTGATCACCTCCGAACTGCAACATCGTTGCCTCAATTTAAAACCATGATCAGGAAATGGAATGGCCAGGAATGTCGCTGTGCTTTATTTAGATGTAAAATATAGCCTAAACTAAGCTAACATAGACCATAAGGTTGCTAAGTTGTTGTTTTCCTAGTCTTAAGATTTTACAACGTTTATTATTCTAAAAAATTCTAGTCTTAAGTTCAACAACTATTATTATCAAACTAACCTGTGATGTATTTTATTAACTTATATATAAACTATTTATATTTATACATTTTCTTGTACCTGCATAAATTTATGTGATAATTTCTTTACTAATTGGTGCATGTTCTTTACCTGTTTTTACCCTTAATGTGTTTTTTACCATGTCTTATATATATATTTATCTATTACATGTTTTTTTATTTTTTAATAATTTATTATTTGTCTATATTTGGTACAAAAAGCCAACGGCTTGTGTTTTCTGTATTTTGTATTTTAAACCGAATTCAAATAAATTTTACTTGACTTGACTTGACTTGACTTGACTAGGTCAGCAATTGGGACAACACACCTCTGCATGCTTCATCAATGTGTTGCTACCTTTATATAATATCTTATGTAGTAGCAACAGTTTAACTACCATTCTAAAGGGCAACAATACCACAATATTGGAGAGGCTGAAGGGAATTCCTTAATGACATAGCAGGGAGGGTTCCCCCAATCTATTTATAGCTCATGGATATGCAGAGGTACAGCATACATTTTGAGATTGTTCAGAATCATTTATTGTAATGAGCTTAAAAAGGCATTTTGAGATTAAATAAAGTATATTTTTATCAATATATGTATCACATAATATCAAAGTATCAGATATATTATTTGCAATTAATAAAACATATAAGATGTGGGGTTACAGGTGAAACTTGGGAAATCCATGAGTAGAAAAAATAAAGTATGAATGAAAGATGGTTATGGACAAAAAATAAAGTAAACATACTGTAGTAAGTTAAATGGAAAGATATGTGGAAAGAAAGATAGATAGATAGATAGATAGATAGATAGATGGGTAGAAACCTAGAAACACAGCATGACTGACAGCTTGACATAGAGAAAGAAGGAAAACAATGAAACAGTGAAATGGATTAGATGGTTCATCGTTTCGTTGGTTTTCAAGAACTTGCAGTGTCATGAGTTATAGGAGCGCCCTTTCAAGTGCCTTGTGCACATTATTTTTTTAGGGATGCACTTGTAATTATATCTTCAGCAAACTTTTCTACAGGAGAGTCACTGTTTAAGTACAGTACAGCCATCATAAAATGGCTCGTCAGTTTGGATCGACACTTATCTATCGATCTGTAGTAATCCATGGCGATCTTGGTTGATATGGAGTGATCGATCTGGAATGATCTGATGTGATCTGTATCTATTAATCAAAATTATTATTAATAAATTTACTTTCCTGTACCAAATAACTTCTGGATATGTTTCCTAAATCAATATGTTCAATTGTTAGATGGATTTTATCTGTTCTTTGATTTATAATCCTAAATAATTGACATGATTGATTTTCATTAAAAGTGGATTAGTAGATCACTACAGATAGAGTTATATCATCTTAGATCACTACAGATCACTCTTTATCCAGACCGCTCCGGATCACTACGGATCACTATGTTGAGCCATTTTAAGATGGTTGTACTGTATGTATGAAGATGAAGATTTGCTGACAGTTTGCTATACAAGTCCTAGTCAGCCTTACCTAATTTCCAACGAGGACGATTTGGAAACTTGTCCGGACAACTTGAAAATCCAAATTATTCCAACATTTTGATCATGAGTGTACTTCAGATGGTAAGAAATATCAGCCTGTCAATAATAATAATCATTTTGACATCTTTTCAGAAATACTATCCACACGTTATTCCCATTTTAAATGTTTGTCTAGCAGAAGTGTTACATGTTAAATACAAGACGATAACACTCTTCGGAGTGCAAAGGCCTGTCGTGGGAAGCCATAAAATAGATTTGTTTCTCATTGCATTGGGGAAGTTATATAGTCTTGGATGAAACATACGCAGACTCGAAAAGGAACATTCCACCGACATTTTATGCAGTGGCTCCATCTGTGGTCAGTGTAATAATGACTTTTCACCCGAGAGGCAGAGCTCTGATATCACTGATATTGCAATCACTTACCTTTATATTATTATCAACATCAGCCAATTCTTTTTCCTTGAGTGTAAATTTTCGAGGATCCGTGTCAGTTGTCAACTCCACATAAAGGCCGTCGTTTTGTTCTGACACATCACCCGTCAATGTCTTTGTTGGGTTATCGCACCCTTGTTTAAACCATCCTATGAACAAGACATAATTTCTGAGTTAAACAAATGGGCGACTAGCAGAACATACATCAATAGGAGGTTTTTGATCCAAAAATGGACCTGACGGACCTGTTGCACCAAAATCGGAAGTCTGTAAAGGCTTATTGCCCCCCTCCCCCCACCGTCCGACATTTTCTGGATACACCCTTGATTTTTAACTGCATAGTTCAGGTATAAATCAATTCCTCATGTATATAATCTGCTGATTTATACGAGGGGTTTTCCATAAGTTCTGTCCAACTTGCCATAACTTTTGCAATTTTTAATACAGAAACGTGATATTTTGGTCAGATAATATTAAAGTAGTTTGTAAATGGTCCTGAAAAAATCAGATCATAGAAATAAATATAAATGGTTAATTGGTTGCCATGGAAACCAAATGTCATGAAATGCGGCCCAGGGCACTATTAGGGATGCAGATAAATTATATCTTGTCAAAAAAATTAATTTTTACCAGGGTTACATGACAAGAAACAATTAAAAATAATCCCTAACATCTCACAAATTCTTGTAATAATGAACTTGACATTGAGTAAATTTCCTATAACCATATATCCGTTAAAAATCAATGCCTCATAGTCCTAATATTAAGATCACAGTTGGTGTTTCGCAGACTTTTTGTTCTTTACAATGGGTTTTCTATAAGTTCTGTCCAGCCTGTCATATCTTTTGCTAGATTTTAAACAGAAAAATGATATTTGGGTCAGTTGATATTGAGATAATTTGCAAATGATCCCCAAAAAGTCAGATCATAGAAGTAAAAGTAAATTGTTGATTTGTTGCTATGGAAACCAAAAGCCATGAAATTCGACCAGGAACTTGTTAACTGATGACACTGTTTGTCATATCGTGTAAATTATGTTATTATCACAAGAGATATAGAACAGATTTTTTTCAAAACATTCATACTCATTTTACAATTTCCAAAAATAATGACTGGGACCTGTAAATACGTTTTCTTATACATTATATCCATCTCTATAAGTATGAAACCTCAGTCTTCATGTTAAGGTCAGTTTTGGCATTTTCCAATCTTCTTTTCTAAGGTTTTCCATTGTGTCTTCTCTTCACTCAGAAAAAATCTTTTTTTTTGGTTCTGTCTCTCATACTGTCATCCTTGTATGTGTGATAAAAGGTTCTTACTCTCTCTGCTAGTTTTATCATATTAAAATTTTAAAAATGCAACAGGTACATATGATATCATCCATATCCAAAAAATTGCTCATCTTGTAAAAAACTGAGAAACTGCATGAGTGATGGTAAAGTAACTGAGGTGTAACAAAAATACCAGTTTCCATTGTCATTAATGATTTTACAATTAACTGATTATATTTCATGAAAAAAATTATGAATATACTTCAATTCAATATGTCAAGACACAGATAATGCAAGCAGGTGTTCAGTTCGTTTTAAGTGAGAACTACAAAGTCTGGGCCGCATTTCATGACTTCTGGTTTCCATGGCAACAGATTAAGCATTTATTTTTAATTTTATGGTCTAATTTTTTGAGAGTTATTTGCAAATTACGTCAATATTATCTGACGCAAATATCATGTTTCTACATCAAATCTAGCAAAAGTTAAGATTAGTTGGACAGAACTTATGGAAAACCGCTCGTAGTGCTTTCAACATTGAGCAAAATTAGTAGACGTTAAAAGCGTCCGAATGTGCACCGGTTACCCCTACATATGGTAGATTAATCCATCTGTATATGAATAAATTTAAGAGATTTCATGAAAAAAAAAGTCTTACCGATCACTTTGACAATGATACTGAAGACATTCACTTCTTGTGATTCAACAATTTTCCATTTACCGACGAAATTTGACATTGCAATGCTCGACAGTCTACCCAGACTCACCCACAAGAAGAATGAGAAAGATGCAATCTTAAATCGACCTTATTTATATTAAAGCGAAGTATATGGTATGTTTAAATTCTTTGTTTCCTCTAAAAATCAATGCATTATCTTATCACAGCATCAAAACATTTTACTTATCTATGTGATATGACACACCAGCATCACTTACATAAAAGGATTATTCAGTGAGCACCTTGGTGATGACTGAAGTATTTGATGTTCCGGGGGCTTATGAAGAAATGGCCGAGGGGGGCATTACATAGGGTGAATAACTATGTGGTGCTCCACGGCACAGGCATTACAATCATTTTGAGAAAAAAGCTTGTCACTGCACTTATTGAATTTATATACAAGGTTGGCAACTCCTGGTTTGAGATTTCATGCTCTTGCTTGAGACAGCATTACAGCAGGAATTCTCAAACCAGGAATCTTGAGGGAGTTGCCAACCTTGTATGTGTTGTATACAGGATACGTTTAGCAATGTGACCTTTTTGTAAGAAATTATAATGCCTGTGCTCCACGGCGTTTCTTATCCCTTCCATGTTAACTTTGGGCCAAGGGGGGTGGGCATGGCCCTATAGGCCTATACCCCCTAAATACACCACTGTGCCATTGTCATAATGACAAGTTAGCAAACAAAGAAAAAAAGTACAGTTTTCGAAAACTCTTTGCTGTACCTGTCACCCAAATCATCGATAAGATTACAAATATCTCCAATTTGTGTATCCCATATATATGACATAGTTGCTTTCCGGACACATACAAAAAAAGAAACAGAGATAAATGCTTCAAATATTGCATGATGACCCTTATGCTCACATCAGAGTCACATGTGTGCTTTATTTTCAGGCAAGGTTATCAGAGCCCATATATATTTTGATGTCAAGTAGAACCCTTTTACAGATAAGTTCACAAAAACTTCACATAAATTCAAAGTTCAAGAACCTTTCATTTGATAGTGACTTACAAAACAACTACAGTCGATGAAATACAAGTGCTTACAGAAATGCACAAGAATGTTTTTTGCAATGTCATATCCCAATACATATATTGCAAAATACTGTCTTATATATACCCCCACTTTAGCCCCCTTTCCAATTGACTGTACCATTGAAAAGGGGGCTAAAGCAGGAGTATATATAGACAGTTGGATATAGCAAAAACTGTCTTATTATACTCCTGCTTTAGCCCCCTTTTCCACTGACAGTACCATTGAAAAGGGGACTAAAGCAGGAGTATATATATAAGACAGTATTTTGCTATATTTTGGTGGTATTTCTAATGTATAAGTGTCATTGTGTTTATACGCAAGATGGTGTTTATACAGTCAATGTAACAAAGAAAAACTTGTCTTTTTCCAAAAATAACTGTCTTATATAAACTCCTGCTTTAGCCCCCTTTTCAATGGTACTGTCAATGGAAAAGGGGGCTAAAGCAGGAGTATAATAAGACAGTATTTTGATAAATAGTTAGACAATTATATCTTTGTTACATTGACTGCATAAGCGTCAACTTGTGTATAAACATAATGACGTTTATACAGTAAAAATTACCACCACTATTTCCTGTGAAAAAAGGGCCTAAATGTTTAGACCCCTGAGGGGGCTAATGTAGGATAATGCCAAACAGTCCTGACCACTTAGGGCTAAATAATCAATTACCAATGATCAGGCAAGTGGGTTGCGCATTTTCGGCCAAGTTCCAGGTCTCTAGCCCTATTATTTTTGAGAGACTGCATTTTTGTCAATTAAAATACAAAATATGTGTGTCATTAGCATCATGCCTATAATTTAAAATCCGCACCACTAAGAGCTGAAGAATGTATTACCAACGTATGGGAAAGTGGCTATTCTGCACACAATAAACTATATTTCAGGTCTCTATGACCAATAGTTATTGAGATAGAACATTTTCTTGAACCTGAAATTTGCAAACAGAAACCAAAATACTCTTTTCGTCAATACTTCGGAGTCTGAAAAACAAAGATGATCTCCACTCCCTCAAGTGTCCAGTGTCGCCGCTGAACCATATTTCAGATGCTAGACAATGGTGAAATGTCACTGGCACCCCATATTTGAGAAGTAGTTCCAGAAATGCATCAAACTTCACGCTGAGCATGCCAGATTCAAGGAAAATGCAGAAATGTCATGTAATATTCTGTTGAAACATTTATTGATAATACATAATCAACCAATTTCAACTCCAGTCTCCTGCTACAAAATTTTAGTGTGGTAAAGGTAATAAGTCATTTTTGTGGTGACAGTGTGACGCTAATGACAATTTGAGCAAAAGTGTAAAACTGGCAGTCTTGGAAAATGTGCATGCAATGGACTCATGAACACCAGAAACATGTTCACAGGATTCTGGCCCAGAAATATGCAGTCAAAATAGAGCAGCGAAGAGTTTGCTAATGACAAATTAAGATAGGACAACTGACATGCCAACAGAAATACTCAAATATTGTGGTTTACATAAAAGATACAGAGCTACAGATAGAGCAGATATTTTCCAGGGGTCTCGGACCACGTCAGACACAAGGTTTACCACCTTTTTTTTTTGATTAAGAAACAAATCTGGTGTGATGCTAGTGAGGCAATACTGGAGGCATTGACACAACAACCTCCTGCTCTTATACAGATTTTAGCTATTGGTAGCTAGATCTTAGAAAAGTAATAGTCAAGTGTCAATGTATGGAACAGTTTAGTTGAATCAGGATACTGTACTAGTTTTTGTGATCAATTCGATCTTTCAAAGAAAATGTTGGTGGAGACAGGCCATTTTCAGGGGAGGTTGGCCACTTCAATGCTATTTTTGGATGGGATAAAAGCAACCTGCCACATATTTTTTGTGATATAAGTTTTGCTAATATCCTAGTCTATGACAAATGACAACAAGAGGTCCTGCCTGTGCCTTCCTGTCATCATAAATTATTGTTAAACACCGGAGACAAGAATTTCAGAATTACCTAATTTTGAACCGTAACTATCAGTAACTGTACACTTCATTGTCATGTTACATGACTATTTATGAATATATCTTAATGTTGTGGAATAAATTTAAAGAATGTTAAAGGGCAATATTATTTTATGCATTATCAATTAACCAATGCAGCTGATTAATGCAAACATAAATCAAAGTGATGCAAAAAGAAGAGTTCTGTGATATCTGTGAATTGTTTTTTTTCTTGTGCTATTGTCTGCATTGTACATCCATAACAATTATACCAGTATCAACTGCATTGTATTGTGTAATTCAAGAAAACTTTATAAATTGGTTGGTTTAATTTTGGCAACTACGAAACAGAGCAAGAGTGACTTGAGACAAAGCAACGTCTCATAAAACAGTTGACTCAGCAGTCAGCATTAGCCATTGTTCTATGACCTTGGCTGGTTGCACTGTGGCTTTATCTAGTATTTTAATCCCCAGTAAATTCTTGCTTTACACCTATTTGCTTGTCCACAAGATGCGAAAATCATTTATGACACACAGTTGTATATTGAATTCGATCCGAAGTCTGACTATGGCCTCATAAATGCAACAAATATTCTCGAGAAATGCATAAAGGAAATTAAAGAGTGGATGATACGGAATAAATTGAAGTTAAATGATGACAAAACTGAAGCTATAATACATGCCTCGCCTCATCATCATACCAAAATAATGAAGTCGAGTCCAGTTACCATAATTGGAGCATCTTCAACTGGCCCTAGTAAAACTGTGAGGAATCTGGGTGTGATGATCGACGCAAACCTCACAATGTCACATCAAATTAAGGCAGTGACCAAGTCCATGTATTTCCATATGCGTGGAATAATTAAGAAGGCAGTGATTGGGCTTGTTGTGTCGAGACTTGACTATGCCAATGCTGTATTGGCAGGCATTTCTGAGCATGGCCTGCGCAGACTGCAGGTGGCCCAGAACTGTGCTGCACATATCATCATAAGAATTCCAAGAACAGAACATATCACTCCTGTGCTCTTTGAACTACATTGGCTGCCTGTGCACAAAAGGATTGAATTTAAAGCAATGTGCACCATCTACAAATGTCTCAATAATCCTGCCATACCTTCATACCTCTCCTCTCTGTTTGTCCGCTATTCGCCAACCCGCAGCCTACGCTCAACATCAGGCCTACAGCTCACCATCAGAAGAACCCGGAACAAATATGGCGATAGATGATTCGACACCTTGGCCTCCAAACTGTGGAACACATTACCCCACCAAATACAAGAAGCGCCATCTTTTCACTCTTCTAAAAGAGCTTTAAAGACTATGTTGTTCAAACAACATTTTAGAGACTTAACTTGATATGCCTGCTCTTATTGATTTTAATCTTGTCGATTTTATAGTTATTTACAGCCAAATTATACTTTTAATCTTATATATATATATATTTACATTTTGTAATTTCTCTTCTTGTACAGCGCATAGAAAAATTATATAATATATATAATATAGTGCTTGTAAAAATGACTTAAGGTGGCTCGATACTCGTGAACTTTCCAAGATAGGATTTCTTAAAAATAGTTTAAAATGATCCAAAATATAGTTTATAGCAAGGATATATCAATGAAAATGGTCGCTACCAGCCTTTCTTTAAAATATTTGAGGTTATGTAAAAGAAAGTAAGTCAACGCAAACCTGAAAAACTCATTTTTTTTCTTAATTTTTTTACTAGGAAGTTTTCCCTGCCATTCAGTGGCCATTCATCCTATGTTATTAAATGAAGCATGGAACTAAAGAGGACAGTTTTATGGAAAAGCTTATTAAATTTCCAGAAAGATATATTTGGTTTAAAGAACTTTTCTAGGGGTTCGGAAAAAAAGTTTCGATTTAGAAAATTTTTTATCTTTTTATAAATCATAGCGCTTAAAAAAAAGACTAGATAGAATTTTCCATTTCCTTGTCATCTGTTTCCAAATTTAGTGAGGAACAATATAATGATGTTTATCAGGCTTCCAACGGGCCTGGAAATTGATATAAAAATTTATTTATATAACAGAGTCATTTTTGCGAAATTAGACATGCTTGCCGAAAATTGCCTTCAGAAATTTTCTATTTGCGCCAGAAAGCTGAAATAATTTGGGCATATAGCACACTTCACGGCAAATTAAATGCTGCAAACGAGAAGATTCTAGCCCTAATAGAAGTGGCGCAAATGGAAAACAAAGCGGCCGTCGCATGAAATTATCAAAATGGAAAAAAGTTGATGAAGCAGTCTCAGCAGAGCCTGCTGCATTGGTGACGTCACGACAGATAGGGCCTACCTGGCTGCGCGTGAATGTGCGTAAACGACCATTTGGCATGAGTAGCGAGCCACCTTAAATAAAAAAAAGAAATTAAAATGCTTCATTGGCAGCCACAATGTACAGCAAAAGTCAATTGAGACAAAGTTAAATGTGTCTTAAAACCGCTGATACAGCACTTCTAAAGCCACTGTTCTCGGACCTTGATTGTGGCATTTTTAAGGATTTTATGCCCAGTAAATTGTTGTTTTACATCCTTTTGCTTCTCCAATCTCCACAAGAAGCTAAAAATACTTCACTGGCAGTCACAATGTAAAGCGAAAGTCACTTGAGACAAAGTATGTGTCCTAAGACAGCTGTCTCAGTACTGACTACTCAGCCACTGTTCTTGGACCTTGACAGGTTAGGGGCCAACCAGACGATAGTTGGGGGGGGGGGCTATGGACTTTACCCCCGGGACGAACTTTTTTTTTCGTTCGCGACGCGTCGACGAACAATTTTTTTCGAATGCGCACTCGCGACAAACTTTTTTATCGGAAATTTAACATTACGGTACCCTAGCTACAGGTGGAAACAAACTTTTTTTTTTATTTCCATGTGCTGAACAAATTTTTTTTTTCAGTGTCAAGTGGGAAACAATCTTTTTTTTTCAACAAATATCCATAGCCCCCCCCCCCCCAAGATCATCTGGTCGGCCCCTTACAATGTAGCATTATTTGTTTTTTTTTTGTAGTTGCAGACCTTCACAAAGTGATATACTACTATGAGTATTCCTCTACATCATCAACTAATACCCAAACGAGGGGTAGCACATGACTGAATGTGTGTGACGTCTATTACTACAGGGTACCATGGCATTTCTTACCTGTGTGAGTATGTATTGAAAATTCCCTTGATTAAATCTATCGTTGAGGTATATATGTGTATAAATCCAAATGTCGTGTCAGATAAGTATGTGTATATATTTTTTATCTATTAATATTTAACTGACATTGAACAAGCGTTGTATAAATTTTAGGGCATGTAAGGGGGGAGGGGTGCACCCACCTTTGGGTTATGGCAGATTTTGCGCTGGGGGGACCTCCAGCACAACATGGTATTATACTTTACACTATTGATTAATGATTTAATTAACAGGGGAACAAGAAGTGCAACGAAATGATCATTTTTTCTATGCACCAGTGAGCACTGAGTGCAAATATTTCCGAAGCTGAAGACAACACTTTTATTTAATCCACAAGTTTTTTTTATAATTGGAACAAGCATTAGGTCTCAGCAAGGGGAGGGGCTTGGAATAATTATTTTTACTATCTTGGAATAAATAATCTCTGAGGAGGACTGGAGGAGCTATTTCTCCCCAAATATTATTTCACTGTTAGAGTGCAGTTCCGAAGATATGCTGTTTGAATGGTTGAAGTCTTCATCTTGAAATTTTAACAAATATATATGTCCCTCCGCAAAACACTGCTCGTACTCTGCCTAAGCAAAACCTCTGTGAGTAATTGAATGAATGAATGATGTAGTAAATAAATAAATAAATTCAATTGATCTCTCCATCTCAACTACAGACAATGGAAAATGCCATAATGGACTTTAAATCTTGTATTTTTTAACTCTGGTACATGCAAACTAGGGGAGGCATCATGGCAATCAGCCGGAAGATGGTTACAAGTGCTTTCCAAGATTCATCAATTGACCTGCCAAAATTTCTAAAAGTGGCTCGTCATTTAAAATCTAGCATTAGCTATCTATCCATAGCCATTCCAACTAAACTAAGCTACACTTATTCATAGCTAGCCATAGCTATCCACAATTACTATTGTTTAAACAAGGAGTAAAGAGATTCCAGCGTATACAAAAGAATAGAAATGGATAGCTATGGATAGATATGGATAGGACTAGTAATGAATAGACAGCTAAGTTGAGCCACATTTAGAAATTTGTACTGTATATAGCACCGCCAACTGAGCTAGCCCCCTACATACAGGGCAAGAGGAAAAGGTTATTTAATTACATTTTAAAGAGAATATTGTTACCATGTAAAATTAACTACCAATTGGCAAGACATATGAACAAAGTTGTTGTGTAAAAACATGTGGATATGGCATTGTACCAATTTTTGCATTCTTGTGTTAGGTAATTATTTATTTCAAGGATGCAATGTATGAAAATATTTGTTTCTGAATCAAACAACACCCTTTTGAGAAATAATCCCAACCCCCCCCCCCCAGTTCACAATGAGTGTCAAGTGTATGTAATGTGCACTCCCAACAAGTTTCACTTGTTGATGACAGTTGCTGCAAAGCAGAACATAATTATTAGATTATTGTAGAAGAGAGTGTTGTTGCAAAAAAACAGGAATTATCCTGAAGTGTGATACTCAGAATTTGCTCAGTCAAGTATGAAATTTTGTGACGTGGCAAAGCTACTTGAGCACCAAAAACATTGTCATTTTGTTGTACTTCTTGTTCCCCTGTAGTAATGTATATACTGTAAGTGCACATAATGTGTGAATAAATGTATCCAATCCAGTGCAATCATTATCGTAAGCATTTTGCCTTTTCTATATATAGCCTGGATGTGTCTTCAGTCGCAGAAAGAGAGTAATGACCATATGTATGTGATATTTCCCTTTCTTCTTCACACATCACAAACACAGATAAGTAATGCTGTCAAATTCAGACCCTGATATTTTTCAAACTTTAACCCAAATTACATGAGGCATAAAAAGATTGTCCCTGAAATAGGATGACAAAATAAGCATATTTATTAAATCTTATCCAATTAGCTGTGAAATCACACCCTTAAAATGTCATGATCGATTTGACATAATATTTTGATTCGGTTCTTATTTACTGGAGACCTCCTTTTGAAATTTTTAGCTTTAGAACTTCCGAGCTGTGTGTATATTGATGTGAATCCAATGGTTGTTTCGTGGTTTTTAGCGTCAACAACTATATTTAACAAAGAAAAGTAATTTCTACCTATCTAAAAGTATGGCAAATTATATTATATCTTCATCTAAATCATATGTGATCAATCCTGCCTGTTCCTTCAGTGGCAATATATGCTATACATACATTCCTATTTGATGAAGATGAAAATTTATGGGCGACCACAGAAGAAAACAAAACATCTGTTTTACTTACATCAAATCCGGCTGTATACTTCTTAATTTTCCGGAATTGTGGTTTATGCTTTTGGAAGGTATTTTTTCCGTTGCTTTATACACACTTTTCCCTATATAGAATACATGTCCAAGAAAATAACTCAAATTCAGTCTCTGCATCAACAAACGTGAAATCGTCTGTAATAGATTCCCTGAAAGGAATTCAACTCAGAACTCTCAGCGGAGCACCAACTTTTAAAAGATACATTGTACAATGAAAGAGGAATATATAAATATCATTATATAGCTTTCTATTCATTTCTAATTTCTGCTATAATAAAGTGAATACTTCACTTTTTAAGCAATTATTCTTCCCTGAATAGCTTCATACTTTTTGTGAGAGATGTCTGGAAAAACTCAGATATAATTCCCATGGTATAAACTTTCAATATCTAGAATATCTTAAGTGCATAATATATCAGATTTTGTACGAGAATCATCCATGGAAGATATTCCAAGAAAAAAGTTCAATTTTCTGCAGACATACAGAGGTGCATAGGATGAGCAACATTATAATGTATATATCGAAGCTTTCTTATAATACAAAAAAACAAGTTTATCTTCTTTCTCCCCAGGAAAAACTAAATTTATTTTTGACCCAAGTTTCAGCCTTTTTTCTTTTCAACATATATTGTATATTCAGTGTCCATTAATAAGACGTGTAATCAGACATAATAAATATCAATATTCAGTAATAAGCTGACTTTGCAGACATATCTGAATTATATGAAAATGTCAGCATAATCTGGCAGAGCAGAGAAAAGAATACAAGGACAGAAATGTCATCAGGGGATGAATTGTCAAAATATAATGAACCGTCATGGCAGTACAGTGCTGTAGACAATTGTTAATGGGTCTCTTAAAGAATAAATCAGCCAACGTAATGGTCTGGGCTGCCTTGATGCTGAAAAGACGGTAAATTATAGCACCATCTATCAGTTCAGTAATTGAATGTCAGTCACATGCATTGCAGCAATTTGTTCGAACTGTTGTAGTTCATTTTCTGGAGTTTTTCAGTTTTCAGTTTTCAGATTGATGGTTTTTGCCATATGACCATGCACTGGCTTTATAATTAGATGATGTGCATTATGATTCTCGTGGTTTTGAAGTTCAATCTTCGGAACAGCCTCAAGCTGAAAGTAAAAAACTGATATATCAACAAAAACAACGTGCAAGCACTTTAAGCAGCACAGACAGTGCATGATTCCAACACAGGCACACCGGTCACGGATCTACTACAAGGAAAAGAAGAAGAAGAAGGCATGGTTAACCTGTGACCCAAGGAAGCCAGTCCATTTTAGTTTCTTTATAGTTTTTCCATCACAGAAGGGCACTAAAAGTGACTGGTCGAAAGTTAAAAACCTTCAGGGAATGTAGAGTAAATCTGAATGAGATTCGTGAAAGAGAGTGACCTCAAGAGTGCTAAAGAGATTGCATAAAATTCTTGGGGTAAGAGCAGCTGTGCTGCTAAAAACTGTAAGTTCAACTGTTTCTTCTGTAGTCGCTTCTTTCCTGATAGTTACTTTATTGCATGTAACTTCATTGTAAAACAGGTAATACTGATCTGAAATGTGATTGTATGTCTCCTATCATTTTAAAAGGCTGAAAAGACTGGCATGAAAAGAAACATGAGAGAATGAAATAAAATTGTACATTTACATGATAACAGTAACAAGATGTACTTGGAAAGCTTGGATGTAGTTGAGGAATAGGATAATGTTGCCAAAATAGAGAATGCTGTCTTGTCAATGACAAGTCTTTTGTGAAATATGATACTACTTCAAAGAAAGAAAACTTATTTCAAAACAGTAAAAGACCTTTTAAAAATGCCTGATACAAAATCTTGCAAAATGATTTTCAAACTATTTTGGGCTTCTAGAACATTAGAGTGAAGATTCAATATCTCATACAACTGGTAGACACACTTCAAAGATGATATAAACATGAGTTAGAGTAAGATAGTAAGAAATACTGAAAATATTTTAAGTCGCTGAGGTTTATGCAACATAATATAAACATCAATGTTATATATAGAGAGGGTGACAGTTTTGTTCTGTCCTGGCTCTCAAGCATCTGTCTGCATGTTAGATTCGATACATGTCAGGTGCTAACACAGAATTGGCCTGAAATGTTCCTTGTGAGGTCATATCCCATCCATCCTTGTTATTCTCTATGAGACATCAGCAATTTGTGAGGTCACATCCCATGCTATCAGAGTCACCAACTGAGTATCAATAAGGTCACAAGTTACTCCACATTCGACAAATTGTGCTATGGATAGGGCATGCTGTCAGGTCATTGATGATGTTACCATTAAGGGGGGGGGGGCATTTAGAGAAATGGGACCTTTGAATTTTTTTAATCGGGCGCTGCTTAGTTTTATCAATATTTTGTAAGATCGGAATTTAATTGAAAGATAAAAGACTCCTAAATCATGGCAAAGGTATGGATCAACTTTACATAGATCTGCCGGAGTGCCATGCATAAATTTGATGCTGTCTATAAGCCTGGTGTCTGGTGACATTGTAATGGTGACATTGTAATGGTATGGAACATATTTCCTCAAACATACATTTCCATTTCTTCTTTAATAATATACTGCTAAAAGTTGTTTGTACTTTTTAACAATCTTTGCTTTGAGTATTCTGTCCTTAGATGAAATTAGACTAATTAAGCAAATGAGGGCGTGTCAATGTGTCATAACAAATGCCTAAAGAAAAAATATATATACAAAACATTTACAACACTTTTAGCTGTACATAAACGAAGCATTAAAAACACTTTCGGCTGTAAGAGTGTTTCAGCTATCTGAAGCTGAAGTCAGCTCACAAGGCAAGTAGATGGATATTTGCAGCTGGAGAGTTATATATAAATGTAACTGTATGACACATATTTCCACTCCCAGACATTTTCAACTTGGTAATTATAGCTGAAGGTAAAAAAGCTCCCAACTCTTGTCAACTGGAAGACTAATGGATCTGTATAAAATGACTTAAACAACATCAATAGAAAAGGATTATTCAATTTAGCACTGTTGACCCTTTGCGGCACTGTGAAAATGATGTTTATCAATCATGACTGATTGTTGAGAGAGTTGCCACTTGTGGTCTCTCATGATTCTGAAATCTGAATGCTTTTTTAAAAAGGTTTAGACTATGTACCATTTGCACTATGCGAAGCGACCGAGTTAGTCATTAAATCATAAATGATGGACCAATTCAATGACAACATAATATAGCCAGTATGCTGTATTTATATACTAGACATCCTTATGTAAAATTACAAGCATGAAATATTTAGCAATCAAACTATTTGGCAATTCTAGCTAAAAAAATGTACATGTACTAAAATTTTCTGAAACTAATATCTCCCAGAAAACTTAACTGATTAATTCAAAAATTTTAATGTGTATTACTGGTTTTTACAATAAGAAAGCATTTTGACTATATGGTAAACTTTTTGTTTCCTCTATATATGAGAATGAGCAAAATGTAAACAAAACAATTCCTAATTAGGTCACTCGGTGAGTATGTAGTGTTTATATTTAAGTAGATTATTGATTGATTCTTGGTTCAAAAGCAAACAACCAAATTTTTTTTCTCTCTCTCTCTCACTAATTCGTTGACACCCTCGGCCCAAAAACCTTTGGTAAAATTTCAGCATTAAAATCTTTGTGTGAAACTGTAAATGTTGGCTTCAGCTACATTCTTGTATATATTCACAATCTTAAAATGGTTTTTCAATACTGTGAAATGCATATTTTAGACTTTCCATCAAGGACACAGAACAACATGGATTCAGACAGTGTGCTTATTTTCTACATTCCATTGTTGAAACAGGTGCTGGCCAAAGAACTTCCACAGTTTACATTATCAGTGTAGGAAATGGCCACATCCATCATCTGCAGCTGACATTGCAATTTATTTTGGACTTTTTTTTTCTGGATGTGTGTCCTTCTCTATGGTGGTTGTCTCTTTGTGAGTTTTTTCTATTCTTTTTTTGTCTATATGTGCTTTATACTAAATTTTGCAAAAAATTCAGTCATATTAAGGTAAATCCAATGCAATAGTTACTGTATGTTAAAATTGACTATAAGCAGCATTTATCCCAATTCCCACACCACTCATATTATTCAATCCTCTCATTTTGGATCCTCAAACCAAGTGATTAAAAGTAATAATTTTAGAAATTAGGTGAGAGCTATTGTGCATATTAATGCTTTATAAAGATTTGTAAAACTGGGTTACACCGGGTGGCTGCTTAATGGAGGTGGTCTTCAGAGCTGCTTTCACTGTAGCATCTTAGATTTCACTCAATAGTGATACATACATATTGAATACATTCAAGAGAATGTCACAAGAAACATAAATGCTATGAATGTAATCTATTTTGATATCGGCATTGTAGAATATGTATTATTATGTTATCTCAGTTTGGCATGTTTAAGAATGTTTGAGATGCTATAATTTCATATCGTCTCCATAGATTAAAGGACGTCCTCAAGGCTCCTCCTAATATTTACCATTCAAGCTTATGTCACATCAGCATTCAACATTTACTCTCAACTAAATTTCATCATTAATGAGAATTTAATCACTTGGTGTTGGAAATGCAAATAAGAGGATTGGATTAATTCCTGCCATGAGGAAAATGGCAATTATTGCAAGTTAAAGTCAATTGATTTCCATGGAAAATTCTAATTACTGCCTCTCAGCCTTTTTAATACTGGAAGAAATTTCATGAATGTTAAACAGAGTAATTTTTCAAAAAACCTTTTATTTTTTGAGTAAATAATTTCTCTCCTTTATTATATTTAATGAATCTTATTACAATCTGTCTCATTTCAAGCATGGACGGTCGATGTCAAAATTCCCACAAAACGGCACCAAAACATGCATCACAAAAACATGATAGACAAATTAAAAATTAGCTAATCTAACCGTGAGCATGTGTATTTCTATTATGTGACCAATAGATGCTGAGAAATCAGGCCAAACACCAGTTCGCATGTTGTGAGACAAACTTAGAATGAATCTTATCAAACAAGAGGTGAACTACACTGCATTTAGTCCATTTCTTGCCAGTATTGAAAAAGATCTGAAATTATGATTGATGGAAACAGATATCTCCTTTTATCCTGTCATTTTCAAGCTGCTGTTTAATTTCATTCTTTAAATCGGATTTTGGATGATCTTGTTTTTAATCAACAGTGGAACTGGTGCAGAAATCCATTTGAAACACGAATATTAAAAACAAAGTCTTCTTTCCTTTTTGTTTCATTTCAAAATGAAAATTTTGTGATTGGGGCTGTCTGAAATAAATAATGTTGTCACCGTCACCACCAAATAAATATTATTGCCCTTCGAAAACTCCAAACCCCCTCCTACTGTAAACTGTAAATCTGATGGTAACCCCCTGATGTATCAAATGTTCAGCTCAATTCCAATCAATGCCCGTCATCTCATTTGAAGTAACTTGTTGTTTTGTCATTGTTCCATGACTGTTAAAAAAAAAACTGAAGCAGAAGAGGACAAATACAACAGAATCATTGAAGCTATGAAGTGAACTGGCTGTTGGTAACACCTAGCGCTGTTAATATGTGCCTTGACCCTGTGATTCTCATCTAATTTGATTTTTAAGAGTTTTTGGTTTGTGAGTTTTTGACCATCGTTTTGAAAAAATTGAAAGACGGTTTGGGATTCATATTCCACTACCCTGTGATTTTCATCAAACCTGTTTTCAAAAGTACATCTCTTCTTTTTACTTTATGTCTGGTGACGTGGCAAAGGAGGGCATGTTTTAACTTAAAAATGTTCCTTGATTCTCATTTTCATTCATCTCATTTTCATACCACTCCATCTTGGTGAGTCTTCAAATAACTGCACAGAGTTCGAAGGCCACCAATTTATATTGTTGAACATAACAATTATTTGTATTTTGGAAAAAATTAAGACCAAGACATTAAAAAAAAAAAATTGTGAATAAACCTCATTGTGAGTGACAAAGGATAGCTGCTGTTGTTTGTTGTTATTCGCACTCCATTGTACACAGTCATTCTTAGATCTAAAACCTATTTTGTAAAGGTATTCGGGGTATTCTATTAATCCATTGTGGTTCCATCATTTATTTGGTGACAGATGAGCAAATAGGTGTACATCAGACACAAGATCTATGTGGGAAGAAAAACGTATCTGTGATTAGAATCTGAACAAGTGGACAGAGTTGTAACAATAGAGACAGAAGGGACAAGCATGTACAAGCAGAACAAAAATTGCAAGAACAAAAACAAGAATATTGACAAACATCCTGAATAAATTGCAATGTCAGCTGCAGATGATGGATGGCACTACTTTCTATGCTGGTCATGATATTGTGAAAGTTCTTACTATTGCTTGCTATTACCCCATTCACTTATTCCAATGCTGAAATGTAAAGAATATTTATGAAACTTTACACACTTTGTGCAAGTTCCTGGTGCTTCACTTCCTTTGTTCTTGAAGGGATATTACATCATTTTTCAGTTCTTTTATAATTTGTCTACCTTAAAGATTGTGTAAAATTAATTATTCTCTTTGCATGCTAACTTTCACATTAGTTTCAGAAGTTCCTCTTTTTGTACCTTCTGTCCCTTTGTCTTGCAGAGTTATATGATAATTCCTAACTTTACAATTACAAAATACATCTCAGACAAGCATTATTAACTCTCCTTTGCAATCTTAATTAATTTTCAACCCGGTATTAATATTATCCAAATAAATGTCTTCTTAGTATGTCAATGTTCTCTCTTTCTGCAATTGTAATATATCTGCCCTTGGTGCTCTGTTCTGTTTCTTTAAATGTCAAGGAGCATTCAATGCAATCATATGGCAGCTCGGCATTACCGGCTTTACTGTGTAGATACATGCGATAATGTAATTAGGCAAGGGAGAGTTTTCACCAGAAGAAAGCCTTTGTTATTCCACCGAAGGTCCTACAAGTTAAGATGCATTGCAATCTAGTTACAAGAAGATTTCCCTGTCTCCCATTGCTGGAGATGCAGATGTGGTCATGAAATTGCAATTTCTCTTGGTGTTGAGGTTCTTACAGTCAGGAAAGTTGATATGCACTAAGAGTGGACTGCAGCACTGTGAAAATGGCACTTCGTGACTCATGATAGCCAATGAAGTGTCATCTTTTCTACATTCAGCATGGGAACCATAAAGGCTGTTTAATTAGTCATAATCAAGAGACGGCCACTGAGTAATATAGATCATTCGTATCTTCAGAGTTCTTGAAAGTGTACACAAGTAAGAAGAGTTCCCCGTGGCCTAATGGTTAAAGGCGCTTGTTTGTGCTACCACTGGCTGTGAGGTCGTGGGTTCGACTCCCACTCCTGGAACTCAATTTGGTCCGAGCCCATGGGACATTAAATGGAGGCGGGTTGTATCCAGTGTTCTGTACTGGGGCAACTGAAAGACCCTGGACATCCCTGAACTAATAGGGTATGTACCAGACTCACAGTCTTCTCATCACTCATCATCATACGGCGGTCACCAACACTGGAGAATGCTAAGGTATGGGAACCTTGGGTAATGTTCCCCTTGTCTCTGCCCATGGGCACCGTACTATGGCTGCCCTGAGCTGTATCATTGTGGAAGGCTCACCACGAATTTCGTGCCTGCATTGCAGTGCATGACTGATAGTATAATACAATACAATACAATACAATACAATTGAAAGTCTTGAGGGCAAGAAATCACATTGTAAAATCCTGTCTGTTATTGTAGCCAGAAACAACAAGCTGTGTTAGCTCAAAGATATTGTGCAACAATCTCATTCAATCATTTAAGCTGACTCATTTTATCCAATTTTACAGTGTTGCAATTATTGGGAATAACAGTTACTATAAGAGGCATATACTGACAAAAAGCCTATCTATTGTAACTCAATTGAACACAATTTTATTAATTATACTCTTTTACCCTGATTATGCCACTTCTGAACGGTTCAAAATGGCCTAATCTTTCCATTTATGCCAGTTACAACAATTTAGCAGTCAGCAAACACATTTAGTGATAGTTGAATGATCATTATATAAATGACTCACACTTGATACACACATTTATGGAAATGCTATATCCCAATATTCACTGTGCTGCAGCAATTTGTGAAATGGAGTCATTGCATTATGCTCCGAAAGATGCAAATACAGTACAACCCAATGGGCCGATTTCACCAAGATAGTTTTAACAGTTAGTCCAGGTCTTAACAGCCTTATACCTGGTTTAGTGAAGTCCCTTTCACCAACTGAGTTTTAGTCTATAGACTAGTCAAGGTTCACTGGTTGACAATTTATTGTTAGATAACTTACAGATTAGTGATGTCAAACTGTTAAAGCGGTGTCCCTTTGGGGCTGACCAGATAATACATGTGGGGAGGGGGTCTAGCTGGACTTTTGATGAAAAAAAGATTCAGCACATGACACTGAAAAATAAAAGTTTGTTCAGCACATAAAAAAGAAGACGTTTGTTTCCACCCAGTGAATAGGTCAAACACACCTCCAAAGCTGGCCAATACACAAGTTTTCACACATGTATGTTATGCAAATCAGGCCAGTTTCACCATTTCACACACTTTGGTAAATCATAGAGCAAAGATTCTTATAGATATCAAAATGAACTGGCAAAAAAACAACAACGTAACATGAAGCTAAAAATTTGGGCTAGCAATCAAATAAATATTACTGAAATTTATGCCGTATAGATGATGCAATTCAAAATATGTCGCTACAGCATCAGAGACCTCAACACCAAGATGTCACCAAAATGTGACTTCTCGTCACATTTTGCTTATTTGTGGGAAATCTAGATTACCAACTTTGAACTCATTTTGGTTCGGGTAGAGCAAGTTGATAATGTTGACTGTGATGAACACCTTGAATGTCATCTTAAATATAGACAAAAAAGTAAATATATGAAAGTTGATGTTCGTGCAAGAGACTGTGATACTTTGAGAATACAGTCATAGCATAGGTTGTTGTGTTGTTTGGTTGCTTGATAGCAATGATAGGTTGGTTAATGGAAAAGTTTTGAACTTTTTTTTTTTTAACCAAGACTGGTTGGGCAATAATCTATTATAAAAATTTACAAGCCCCTCCCTCTTTTGTTTAGCCACATATTTGCATTTTTTGGGGAAATTGAGACATCGTGTTTGTAACAGCTGATCTGTTATCACAATATTTGTAAGCTTTCACTTAACTGAAATTCCTTGATCCTGCTCCGCTTGAGTGATTGGCTTAGCCAGACCAGGTCTTAGCTCAGACCTGGCTCAACTCTTAATACCATGTTGGTGAAAACGGGCCAATATGTTTTTCCATGCTTATGCTGAGACTTCCATGCCTTACACTCTAGAGCCTTCCCTTACACTCCCTATGAATTTTTTTTTACAGTGGGGTGCGAAAGTTTGGGCACACTTGGAGTCGGGTCACATTTTTTTTCAAATTTCAGACAAACCATTTGCAGAATCTTTCCAACGTGAATTGTGTGAGTGAAGGATACCCATGCACTCAATTTTAGCCAGAAAGAAAAATTGAAATATAAAAACATAAAGAAACATGGGTCTTTTTGTCAGATTTTACATGTGCAAAAGTTTTATCCCTATAGTTTGCGAAATTAAACATCTCTATAAAAATAAAATGTCAACCAGTACAGGCTGTGATCTCTTTTATGGAGCTAAAATGGTGTGGGAAAAACAGCAGATATCTATTGTACGGGTCTTGCTTGATGACTCTGTTGTGATGAAATGTGCTCAGAAAAGTGATGGTGTCATTGATAGTATCACAATGTTTTTCGGAGATTATGAAAATCAGAGAGACCTAGTCAAGCTTTTACTTTCTCCATTTAATCTTTTATGAAGTTTAAATTTTTTTTAGATTTGTTTTTAACCTGTACATGTATCAATTTTAAAATGCTATGGTTCAAATTTGTATTTAATGTAACTTATTTTTCCTACTTGGAAGCAAAATAAAGATATTTATTTATTTATTTATTTAAACTGGTCATCCTGTTAATTTTTAGGTTGGTATAATAAAATAATACCTGATGGACAGTAATCAAATGATGAAAATCTTATTATTTTTGGAAATTATTCACATTATAATTGTGCCATTTTCCAAATAAACTTATCTGAACTATTTTAAATACTAACTGCAATTCAAACACTGCCCAGTGTATTTTAAAAATGCAATTCAAACATTGGCCAATGTATAATGTGAACAATGGTCATTGCATTATAGGGGCGGCCATTGTTTGAATGACAATTAGTCAACTAATAAATAGCGTAGTAGGCCTATAGAAAACAATGCATGTTTTTTGTACATCATAAAAAACAAGTCAAATCTGTAAAATCACATTTAATTCTGCAAACAGGTAAAGTAATTTATAACCTTTATATAATTTTTTTTTTTTACATTAATGACACATTTTACCACACGAACAACGTTTTAAGAAGTTTTTGTAAAGTCACATGGATGGCATTTGGGAATTGGTATGCTTTTTGGGACCTTGGAATTCATTCCAAGACCATTGTCGTCAGCTTCATTTCCTGTGAACAGGCAAAGTTGGTGTACTCACTAAAACATTTCACAGACAAAATGACAACCCCAACAGATGTGCCCTTGTGATCAAGATGGTGCTTATGCACCCCTGGCTACAATATTGTGCTTATCAGTGCTCAAATTTTCTTCTATTAAACATATTTCTTCTGAGCTATCAGCTCTTCACACAAAAACTGGTTTACACCAAAAGTTGGACTGTGCTGCCCTCTTGTGCATAGTCACAATATACAGCTTTCTTATACCTAACTTGATCGACTGTTGGTAGAATATTGATTGGTGAAGAGGCCCAACTTTTTGAAATAGACCAAGGACCCGATGTATGCATTGCATGCTATTTTTCAATCTGGTTGTTTGCAATGATCTTTCTATAAAATGCGATTTGATTAATTCACATTAAAATTTTGGAGGCAATTGAACATTATCAAATTGGAATTTACTTCACCTGGAATTCTCACAATCAATTGTGGCCAACAAAGCATTTATAAAATCAAACATTAGCTTGAGTAAACTGTACTGTCCGTGGATCTTACACAGTTCTCAAGAGTTATCTGGATTCAATACAAAGTTTTCATTTTTGATAATTTTCATACAAAATGTTATTATAATTACCACTTTTACGGATATTTTCATCTGTATTATTTGATACTTCCAAAGATAGAATTGTTGCATGTTAAAGGATATTTGTTCTTTTGACATCAATGTTAAGAACTGCCACTACTTCACTTTTTGACACCTTTTGGCTCCCTGAAATTGATTGATACATTTTCCTACTTTAAACTACCTTTTAAAATCAAATTTAATTCACATTTACTCCATGCACAAGTTCTTTTTTAATCCTCTATAAAATTCTGTGATTCACCAGAAAATACACCGATACCAAGGACCTCCTTTTTTAAAATGTCTTATCCAAACAACATCCAGCTAGAATTTTGTTTGAAAAGGTTTGATGAATATGTTTTGATTTATGCTTTTTTCATCAACAAGTTGTCTGAGTTGCCTGTCGTCCTGCTTGACCATTTTCCAGTTTGTCACCCAGCTCATCTTTTATTTAGTTTGCTTCTTACCCTGTTAATTCCCTACCATGTTGCATGAACTAAAATTTAGTATCCCAATCTGCACAAAACATAAACAAAAGCTTTTGCTAAGTAGTTGAGTGCTCATCTATTGTCACATAGAAATGTATGGTAGAACCACGCGAACACAGCATTAAGATTGTTTCACAATATGTTTTGACAATGTTGCCACAATGTCACATGTCAGTGTAATATCTTGACTTGAAAACGTCATATCTACCATGCAATTCTATGTCATTTTCAGCAATTGGGATAAATGGCACTAGTGATTCTGCTTTACTTTGGTAAATGATTCAATTAAATATAAAAAAATGCTGAATTTCAAAAAATGATAGCTTACTGTATACTAAATTTCATTAAATGAATAAAATGCGCGTTTAACCAGGTGATGACTGTATTTTAACGAATTACCAGGATATACATTTACTATGATTACACTATTTTACGATTTTTTTTCATCCAATTGTGTATTATCGAAAAACGGATACCATAATTAGAAAAATTACAAGTGAAGCCCATATAAAAATATGTTTGGCACATTGGCCTTTCATTCGTTGTGTTGGAACATACTGTTAAGGAGCTGCTGGATATATTTGAACTTGCTATATGCTTAAGACAGAAGTTTTGCATAGAGGTATATATTTTAAGAAGATCTTTTGTGTTTATATAACAGCATAACAATGATGAAAAAAATGGTGATAAAATTTAGTATCATTCTTCTAATTTATTCTATTGTCTTTACAAGTAAATTTGCTGCCTTCAATTCATCTCATAATTGGCGAAATTATATAACAAGAAGTATTTCTTCAAATATGAACAAAAATTCAAAATTTACTCTAACAGACACCTTACAGATGACCATAAATACATACAATGAAATATGGAACAGATGCTTCCTAACAAGTTACACAAATTGCGAAGGCATCTTGAAAGGGCTGTGTGGATCAGTGGACATTGCAGCTGACAGAATTATGGATTGTACATGGAAGTTGAAAGTTCCGAAAGATTTGTGTATTAATTTTACTGTTCAAAAGTTCCCTAATGGAGATCCATTTACTGAAGAGTATTTCAGATTGTCAGTTATAGACAAAACTCCACCAGAAAAGCCCAGTGGCATTCATTTCTGTGTCAACCAGCTGTCTAGCAGCGTAATAACTAATTATTCACAGAGCTTGGTTCAGCTCAAAATACTCAAACTATTTATGGTGACACAACTAAAATTTAATTTCCAGGCCACTGAATGCAATACAACTGTCAGCTACAGCACAATAACTACAATCAGTCAAAATAGCCATTCTGAATTCAATAATAAGACTATACTGAATTTTAATAAGTCCATAGATAAGGACATAAGTTTAGCTGTGGAAACATTTCACATGAATGTTACAGTCAATTACAACACAATAGCAAGACGAGCAATTGTACAACCAAATTTGATCAAATATTTTCAACTCATGCCCTTTGTCTATAGGGCTCATTCAGAAATTACTGAATACCATCTTTTACTCAGGACTGTCATTGGAACTTATGTACAAGTAATGAACTTCAGTTGCTCCAAATGGCTTTCCTTCTTTGATGGGCCAACTCATAGATCACAAAGAATCAATGTCACCTGCAAAGCGACTGAATTTGGAAGTGTAACAGCTAGTACCTTTCAGTTGTACATTGTTTACGAACTGAAATATAACTTGGATAGTTCTAACTATTTCAATATTACTTTTATCGGCATTAAACCAACAACATATACAAACTATTATCACGAGGAAACTAAGGACACTTTAGTAACATGGGATTTAAGAAATACTTCATCTATAACTTATGATTTTCTGAGTATCTATTCCTGGTCATATAACTGGATGCAGTACCAAATTCAGTCTGCACATTATGAAGATTATCCCCAGGGATATATTTGCCAGTTCCAAGGTTTAGTGATCACAGAAAATATAAATATCGTAGAGCCAGCTTTCAGAGTAGGACCATTGTGTTCAAAAACACAGATGATGCTTTATACTAATAAGCCTTTCAGCACATTAAGCTATCTCATACATGTCATAATTTACAGCTATGGAGCAGGCGCTTCACAAGGCACTCTGCTTTTTCCCAAACAGTCTGAAAAAAAGTGCCGCAGAATAATGAATCCATGCAGTATCTGTTCAGCACCATATTCACTGTTCACAAAGTATCAAAGATATGTTCAACGGACCTCTGAGTTGACATGTACAGAAGAAGGTAACGCAGTGTTCGAGGCTGGCATAGAGTGCATGGTTCTGCAACTTGTGTCTAACACAATTTCAAACATCAATCAGACATGCCAATTGCAAATAATATCACTTGCATCTGACATCTTAAAGTTTTCTGTCTCGCAAAGATTTGAAGAAAGATCTAAAGTTCCTTGTGCAGTCAGGGCTACGCATATGTACACACCAAAGCAAATGGAGATTCAATCAAATGGGGGCATTAAAATAACGGAATATCAGGGTGAGCAGTTTAAATCCAGGCACCAAAAATTTCAAATTGAATACAATTGTCTGGTGAACCACATCTTTACAGTTTCTGTTGAAGTTGCAGGAATAAAAGACAGGGACTGTGAGACAGTGAATCTATTGCCTGCAATGACCATGCAAAATGAGCCAAAATTTGATGGGCCTTGTTTCATGTTCTCTATCAAAGTTAGTACTGGGGTATTTGTGTTTGACGTGTCCTTCCTTAGTCAATGGAGACGCATGAAGGAATATGCCAATGAGTTTATGGTGGCAATGTACTTAGAAAAACCTCAAAATGAGATATCCACATCATCTGGAAGACAACTGGATTGTACAATTTTAGACAAAGTATATCACTCTGATGTTGTATACTCATATCAGTTTACAGAGAAACAGATGCCTTTCTTCTGGCGGAGTTATGGCCAGTATTTGTCAATAACAGTAAATGCATCTATAGAACACAAGGATGCACTGTCCATGTGGATCATTGTTAATGCAAATTTTGAAGCCAGGTCTTTAATCAGCCATCTGATCTTACCATATCGAGAAACTGCAAATGTTGAGTGCCTCAAGTACGGTAGATACAGCATAAAATATATGGATGGCACAATGAATTGCTTTGACATTCACAAAAACTTTACTGGCTCCTGGTTAGAATCAGAACAAGTTTGCAAGAAGCAAAGTGCTCACCTTTGGACAGTGAATAACAGAGACGAGTGGACAGATGTGATGCGCTCAAACATATATGATTGGTACTTAGTTAAAGATGAAGATAAATATGTTACAGTGGACTATGATGGCCGAATTAATGCCGTGACACTTCTGCGAACATCTTCAGTAATGTTTCTGGTAGGTGTACCCCATTCTTCTTTTTTATTTTAATAACAAGATGGATTTCAAATTTTCCAAATATATGTGGCCATGGGGGAAAACTGAACAGGGAAAGTACAGGGGATTTTATTCTCAAAATTGAGCAGATAATGACTGGGTATCCTGTACGAGAAACACTTGAAGAAGATGATGCATATTAAGATATCCTGTGTAAATTCTTGCCTGTGTGAATGTACCAGTTACATTACTGCATTCATAATGAGAGATTTAATTTTCAGTCACAACAGCAACACAGGGGATTCAGCAGGCTGCATGTGCCGCACAGAATGGCAGAATTTGCGTTGAATGCTTCACACAGGTATGTTGAGAAAAACTCAAGTAGAACCAATGAAGAAGAGTATCAATATCTGCTGTCTGCTTTACGTAGGGAAAACAAAGACGATGATTTTGAATTGTGTTTGGCCTTGATGCCCTCTACAGGAACGTGGACTTACATTAATTGCAGCAAGCCATTTGTAAATGTGACCTTCCTTTGTCACTATACACCATTTAAAATGTCCCACAATGATATTGTAGACTGTGTAGATACTAACAAGGAGTACTACTGTGACACTGGGTGGATATGGGGCCACAAAAAGTGTCTAAGAGTAGAATATATCACAAACAAAAATCTAATTACAAGAAATGATATAGAATTAGCCTGCCAAAAAGTTGGTGGTTTGAGTTTATTAAGAAGAGGACGTGAAGATCAAATACGAACTTTTCTGCGGCTTGTCATGTCATACCATGGCTCTAATTATATAATCCAGCTGCTGTACCATGAAACAGTATTAGTATTCACATCTACTAAAGGCATTTCAGAGATAAGTAAAGCATATGTGAAAACACAGCTGAACTTGCCAATTCCCACTGGTGCAAGCCGACTGGCTGGAGTAGTGTGTACAAAAGAACCTTTACCAATGAAAAAAAATTGTGAAGATGGTTTCAAGCCTTGTGATAATGGTGAATGTATCTTAGAGACTTACTTTTGTGATTCAAAACCGCAATGTATAGACAGAAGTGATGAAATGAACTGCACAAACCCATGTGTGAACACCACAGATCAAAGTCTCTACTTTCCATGCAAAAACGGATCATGCATTCCAATCTCTCGACTGTGTGATCTCATTGAAGACTGTGAACTTGGTGAAGATGAAGACGAATGCCCAGACTTGTCACAATATAACAAAGTGTGGAGTCCTTTAATAATTAAAAGGCAACAGCGGTCATGCGTCAGAACGGACTCTAACGCCCTAATTGCAATGCTCTACCAGCAATGCAACGAAACTTGTGCAGAAAGAATCTATACAAATGAATATTTCAATTATACCAACATTGATTACACGAAATATCATTGTCCATTTGGTTCAACAATATGTTATCCAAAAGCGTATGATTGTGTGCATGACGCAGACTTTTATGGCAACCCTATGCCATGCAGAGAAGCATGGCAGTTTCAAAATTGTGAGACTAATTGGGAATGCTACAATTATTTCTGTAAAGACAAGTATCCATGTCAGGATCAACTGTGGTGCATCCCATTCAGGCTGGTTTGCAATGGAATTCCTGAATGTCCCCTTGGAGATGATGAATCAAATTGTACATCCTGGACATGCAGTAGAATGCTTCGTTGTACCAAGGAGAAAATGTGTGTGCACCCAGCAGAAGTATGTGATGGGGTGTTACATTGTCCATTGTCCGGTGATGATGAAGCAGTTTGCAAAAGAAAGTGCCCTGATCAGTGCAAATGTTTAGGAAGGGCCATTTATTGCATCAACCCAGTAAGTTTGGAACACAATGTTTCATCTACAGCTGTAATAAGACTGACATTTAATCATTTAATTATATCAGTTGAACTACAAAATGCTTGGTTTCTTGATATTTCACACTCCAATATATCAGATATGGCACAGATAAAAGACCTCATATTACCAAAATTGGTCAAGCTGAATATTGGTAATAACCCTTTGAGGAGTTTTTCTTCTCGTTTTGGGCATTATACAGAATTGAAATACTTAATCATGGAAAAAACTGCCATAACAAGAATCAATGAAGATGACTTTTCAGATTATGTTAAATTAACGCATTTGTCACTGAAGAACACACCACTATATCAAGTAGATGGCTGTTCTTTTTGCAGAATGCAAAAATTAGAATTTGTTGACCTCACTAATACAAGAATAATGCATGTCAAATCAGAAATATATCATGGCATAGATAATCTTCAAGAGCTACATTTCAGCAGCTTAAGGCTTCAAAGTGTTTCAAAGGATTTTCTTAAGGTTGAGTTGTCTCAGTTCTCAACAAAAAACTTGCATTTTTGCTGTTTGGAAAGGAATGTGAACATTGAGCATTGTGCACTTCAATCAAAGACTAAACTGCGTGATTTGTGTCCATTTAATTATCCAAGAAAAGCATGGATAACTCTCCCATTCCTGTTGGTAATAATTCTGATCAACTTCTTAGCCATGGAACATTCATATCATTTGATGGAAATCTCATACTTCAACCTGATTTTTCACAATAGTTTTTCTGGACTACTCATTGCAGCTTTTCTGATGATTTTCCATTTTCAACAAGAACAAATTACAAGCTCAGACATGCTGGTGATTGGCACTAACAAGCAGGCGAAGTGTGCAATGATTGCAAAGGGTTTGTTTGTGCTTGGTTTGTATTATCCATTTCTCTCAATGCTCCACTACTTTGAAACATACAGGACCATAAGATCTTTCAAATCACATAAAAAGTGCAATAAACAATACCTTCTCTTGATGGTATCTGTAATGACCAGTATCATTGGCTTGGCACAAAAAATGGGCAGTCGCAAATCGCCTAGCCAATTGTGCATGCTGAAATTGAATCTGATTGAAAGGTCAATTGTTTTCGTTGTGCATGGCCTGATGTGTATTGCCATGACTGCAGTTACTATTTTACTTTCCGAACATATGAGACAGACTCGTAGAGCTTCTCGGAGGAAGCAAACAAAAACAGATCGCCGGACAAGAGCCCGATTTATATTCTTCAATCTTATCACGATCCTTTCATCTGGGCTCCATGTGATTCAAAGTACTGTTGAAGTTAATCACAACATCATTACACTGGCCATCTTGGTATTTCAACTTACAGTGGCTCCATTTGCTTTCCCTCTAATATTTGTGTTGTCCACCAGACAGTACAAGATCAAAATTAAAAGGATTTGTTACCATAGTGCTTAATGTAGTCAGGCCAGACATAATTGAATTTGAGCTTCTCTGATCTTCTTGAGGCACTTTTTCTTGGGTCAGTCTGCATAATTTTTTATAATGTCAATTAACAAAAAGTGGATAAGTTGAGCCTTTCGATCCCAGAATCTAAACATTAATTATGTCTGCCCTCACCAAAGAGCGGCAGTGCTTTTGTATGAAAGAGAACTTATCTTGTATTTTGCAACACTGAATCAATCAAAACTATACGATATACCTCATTGTAAATCTGCTCAATACTAAATAAATGAGACTGTTTATTCAGATTCTTATTCCTCCAGCTGCACAGTCGTGTTTGTGTTTTATGCCTCTGCGCTGTCTGCAGCACCTTATTGGGCTATATCAAACCCAGCTGCACAGTCATAAACCTGAATGCATGTATATTGTATAACTGGAAATGGAAAGTCCACAAAATTACCTCATACCTTATAACCTCTCCTTAAGACACATTGATTAAGTTGGTTGAGCCCCTGAACCCTGGTCTGGTCACTTGTGAGGATTGTTCTATCAGATGGGTGAGAGAGAGCAGGAGTCTTCAACATGTTATATATATTTTTCCCATGTGTGGGATCTTTTTCTTCCCCAGCACAGACACTGATACAATGGGCCACCAACGTACGTACTCCTTTCAGCTGCCCTGCTGAAAAGCCCCACATGGACAACTATAATGTGTGCCATCCTATTCAGGCTACAGCCACTCAGTGGCCTGGCTCCTGTCCCAAGAAACTGTAATTAATATATTCACCTTAGCCCAGTTTCAGAGGTCCTATGACCAGCTGAAAATTCAAAAAGTTGCATCTGCCCATGAGTGATTCACATGCTAGAAATTCAAAAAGTTTTAAAATGAACCTCAGCTCAACATTTCTAAGAATATGTGGGACGCCATGAGGGGTGGTTGTTAGGTGTGATTGAAGCAGGGCTGTTAATCAGTACTTTTCAAAGTACTTAAGTCCAGTACAGTACTTTTCAAATGTTCCCAGTACCCAGTACAGTACCCAGCACTTTTTTAATCACTGTACTTAATTCCAGTACCCAGTACTTTCGAAAGTACTTAAGTCCAGTACCCAGTACTTTTTGATGTCTCACACATTGAATCACAATTGTTGAAAACAAAATTGCAATCTTTTTGAAAATATAGTGAAAAATAACACTATCATCTGATCATACGCTTTATCAATATTCTGTACCAGCAATTATACTCATTCTGTATAAAAATCTTGCAAAATGTGGTTGTGCGAAGACAAGAATTGGTGGCCCGAAGAATCCTTAATTGCCATTGACATTTTTAAAAATTATAATTTATAAATTACTTAATTTTGAATTGGTTGCCCAGTCGGGCAACTGGACTTGAGAAGTTGGTGGCCCAAATTACCAAATCTGGGCATGTTTTTAGTTCTGATATTGTTTGATGCATATATAAAACAAAAATTCTATTCAAAGTGAAGTATTTTTAAAAGAAACCTAACTTTTCCAGGTGTATTCAAACTTTTGGAGGGTAGTGTATATAGATTAAATAGATGGATAGATAGATAGATAGATAGATAGATAGATAGATAGATAGATAGATAGACAGATATAGATTAAATAGATGGATAGATAGAAAGATAGATACATAGATAGATACATAGATAGATACATAGATAGATAGACAGATAGACAGATAGACAGATAGACAGATAGACAGATAGATTGATAGATTGATAGATTGATAGGAAGTAGGAACTTCATTAATAATATTGCAAAAGAATGGGCAAATTGGATCTGCCCCAGACTGTGATATTTCGAATGCTTGTCAAATTAAGGAAAGTTCTAGTCAGAATAAGATATTGAGATTTTAATCACTGGGTTTTTATTAGACACCCAGAAAATTAATGAGGTTATTGGGTATTAATGAATAAAATATTTGTTATAATTAATCAAATTATTTTTGAAAAATTGATATTTAATTGATACAGATCAGGCCTATGTTTAAGCAAGCAATGGATGAAAATTGACATTCTATTTTAAAGAGAGTAATTCTCACACCTGTGTACAAGGTCAGGTACATGCAGTTACCCAATTTCTTTGCTAAAGACAATAGGCCAATGCATTCACACATACATGCCTCAATGAACATGGAAAACCCCTCCAAGAGATGGCATTGAAATTGATTGAATAATTACTGGATTTATGCATGTATACAGCATACTTTCAAAATGATGCATCATGAAAAAAAAGTTATTTCTCAAATAATTATCATAACCATATTTATTCTTGAAAGGTTAACCAAACAAATTCAGTGGGTGAAACAGAATAAATACATTTTGGATAAATTATTTTTTGATAATTAAAGTAACATTACTTATATTAAAATGAAAATTATATAAATGTTGATCATATATTTACTGCAGAACTGAGATGCTAGTTCAGCAACATAGTTGGACTACTCAGATAGTGACTCTGTCATGTCTTGTCTAATTGCAATCACATTTCTAATTTGCTTTGACAAGTTTCAGGGTCAGTTCTTCTGTAGCATAAGTTGAAATTGACTAATTGATATATTTGTGCACTATCCAATTGCTATATTTCTGCATTATCCAATGAGACTGTATATCTCTTCCAAGAGCCAAAATAAACTATTTATTTATTTATTATATAAATTGAATTATTGAAAAGTATTATTTTTATAAAGTAACATTTATTACAGACTACATGAAATTTATGATTTCATGAGGTACCATTTATTCACTGTCTTTCAAAATTTTGGCAGTTCACTCAACATGGCTTGTAAGCTGTCATGTTGGCTTTTTTTTCACTGAAAGTACTTAAAAAGTACTTGAAAAGTACTTAAAATTTCAAGTACTTTTAGCAAAGTACTGGGTACCAGTACAGTACTTTTGGGTTCAGTACTTCCAGTACCCAGTACATTCCAAGTACTCAAGAAATTGTACTTAAGTACAGAAGTACTTAAGTACTCAAGTACTTGTTAACAGCCCTGGATTGAAGGGTACTTCCATATCGCCTTCATAAATTCCTCCTAATATTCACCTGTTCAGCTCATGACACATCAGTATTCAGCATTATTCTCAACTCAATTTCAATGTAATGAGAATTTGATCACTTGGCTTTGGAAAAGCAAATAAGTGGATTGGCATTAATTCCTGGCTTGAGGGAAATGGCAATTATTGCAAGTTAAAGTCAATTGCTTTTCATTTCAGAATTACAGAATTTTTTTTTTATAAAGCCACACAGACTGCTTAGTTGTTTTTTTTTGACTGAAATAAACATGTTTTATTTCCATTGGTTCTTATCAGGTTCACACACATATTTCTATATAGCTGAAATAACTACCTAATTACTTAATAACATTTCAGTAACTATAGTAATCAACTGAATTTTTATCAATTTACCACTGCTGCAAAAATGAAATCTTAACTCTGTCGTAAAAATTCTCATTTGATTCATTTCAATATTTGTTAAACAGCTTGTTGTAAAAATCGAAAATATCATTTCTCCTATTTAAGATTGTGTTATTTGATTTAGATTTTTTTCTATTTTACTTTTGCTTTTTCTGATTGCTCACTCTTTATTTTATGAGAATGAATATTGAAGAACACTCTAAAAAATGTCGGGACAAAATTGGTTTTTTAGATTCAAAATGGTTTTTGGAAAAACAAAATTAAAAAAAAAACCAACATGGATTTTTTTAAAAATCCATGTTGGTTTCGCATTGAAATTAGGTTTTTCAAAAAACCATTTTGAATCTAAAAAACCAATTTTGTCTGAAATTTTTTAGGGAGAAGACCAATGAGACCTATGGTAATCTGACCTAACAAGTGTTTTTGTAGTTATTTCTCTGGTCCTTGGCTGTATTTCAGAAATTACTGATTATTATTATGATCATGACACAAATGTCAGACACATTCATGAGGCAAAATCTAATTTTAAGGTTGTTCAGACTCAGACAGACAGACTCAGACATATTTATTTTCAATAGAGAATAAGTTATGAAAAAGATAAATAAGCTATTGATATGTTATACATTTTTTTGTTGTTTGACAATTCTCTATTGAGGGTGACCCCTTTAAGGCTAGTGGGCCGCTATCTGTTGTTTAATTTTAAACTTTAAATCAGATTTAACGTGCCAGTTTTAATCATGATAAAGGGTTGGTGAGGAGATCTATTTAAAGCAAACAAGAAGAATCAATATGGCTGCCTGTTTTAATTGATTTGAGATAACTAACATCATTAAAATGCATTAAAATTATCAAAGGATTTGACGTTATTGTGCAGCAAATTTTTTAATGGTCTGTAACATTTTTGAGTCAACAGAAGATGTCTGTAAGATGTCTTACATCCAACTACAGTAACTCCCTTGATCGAATTTTTCTAAAAGCTCCCTTTTGCCTTCAACAGTATGAGTGAGTCCATATGAGATAGCTCAGTCAGTAGAGCGCTCGCCTCACAAGCGAGGGACCCGGGTTCAATCCCCAGGCTGGCCATAATGTCATTCCATGACATCGTCATTCGCATCAGACGTAAATTGGAAGCGCCATGGGCCCAACTGGAAACAAGTCACTGACTTAGCTTGGCTACCCACGTTAAATAAAAGTCCCTTTACCTTTACCTTACCTATCTGTAAATTTATACTGATATTATCTTAAAATGATTAATAGTAAGTATGAAAGCTACACATGTATTTCTGGAGTCATTTGCAATTGACGGTGGTCATCTATATGTATAGCAGAAAAATTATTCAGAAACCATCATTTACAAACCATGGATCTAGCATTTCACAGCTGTTGGGGAATATAATTTGTCACTTTATCGATTGGCCAGATCTGATTAATTCAGAATCCTGAGAAATCAGAAATCAGAATAATCTGCAGAAGCAATTCTTGATGGCCTTGCCAGAGGATTTTTGGCACGCTCTAAAAAAATTCAGACAAAATTGGTTTTTTAGATTCAAAATGTTTTTTTGAAAAACCAAATTTCAATGCAAAAAACCAACATGGATTTTTTTTAAATCCATGCCGGTTTTGCATTGAAATTTGGTTTTTCAAAAAACCATTTTGAATCTAAAAAACCAATTTTGTCCCGAAATTTTTTGGAGTGCATCCTAGATTTGCATGCAAAGAGGCGGCTGAAATATGGTTCCAAATTCGTTAATTTTAGGTTATATTGATTTGCTGAAAAGTTGCATTGTTTCTAGTCCCAGCTCTGCCATCATTGACGATGTAACAGTCAATTAAAAAACATCCCTGTAACTAGAGCTTCTCTGAATCAACTTCCTCATGACATTATTGTGAGTAACTTCATGGTAAAATGGATCTGAAATGTTATTCACAATTTCACATCGTATGTTTGGGAGACAGAAGAGACTAAACAGATATAGAAACATGAGTGATTACTATGCAGTGAACATGGACATGCCAAGATCGTATGTCAAGTAAGAATTATGAAATTATTAGTCCTGGCTCTGACCTAGAACCCCGTATACAATGCGAGCCGCAGAGAATTTGATGGTTGAATCTTGTAGCTTAGTGTCCTAGCTTCCAAAATCACACAGGTGGATGTTCCGATTTTACTGCGAATAGCCACTAGGGGGCGTTTTTCAAAATGGCCGCCATCCTCACTCTCGCCATTCTATTTTCCTTAATTTTCAAGATACAGTTTCATGCAACACCACTTTTTAGGGGTATTCTGACCTGCAGAATCCATTTCTGAACTTACTTTTGTGGTACAATGTGTGTATCATGTGGTATTGCCATGGCTAATTTACATTTATGAAGACCGATGGTCAAATTCACTAAAATCGCCATAAATCTGCCTAATTCTTGTATCTAATCCCACTCTAGCAGCCTGATTGGTGTAATGTGTGACTTATAAAGGTTTAGGAAACTTAACTTGGGGTTCAACCAGGTCTGGGGACATTTTATTTGGCCCAGAACCAGGCCTATATTCAGTTTTGACTGGCAGAGAATGGCCGAAAAGCAAAATAATTGCCTAAAAATCACGAATTTGGTTATTTAAACAGCATATTAAGGATAGAACTGCCTCAGATTAATACATTCATTGCTTCCTGCATAATTTCAGAGTGTTCTTTGCAAAAAGATTGGTCACTGTAATTTTTTTTGTGTCTAAATAAAGTTAGAAAGCAGCTGCATCCTCCAAATTATTTTTAAGATTTCTGAAATTGGTATTTAAATCTAACACCCCTCTCATTCTTCTATATAACCCACCCCAATAAACTTGATAATTTATATTGTGGTTTAATTAGATTTCTTATAATCTATTTTGGCAAGAACCAGGTCTATCTTTTAGATTTTGACAGGTAGAAAATGGCTGAAAAGTCCACCTTATAAATAACCAGTTTTATTTGTGCTGTCAACTAAACGAGGGTAGAACTAGAACAACCCCCCCCCCCCCACATTAATATTTTCTTTGTATTTTATTTGATGTTAGACTTTTCTCTGCCAATAGTTATCATGGTGTTAGAAAATATTTGGATTTTACGTGACAAAATAAAGTCAAATATGTTCAATATTGTTTAAATGTCATACTCTCATTCTTGAATTTAGGCCAATCCCAGTTGGTGGATTGATCTATGTGTACTATTGTTAAGGTTTCTAGACATACATTTAGGGTAGTCTATCTATTGTTTTGAAAGACATAAAATTACTACAAACAAAATTACCCCTCTTAATCTGCTATTGTTCTGTCAAACTGACTCTAAAGTAATCATGCATTCTTGACTTTTTACATAAATTTGGATTAATTAACAGACCATGCACATGCCAGTTATGTTCAATAAAGTGATGCTATGTTCCAGAATATTATCTGGGAATTCATTGAAATATGACAAATAAAACATTAACAGTCTATGTTTTGATTTTGAATTACTCTTAAGTCTTAACTGATGAAATGTGCCATCCCTCTGATTTCAAATGCAGTCAGGTGCTCAGTGCTCAGTGGGAACATTCAGCTCATGATGCTTACTTCGAATATAAAGTATCCAACTGGCCAAAAAGCAAAACTTACAGGGCCAATTTCACCAACATGGTACTAAGGGAAAAGCCAGGTCTCAGCTAAGCCAATCAGTCAAGCAGAACAGGATCAAGGAATTTCAGTTCAGTGAAAGTAACACATAATACGTAGACAGCTCAACTGCTACAAACACAATGTCTCAATTTCTCAAACACAGCCAAAGAATATGCCAATATAGAGGGGGAGGGTTGATTGACTGGGATATTTAAATATATATGCTAATAACTGCTTGCTCAGTTTTGGTGAAAAAAAAGAAAGAGTTCTGACACATCCCCCTTTCCATCAACCAACCAACATGTACCAACTCACCAACCAACAAAGCTATCTACATGTATGTATCTACTTAGATATAATTTGAGACAAATTGACTATTTTCACTTCAATAGGCCTATTGTGAATATTGTAGAATGTTGCTATGAAATTTTTCATAGTTTTCAAAATATCTTGTAAAGACTAATTCTCACAGTATCATATTCTCTCGCACAAGCATCAAAGTTCTGTAATATGTTTAATTTTTTTATCTTTCTGAAGCCCAATATCATTGTATTGGATATCCTCAACAACATTGGTGTACCTTGCGCAATTTAACATTATGGTAGGCCCCTCCCCAAGCTAAAAGTGGAAACAAGCTCTTTTTTCTATTTCGATGTGCTGAACAAATTTTTGTTTCAATGCCATGTGTTGAACAAACTTTTGTTTCGTTAAAAGTCCAGATTCTCCCTCCCCTCTCCTTTCCAAGTGTTATCTTGTCAACCCTTCAAATTGACACCATAACAGTTTGAGATCACTGATCTGTAAGTTTGTAAAAAATGTTTGAGAGTCAGTGATCCTTGACTAGTCCAAAGACTAAAGCAAAGTTGGTGAAAGGGACTTAGTTAAACCAGGTTTAAAGAAGTTAATACCAGGACTAACTGTTAAAATTATGTTGGTGAAAACGGCCCAAGGTGCACTTGGCCAACACAAGATACTCAATAATGGTCAATACCAATACTTAATCCTCGTAACTAACTATTATCATTCAGACAAAGGCTTTAGAACCCTGGCTGGACAGCATAATGCTACTCACACAAATGTCTATTATTTTTTGTGGTTGTTTTACATCTCAGCTATTTCACTGCTACTATGTTGTTCCAGTAAGGGATATGCTGAGCAATGAGAGTTGTGGGATTTTGCTATCACATGATTCTGAAGTGTCAAGGTAGACTGTACAGGAAAGAAGTGGACTAGAACATCCAGTGTCTTTGGTGCTTTTTTTTTCAGAATTGTATTTCAACTTAATCAGAGTAGTTTCCTGATTAAATTTTCTATGATGTAAGTTGCTTGAGCAGCTTTGAGGGCCAAATGGTATGAAACTGACAAACTAGCCTATAATGCTTAAGTTTTTTTCTAAAGGTAAGCAATTATTATGACAATATCCTTTGCCGTGTACATGCACACTGTGTTGGTATATTTTCTCACATCATTTGTGTGCTTTTGAGGGAGCAATATTTTTGAGACAGAGGAAACTAACACAAAAGGCTGCATTAGCAACATTTTTAACCTCACAGGATATTCATTCAATTTCATTTGGATTATTATGAACTTTGCGTTAAATCCCCAATGAATGTGTCATCGCAAAGAGTGTGTCATTCGTGCTGATAAACGTTGGTGTAGAAATCTGATAAACCAACTCCACTTTTAACTGTACTGTATACACAGTACAAAATAATGGTAATTCATGATAGAAAGTAGAAGATGATTTGCAAATAGTGACCACCGTATGACAATTTTTTTCCTTCTTGTTTTCACTTTTGTCAATTTTGACTGTTAACCCTTTATATTAAGCAGATATACTGTATCTTTGAGACAAAGATTAAAGCATGTGCAAAGGTTTTTTATCAAGGGTCAGTCAGTTGTTAATTATGATGATAATTAAAACAGCCGATGTAAATGTTGCAGCAGCTATTTTATGCACATCAAAACAAAAGATAAACCAGTTCTACCCAAATAAGTGATCAGAAATCTTAATAAGTCATACGACAAATCTACATATGTAGTTGAGAGAAGGATGAATAAAAAAAATGAGACTAGGCCTGTAATGTTTATTACACGGTCAATTCTTTATAATCTAAAAAAAATAACATTATTTTGACAATACAGTCCTATTTCCACCACAGTAACTGCTCTTTTCACAAAGAACACTATGAAATCATGCAAGAAGCAAAATGTGTATTAATTTTAGGCAGTTCCATCCTTTATTAATTTTGGTGTTTTAAAAACCTAAGTTTGGTCTATTAACAATTGTTTTGGTTTTTTTGCAGATTCTTTGCCAGTCAAAACTGTAGATAGGCCAGGTCCTGGTCCAAATAAAATGTTCCCAGACCTGTTCAACCCCAAATTATGTTTCCTAAACCTCATTAACTCACAAATTACACCATTCTGGCTGCTGGAGTGGGATTAGATACAAGAATTAGGCAGATTCATGGAAATTTGAGTGAATTTGACAATTTGGTCTTCATCGGTCTTCATTTATATATAAATTAGACATTGCAATATCACATGATACACACACTATACTACAAAAGTAAGTTCAGAAATGGATTCTGCCTTTCAGAAAACCCACAAAAAGTGGTGTTGCATGAAATTGTATCTTGAAAATTAAGGAAAAGAGAATGGCAAGAGAAAAATAATTTGGAAGGATACAGCTGCTTTCTGACTTTGACACGGAAAAAATTACAGTGACCAATCTTTTTGCAAAGAACACTCTTAACTTATGCAGGAAGCAATGAATGTATTAATCTGAGGCAGGTCCATCCTTTATTTGCTGTTTAAATAACCAAGTTTGTGATTTTTAGGCAATTATTTTGCTTTTCGGCCATTCTCTGCCAGTCAAAACTGAATATACTAGGCCTGGTTCTGGGCAAAATAAATTGTCCTCAGACCAGGTTGAACCCCAAGTTAAGTTTCCTAAACCTTTATAAGTCACATATTACACCAATCTGGCTGCTGGAGTGGGATTAGATACAAGAATTAGGCAGATTTATGGCGATTTTAGTGAATTTGACCATCGGTCTTCATAAATGTAAATTAGCCATTGCAATATCACATGATACACACACTGTATCACAAAAGTGAGTTCAGAAATGGATTCTGCAGGTCAGAAAACCTCTAAAAAGTGGTGTTGCATGAAATTGTATCTTGAAAATTAAGGAAAATAGAATGGCGAGAGTGAGGACGGCGGCCATTTTGAAAAATGCCCCCTAGTGGCTATTCGCAGTAAAATCGGAACGTCCACCTGTGTGATTTTGGAAGCTAGGACACTAAGCTACAAGATTCAACCATCAAATTCTCTGCGGCTCGCATTGTATACGGGGTTCTAGGCCAGAGCCTGGACTATATGTACATATATTGAAGATATTTGAGATGAGAGTAATATTCTTTTTCTGATGATACACAAGAGGCCAACAGGGATACACAGAACTTCTGTAGAATTGGTTTGAATTTACGTGAGAAAGCGTGCAATAAAAGAATTGTTAAGGAGTAAAAAGAAAATGACACCATTAAATTAAAGGCAAGTTATAAACAATATACGTACCTTTGTCATAGATTTGGATAGAACTACATCATGATTTATTCCCTCTACCAGACATATTAAATCATCCATACTTTTTTTACAGAATGTCACAGGGAATATATATGCCATAAATGTCATCTGTGGAATTTGATATAGGCATTGTAGAATACGCTATTTCAATTCAGCCTCATCCCAACATTCACCAATTCCATTCAAATGACATTAGCATTCAACATTACTCTCGATTTCAACATAATGAGAATTTAATAACTTGGTGTTGCAAAAACAAATAAGAGGATTGGAATGAATTCTTGACACAAGGAAAATTTCACAATGAAAAGCAGTTGACTGCTTCTGAAGTTTGTTTTTGTTGTAGGAAATGTTTTTGAAAATATCATTATAAATATTAATTTTTTATTAGTTATTATCGGGTTCACACATCATTTCTATACAATTGTGATGAATACCTTAGTTACTTTATGATAAGTAAAACATCTTGCCTCAATTTTAGTTACTATAATAAGATTTCATCTGACTTTCAAACAATGATACCTCTACTGCAAGCAGAAAATCTTAACCATCTTGTAAAAGTTCTCATTTGATTCATTCCCATATTTGTCTATCTGCTTGTTGTTAAAATTAAGAAGATATTCTGTCATGTTTCAGATTGTGTTATTTCATTGAGATTTATTTTCAATTTTTCATGTTTATTCATTTTACTTTTCAATTTCTGATTGTTCACTCTTTAGTTTGTTGGAATTAATAAAATGAAAAAAGATGAATGGTAATATGAAATTAGAATGTAAGAAGTGTTTTTTACTTATTTGTCCGGTCCTTGGCAGTATTTAAGAAATTGTTGATTATAAATTAAACTAAATAAAAGTTTTATGTGCTGTTTAGGTTTAAACCTTTAATCAGATTTGATGTGCCAGTTTTAATCAAGATAAAAAGGTTGGTAAGGAGAGCTGCTATAAATCGCTTTAGTAGTTCAGTTTGGTCTGTTACATTTTGAGGCTATGTATAACATGATTATAGAGGGATGAAGTCCTCATGATCCAGGGAAATCCTCCAATAATAACTACTTGGATAGGACTTTTCACAATGCTCCATTTTTTAGCATTTTGCCTTCAACGGTATCAGCTATATCTATAAATTGAAGCTGATATAATCTTAAAATGATTGGTCAATATGAAACCTACACTTGTATTTCTGGCAGTGGCGTAACTGGAGAGTCTCGTGCGGGGGGGGGGCACCTGGGGGGCATGCGATTCTCTGGGGGGGGGGGCACTCTCTATACTAACTGCATATTTTAGCCAGAGTTGGAAAGTTCATATGGGGGGGCACCTGGGGGGGCACAGGTCCAATACGGGGGGCACGTGCCCCCCTGTGCCCCCCCATAGGGACGCCACTGATTTCTGGAATAATTTCTGAATGATGGTGGTCATCTATAGCAGCCGAATAATTCAGAAACCATAATTTACAAACCATGGATATTACGTTTTGCATGACTCAGTCTTTATTTATTTTTTATTTGAAGACTGTTTTGATTAATTCTTTATCTGCAAGACACATAGACCAAAAAGGACAAGGACAGCACTTCTAAAGAATAAATAAAAATTTGAATGCAAACAAAATGTGCCACAACAAAGTTAGAGGAGCAAAAGGAAAAGGATACTAAATAAAATATAAGGTATGCTTTTATCAATACATTCAGAGTTGCAGACCTTGATAATAGATTTGTTTCACCACTACAACCGAAACTCGAACCGAAGTTCAATCTAACAACCGAGTGTTCCGGTTATCGTATAATATACAATTTTATTAGAGAAAACGGCGAAATAATCAGCAGAAGGTAGATCTGTTCACTCATCCAGACGAGCGCAATGTTATTGCATTGAATTTCCGGACCTAAAAACGATTTTGCGGACCGGTCCGATCGGGCGTTGAATCGCGGATCGCAAAATCGTGTCGTGCACATTGCAGACCACGTGAATTAGACTACAACCGAAACTACCACCGAAACCTCAGTTTTGGGGTCGGAAAAAACCGAAAACCGAACCGAACGAAAAATATCACAACCGCCCAACACTAATTTGCAGAGAATAATATCATAGCTTATTCACTGTACTAGACAAACTTTTAGAGAATGTCACAAGAAATATATGTGCTACAAATGTCATCTATGTAACTTGATATCAGCAGAATATGTAGTCTCAGTTTAGCATGCTTAAGACTGCGTGGGATGCTATAGTTTCATTTCGCCTTCATAAATTCAATGACCCTCCTCCTGATATCACCAATTCAGCTCATGTCACATTGGCATTCAACATTGCTCTCAACTTGTTTCTAACATAATGAGAATTTAATCACTTGGTGTTGGATAAGCAAATAAAAGGATTGGAATTAATACCTGGCATGAAGAAAATGGCAATTATGGCAAGTTTAAGCCAATTGCTTTTCACAGAAAATTCTAATTACTGCTATTAAAAGTGTTAGATAATCTAGTTTTAGCCTTTTTAATGCTGAAAGAAATATCATGAATTATAATTGGGTCATTCCATGCAAAATCAACTAATGGTGCCAGCATGACCAACTCCAATTTCTTTGAAATTTTCTGTGTTTCAAAAACATAATTAGGAAAGAGCAAATCCAAAATTACAGGGCGATAGCTCCATTATTTTCAGAGTTATGATAAAAATAAGTTTGAAAAATTGGAAAAAATACTGAAAATCGTCCATTAGTAAAATTGTCATTACACTTCAAATTTGGACCCGAACTGTTTGATATTTTTATACTCTGCCAGTGACACCCTAAACTAATAAATAGGAGCAGTATAGTGGTTTTCTACAAGAATGTCTGTCAAAGAGAAATTTTCAAAGTTTACTGATTTATCACACTAAAATCCAATATTCATGAATTTTTTTGCCTAACTTAAACACATCCGAAAATATTCATATTTCACATGGTAGTTCTTTGCCATATAGTGCATGAGTAAAATAAGTATCATTGTCCAAAAACCACTGGTTATTAATATATTGTACTCTGAAATTTAGAATTTCACAAAATAACCCATTTTCAAGCCACTAAATGGCCATGTGGCGTAGGTGATATGGAAAAAACAAATACCCAGCATGAAAGAACTTGGGAAGAGCTTTAAAATGATTTATAGAAATGTGTGTGTATTTGAGCTCTTCTTACTGAATATTCACACCCAAGTTGAGTAGTTTTCAACTTGACCAAAATTTTATAAATATACGGATGAGTATTTCATCACATATTCCATGTTGTGCTTGTTATATTAATCATTCTCAATGAGTTCTACTTGTTCTGGATGACAATTTTTGGAAATAAATGAAGTAAATTGTCAACAAATCAATGTTCTCATAAGGTTTCATTGGGCCTAAATTATAAAAGATAAATTCATCGTTTAGCAGAGATCATATATTGATGAAAGGCGTGTGACAACCATATTCATCTCATGAAAATGAGACTTTATCCATTGGCTACTGCAATTATATATTTAGCAGCAAGAAATACCACATAATGCTTTACTACAGGGAAAGTTTGTCACATTTATTTACTCATTATTTAATCATATTTCGAATGGTTTTCACTTCATCCCAGGTGGCTTAAAAATAGTTCGCTCAAAGTGCTACCATGCATGGTTGCACTCCAAAACATCTTGATAGGAAAACCAAAACCTGGCATTTTGTTGTTAAGATGGTGATTTGTATCTTGGTAATTTGATAGACATCTCATGGTATTGTGTTGATGTTTTCTGATGTCAAAAGTTCCACACATCAATCTTGGGTGCCTGTTGACTGTATAGTAACTGTTGAAATCATTGACTGATCATGAGCTGCTGGCCAAAAATACAATTTTAGCAAATTAAAACCTTTTCATATGTGATATGTTTGATAGCTTCCCCACTGCAGCCCTCATTATCCTATATTTATGTTGATAGTGTTTCAAATTGGGCACCTTGTTTCAGATTGGGCACCTATTATAATTCAATTTTTATCTTGTGTGATGATTGCAGTACTGAGAAAAAGATGTGAAATTTGTTCGCTTCATCCCAGTGGATAACTAGTTAAAAAGTTCAGATAGTGTTACTTAACACAGCAAATTCTTACTATTAAATTCAATACATGGCAGGAAATGATATTTGTCTTATTACATGACCACCGCAATCCATTTACACTATTTTTTCTCCATTTGCAAATAAATATTTAATTATCAAAGTTGAAAAAACACTAAACTTGGGTGCTCATCTTCAGAATGAAGGACTCAAATACACACGTATTTCTATATATCATTTTAAAGGTCATTCCAAGTTCTTTTATGCCATGAAGATTAGGGTGGGACTGGCGCCCCACATTTTGGAAATCTTAGGCGGATCAAACCTGACTTTTTTTTGCAAGTGAGGTTGGCATATAAGAGTGAGTGTGTAAAATTTAAGCTCATTCTATTAATATTTAGAGGTGGCACATTTCACTTGAAGTTTATAATGTAAATCCCCATTGACGAGACCCGAAAAACCTGAATAAAAGCATGACTTTCCAAAAATGAGACTTAGAATCAATATTTTTCGACCATTCAAAGACTATGGGGGAGAGTTTTGGGAGGGCACTTCTGAACAGGAGTCCATTTTGGTATAACATATATTGTTTGGCCACTATGAGGAGCTAAAATCTCGAAATTTAGGCGTTTTTGAGTAATTTTTGTCATATTCAGCTGATATTGGACATTACATTGTGCAGAGATGAAGAGTGGAAAATGCAAAATTATGGCGGTTATGAACTGCCCTCCCAAAACGCTCCCCCATAGTTTTTGAATGGTTGAAAAATATTGATTCTAAGTCTCATTTTTGGAAAATCATGCTTTTTTCTGGTTTTTTCAGGTCTCTCCAATGGGGATTTACATTATAAACTTCAAGTGAAATGTGCTACCTCTAATTATTAATAGAATGAGCTAAAATTTTACACACATGATCTCATATGCCAACCTCACTTACAAAAAAAAGTCAGGTTTGATCCGCAAACATTGGGGCGCCAGTCCCACCCTAATGTAGATGTCTTTTCTGTATCACTTACGCCACATGGCCGTTTTTTTGCTTGAAAATGTGTTGTTTTGTGAAGTTCATGAATTAAGCAGACCGCATTTCAATAACTGCTGGTTTTGGAACATTAACACTTATTTTACGTATGCTCTATGCAGCAAAGTAATACCATAAAAAGTATGACAGTTTTCGGATGTATTTAAGGTTACCAAAAAAAATCATGAAAATTGGATTTTAGTGTGATAAATCAGTCAACTTTGAAAATTTCTGTGGGACAAGCAATTTTGTTGAAAGCCATTTCTCTGCTTCTGTTTATAACTTATGGGTATCTTATGCATTGCAAAAAAATATCATAAAGTTTAGGGCAATATTGAAAGTTTGATAGCCATTTTAAAAATTGACAATTTTTGACATTTTTTTCATATTTTCACAATTCATTTTATCATAACTCCTAAAATATTTGTGCTATCGTCCTGTAATTTTGGATTTGCTCTTTCCTAATGATGTTCTTGAAACATAGAAAGTTTGAATGGAATCGAAGACGGTCATGCAGGGGATTATCGGAAAATTGGTTGATTTGGTGTGGAATGACCCGAATGTAAAATAGAGTATTTTTTTCTGATGACCTCTCTCTAAATTCACATGCACACACAGGTTTTCCAGTGGTGGAGTCCTCTAATTGCCACAATAGAGGCAGGCAGTACTATAGAAATCTGAATTAAGTAATAAAATGATTATATTCAGTATATGGCATGAGACTGAGAGACATTCCAATTATTCCCAGTTAAAGTCAGTTGCTCTAATTTAGATCTAATTGCTGTCTCAATTTAAATTCAAGTTTTCCATTTCAGCCATTGGTACTTGAGCGTATGATGTTCAAATCATAACCAGTCCAGCAACTGCAAAATCCAGGGGAAAGTACATTTTGCTAATTTATTTACCGAAAATAATTCTGGTGATTTCATTGCATTCAGGAGAGCCAATTGGGAAACACTGACTCACCTTGAGGTATAAACGTGAAAACCATCTGATTCAATTATAATTGCCAATTTTATTTTAGAATAATTCTCTTCTATAATTAAACTCCACCTATTACCATAGGTGAAGTTTCTTGTTTTCCTAATTATTTATTATTATTTATTATTATTATTATTATTCTTTCACCCTAACCTACCCTCAAAAAATTCATGAACGGAGCCTCATATGCCCTCATTACATTCCCCGAGTTTTTTTGACCCCGGACCATTTTTCTAGGTCACAGGTCACTTCAAAGTTGGACTTCAAAAATTTTAAAATGGCAATAACTTTTTCGTTTATTGCTGGATTTCATTGTCCTTTTAGGAAGTTTGTTAAAAAGCCTTTTTACATAATTTGACCCATTTTCGTGAATGTGGGTCAAGGTCAATGTCCCGTACGACCACTTTTGGTGTTTTATGGTTTTTTCTTATGCAATTGCACGTTTTTCATGCAAAGTGGCCCAAATTGTGGCAAAATGTTGCTTGACTAACTGCATGTGTATTGTGTTTGCATTTCTTGGGCCGGATTATGAGTTACGTAATTTTAAACATTGGTAAGTCATCAAAATTGGTGACCTTCGTCATTTCACCATGAAATATCGATTTTGGCTTATAACATGCTATAGTAAACTGCTATTCTTTTTTGCCATTCACCCCAAATTGACCTTCACATTTGACCTTGACCTAATTTTTCAAGGTCAATTGGCGAATACCAGTGCAAAAATGTGTTTTTTTCAATGACCTTGAACACCATGCAATTTTCATATAGTTATTTTGTTTGTGACTGATTCAAGTACTCATTCAGATGTTTTTTATACGAAGAATTCATATTTCAAGTTAAATCAAAATGGCTGTCATTTTTTGATTGCCTACTGTGACCTTAGTATTTCAAATACAGTTATGAAATTTGGTACAGGTATTGGCTTGTGGGTATTGTTCACGCACGTGTGGAGAAATTCAAAATGTTTGACACAGAATGGCGGCCATTTTGGAATCGCTCATTGTTACCTCAGTATTTCACCTAGAGTTATGAAATTATGTACAGGCTTGGTACAGGTTATGGTCTGCGGGTATTGGTCAGGTACATGTACAATATTCAAGTACTTGTCAATGTACTTGTCAATGTACTTGTCAATGTACTTGTCAATGTACTTGTCAATGTACTTGTCAATGTACTTGTCAAAGAACTTGTCAATGTACTTGTCAATGCATTTGTCAATTTACTTGTCAATTTACTCGTCATGTTACTTGACATGTTACTTTTGCATTGAAATTACTTTCTACAAGTACTTTTCAAACTACTTTGAAATTACTTTTCGAATTACGTTTCAAATTACTTTTCAAATTACTTTGGAACTTTTCAAATTACTTCTGTCATTTCGTTTTTTCGTTTCAACCAATATTTCTAGGTGAAGTTTTGTTACTGCTTGCAGTTACTCATTTCTAGTTAAATTATTATTTTTAGAACAAATCCTATCAAACAAGACGGTTAGTCCATTTGTGCCAGTATTTCAAATGTTCCAAGATTTTGCTTTAAATAAGGATTATGGAAACACAGATCTCTTTTTGTCTTTTCGCTTTTAAGGTGCTGTTTGATTTCAAGCTTTAAATGATTATGATTTTGGATGAGCCATTCTTAATCAAGATTGAGCTGGCGAGGAAATCTATTTAAAGCAAACCAGAATATTAAAAACATGGTTTTCTTTCTTCAAACGAATGTGAAAGGATTAATGTTGAAATGTATTGAAATTGTCAATGTCAATGTTGCGAGCAGAAGTGGGCAAGAATTGTTGTCACTGATGTCAAAGTATTCTTCCGCGAATATCACCAAAAGTTGATAGTCATGAACCTTTGATATCACAATAGGAATGTTACACTTAGGGTTTCAGTATGGTTTCAGTATGGTCATCCACAGTCCATATGACAGACAATGTCCCAAAAGTTTTGTTCAATAATTCAGATCAATACAACCCAAAATGACTAAAAAGAGGAGTAATATCTCAGCCAGTCCTTTGCAAACTAAATTGTGTCTGGCAGGGCTTTCAATTATGGCAAATGATTTCTGACAGATTACTCTGATTTCTGATTTCTCAGGATTCTGAAGCTGCCAAATCTGGCCAATCAATAAAAGGCAAAGTGACAAATCATGTCCCCGAACAAGACAAGCCATGTCCCAGATCAGCTGCGAAATTCCTGGGCAGAAAATAAAGATGTTGGTTTGGAAATGATGGTTTCTGAATTTTTGTGCCTGTTACAGAGGACTTGCAGTTTTTCACTGTATTTTATTACAGGCCAGAGCCTAAAAGAGTCTCTAGAGTATTATTTGTCTCTGGAGACTTGGTTGTCACAAGACTAGAATCTTACATGTCATTAGTAAATGACTATAGACATGTAAGACAATTCTTCATTTAAGATAATTACCCATTCAGGTTCTGGCCTGTGATTGAATGCAGATAGAAAATGCATATATCATGAACAGGCTCCAATATGCATCAAACACAGGCCTTTGCATCTCAAATAGGATTCTAAAATGAATTTCTTGAGAAGAAATACCAGTGGCCTGGTGGCTCATCTGAGTTCTAAGTGTCTATCCATCTGCTTATCCATCTGCCTATATCTGCACACCAACTTATCTTTCTTTCAGCCTAATTGTTTTTCAATTACAAGTACAGCTTACATGAATAGGCCAGTGGTTTGCTAATAAGATACAGTTTTGCCACTCTTGTAGCAATAAGACCACAGAGCACTTATCATTAACCAAGAAAATGTACTCTCACATCAAATATCTATTTTATGGAGGTCTTTTCCTTGGCAAATAGAAATCAGATAACAGAGATGACAAGAGGGTGAACTTTTAGAGTGCATACCGTAAATCGGGGTGAAGTTGGCAATCCGGGGGAAAGTTGGCTGGCTATTTCAACCCACTTAATGGAAGAAATGCCAAACTTTTCTCACTGACACAGTCGGCAAATTTGCCAGGGATTGCTCATCAACTGATCTCAAGCTACCTTACTAGTAGAACTCAGTATGTTTCTTTCAATAATGTATCATCTTCTTATAAACCTATTACCTAAAACTTAGTATATGATATTCTCACCAAGGAAAAGATATATTATGCCTTCTGATATGTCAAAATAGCAAATGTTCACATTGATCAAGTCAGGACAACCAGGTTCTTGGCAGTCTGCTCACAGACTCCAAACGAACAGCACAGCTGGAGAGTCTGCCAGAAATCGGATGACCTCAAGCTGACACATTTATCAATATGCAAGTAGGTCAGGTCATGTCCAGGCAGACGGACCTCATCACTTGTGCTCATACACACAACTGAGCTGCCAGCAAGATATAAACAAATCGTAATCAACAATGTTAAACGATCAATGAGTGCACATGCACTGCAGCACTGCCAATGAGTACCATAAAATTCTTAAGTTTTAAAATCCTTTAACAGCTGTTCCAGTATGATTTAAGTGATAGCTTATGGTTTTCTCCAAAGAAACTAATTGAAACAACAAATGGACAACAATGAAACACTAAAGCATTCATTCAGTTGCTTTGAGAGATCTGAAACAGGTAATTATGTCTGTCACACCGGAGGAGAGTTAATCTTTTCGTTACAACTACACAAATAATGTATATTGTGGTCAGGGCCAGCTTAATGAGCTTATACTTCATGCTTGGCTGTCTGGCTGGGACCACTCACAATTCCCTGGGTAGGAAAATAATGATTCCGCCAAAAAAAAGTTCCACAACAAGTACCACTTTGCAGCCATAGCAGCATTCTAACAATAAACTGGCCGATTAAAAGTTATTGAATATTCAATTCTAGACCCAATTCAACAGACCAAATTGTTACTCCACTTCCATTAAAAAAAGTGATAGTTGCTGAATCTGAAATCTCTTAGAGCTCACTGACAAGAGTCAGATCGATTGTAGTTTCTGTTATGGATTCAAGAGGGCAGCACATACACAATTTTGTGAACCTGTTGAGCTCTAAGTTTAGAGTGATGTTTCAGAATGTTTGGGATGCTGTAGTTTCATATCGCCTCCACAAATGCAAGGAGCTCTCCTAAAATTCACCAATTCAGCTCATGCCACATTGGCATTCAGTATTACTCTCAACTCAATTCTAACATAATGAGAATTTAATCAATTGGTGTTGGAAACGCAAATAAGAGGATTGGATTTAATTCTTGGCATGAGGGAAACGGCAGTTAATGCAAGTTGAAGTCAATTGCTTTTCATGGGAAATTCCAATTACTGCCACAAAGTGTCAGATAATCTCGTCACAGCCCTTTTAATGCTGGAAGAAATATTGTGAATTTGGAATAGAGTAATTTTGTAGAAAATACTTTTGTCATAATTTTGTTGGTAGGTAATATATGCCCTATCAGCGTGCCTCGGCGGTCCAACGTCGGCCCGAAGCTGGTCCGACGCTACTGACATCGGATTGACACTGGGCTGACGTTGGACCGCCGAGGCATGCTTACAGGGTAGGGGCAGCTGGGTGGCAGAGTGGTCCAGGTTCCCACCTGCTCTGACCTGCCCTGCTGAAGGTCATAACTAATTCTAATTACTGCCACATAGTGTCAGATAATCTCCTCTCAGGCCTTTTAATGCTGGAAGAAATATCATGAATTTGGAATAGAGTAATTTTGTAAAAAATACTTTCGTCATAATTTTGTTGGTAGTTAGTATATAGGGGCAGGTGGGTGGCAGAGGGGTCCAGGTTCCCACCTGCTCTGACCTGCTCTGCTGAAGGTCATAACCTGCATGGATTCTTACTTCCAAATTAAAATGATTTACACATTCAGGCCTGATTTTCCATTTGTGAAGTCTTCTGTAGGTCCTGGCAATGGCAGTCAGTTCAAGAATTACATTTAAAAAATGAATAGACTCAATTCATTCAGCTGGTTCGCTGAGTAGTTAAGATACCAGCCTGCTCCGCTGAAGGTCCTTGCCAGCATTGGTAGGGGAACCTGAAATTTACAGTGGACCTTCATGAGCAAAATCCCAGCTGAGCGTTGTTAAATTGGCGATCCCTTGTATCAGTGTCAAGTAAAAGATCCCTCACATGGGGTAACTGTGTAACATGTTGAGGACTTCCGCACTCTCTCCCATCTAATCAATTAACCCTCGTGAGCCACCAGAACTGGGCTCAGGTGGCTGCACTTACCAAATATATCTATATCTACCTATCTTGTGACAGTAGTGCCAGTTACTGTCAGGTTAATGAATTGCTTTTTATTTGGGAATTATAATTACTCAATTGAAAAGCTTTTTCTTTCATTTCAGTTGTTAGTCACTTGACAATGACAATGACAATGACAATGACACATATTTTATTTAGCTCTTACAGTGTACAGTATGTAGTTTTACAGAAAAATTGATAATTAAGGAGCCAGGAGACCTCCAAAGACAAAATACTTGTCGCTATCGGAGGGCCACCTTGTGTGAAAATATTATTAAAATTATTCTTAATGTATTGAAGAGGATATTATTTTACAGTTTAATGATGTAAGTGCTTACTTTTTTTGATGAAACCATGACAATCTCTGTTTTTTAAAAGTAATTTGTAAATAAAACAATTAAGATTAAGAAAGTGAAATGATGTTAGAGATAATGAGGCAATGCTTTACTTGAGCACATCATGGTTCATATATAGCCAATAACTTTTTTATTTTTGTGAATAAGTTGTCTCCTTTTTGTTTAATGAATCTTATTACAAAAAATCGTATCAAACAAGACATTATGGATATTGCGTTTTGTCCGTTTATTGCCAATATATCACATGATAGTTTGATTCATTCAGTGTTGAACAATACAAGATGAGTTAACTTTCATGTAAAAACACTGTTGCTCTTTGTTGAGGCCAGACATATTACATTTTCAGCTTCTGGGATCGAAAGAGTCAACTAATCCAGACATTTTATTAGACTGACATTATAAAAAATTTTGCAGACAGTCACAAGAAAAATGTGCCTTGAGAAGATCAGAGAAACTAGAAATCAATTATGTCTGGCCTAACTGGATTAAGCACTGTGGTAACATATCCTTCTAATTTTGCTCTTGTACTGTCTGGTTGTTGACAACACAAATATAGAAGGGAAAGCAATCTGAACCATTGTAAATTGAAATATCAAGATGGCCACTGTCTGGCCTGACTGCATTAAGCAATGTGGTAACATATCCTTTTAAGTTTGCTTGTGTACTGTCTGGTGGACAACACAAATGTTAGAGGGAAAGCAAACGGAACCATTGTAAATTGAAATATCAAGATGGCCACTGTAATGATGTTGTTATTAACTTCAATATTACTGTGAATCACATGGAGCCCAGATGAAAGAATCACAACAAGATTGAAGAATACAAATCGGGCTCTAGTCAGGCGATCTGTTTTTGTTTGCTTCCTCCGAGAAGCTCTACGAGTCTGTCTCATATGTTCGGAAAGTAAAATAGTGACTGCAGTCATGGCAATACACATCAGGCCATGTACAACCAAAACAATTGACCTTTCCATCAAATTCAATTTCAGCATGCACAGTTGGTTGGGCGACTTGCCATTGCCCATTTTTTGTGCCAAGCCAATGATACTGGCCATTACAGATACCATCAAGAGAAGGTATTGTTTATTGCACTTTTTATGTGATTTGAAAGATCTTATGGTCCGGTATGTTTCAAAATAGTGGAGCATAGAGAGAAATGGACAGTACAAACCAAGCGCAAACAGACCCTTTGCAATCACTGTACACTTCAACTGCTTGTTAGTGCCAATCACCAGTATGTCTGAGCTTGTACTTTGTTCTTGTTGAAAATGAAAAATCATCAGAAAAGCTGCAATGAGTAGTCCAGAAAAACTATTGTGAAAAATCAGGTTGAAGTATGAGATTTTCATCAAATGATATGAATGTTCCATGGCTAAGAAGTTGATCAGAATGATTACTAACAGGAATGGGAGAGTTATCCATGCTATTTTGGGATAATTAAATGGACACACATCATGCAGTTTAGTCTTTGATTGAAGTGAACAATGCTCAATGTTCACATTCCTTTCCAAACAGCAAAAATGCAAGTTTTTTGTTGAGAAATGTGACAACTCGACCTTCAGAAAATCCTTTGAAACACTTTGAAGCCTTAAGCTGCTAAAATGTAATTCTTGAAGATTGTCTATACCATGATATATTTCTGATCTGACATGCTTTATTCTTGTATTAGTGAGGTCAATATATTTTAATTTTTGCAGTCTGCAAAAAGAACAGCCATCTACTTGATATAGTGGTGTGTTCTTTAGTGACACATGTGTTAATTTAACATAATCTGAAAAGTCATCTTCATTGATTCGTGTTATAGCAGTTTTTTCCATGTTTAAGTATTTCAATTCTCGGAAATGCCCAAAACGCGAAGAAAAACTCCTTATTGGGTTATTACCAAGATTCAGCTTGACCAATTTTGGTACTATGAGGTTTTTTGTCTGTGCCATATCTGATATATTGGAGTGTGAAATATCAACAAACCAAGCATTTTGGAATTCAACAGATATAATTAAATGATTAAATGTCAGTCTTATTACAGCTGTAGATGATACATTGTGTTCCAAACTTACTGGGTTGATGCAATAAATGGCCCTTCCTAAACATGTGCACTGGTCTGGACACTTTCGTGCACACACAGCTTCATCATCACCCGACAATGGACAATGCAACACCCCATCACATACCTCTGCTGGGTGCACACACATTTTCTCCTTGGTACAACGAAGCATTCTACTACATGTCCATGATGTACAATTTGATTCATCGTCTCCAAGCGGACACTCAGGAATTCCATTGCAAACCAGCCTGAATGGGATGCACCACAGTTGGTCCTGACATGGATACTTGTCTTTACAGAAATAATTGTAGCATCCCCAGTTAGTCTCACAATTTTGAAACTGCCATGCTTCTCTGCATGGCATAGGGTTGCCATAAAAGTCTGTGTCATGCACACAATCATACGCTTTTGGATAACATATTGTTGAACCAAATGGACAATAATATTTTATGTAATCAATGTTGGTATAATTGAAATATTCATTTGTATACATTTTTTCTGCACAAGTTTCATTACATTGCTGATAGAGCATTGCATTTAGGGAGTTAGAATCAGTGCTGACACACGACTGCAGTTGCCTTTTAATTATTAAAGGACTCCACACTTTGTTATATTGTGACAAGTCTGGGCATTCGTCTTCATCTTCACCAGATTCACAGTCTTCAATGAGATCACACAGTCGAGAGATTGGAATGCATGATCTGTTTTTGCATGGAAAGTAGAGACTTTGATCTGTGGTGTACAAGCATGGACTTGTGCAGTTCATTTCATCACTGCTGTCTATACAATGACGTTTTGAATCACAAAAGTAAGTCTCTAAGATACATTCACCATTATCACAAGGCTTGAAGCCTTCTTCACAAGACTGTTTCATTGGTAACGGTTCTTTTGAACACACTACTCCAGCCATTTGGCTGACACGAGTGGGAATTGGCAGGTTCATGTCATCTTCCACAATGGATTTACTTATCTCTGAAATGCTTTTGACAGATGTATGTACATATACTTGTTCATGCTGTCGATCCTCGATTATATAATTAGAGCCATGGTATGACATGACAAGCGCCATGAAATTTGGTATTTGATCTTTACGTCCTCTTCTTAATAAACTCACACCACCAACTTTTTGGCAGGCTAATTCTATATCATTTCTAGTAATTAGATTTTTGTTTGTGATATATTCTACTCTTAGACAATTTATGTGGCCCCATATCCACCCAGTGTCACAGTAGTACTCCTTGTTAGTATCAGAACAGTCTACAATATCATTATGGGGCATTTTAGATGGTGTATAGTGACAAAGAAAGGTCACATTTACAAATGGTTTGTTGCAGTCAATGTATGTCCATGTTCCTGTAGAGGGTATCAAGGCCAAGCACAATTTGAAGTCATTGTCTTGGTTTTCCCTACTTAAGGCAGACAGCAGATATTGATACTCTTCTTCATTGGTTCTACTTGAGTTTTTTTCAACATACCTGTGTGATGCATTCAACGCAAATTCTGCCATTCTGTGCGGCACATGCAACCTGCTGAATCCCCTATGTCGCTGTTGTGACTGAAAATTAAGTCTTTCATTATGAATGCAGTACGAGGGGCGTCCAGAGAGTTCACGGCTTTTTTTTATATGGACACTTATTTTCAATCTAGAACAATGAATTTTTTACAGGATAAAATTCAGCAGATTTGCAATGGGTTTCCAAAATTTTGGGATATTTGGACATTTTTAAGTCATTCTGTGGTTGCCATGGAAACAGAAAGTTTGGCTAGGTGGAGCAGGTAGTACGGAGATCAAGAAAATCAATGAATTGTGGCTGAGAAAGACTTCTCTCTGTCACTTGTATTAGTAAGATTGACAATCTTTGACACAAGAAATATGATATTAGCTTCTAAATATACTTTCAAGCATACAAAATGTTTGTATTCTTACAGGGAACCAATGTGGGAAAGCACTCCTCCATGCCCCATTTGGCAAGAGCGATTCAGGCGCCAGAATTTGAGTCCTTAGCTACATCAGGACTTATGACAAAGCATGGATTCACTGGTATGAGCAAGAGACCTAAATGGACAGCATTATCCATCCCAGCTTTTCCTTTGACATAAAGCCTTACATAAGACCTGGTTTTCTACTACCCGAATCACTGGGGGCAATAGTTTCAGGCACTGGAGGAGAAAAGGCTTTGGATGACTGAAATGCTTTCACATAAACTTTTCCGGGAATGCTTCAAGGAACATTTCTTTCAACGCGTCAGGTGTATGAATTAATGCTTTTTTAATACTTGCAAGTATTTTTAAAAGGTAATATTATATTTCTTGTGTTAATTATTGTCAATCTTGCTAATACAAGTGGCAGAGTAGGTCTCTCTCAGGCGCAATTCATTGATTTTCTTGATCTCTGTACTACCTGCTCCACCTAGTCAAACTTTCTGTTTCCATGGCAACCACAGAATGACTTAAAAATGTCCAAACTGTCCAAAATTTTGGAAATCCATTCCAAAGCTGCTGAATTTTATCCTGTAAAGAATTCTTAGTTCTAGATTGAAAATAAGTGTCCATATAAAAAAAAGCCGTGAACTTTCTGAATGCCCCTCGTAATGTAACTGGTACACTGCAAACAGGTAATAATTTACAGGATAACCAAAAATGCACTGTCCTCTTCCCTGTTCAGTTTCTCACTACATATCTTTGTAAACATAAGTTATGTAAATGTGATATCTTTATCGAAAATATTACTGAATCAATAAATTGAATTGCTTTGATTGTGTCATATGGGCATTTTACTAGAGTGCATAATTCTCCCCTAAAATTCAAAATTCATCTTGTCATTAAAATAAAAAGGAAGCAGGGGTACACTTACCAGAAACATCACTGAAGATGTTCGCAGAAGTGTCTTGGCATTAATTCGGCCATCATAGTCAACTGGTACATCTTCATCTTCAACCAAGTACCAATCATGTATGTTTGAGCGCATCACGTCTGTCCACTCATCTCTGTTATTCACTGTCCAAAGGTGAGCACCTTGCTTCTTGCAAACTTGTTCTGATTCCAACCAGGAGCCAGTAAAGTTAGTGTGGATATCAAAGCAATTCATTGTGCCATCTATATATTTTATGCTGGCTCTACCGTGTTTGAGGCATTCAACATTTGCAGTTGCTGGAATTGGTGAGATCAGATGACTATATAAGGACCTGGCTTCAAAATTTGCATTAACAATGATCCACATGGACAGTGCATCCTTGTGTTTTATAGATGAATTTACTGTTATTGACAAATACTGGCCATAACTCCGCCAGAAGAAAGGCATCTGTTTCTCTGTAAACTGATATGAGTATACAATATCAGAATGATATACTTTGTCTAAAATTGTACAATCCAGTTGTCTTCCAGATGATATGGATATCTCATTTTGAGGTTTTTCTAAGTACATTGCCACCATAAACTCATTCGCATATTCCTTCATGCGTCTCCATTGACTAAGGAAGGACACGTCAAATGCATATACCCCAGTACTAACTTTAATAGAGAAAATGAAACAATTGCCATCAAATTGTGGCTTATTTTGCATGGTCATTACAGGCAATAGATTAACTGTATCACAGTCTCTGTCTTTTATTCCTGCGACTTCAACAGAAACTGTTAAGATGTGGTGTACCAGACAATTGTAATCAATTTGAAATATTTTGTGCCTGGATTTAAACTCCGCACCCTGATATTCCATTATTTTAATGCCCCCATTTGATTGAATCTCCATTTGCTTTGGTGTGTACATATGTGTAGCCTTGACTGCACAAGGACCTTTAGATTTTTCTTCAAATCTTTGCGAGACAGAAAATTTTAAGATTTGAGATGCAAGTGATAATATTTGCAATTGGCATGTCTGATTGATGTTTGAAATTGTGTTAGACACTAGTTGCAGAACCATGCATTCACTTAAAACTTCAAACACAGCGTTGCCTTCTTCTGTACATGTCAAAAAAGAGGTCTTGTCAATGTATCTTTCATACTTTGTGAATAGGTAATATGGTGCTGAACAGATAATGCATGGATTGATAATTCTGCGGCACTTTTTAACAGACTGTTTTGAAAAAATCAATGTGCCTTTTGAAACGCCTGCTCCATAGCTGTAAATTATGACATGTACGAGATAGCTTAATGTGCTGAAAGGCTTATTAGTATAGAGCATCATCTGTGTTTTGGAACACAATGGTCCAACTCTGAAAGCTGGCTCTTCAACATTTATATATTCTGTGATCACTAAACCTTGGAACTGGCAAATATATCCCTGGGGATAATCTTCATAATGTGCAGACTGAATTTGGTACTGCATCCAGTTATATGACGGGGAATAAATACTCAGAAAATCATAAATTACAGATGAAGTGTTTCTTAAATCCCATGTTACTAAAGTGTCCTTTCTTTCCTCTTGATAATATCGAGTATATTTTGTTGCATTAACGCCGGTAAAAGTAATATTGAAGTATTTAAGATTATCCAAGTTAGATTTCAGTTCGTAAAAGATGTACAACTGAAAAGTACTAGCTGTTACACTTCCAAATTCAGTCACTTTGCAGGTGACATTGATTCTTTCTGATCTATGAGTTGGCCCATCAAAGAAGGAAAGCCATTTGGAGCAACTGAATTTCATCACATGTACATAAGTTCCAATGACAGTCCTGAGTAAAACATGGTATTCAGTAACTTCTGAATGAGCCTTGTAGACAAAGGGCATGAGTTGAAAATATTCGATCAAATTTGGTTGCACAATTGCTCGTCTTGCGATTGTGTTGTAGCTGACTGTAACTTTCACGTTAAATGTTTGCACAGCTAAACTTATGTCCTCATTTATTGACTTATTAAAATTCAGTATAGTCTTCTTATTGAAGTCAGAATAGCTATTTTGACTGATTGTAGTTATTGTGCTGTAGCTGACAGTTGTATTACATTCAGTGGCCTGGAAATTAAATTTTAATTGTGTCACTGTAAATAGTTTGAGTATTTTGAGCTGAACCAAGCTCTGTGAATAATTAGTTATTATGCTGCTATACAGCTGGTTGATCCAGAAATGAATGCCACTGGGCTTCTCTGGTGGAGTTTTGTCTATAACTGACAATCTGAAATACTCTTCAGTAAATGGATCTCCAATAGGGAAATTTTGAACAGTAAAATTAATACACAAATCTTTCGGAACTTTCAGCTTCCATGTACAATCCATAATTCTGTCAGCTGTAATGTGCACTGATCCACACAGCCCTTTCAAGATGCCTTCACAATTTTTGTAACTTGTTTGAAAGCATTTTTTCCATATTTCTTTGTATGTATTTATGGTAATCTGTAAGGTGTCTGTCAGAGCAAATTTTGAATTTTTGTGCATATTTGAAGAAATACTTCTTGTTATATAATTACGCCAATTATTAGATGAATTGAAGGCATCAAATTTAATTGCATAGACAATAAGATAAATTGGAAGAATGATACTAAATTTTATCATCAATTTTTTCATCATCACTATGCTCTTATGTAAACACACAAGATCTTCATTAAATAAATACCATTATACCTCTATGCAATACTTCTGCCTTGAGCATCAAAATATCCAGCAGCTCCTTAACAGTGTGTTCCAATACAAGGAATGAAAGGCCAATGTGCCAAGCATGTTTTTATATATGCTTCACTTGTTATGTTTCAAATTATTTTATCCGTTTTTTGATAATACGCAATATGATGATAAAAGATTGTAAAATTGTGTAAACATAGTTAATGCATATTTTGGTAATTCGTTATAATAGAGCCATCACCTAGGTAAATGCACATTTTCTTCATTTAAAGCAATTTGCCTATTAGTATTCACCAATCTATCATTTTTTTGAAATTCAGCAGTTTTTTTATTTAATTGAATCATCCACCAAACAAATGCTGGACCATTTGTGCCATTGATCCCAATCGCTGAAAATTACATGGAATTATATGGTAGATATGATGTTGTCAAGTCAAGATATGAAGCTAGCATGCAACATTGTGGCAACATTTTCAAAACATTGTGAAACAATCTTGATGTTGTGTTCACGTTGTGGAAACATAATTTATATATGACAACAGACGAGCACTCAACCAATTAGCAACTTTTTTGTTTAATATGTTGTGTGCTAATTGGGACACCAACTAGTTCATGCAATATAGTAGGGAATTACCTGGCTAACAAGCAGACGAAATGAAAGATAAGCTGGGTGACAAACTGGACGACAGGCAACTGAGACAACTTGTTAACGAAAATGCATAAATCGTCGATCAGTTTAATAACAGCTGTTCAAGCCTGCATTTGTGAATGCAAAATATATTCATCGAACCTTCAAGAACAAAATCCTGGCTGGATGTTGTTTGGATGAGACATTAAATTGGTGGTCCTGGTATCAGTGTATTTTCTGGTGAATCACAGAATTTTCTGGGTGAATAAAATAAGTTTTGTATGGAAAAGATATTTATCATGTTGAGGACTCCTTTCCTCTCTCTTCCTTTTCATTAATCTACCCTAGAGAGTTCCCATCACCTAGGACTGGGCTTAAATCACATGCATGCATACCAATAATACCCTATAAGACAGTGCAAGCGTATGCAATTCGAATTTAGAGATTACAGAAACAGGGTCATTTTGCAAATAACATACAAATGTGGTGCAAATGCAATAGTTGACCTTGTACATCTCACATATTTTTATAATGTTGTGGCATGCAAATCATTTTATCCTTTATACTATTTGCATGACCAGTGCGAGCCTATTCCAAAATCACAACACAAATTGTAATAAACATACATCGACAGGAGTGATCACAAACTGTCATACATTGTTTGTTACTATTGTGCTTGTAGCAGTAAAGACATACGATAGAAGCAGATAAGAATCTAGTTATAGAACCAACAACACCCAACAATAACTGTGAATTTTGAGAAAATGTTTTTCATAGTCAACTGTCAAATTGGATGGAATCTGTGACAAATATTAAAACACACATGTCTAGGGAATTTCTTTGATTTGTCATATGCTAGCATATAGGTGCACTGAAGCCATTTGCTAGCCTTGATACCTTTTGTCTCTCAATGATTAGTATGGCCGCCCATGGCTTAAATAACTGCACTTAACATACATGTAACATATCAGTGACTAAAGTATGTTGTGACCCATAAATAAGATGGCTGAATAGTGGATGGAAACGTCCAAATGGGCACACAACATAAATACAACATTGACAATTGGAGGATGGCTCGCAGAAAATAAAATAATATAGCCGAAATGACATGTATGTAGCCGCAACATGAACACGACATAGAGATTTTTTCACAACATTGCATGCTATCGTCACATCTTGATGCTGCTTTATAAGAGTCTGACAACATCATATCTACGATAAAATTCTACCTGAATTTCACCAAAATTGCAATGTTGTAATGACGTAGCCACAATATTGCAGCAATTTAGGTGCATGATACTTCTACTTACTTTAGACACATACATGTTGACGAAGAGAAGGCAAAATTTCATACCTTCACTATCAAAATATTGATATGAAGCAGGAACTGTACAGTACTTCCTAAAACATTTTCCTTAATCTCTTACCCTTTGTTCTTACATCATCCCTCCAAGCCTCCATGCCTTCAGTTCCTTGCTCACTCGAAATGTTAATCATTTTAAATCAACTAAAATATGGAAAACTAAACCAAAACTCTATTTTGAAAGGTTATTGCTATGCTCATGTTAAAGCAATCTTGATTGATAAATTGAATGAGATGTAAGGGAAGGCTAAGGAGTGTAAAGGCATGGAGAAAATATCGGTTTTTACTGTATTTTGCGTCTTTCGGACCATGATGCAATGACTCCATTGCACAAAATGCCGCAGTATAGCGAAAATTGGGATGGCCATCAATGTGATGGTCAATCAACTCTCAAAAACTGTGTTGGCAGACTGCTGGATTGCAGTAACGAGTATGAATGAGAAGATAAGGCCATTTTGAACCATTCATGCAGAATTGGCATAATCATGGTGGAACAGCAAAATCAATAAAATTGCGTTCAATTGAGTTAGAATTGATAAGCTTTTTGTGCTGCCTATCCCTCTTGTAGTTACTCCCAATAATTGCAGCAATGTACAATTGGATATTATGAGTCAGCTTAAATGATTAAATGATATTGTTGCACAATGTCTTTGAGCTAACATAGCTTGTTGTTTTCAGCTAAAACGACAGACAGGATTTTACAATGTGATTTCTCACCATCAATTCATTCGATTCTCACTTTTGTACACTTTCAAGAACTCAAAAGATCCAATGATCTATATTACACACTGAATATGTTCAACCATAGAACTACTTCTGTTACAGTCCGGAAATTTGATATGCAAAAACAAAAAGAGTGAATGGCTGCACTGTGAAAATGGCACTTAATGTGTCATCATGCTGATGATTTGTCAAGATCATACCCAATACTTTCAATTTGACTTAAGACTAACCTGCCTGTTGATGACAGGCAAACGAAAGGATTATGCATCCGAGTTTTACTCTAATCATGTCTGTAAATGAGGACGCTCCGAGCGCCGTTTTCATGATGGATGTTCTTGTCAGATTTGACAATTTTGCAAGGCAAAAATGTGGATTTATAGATTCATGTCAACCTTTGGTGAGTGTTTCAAGGGTTATATCTTTAACCCTGATGGCAATTAAGCATCGGCTGATATCATGACTATCACACAGTCACTTGATTGATCACAAATTGCAATTATCCATGCTAATTACGACTTTCTAGTCAATTGGCTGTTGAAACAAGGCAATTCACCACTTCACAGGCCATTTAATTGCATTTGAGATCAAAATCCATTCATGTCATTGTCCTGTGAGTCGGATAATTGGTCATTCTTATCAATACAGTGGTCAAAGAATATTGAGAACTCAGGTTGCGAAATCCACATTTTATGAAAAGTGACTCCATCTTGAATTTCACCGCAAACAGCTTCATCTTTTCCCACTGTGTCTAATATCAGTTATGACAAATCAAATTGTCTTCTGTTGATCATGACCAAGTAAATAGCCTCTATGCTTTCAGTGTTGAATGTAGAAAAGATGACACTTCATTGGCTATCATGAGTCACGAAGTGCCATTTTCACAATGTGGCAGTCCACTCTTAGTGCATATCAAATTTCCTGACTGTAAGAACCTCAACACCAAGAGAAATTGCAATTTCATGACCACATCTGCATCTCCATCAATGGGAGACAGTGACATCTTCTTGTGACAAGATTGCAATACATCTTAACTGGTAGGACCTTCAGTGGAATAACTCCCTTGTCTAATTACATTGTCGCTTGCATCTACAGAGTAAAGCAGGTAATGCTGATCTGCCATATGATTGCATTGACAGATAGATAGATAGATAGATAGATAGATAGATAGATAGATAGATAGATAGATAGATATGGTAAGTGCAGCCCTCTAAGCACAGTTCTGGGTGCTCAGGAGGGTTGATTGATGAGCTGAAAGAGAGAGCGCAGCATGAGCATGACAGTTAACAATTAAGAACTTTTGTTAAACTCCAGACTACTGCCATAATGGATCCAACTGTCTAATCTGGGGATCAATGGAAGAGGGCAATACAATATGGACTAGAGCTCCTTTGAGAAACAGCAGTAAACTTGAAGAAGACAGTACAATTTAGTTAAAAGCAGATCCTCCATAACTCTTTGCTTCACTTCACTGGTGTAAATTGGTACCTGGCTCTAGGCAGTGATGGTGATTGTAGAGTGACTTAAAATCGTGTGCGCTGGAAACGGCTGCCTGGCTGTATGCTCCCCAGGAGGTTGAGAAAGGCTCATGCCTATGCAGCCTAGGCCTGCCAAGGGTGTAAAGTCTGTCGAGACTGACTTCATTGGTGTGATGGACTTTTTAAAAATCCTGCATTAACATTTACATTTATCTTCAACAGGAAAGCAAAACGTAGTTTGGGAGTCGAATCTTCAACGTCTCAGTTACCAGGTGAGCACCTTATGCACTAGGCCACGACATCTCTTATAAGATACTCATACTTGTTGAATTTGCTTTAATGCTTTCCACTTAATGAAATCAATAACCTTCTCCTATTATTTACAAATTCAGCTCATGACAAATAAATTGGCATTCAAGATTTGTCTTAACTCAATTCCAAAATAATGAGAATTTAGTAATTTGGTGTTGGAATCACAAATAAGATGATTATATTGGACGCCTCATGTTCATAGGCGTACGGGACAGCCGTTTCGTGGGGGGGCTGTCGCTATTTTGCCCTGAAATTTTAACATTGTACGGATGTAACCAGGGCAATGGGTCTGCCCTGATATTGGTCAGGATTTGCCCTGATATCCCATTTGCCCTGATGCCGGGGGGGGGGGGGCTGCAGCCCCCCCTGACCCTATGGGCAATATGCCTATAGATGCTCATGTTGTCAGAGAAATGGCAGTTATTGCCATAGGCAACAGACAATAGACAATGTCAATAGACAAATATTTATTTATAGCCCATGTATCAAACATATATATAACGTTAGCTCAAAGAGCTATTTTCTGACAAAACAAAACAATTGGAATAAACAGAAACAGTAAAAACAGAGGAATAATATGTAATCTGCCAAAGAAGGAGAGAGCGGTAAGCATCTCTGGATATATACTGACAACGTTGTTGGAACTTGGAATCTCATTATATTTTCGCGACCTTTTTGCTGAATTTCACGCCAGGTACGCCACCCGCACCACGTAAATTCGGCACACCATCTGTCGTATTTGATTTGCGAACCAATATTCATGTGCGGCATCATTCAACAAACGCTACTTCGCATGCACACTACAATAATGGCGGCAAGCAGGTAGGTCAGGTGATGAGAATGACAATGGCGGATCCCAGAAATGTTGTGCCATGATCGCTAAGCGAAGGCCGCAAAAATTATTCTCGCTTACCGCTCTAAAAATTAAAACACAAGGTAAACAAGGGTAAACATTAATATAAGCTAAAAATTAAGAATAGAATTACTATATGAGTTTATTTACACTATGCGCAGTGGCAGGGATTGCCCTTATATTTTTCAAGTTTCAACTTGAGAATGCCTAAGCTGCCACTCTTCTTAATGTCTTTATGAAGACTGTTTCGGAGTTTTGGGCCGAGGGTCCTGACTGAGTGCGATCGACATTAGATAGAAAACGCATTGAATGCATTTTCTGAAAAGAATTTGTCATCTACAACAGGCACAAATTCAGAAACCATAATTTCCAAACCAAACATCTTTATTTTCCGCTGTGGCATTTTGCAGCTGTTCAGGGACTGGCTTGTCTGGTTTGGGGACATGATTTGTCACTTTGCCTTTTATTGATTAGCCAGATCTGGCAGCTTCAAAATCCTGAGAAATCAGAAATGAGAGCAATCTGTCAGAAATCATTTGCCATAATTGAAAGCCCTGCCAGATGCAATTTAGTGTGCAAAGGGCCAGTTGAGATATTATTTTTGAGTTTAGTTATTTTGGGTTGCATTGATCTGAATTATTGAGCAAAACCTAAAGGACATTGTCTGGAGTGTGGATGGCCATGCAAAGTTATGTGTGTTGCTAATATGTTATAGTAGGTTGGGTATTTTTAAATAGGTTCCCCCACAGCACTTGGCTTGAGGATCGGCCATTTAGCTCAACTGTAAGGACACCAGCCCTTTAAGGGGATTGCATTAATATGGTAGTCAGTTAGAATAGACATGGCATACGTCCCGGCCCCACACTCCGGGACATCACGGCGCAACTTCCCACCCCCCCCAAGATAGGGGAGACCAGGGTTAGTTGTGCCATTTTTTGCGTCAGGCTGATTTTCCGAAAAACCGAAACCTAATCATGTTATCTGAAAACCAGACATCAAAATATAATACGTTAGCCAGAATCGACCAAAGTTTCAGGTCAGTCCAACCATTTGGAAGATCATGGTAGGCGTTTGAAAAAAGTAGGTCACGGGGTAAGTTGTGTAGCATGACGGGGTAAGTTGTTCCATCTAATTTATTCCAACAAATCCTTGTATTTCACCCATTTCTTCAGATAGATCTTATGTCTGACATGTCACATGAAACAAATCAAACATTTATGTGCTATTTTATGAAGAAAAATAAAAATGCTGCAAAAATTAAAATTATTTATTGTTCAGAGGGTGGTATAACACTTTTAACACATGTTCTTTTCATTGTGAGTTATTTCACAACGTTTTCAAAAATAAACAATGCAAGATGAAAGCTAACTACACAAATGTCTAGATATACCTGCTAACTCCATCCTACCAGAGGGACATCATCTTATTACAAATACCAAATGACTGAGAAACATGAATGTCAGTCCTCTGCACTTCAAGTTTTCAGCAGAAAAATTGAATTTATGAGTGTAGCTTTTCATACCACTGTATTCAGTAGTTTTTTTCTTGGTGGATAATGATGTTGACCAATTTGGTATTCCGGTATATATGGGTGGCATTGCCTTCTTTACCCAGTTCTTCGTCTCGCCCTAGCAGTAGGCGGCACAACTTACCCTGTGGCACAACTTACCCCGTGGCACAACTTACCCCGGTCTCCCCTACTGTGGACTTCCGAACACCATCTGCATCTTGAGCAATAGGCGATAATGACATCTTCTTTCGACAGGATCACAATTCACCTTCACTTGTACGATCATGGCTGGAAGAATAAATAATTGCCTGTTGTGAGGTGTGATTCCTTTTTTTTGTGTGTATAGGACAAGGAAGTCACGTTTGAGGCTGCATTATTAAGTAATAGGACTTATTTCACCTTCTTCTATTTGTCCGGTAGTATTAGCAATCCCAGAATTAATACTTGTGTACATCATGGGATATGTAATTTGTATCAAAAAGGTGATTGTGTATTTTGCAATTTACAGTTGAGGAGTCCCTGGTGTAGTGCATCTTGATAAAGATGACTGGAGAAAAGATAATACAGAGCATCAACTTCAGATTTATGCATTCCATTTCAATCGTGATAAAACTGATGGAATTGTGCACTATGATTTTAATACTTCAAGAACTTTGGTAATTTAACTTGTCTAAACTTTGCTAATTCCCTGGCTTGGTTTGGATGCATGAATACTCCAAAATAAGAGCTTAGAACACACATTAAGGATTTTCAGGAGTTTCAAATTGGCAGCGAGGGAATGTGTCATTGGAATTCTAAGTTTATTGTGGATGATCCTAACACTTTTAATCATTAACAGAGTTAACATTCTTATTTGATGTTAAACATTTATTTTTGTGTAGTTTGTTGCTTTATTTTCAAATAGTATTTAAAAGAAAATTCTCTGCTGCGTTTATAAGTGTAAATGCGTCAGTTAAACATGACAACAATAGAAGAAGTTGCAAATAAAAGACTGAATAATAATTTACTGATGTACTTTGTATATAAATACATTGTATATTATACAATGTATTTATATACACAAAGTACATCAGTAAATTATTCTTCAGTCTTTTATTTGCAACCTCTTCTCAATAATGACAACTCAATAATTATAGTGCTAGTTTTTCATGATTGATGTCCATATTTGAACATGACTTTATCTTTCAGATTTCTGGGTGTACCTTTTTGACTTAAATCTGTCTTTTTCCCGGCCAAAACATTCAACAGAAATTGATAGGTTCAATAAGTTGAACAATGCACTTTCTTAGCACAAATTGAGTTGGTAAAACCATGCATAGGCCTTGTGCCCTAACCTACTAGTAACCTAGTGGGCACTCACAAGTGCAGAAAGTACATTGTTTTAAAGTTAATAGATGATTTAACAATTGTTTTCCATTTTTCATATCACTATTATTGTATCACCACTGTTCAGAAGGCATTATATGCCATTGGTCAGATTGGACACGTATCTTTCGTAAAAAAGGCACAAATTGAGTCAAAGTATGATAGAATAGATCATTATTGATCTCAAATTAGTATGAATAAAACAATATTGAAATGCTGACACTGCATAAGGAAGAATGTCTCCCTTTGACCGTAACTTCATCTTTTAGTTTTTTGAGTACAAATATCTTTGTGAATCATTTTTCCGATGGCCTCAAGGCAGAACAAAAATCTGCAGAGACAGGCCAGCAGAGAAGTAGACAGGCTAAAAATGGTGAACAAGGTTATGAGCTCATAGTGTGTTCGAGAAGACAACACTGTAAATTTTGAATTTTGAGTTAGCTTAATTGATTGAGTGAGATGGTTGCACAACTCCTTTGAGCCAAGATAGCTTGTAGTTTGCAAGTTATAACAACATAAAGATTATCATAACTCAAAACAGCAAGCTATCATGGCTCAAACAAATTGTACAACCGTCTCACTCAATCATCTGAGCTGACTAAGAATTTCAGAATTTACAGTGAATGAGTTTTTCTCATTGCATAATGCGATGCCATTGTAAAGAATGTCTCCAAAGCCACACGTCATCTCATGGATTTTGACACTTCTGCGAAGGAGTGAATTTTAGGCAAATGCTCTTCTTGCTCAAGCTTTCAGCATGTTGAGAAATATTCACAGGATGCAGATGCCTCCGAAATTTGTCATCCAGGAAACAGCTGCAGGATGTTGACTGTCATCTCCAAAAAACAAGAGTTTAAACATGGTAGGTACCTGGCTTTCTTAGAAGATGAAATATCAGCAATTTTCACAATGACAAGTAAAGATGATTGTAATAGTAAAGTGATAATAACTTCAATATCACACAAACACACATAACCTCAAGGGAAAATTTAGTGGTCAAAAATATTAGCTTAAGATAGTACAATTTAGTTCACAAAACAGAAAATAATGATAAAATTTGTTGAGTCAAACATCTAGTATTATGTGCAGTGTATTATGTGCAGTGTATTATGTGCAGTGTATTATGTGCAGTGTATTATGTGCAGTGTATTATGTGCAGTGTATTATGTGCAGTGTATTATGTGCAGTGTATTATGTGCAGTGTATTATGTGCAGTGTATTATGTGCAGTGTATTATGTGCAGTGTATTATGTGCAGTGTATTATGTGCAGTGTATTATGTGCAGTGTATTATGTGCAGTGTATTATGTGCAGTGTATTATGTGCAGTGTATTATGTGCAGTGTATTATGTGCAGTGTATTATGTGCAGTGTATTATGTGCAGTGTATTATGTGCAGTGTATTATGTGCAGTGTATTATGTGCAGTTCTGGAATAAGGCATAGAAAGGTTACAATATGATGTTCATAATGTTGTAAATCATCCTCAGTAAACGAGATGCTTTCTATGTTACAACTACAGCATTGAAGATTAATTGAATAACTTCACATGAGCAATGTTAGTGACCCTTAAATGATTTAAAGTGATCTAGTTCTGCTGGTCAGATTCCCTCCATTAGTCTCAGCATGTGACTGATTAATGTTCCTGAATATTGCTCTGTTGCTTTGATCATTCTGGCGTGAGCAGAACATGTGGACCAAATTGCTTCACATGTCCAACCAGAATTAAGATTCATACAAATGTAGATATCACTAGCGTATAAACGGGGTAAAGTTGGAAATATGAGGGAAAGTTGGCAAACTATTTTTATTAACTTACTGTATGAAATGCCAACTTTCCTCAGTGTCACAGGTGGCAAATTTCCAAAAGAAACCTGTGACAGTGGGGAAAGTTGGCATTCTTCCATGAAGTGGGTTAAAATAGTTTGCCAATTTCCCCCCGGATTGCCAACTTTACCCCATTTTACGGTAGTATCTAATGCAGTACTATACGTAGCATTCAGCATAAAACATTCTTCAGTGCAGATTTCTGTAAACATAGCATAAATGACAAACAATATAAGATTGAGATTCAATTTAGTCTCTAAATGACATGAAAGTAAATTAAGTCAATTATTATATTTGAAATAGATTAGAAAAAAAGAAGTGGTTGAATGAACCAGGAAAGGCACACATTCCTTCGTTGTCACAAATATCCTTAAATCAGTTGTTGATAGTGCATCATGCCTTAACATTGATACTGATGACTACAATATATCTTCTGCAAATATCTTTTATGCTGTTTGTCTTGCCTCCAGGAAACATATTCTAGGAACTGTCACTGTTGATAAACTTACCAGAAACTGAAAATGGTTACGATATCTCATTCTGAAACTTGATGTTGTAGCCTGTTGCAAATTTAATGAAAAGGACTTTGAAATCATTCATGCAATTGTAATTATGCAAAATGGAATTCTGAGCCTTTTTTGCAATCTATTGTCGCCTTTATTCTATTTTAAATAAAAAACTTAAAATGAAAGGTGTTTGGCTATCATGTAGCTTTCCTCTAGCATCAGCAAGGTTATACATTCTCCTTACAGCTTCTTGAGAGGTGCCGTGGCCTAGTGCATAAGGTGTTCGCCTGGCAACTGAGACGTTGCAGGTTTGACTCCCACCCATGGCACGGAGGAATTGAGCAGATCCTCCATAACTCTTTGCTTCACTTCACCCAGGTGTAAATGGGTACTTGGCTATAGGCATTGATGGCGATTGTAGGGTGACTCAGCATTGTGTGCGCTGGAAACGGCTGCCTGGCTGTATACTCCCCGGGGAGTTGAGAAAGGCTCATGCTTGAACAGGCCTGCCAAGGACGTAATTGTAAAGTCTGTTGAGACTGACTTCGTCGGTGTAATGGACTATAAAAAAGTCTACATTTACATTTACATTTACTTCTGCTGACATGCACCTTGCCAATAACTGTCTGTCGTTGTAGTGTAGTTATTATTCACTGATAAATGTGTGCAATATACCTTGGTAATTGCTCCCAGTGGTGTCTGAAACAGTCCCAGGTGTTTTAGAGTGTTTCAGTAATGGCCCTTTGTGGTTACAGACATTATTTACAGTAGCCAAGTTAACATTGTATTGATGTACATACTTGGTAAACAGGATAAAGAGCAATGGTAGGCCTTTACTGTGTCTTATCTGCATCCTGATTGTGTTGCAGTGATATTTATTTAAAGGCTTTCAGCCTTATCCTAAAATGCCAAATACAACTAGAATTTATTCTCAAGTTGCCACTAACCTATAATGTTGATATTCAACCTACATATGGTCAATCATAATGCAAGAATTAAAAAAAAGTCATTTTTGTTACAGATCAGGCTAATTGGGTTTACTACGAACAGAAACTGCAGTTTGGCATTGCTGCCAATCCTATTTATGTGTAGGTTTGTTTTGGTCAGAGTGTATGCTGGTTGGCTTGAATCCCTCATCATAACGTCTCACTCCGGATAATTCTTCCACATGACAACGCACAATACTAAACCTTGTTTCCCACTATCAGGCCTGTAGCCAGGAATTATTTTGGGGGGGTGCTTCTCAAGGAAAATGGGACTCTGAGAAAATAATGACAATGGTGCATTCTGAGCCTTTCTGATCATGGTAGCGTCAATCAATTTTGTCCTTGGGCCAAACTGCATTAGCATTAATTCAAACAAAATTCCCTCATTGGCCTGGATATGTGTCTTTCATATTATTTCCGAGCCACAAAATGTAGGCCAACTGTTATGCCTGGATTCAGAAATAAAATGTGCAGAATCATTAGTATAAATATCCTAACATTATGAAGGCTGTTACACTATGTGGCATTGGGTCTTGGGACGCCCAAAAGTAGCAAGCCAATGGCACCAAAATGGCTGGAGAAGAATTCCGAATAATGTGGAGTACTAATTCTACCATGAAATGTATAAGACATGATCGGGAAGATGGGAACCAGCATGTTGAACTGCATGTTCTGTCTATATACCTCCTCTTCACCAGCTCTTGCCTCCTCCTGATAGCTCCTTCTGTTGTGTGCTTCCTCCCCATCTCTGCAGCCAGCTTATACCTTATTCCACTCTGCATTCTCCCTCTCCTAATTGTCTCCCTCCCCCCCCCCCCAACCTCTGCCTCCTCTAGGTGCCACGTCACCTCTTCCCTCTCTGCACCAGCATATTAATTAGCGTTTCTGTCATGCTCCAGCTCTTGTATCCTTCCTACAACGCAGTTCTTTGCTCCTTGGATTGCTCTGACCTCCTCAAATTCATCTGCCTCTGTCCACTATGCTTCCTCCCTCTCTGCCTCCTCCCTCTCTGCCTCCTCCCTCTCTGCTGTTTTCTCCCATTCTCTGACTCCTCTCCCAGCTCGTGTCTCCTTTCTACGGTGTAGCTATTGGCTTCTTGGATTGTGCTTGTCTTCCCCCTCTCCTCTCCTCCCCACTCCTCTCCTCTCCTCTCGCTGCCTTTTCCCTTTATGGTTTCTCCTTCTCTGCCTCCTCCTTCTCTGCTCAGTCCCTCTATGCCTCCACCCTCCCTGTTATCTCCCATTCTGGTTCCCCCCTAGCTCTTGTCTCTCTTTCTACAGGGTAGCTCTTGGATTTTTGGATTGCTCTTGTCTCCTCCCTGTCCTCTCCCTGCCTCTTACCTCTATGCTTTCTCCCTCTCCTCCTCCCTCTCTGCTATCACCCATTTCGACTCCTCCCCAGCTCTTGTTGCCTTCCTACAGTGTGGTTCTTGGCTTCCTGGGTTGCTCTTGCATCTCCTGCAGTGTTTTTGCATCTTTTCTCTATGCTTTCTCCCTCTCTGCCTCATCCCTCTCTGCTTTCTCCCATTCTGACTCGCTGCAGCTCTTGTCTCCTTCCTAAAACATGTACAATGTTGCTGTTGTCTCCTTTAATGGCTCTTGCATCCCCTCTCTGGGTTTAAGTCCAATATAAGTGCCGAATAGTTCCAGAGTGTAACAAGCACTTCCTTTGCTCAGTGATTTAATCCGAACAGCCGGGTAATACCTGAGAGATGAATTATTTGACCAAAACATCATGTACATGGGCATGGCCACAGTCTGAGTGTGAGGCCAAATTGAGGTTTAAAAAAACATTTGCTATCTTTTACATGAAATCAAAAATAAGTTTTGACCACTGGTCCAATTTAAGGGATATGGTATTTATATTGGACCAACTGTTTCCTGATATTGGACCAGTGATCCAATATTGGGACTACTGGTGGAGAGGGAGATGGTATAGAGGAGGGTGAACAAAGGAAGACGCAGAGAGTGAAAGCAGGGAGGGATTCAAGTCCAATGTAAAGACAAGCAGGTCCAGTAATTGTTTGCTCTTTAAAATTGTCACAATGTCATATGTATGGAGGCTTCATACCGCTCCCATACACCTGTCAGTTGGTTGGAATTGTATGAGAAATAGGGCCTTTGCAGTAGGTGGTCCAGCATATGTACACTTCCCCTGCCCTATACAAAACTCTTGTATCTATTGAAAGTAATCAAAGCAAAAAAATAGTCATGCATAGGCCAATTAATTGCAATTTAATTAAACACATTACCCTGCATTGTCTAAAAGGGATAAATTGCAATTAGGAGTGGGGGAATTCATCCAAAGGTGTGAATTGCAATTCAGAAAGGCTGTGAAGTCTGACCAACTGGGCAAGTCAAATACACTGAATTGCAATTTGAATGACTTGACATGAAGTCAGGTATATCCTCTTGGTTCTGGGACAATTTCGGACCTAAATAGTGGACCTTTTGGGACCATTTTCGGCCGTGGGGGGGGGGGGTGCGTTCGCATATAAAGCTAAATGAACGACCTTACCTAACCGCAGAGCATCTTTGTTCTATATCATAGAAATACATAGAACGGACATGAGGCATTGGCAGGTGAAGTAACCAAATCCACCATCTTGTAACTGCCCTGTATCCTAACACAATGTAACTGTGACATCACCAATAACAGTGATGTCACTTATTACAATGGCATGAAGACACATCATAATTAGTCTATTGTGATGTCATGTCTCAGGGCAGTTCCAATATGTGGTAACGCTGTGTTCTTTGTGGCTTTTATAACATTCCTTAGTAACAAGAACAGAAGTGGCATGACATCTTTATTGCACAGGTGCCAGAACTATACCTCATGCAATAAGCTCTTTGTAGTTTCAAAAGTCACAGCTGTTATCTGATTGTAGGGGAGAGCGGGGCACAGTGAGACACTTTTTTTATTTTCAAGTGTTCCAAAATGTTGGCAGTAACAAGTTAAATGAGTTTAAGTCCACATTATAGATAATGACATTGGGTACATTGTACAGTAGTTTCAGGTTCCTACCTTTTACCGGTTTGGAGAAATTTTGAGTTGCGTCCATGCTCGTTAAGTGTCTCACTGTGCCCCGTGGGCGGGGCACAGTGAGACAGCAGGCGGGGCACAGTGAGACAGGACATCTGTTGCCATGACTGCCGATCCTCAGGACCTGCGGAATTGTTCTATCAATTGTTGCTACAGAAACTACTGTACTCTAATAAAGGCAGCTTGCTGGGTGATTTTTAAGGCCCTTTTTTGAGCATGTTTCGAAACTTCATCGCACAGGACACATGCACGACTTATTTAAAACCTGCTGCGCCTGTTATATACTAATCAAAATTCTTCTCTGATGCTTCCCGTCAGATACGGCTCACTAAAATCAGTAGTTTAAAGCAGGCATTTTGTTTTTAATAGTGAATTGTGAGCTATGCATTACATTCAGGTCTTTTTGAGTGTAATTTGTCATGTCAGCTCTATTTATAACATTTTTGAATCCTGTGGACCGGTTGCCTGCATTGTGTTTCATCATCTCACTAAACTAAGACAAATAATCAACGTTTGAATCCCTGGCAATTGATTTGCATTATACCTTTTTTCTTTGGAATTATTACAAAAAGTCGTTTAGCAAAATTATTTACTTTTACTGGTTAAAAACCAAAATATTGAAATTCCACTCTCAATTTGCTGCGTAGGCATTCAGGATATAGGACAGTATCTCACTTACTTACTTTTTGTACTATACAAAAGAGGGTTGATCTGTAAACAGTAACAGTTAGACGCTTCTGGCTTTGTCTCACTGTGCCTGCCGTCTCACTGTGCCCCACTCTCCCCTACTCATGCAGGTTGACTTGTTGTGTTATAAGCAGTTGAAAATAACCCTATTACCTCTACCTTATTGTTCTAATCAGTAGCAATGTTTGTAAACTTTCAATTGTATTAATAAGCAGATAAATGATAAATAACCCCTCGACAAGCTGCATATGCATTTTTCACAAAAATGATAATCATTACTGTATAAAGGAACTTTACAAAGGTTTTTGGTTGATTATAAATCTAGTCCTTCGATCTCAGATTCAGACTTATTCTGACAAAATGTGTGACATTAATCATAAAAAAGTGAAACTTGATGCCCTTTTTTGAACCATGGCTCTCCGCTTGTATTGAGGAATTTCAGCTAAGTGCGTCTGAGGTACCTTGTGAACTGTTCTCCTACATATCGACAATCTACTTTCATGATGTTTGAGTGGAAATTTTTTTTTTCTCTCGGAGCTCATTTGGGGCAGCTTTACATTGTATGTATTGTCAAGACAGATGTTTTCAAAAGACAAATTGTCCACATTAAATTTCCAGAAATTTTTTCTCTGAAGCACAAGAGTAATTTCTGTGTGTGACACAGAAACCTACATTGCAAATGATTCCAGAACCATAATCTTTGATTATTGACCTACATACAGGAGAGGTTTGCCTTTGGCATCCTGTTCTAAAGCTGACAAGATTCGTCTTGTTAAATATATATAATGCACTGAACAGGGTACTGGAATAGCGGGTTAAAATCGACGATAGTGCTAGTGGTCATGAAATTATCTCATGTTCGGTTATGATGATTGATATTGATCATTCTTTCATAACAAAAGTTTTTTTGCGTTATAAAACTGCATGTCAATTGAAGTCGACAAAGATCAATTTTCTGGTGACCATTGAATATAACTGTCAATGAAGTAATTTCCAAGGGGGAAATGGTTAAATTGCAAGAAGCAGCTAATCTGAGCATAATCTGAAAGAAAAGCACTACGAAGGAAAAGAGACTAAGAAAATAATATTATGAACGAGACAGAATATCATCAATGACAAATTGCCCAGAAATAATGACCCATTATCTTGCAGCTGTGTCCAATCATTGTTGCCTATGGGGAAATTAATCAAGCTAGATATTGAAGATGTATCGAGCTATTCTTTTTATATTCCTTTCCCAGAAGAGAGAGAGAGAGTATAGTACAAACCTTGCTGAAGATATTTTTGGTTGTATTATGATTGACCTTTTAGTAAAATATATTAAAATACCTATAAAATTATTATTTTGTAAGTGTGTTATAGCTATATAGAGGTCAAAATAGGTAAACAGAGGACTTGTGACAGATAATTTTCTTACTTTATTTTGAGTTGTACTGTATATCTGAGAAAGAAGCAGCAGAGGCAGTAGCATTCAATCAATTAGCTTGATTTGGTCTTGAGCCTGAGCTTACATAATTTGCCACTGACCTACTGTAGTCACCTTCTGTAGTCTGTTTCCTGATCCCTCTGAGCACCAGCTCCAATTGAGTTATCCATTTCTGTTGATCTTTCAGAAGTGACTCTGTTGGGCGTTCGAAAAAGCAAGAAGGCTTTTAACATTCAAATGTAATTACAGAAGATGGAAGAAATGACTGGGCTAGGCATGTGTATGCTGCAGGCCTATTATACTGTACCAAATTTTCATAACTGCCTTTGGCATCTTGTTCTAAAGCTGACAAAATTCGTCTTGTTAAATATATGTAATGCCCTGAATAGAGTACTGGAAGAGCGGGTTAAAATCGACGATAGTGCTAGTTGAAATTATCTCATGTTCGGGTATGAAGATCGATATTGATCATTCTTTCATAATGAAAGTTTTTTGTGTTATAAAACTGCATATCACTTGAAGTCGACAAAGATCAATTTTCTGGTGACCATTGAACATAACTGTCAATGAAGTAATTTCAAGGGGGGAATGGGCAAAATGCAAGAAGAAATTAATCTGAGCATAAGCAGAATAGAAGCACTAAAAAGGAAAAGAGACTAAGAAAATAATATTATGAACGAGATAGAATATCATCAATGACAAATTGCCCAGAAATAATGACCCATTATCTTGCAGCTGTGTCCCATCATTGTTGCCTATGGAGATAGTGAAATTAATCAAGCCAGATATTGCAGATGTATTAAGCTACTCTTTTCATATTCCATACCCAGAAGAGAGAGAGAGAGTATGGTACAAACCTTTATAAAGATATTTTTGGTTGTATTATGATTGGCCTTTTAGTAAAATATATTAAAATACCTATAAAATTATTATGTAGTTAGTGTGTAATAGCTCCTTGATGAAATGAAGTGTCCACTACTGACAAATAGGATTTTAGTTCTGTCGCATCTGACATGAAAAGGCAACAGCAAGAACAATGTTAGTGATCCTTGAATTACTTAGGGAGATCCAGTTACGCTGGTCAGATTCCCTCCATTAGTCTCAGCATGTGACTGATTAATGTTCCTGAATATTGCTCGGTTGCTTTGATCATTCTGGTGTGAGCAGAACATGTTGACCAAATTGATTCACATGTCCCTCCAGACTACAGAATTTTAGAGGTTGATACATTGGTGATACTTCATAAGTTGTGTCATGCATGAAAAAGGAATTGGTGGTCTGAGTAAATTCTGTGCTGTGTCATTGATTCTCATTTGAATGTGAACAATAACCGAATTAAGGATCGGAAATCTGTCGTATGTAAGTCTATCAATTAGGCATCAGAATTAAAATTGATGCTATAGCTGCTAATGTGTACTTGGAAACAACTATGTCTGTTGAAGTACTTCGGTTATTTGTCACTGACAAATGTGTGCAATATATCTTGGTTATTGGTCCCAGTGGTGTCTGAAATGGTCCCAGGTGTTGTGGAGTGTTTCTGTAATGGTCCTTTGTGGTAGAAGACAGTATTTACACTGATATACTTACTTGGAAAACCAAATAAAGGAACGATGGTAATTGACATTAACGTAATAGCACTGCAGAAATTGTGTCCTTTTTGCTGTTATATCTGAATGTGTTACACAGATATTTCTCCAGGACTATACATAATTATTATTCAGGTGAAAGGCAAATGCAACTTTTATGAAGAAATCTCTTCTTAATTTGTCACTGACCTATCAAGCTGAAATTCAACCCAAGTATAATCTTCATCCATAGGTATTCCATAGAGTACATTTATGTAGCTTACAACTTACAAAATAACGTCATTGTTACCATGAACAGAAATTGCTTCTTGCCTCAATGTCCATCATATTCTATTTGAATGTTTCTCTTGGTCAATGTGTACATTGAAAGGACTTTGGTGGCTATTTTAAATCTTTCATTACATATGTCTGTCCACCTAATTTTTCTTCTGACCAAGCACAAGATGAAATCCTGTTTCCTTGTATTCTGGTATATTTGGCTTGATAAACAACCTCACTGAGCCCGACAGAATCTCCTAACTGGATGACATCCTTTGCTCTTTGTTATATACTTTATGTACCCCCTGTAGGGCTTTCCTTTGTACTGTTGTCAGACCTCCTATGCATTTTGTAAGAAACGTAGAGATTGCATGTTAGTCATAGAGCAAATTGTTGCTAAACTGATGGTATGCTCATACCGCTGTGAGAAATCTCTGACTACCCATTAAAAGTTTTGCTTCCAAGTAATACAACAAACACGTTTAGAACGAAAAGTCTGAAAACTGTATTTCTCTACACTGCTTTGTACCAAGAATGGATGTGGCAATTGTGGCATGACATTTCTATGCCACAGGTGCCAGAGCAATACCTCATGCAATAACCTCTTTAATTCCAAAGGTCACAGCTGTTACCTGGTTGTGCCTGACAAGAGCTGACTTGTCGCAATATTTGCTGATTGTAAATAAAAAGTGCTAGATTATTGACATCATAATCAAATCAACTGCCAAGATTGGACTCTTTCAATTAAATTAGTGTCCAGACAAGAGAGGAATACGTTTTAGATGCCAATCAATGGGTCAGTGCAACATGTCTATGTAGTTTCTTTGATATTCTAAAAATGTTGTTTTTTTTTCTGACAAAATTATCTAGCCATCTATGGCAACATTATATTTATTTGGAGGCAAATGTTTTCAAAAGACAAATTATCATCACAGAATTTTCCTCATTTTCTGTTATTTCAAGTGCGACAGCAATTTGCCTCTCTGACATAGCAACCAAGATTGCAGATAAATTTGGAGAAAAAATTGTCGAGAGCTTTAACGATATTGCTGGCTGGAATTTGACAGTATTTATATGTAAGTTGTAAAGAGCTCTGTTTTGCTTTCTTTTTCTGTTTATGAATCATGAAGTCCATAGCAACCGAGAAATATATGTTATTCTGACTCACTGAGGGAGAATCTATCTGTTGAGCCTAATATTCCAATTTATATGCACATTAATATTTTTGTGCTCATTGATATATCCTCAAACCCCCATCACACTCTTATGTGACAGCTAGATACAGATCATTCTCCCTCTCAGACAGTATCAACATTTCCTATTTTGTTCTGGTTTTGAGAACTGATGCATTTCCTGGACATCTACAAAAGATCTATGAGTGGACAGTATATAAAGAAACGATAACAAAAAAAAATGAAGACACAAAGAAACTTGGAATAAATTGGCTTGTCAGTTGTGATGATGGATGGTGCCTCTTTCTATGGTGATGCATTTGGTATTTTTCTCTGACTCATCGCATTCATCATGACTAAAATCATTGTTACTTATATTTAATGAGGCAGATTTGTGATAAAAAATTCTTAATGATATCAGAAAAAAAACATGGCTTTTTATTCCTTCAGTTGCAATAACATACGAAGACTCTCCCAAGAAAGCGTTTACTGAAAGCAGCAGCAGAAGCTTACAATCGTTCTGAGCAATAGTTCCTGATTCAATTATCTTTCTTTTGATCTTTCAGAAGTGACTCTGTTGGTTCCATTAGTGTGAGGGCTGAAGGAAGCATGGAGGCTTTTTAACATTCAGTTGTAATTATCTGAGGTGGATGAGATCTCTGGGTGAGCAATCTTTATACTGTAGCATTATAATACTTCTAAAAAATTCTGTCACAGATTGTTTGTCTCGGTGGTATAAGTTGGATGGAAGCAATAACAAATGGCCCAGAAATAATGACCCATTATCATGCAGCTGTGTCATATCATTGCTGTCTATGGAGACAGAGAAATTAATAAAGCTAGAAAGATATTTTGAGCTCCTCTTTGTTATATTCCACAGCGATTTTTTTTATCAAAAAAAAAAAGATTGATTAGTATTGAATAATTATATTTGTTTAAGATTGATGGGTGGATTAAAAGTTAGTTCATACCCAGACAGCTGGAGCACGGATTCATTGAATCTAATATTTTATCTTTACGGTAAACCATCTACCAGCTGACAACCACAATTCTACATTTGATCAATCACAAAATCACATGTTAACCAGAATGACAAATCATGGGAAACCTTCATGGTGACATACTACCACCTTTCATGTCAAGCGAAGATATTTCAATTAATGAGAACACCGCTGCTCTTATTGTGATGTTATGGGACTTTGGCAGTCATTATCTTGTTACATGTAATAGTGTCAGGTAGTAAATGACATTTGGATCATGTTGCATCTCTAATATTAGTGTTACATGCAATCAAGGTATTACAAAAGATGACATTGGCTTGAGTTACAAAAGCAATGCCTTAGTCTATCTACATGTACATGTAGAAAAACTGCAAAGCATGTGGAGTTTTCTGTGGTCTAATTTTGTAGCTGATATCCTGATATAAGTCTAGGTTTAACAAATTACATTTGAATGTGGCATATCCACTATGATGACTTTGTTGTAATATTAATGAGAGCTATGACACCAGATACTTTATGACTTTTTCTTCTACAATTCATTTGGGAGTACTAATATTCCCTTTGTGGTTTCCTGAGTGTTTCTCAGTATCAATACCAAAGGAATCCAAAGGTTTCTGGCTATTCTGAATAAATCCTAAGTGCAATGATGAAGATTAGGCACTCTGAGAGCAGGAGTGTAATAAGAACCTCTTTATTTTTTCAACCACGTATGTCTTGAAAATTTCTCCTATACCTAGTTCAGATATCATATTATTTAGTTTTTTGTGTATGTGAATTTTGACGACATTTAGAAAATGGATAGGCATTTTTGTGACCTTCTGTGATTAGAAAACTGCAGAAAAATTAGTATGCTGAGTAACCACGACCTTTCTAAATGTAAAGATCATTGGGGAGAAGAAAGAAAACATGCCTGTTACACACGCGATTACTACACAGCGAACATTAAAAATACTTGCCACAAACATCACATCAAAATTTTGGTCATGAATAAAATGTACCACAGTTTTAAAAACTTTGTTCTTATCAAAACAACATTTCTTCTGATGTCTGACACACATGATATCATCCTATAGGTTGCTATGAGGAGTGCAATGTAAAATCAGGCACTAAGGAGTTTAGTAAGGAGGATCATAGTTTTATATGTTACACAGAAAGAAGTTCCCAGAAAAACACGAAAAAGCCAGAAGTAGATACTGCAAAGCATGCCTTTGTTGAACATGTACCCTATATTATCCTCCTCCAAGAAAAGAATCTGCCCCCAAACAACAAACTTCGTTTTGCTTTGTTCTCTGTTCTAGGGAAAGTTATGAGCCAAAAAAGGAACTCTCGAAAAAAAGATGGGAGGTGCGCTTTGATGTTCATTAGCAGACCTACCCTGAAGGAAACTTAGCTGCTAAATATAGCAACATTATTGTGTACGAAGATTTGCTTTTATTCCAACTAAGTTCATTGCAACAAAGAACTGATGGCTGACTTTTAGATTTTCAGTTGCTTCGTGATGACTGTCATCATTGTCCTGCTGGTCCCTGTAGCAAAACATAATTGAGGCAGCTGTTCCTTCAATGTTTTCACAAACCAAAATACCGTACACAAGGTATTTTTCAACACAGGACTTCTTGAAATATGGTTTTTAGGATAAAATATCAATCATTTGACCAAAGCCAAGGCACAATCAAGACACTTTTCATAAGGGCATTACAACCAAGCAATAGTCTATCATGCAGGGGTGCCGGAAGGAATCGCGGGCGGCAGGGGCGGTCCGATAAAAAAGGGCAAATCATATTCACGCCAATTTCGCGTGACAAAATTTAAATAGAGAAGTACTAATAATTTTGAAAATATACTTACTAATTTGTGCCTAACCTAGTAAAATAAGACCTTATATTGTTTTCTTCTTAAAGATCTAAAGGGCATCCTTGCCCCCCCTGCCCCCCTGGACAAGGGCAGGAGGGGCAATTGCCCCCCCCCCTGCCCCCCCTGTTCCGGCACCCCTGAGTCTATGTACTCAGCATTGCTTCCAGTAATGAATTACATGAGCAAACAATGTTTTAATGCACCTCTTTTAGCCTGCTGAAGATTTGTAAATGTTAGATGCAGAAAAATAAAACAAGTGTCAAAAGGAGTGTTTGTTTCATAGCAGAGTTAATTTGACCATCAGAGGGGTGGCTTAAAGCTACCCTATCATGCCTCACTGCACAAAACACAAAGCAAGCTGAAACAAAAACATACACTACAGCAAAGCAGCAGCCTAAGTTGTGATTAACAAAAGAGCCATCAATCTACTTCTGTTTGACATGAGACTCCTGTGTGTGCTGGCGGCCTAAGCAAGTCAAACAAACGTGATGCGAATCTCAATGAAACAATTTTGCTCTGTTTAAGGTTAGAAAGTGAAAACATTATTGGCTTTGCGCACAATGAGACAGTTACCAGATAGGCTAAAAAGACATCCCTTTGAGAGTCAGACATCAAGAATTATTTTGTGCTTCTGTTTGATGGTTTAACAAAAGGTAACAATGGCTGACATACAAATAATAGTATTCGAGTTACATATTATATCATTCACTACTTTGGCATAAGGTGCTCATGAATTTGCAATATAGAAGATTCAGATTATTTTAAAGTGCAATGATTCACAATACACATTGGATTGACCTCAATTTTCGCTCATTTTACGATCGTTTTTACATCTGTTTCATCACAAAATTTGCATTTTCATCCATCTCCAGTACTCACAGCTTCTAGAAAATACTTTCCACATCACCAATCAGCATTAGATAACGGAAATTTTTCATTTTGGACATCTCAAGACACTGCCAGGAACTCTACTTAATTTTCAGCCTTCCAGGAAACATAAGCTGCATGACAACATAACCTCAACTCGAACTGCCATCCTATAGTCGCCTTAACACAGTCATTGCTACCAATTTGAATTTATTGCCTTAAACTTTCTTGAAACTTATTAACTATTTTTCAGAAAATTACAACCTACAGTGAAAACATAACATTGCTCTGCAGCAAACCCTCAGCAACCAGTCATTCAGTACCTTTACAAAGAACCTGTGAGGTATTCTAGCAACCAGTCACTGAGATACTTTCACAACGAACCTGTGAGGTATCATAGCAACCAGTTACTCAGATACTTCCACAAAGCACCTGTGGGGTATCATAGCAACCAGTCCCACCAATACCTTCGCAAAGCACCTGTGAGGTATAGTAACCAGTCACTCGGATACTTTCACAAAGCACCTGTGAGGTATCATAGCAACCAGTCACTCAGATACTGTCACAACGAACCTGTGAAGTATCATAGCAACCAGTCATTCAGATACTTTCACAACGATCCTGTGAGGTATCATAGCAACCAGTCACTCAGATACTTTCACAACGAACCTGTGAGGTATCATAGCAACCAGTCACTCATATACTTTCACAAAGTAGATGTATATTATTATTCAGCCAGTTGGTAATCCAAGATATGTGAATTATAAATATAATACTGGATTTTCAATTTACATACAACGTTTCATCTGCAACCTGCAGACTTCATCAGGTGAATGGCAAAATCAAGGATGTTTCATTGTTTGATGTAACTGTTGGTGTCAGTGAAGACTGTGAGAAATTTGAAGCGCCCGGTCCCAGGTGTGTGGCAGTTTAAAGAAAAGCAAGAAAATTGGATACAATCCAACAAGTGGATACAGGCAAAAGTTGACCAGTGCTATTAACTCTCTCCACCAGAAGAAGATCATTGATGACACACTTAAGTGGGCCCTTACTCCACCAACACAGCCAAAAGTACCAGCATTTTATGGACTCCCGAAAATTCACAAGCCGGATCCAATACCAGTCAGACCTATTGTGAGCAGTATCGGCTCAGTTACTTACAACTGTGCCAAGTACCTTGCAAAAATACTGTCACCTTTAACTGGGAAGAGTGAACATCATATAAACAACACCAAACAGTTCGTAGAAAAAATCGGACAAGAGACTTTGCAAGATGATGAAGTGATAACATCGTATGATGTTAGCGCGCTGTTTACCGCAGTCCCTCCCAACGATGCAGTCCAAGTAGCCCGAGCGTGCCTCCAGGCTGACTCAGATTTAAATAGCGGACACCTCTGAATGTCGATCAAATCGTGGATCTCTTGGATTTATGTCTGAAGACAACATACTTCTCTTACAAGGGCTGCTACTTCATCCAACAACATGGCTGCTCTATGGGGTCCCCAGTGTCACCAATTATTGCAAATCTGTACATGGAAGACTTTGAGAGAAAAGCACTGACATCATATACAGGCACACCACCAAGACTCTGGCTGAGGTACAGTACAAATTTCTAAAAGTGGCTCGTCATTTAAAATCTAGCCTTAGCTATCTATCCATAGCCATTCCAAGCTAAACTAAGCTACACTTATCTATAGCTATCCGTAGCTATCCACAATTACTATTGTTTAAACAAGGGGTAAAGAGATTCCAGTGTATACAAAAGAATAGATACGGATATTTATGGATAGATATGGATAAGACTAGTAATGAATAGCTATAGACAGCTAAGTTATGCCACATTTAGAAATTTGTACTGTATGTTGATGATACCTTCGTCATTATCAAGAAACAAGATCTTCCCTCATTCTTTAACCACATCAACAGCATAGATGCAAACATAAAGTTCACCTAAGAGGAAAGTGACGACAACACCCTCCCCTTCCTGGATTGTCTGGTGCAGGTCAAGGAGAACAGACTACACACCAAGGTGTATCGCAAAGCCACTCACACTGATCAGTACCTGGCATTTGAATCGAACCATCCTCTCATACACAAGCTAGGTGTCATCAGAACGCTCCAGTATAGAGCCAACTCCGTCGTCAGTGACCCGAGTGAGCTTAACAAGAAACACCATCATATAAAGAAAGCCTTGCAACACAACGGCTATCCTGAATGGGCCTTTCTCAAAGTCCAGTGGCGTGGAGCTAGTAAACCAGCACAACAAGAAGTGCAGCGGAAAACGGGAAAGTTCACCAACATCATTATCCCGTACATAAGAGGAACCTCGGAGAGACTACAAAAGACTTTTAAGAAACAGGGAATCAACATCACTCTTAAGCCAGTCGACAACCTGCGTGGAAAACTTGTAAAGGTAAAGGACAAGCCCCCAAAAGACACACAGTCTAACCTCATCTACCAGTTCAACTGCCAACAAGACAACTGCTATGCAAAGTACATTGGGGAAACGAAACAGGCTTTGAAGACAAGAGTGAGCCAGCACAGGAGACCCAGCAGTGGGGAATGGGGATACGTATGACTCTGCCATCTACAGCCACAGCCAAGCAAGCGGACACAAAGTGGACATCACAGACTTCAGGGTACTAGATAGGGAGGAAGATTGGTTTAAAAGAGGGATAAAGGAAGCCATCTATGAGCGTACAGAAAGACCAACACTGGATAAGACAGGAGGATTGCGGTTTAAACTGCCACACACCTGGGACCGGGCGCTTCAAATTTCTCACAGTTTTCATTGACACCAACAGTTACATCAAACAATGAAACATCCTTGATTTTGCCATTCACCTGATGAAGTCTGCAGGTTGCAGATGAAACGTTGTATGTAAGTTGAAAATCCAGTATTATATTTATAATTCACATATCTACTTTCACAAAGATTCTGTGAGGTATCATAGCAACCAGTCACTCAGATACCTTCACAAGCACATGTGTGGTATCATAGCAACCAGTGTTTCACTTAGACTTCTGAAGCATCATAGTGGCATCAACATGACAAATAAATCAAGGCTGTACTCTGATGTCTTGCGTATTGGGTTAAAAGAATCAACTAAGGCATTCTCACTGGCAAGGTTTCAGAATACCAATAACTCTAGTTGCAATAACTCAATCAAAATTGCGAACCGATTTGGCATCCTATCAGATTCTGTTAAACATCCCAGTTCCTCAGACAATTATCCTCTTAAAACTTCAAACAATATATTAAGAGCTTGTGTGTGGAATGCCCAAAGTCTTAGACAAAAAAGTCAATCTGTAAATGACTTCAGGAATGAATTTAACTTGGATATCTTTCTTTTCACTGAAACATGGCTGAAAGCGGATGATAAAGTTGAAATTTGGGAACTTGAAAGAAATGGACTATGCTACTTTCTAAGCTCACCCCGAGAAGGTAGACAAGGGGGTGGAGTCGGCTGCATCGTCAAATCAGGTCTATGCGCAGTTAAAATGGAAAGTGTGAAGACAAGGACTTTTGAGCATATGGAAGTCCACGTGAAATTGAGTGGAAAAATTCTAACAATCCTGCTTGTGTATCGCCCTGAACCCTCTAACCAAAATAAGTACAGCTTCTCTGAATTCTACAAAGAATTCACAAATTTTGTCGCAAGTTATCAAGCATGTCACAAATGAACTCATCATAACAGGCGACTTCAACTTTCACATAATCAAACAAGATGATAGCAGAGCAATCCAATTTGGGAACATCCTAGAAATGTTTAACCTTGAACAACATGTTGCATCTCCAACTCACAAAAGTGGAAACACTCTTGACCTAGTTATAACCCGAAAAAATTCTAGTCTTAAATATTGTGTGGTTGGTGACCTCCTGTCAGATCACAATTGCATCCTTTTCAATATGGAAATGGCCAAAGGCAAAAATCTAAAAAAGAAAGTACTTAGCATTCCGAAAAACTCATGACATTTATGTGTCAGAATTCAAGAATGATATCCGCTTACATTTCGCTCAAAATGGCCCACAACAACAAATGGCCAATGACCTAAGCAGTCTCGTGTTCCTGTACAACTCAACCAAAAAGGTGCTTGACAAACATGCACCAATGAAGAACAAGCAAGTAACATTTCGAAAACCAACACCTTTCACAAATGCTGATATCAAGAATCTAAAGACCAGTGAAAGAAAGGCAGAAAGAAAATAGAGACGCACTGGGCTACAGGCTGACTATATTTAAGGAGAAACGAAATATATGCTAAATGAGAGACTCAATCAACTAAAAAATAATGACCTGAAGTCAAAGATTGAGAAATGAAGGGCAACTCAAAGGCTATGTTTAAGATCCTAAATTCTAGCCTTAACAGAAAACACACAGCACAAGTACACATAATGATGCTGAGACATATTCAGGTCTGAAACTATGGCATTGATGGCTCTGCTTTAAATTGGTTCAAATCATACATCACCAATAGATCTCATTCTGTACTCATAAATGACACGGAATCAAGCAAACTGCCACTAAAATATGGCGTCCCTCAAGGATCGAAACTCGGTCCAATCTTATTCAATTCGCATATTGCTCCTATAAGTTATGTGGCTGACGAAAATGAGGTTGATGATCAAAAGTATGCCGATGATGAACAACTAATCCTTTCCTTCAAGCCAGCTTTTCTTGAAGAGGAAAATGCAACAAAGAAAATGGAAAAATGCATCACAGAAATACGCAATTTTCTTCACAAAAACAAACTCCGTAACAATGGTGAAAAGACAGAGTTACTTCTCATTAGCTCACCTTTTCAACTCAAGAAACTTCACATCTCGTCAATCAGTGTGGACAATGTTGAAATAAAAACGACAGATCATGCCAGAAATTTAGGTGTATTCTTTGATAAACACATGTCAATGCATAAGCAAGTAAACAAAATGTGTCGAAACGCTTATTTTAACCTTCGAAACATCTCAAAACTGCGTAAGTAACTGAACAAGGAGTCAATCAAAACAGCTGTCAATGCATTAGTCACTCCTCATTTAGACTATGGAAATGGATTGCTCTATGGCTCCTCAAAACAAGTGATAAATAAACTCCAGGTAGCGCAAAACTGTGCTGTACAACTGATTGAAGGGCTAAAAAGACAAGATAAAGTTAGTCATTACAGGAAAGAGTTACACTGGCTTCCAATTCCTGCAAGGATCCAATTCAAACTTATGACAACTGCATGGAAAGCGGTGAATAATCAAGCACCTCAGTACCTCAGATGTCTTATTCAACAAAAACCTGAAAATGACCTGAACCTCCTCAGCAATGGCAAAATGCTGTTAAAGGTACCTGCCACACAAAATCAAAAAAAGTTTGAGGATAGAGCCTTTACCTATTCATCACCAATACTGTGGAACGGCTTACCTGAAAATGTACGAAAATCAAGGACACTGGATAACTTCAGGAAGCGATTGAAAACCTATCTTTTTGCAAAATTTTACGCAGATATCAGCTAATATAACCCAGCGCCAATGAGCAGTTTACTGGAATTGGCGCTATATAAGTACTTAATATTATCATTATTATTATTATTAAAGATAGATAGATGTGTTAAGTACAGCCCTCTAAGCAGAGTTCTGGCACATATTAATATTTATTCCCATGTAAGGGATCTTTCACTGTCCAGCACAGACCTTGATACAAGGCGTCGCCATTTTAATGTCCCTTCTGAACAACATCCAGCTTCAATTTACTCATAAAGGTCCATGGTAAAAATACTTTGTGTATGTTAAAAATAATAAAAGATAGCAAGGAACCCTATTTAAACTCTAGTTTTTTGTAGATGACAGTCAACATCCTGCAGCTGGTTCCCACATTAGAATACTTCAGAGGCAGCTGAATCTTTCTGATATTTCAATGTTCCTCAAAGCTGAGCATGAAACGTCAACTTGGCTCTCAATACACTGTAAATGAGACTGGGGGACTAACACCGTATTTTTTGTATTTTACATTGTTTCTTTTAGAAGTTCAAAATGCTAAATATAAATTGGGGGACTGCAGTTTTAACAATAAAATAAGACTTATTTATTATAGTTTCACTTCCTATCATTTTATGAATCAAAAACCTGTGATCCGAAAAATTCTTGCTCCGTCAGAAATGAAAGAGACTAAAAAATTTCCAATGCTGGCACGATAAATTGAACCAAATGAGATATGTTCCCCATTCAAACATTTTGTGAGTATATAGATTTATGAGCCAAAAATTTAGCCCATGTCTTATGCCTTTTCATCACAATGATTTATAAAGATTATAACATAATAAGAAGTTTCACTAAGTCATTCTGCCATTGTAGAGCATTTTGACAGGGGTTCAGACCTAGCACTTGTATATGTCTTATCATATATGACCTTTGATCTACAATAACGCATTGTGGCGCCATCAAAGGAAAGAAAAATATCTTCCAAGCTTTAGGAGCAAAAAGCCGCATTTGCATGGTAGGCCTATCCTTGAAGGTGGTCTATATTTTTATAATTTTTGAGAGGAAATATACTTTTCTCTTGGAGTTAATTTTTAGCAGCTTCATCGTGTATGTTTGTTGAGAAGGATGTTTTCAAAAGACAAATTGTTTGCACTTAATTTCCATTACTATTGTACCTGTATTGTAAGTCCCCCTGTTGTAAGACAGCCTTGCCTTATGTGACCACCTTCCTCCAACATAAGAAGTATTTTTGGTGAATTTTGCAACCCGACGAAAGACCGAACCTCCATGAGTGAGTGAGTGAGTGAGTTTGTGTTTTACGCCCCATCAGCACCAGTGTGGGCTATTTAGAGGCAACCGAACCTCCATGAAAGATCACTTTGTGACCAAAGTAGGGGCAGTCTTATAACCCAGGACTACTGCACTCAGTTCTTTGAAGAACATGAGCATTTCTGTCTCTGACATAGAAACCTGGATGGCAAATGATTTCAGGACCACAATTAATTAATATATTCGTAATTACTCTTTCAATCAAGCCAAAGAGGAAACCTTGTTTCTTCGTACTATGGTATATTCAGCCTAATTATCAACCTCACCTGACAAGACGACATCTCCGGAGTAGATGACATCTTTTACTCTTTGTTATATATTTTATATACCCCCTGTAGGGGTTTCCTCTGCGCTGCTGTCAGACTTCCTATGCATTTTGTAAGAAACATAGAGATTGCATGTTAGTCGTAGAGCAAATTGTCGCTAAACTGATGGTATGCGCATGCCACTGTGAGAAATCTCTGACTACCCATTAAAAGTTTTATTATTTCCAAGTAATACAACTAACACATTCAGAACCAAAAAAAATTGAAAACCGCATTTCCCACCACTATCTGCTCGAGTCCCACCACTATCTGCTCGACTGCCCTCTTTATATTGCTCCAAGGCAAAAATTAATAAATGATATTAACAGTTTAACTTCCTTGGAACCAACTGTGAATTTACTCTTATTTGGAGACAAGTCTCAGCAACTGGATGTCTCTCTTAGCATTATTAAGTGCACTGCTAGTTTTATTACCGCTTCAAGCAGATTCTAATCATTTGACCCTAATTATTTTGATCTGGTACCATTCAATGCATGGTGTGGCTACCCATGGCACTGTAGGCAGCAAGAGCAGCTAACGGTGCTGTGGTATGGCCGCACCATTGCATGTGTGTAACAATTTAGTGATTTATTATGCTTGTGTGGGTGATGATCTTAGCCGATAGCTGTGTGTTTTGTTTTCATGTTTTGCTACTAACACCTGAGCTTGTAATTGAGCCTACGGCTTGTTAGCAAAGGTAATAAATATGTTTAAACCAAACCGCATTTCTCTACACTGCCTTGTACCAAGAATGGATGTGGCATGACATCACTATGCTACAAGTGCCAGAGCAATACGTCATGCAATAACCTCTTTATAGTTTCCAAATGTTACACCTGTTATCTGGTTGTACCTGACACGGGCTGACTTGTAACAATGCGTGTATGTGCTGATTGTAAATAAAAAGTATTGAATTATTGACATCACATTCATATCAACTGCCAAGGTTGGACCCTTTCAATTAAATTAGTGCCAAACAAGAGAGGAATACGTGTGAGATACCAATCAATAGGTCAATGCAACATGTCTATGTAGCTTCTTCGATAATGTTTTTTTTTCTGACAAAATTATCTAGCCATCTATGGCAACATTATATTTATTTGGACACACATGTTTTCAAAAGACAAATTATCATCACAGAATTTTCCTCATTTGCGACAACAATCTTGCATCTCTGACATAGCAACCCAGATTGCAGATAATTTTTGGGAGAAAATTGTTGAGAGGTTGACTAATATTGCCGGCTTGAGTTTTATCATATTTAGATCTAAGTTGTGAGGAGCACTGTTTTGCTTTGTTTTTCTGTATATGAATCTTGAAGCCTTAGCAATGGAGAAATATATGTTATTCTGACTCAGAATGAGGGATATTCTGTCTGTTGGGCCTAATATTCCAATTTATATGCACATTAATATTTTTGTGCTCAATGATAAATCCTCAAACGCCCATCAGATTCTTATCTGACAGCCAGATACAGATCATCCTCCCTCTCAGACAATATCAACATTTCCTATTTTGTTCTGGTTTTGAGAACTGATGCATTTCCTGAACATCCACACAAGATCTATGGGTGGACAGTCAATAGGCTTAAAGAAAAGATAACAAGATACAAAAAGGACACTCACACAGAAATGTGGAATAAATTGGCCTGTCAGTAGTGATGATGAATGGTGCCTCTTTCTATGGTGATCACGTGAAAGAGCCTTTTTGTTTTTCAAGTTCGTATGCTGATTTATTCCATTATATATAGTGATATGAATGCATTTGGTATTTTTCTCTGACTCATCGTATTCATCATGACTAGAAAAATTGTTTCTTATATTTAATGAGGCAGATTCGTGATAAAAAATTCGTAAAGATATCAGAAAAAACATGGCTTTTTATTCCTTCAGTTGCAATAACATACGAAGACTCTCCAAGAAAGCTTTTACTGAAAGCAGCAGCAAAGCATTAGAATTCAGTCAATTAGCTTAATTCTTCTTGAGCAGTTGTACCTTGGTTTACATCATTTACCATTGACCAACTTGAGTCTGCCACTGCAGTCAGCTCTTACAATCGTTCTGAAGAATAGTTCCAAATTCAGTTATCTTTCTTTTGATCTTTCAGAAGTGACTATGTTGGTTCCATTAGTGTGAGGCTGAAGGAAGCATGGAGGCTTTTTAACATTCAGTTGTAATTATCTGAGGTGGATGATATCTCTTGGTGAGCAATCTTTATACTGTAGCATTATAATACTTCTAAGAATTTCTGTCACTTTCATTTTACAGTTGACAGATTTTCTCATCTTTCTGTACCATTTAACACCTCTGTTATCTAATAACAAGCCAGTATTTCACTACAGTATTCTGTGTTGTCAACTTTTACAGCAATGTTTATTTGTTTGAGTATTTGTATCATGGTATAACATGTGTAATTCACCTTGGCATCAGGAATATGTGTTTACCACAGTTTGGGCTAAAGCCCTTATTGGATAAATCCCATATTCTCTCTCCATGGATGAATAACCAGTACTATTAATTCCAATGGAATTTCTAATAGAGTTATTTTATTACAAGATAATGTTTGTAGAATAACTAATTGAAAGGAGCATCCACGACAGACTGACCAGTGGCCATTAAACGTAACTGTCAATGAAGTAATTTCCAGGAACGAATTGAACAAATTGCATATTAAGGAACTTATTTAACTGAGCATAATCTGAAAGGAAGCAAGAAAAAGACAAAGAACAGGATGAATGAGACAGAATGCCATCAATGACAAATGGCCCAGAAATAATGATCCATAATCATACCGGCTGTGTCATATCATTGTTGTCTACAGAGACAGAGAAATTAATAGAGCCAAAGAGATATTTTGGGCTCTTCTTTGTTATATTCCAAATCTAACAGCGATTTTTTTTAGCAAAAAAAAAAAATTATTAGAATTGAAGGGTAGATTGATGGGTAGATTAAAAGTTAGTTCAAATCCCAACAACTGAAACATGTATTCACAGAATCAAACTATTTTTGTTTCGCGGTAAACCATCTATCTGCTGTCAACCACAATTCTACATTTGATCCATCACAAAATCACATGTCAACCAAAATGACAAATCATGGGAAACCTTCATGGTGACATACTGCCACCTTTCATGTCAAGCGAGATATTTCAATTAATGAGAACACCCCTGCTGTTATTGTGATGTTATGGGACTTTTGCAGTCATTATCTTGTTACATGTAATATTGTCAGGCAACAAATGACATTTTGGATCAATGTTACAGCATCTGTAACATTGGTGTAACATGCAATCAGGGCATTAAGGAACATGACGTTGCCTTGAGTTACAAAAGCAATCTGTTAGTCGATATCCTAATGAGCATTTCAACCTCATGTGGAATAACTGAGGAGCATGAGGAGCATTCTGTGGTCTAATTTGTAGCTATGTTTACTTTTAGCAAATTGTATCTTTTATATGGCCTATATTCATGATGTTGGCTAATCTTTGTCATGATGCGGAGTGGCAATCATGCCTTTCTATTCACAAAACATCGGAGTTTAGCACAAGATGCAATGATCAGTTTTAGTGGAAAATTCATATAAATCAGAATAGAGCTACATGTCTTAAAGCTCTCGCAATTGCTCTGAAATTTTTTTTTTTTCTTCAAAGTGTGGGCCTATCTCATGTCATAGCTGGAGACTCCATTGGAACCTATGCAACTTTGGTGCAAGCTGGGTGGTGTAGTGGTTAAGGTTCCCGCCTGCTCCGCTGAGGGTCTCTGCCTGCATTGGTTCGACTCCCGGTTGGGAAAAATTTTCAGTGCACCTTTATGAGCAAAATCCCAGCTGGATGTCGTTCAGATGAGACATTAAATTGGTGGCCCCTTGTATCAGTGTCTGTGCTGGGCAAGTAAAAGATCCCTTACATGGGGTAAATGTGTAACATGTTGAGGACTCCTGCTCTCTCTCTCATCTCATCAATCAACCCTCGTGAGCGCCCAGAACTGGGCTTAGAGGGCTGCACTTACCATATCTATCTATCTATCTATCTATCTATGACATCATAGGTGAAACTCGCCAATAGCTATCCTGTGGACAACTTTATCATGGCTTTGTGATTATGTCATAGCCAGAATAGCCAATAATACCACTGCAAAAAAGGCGATAAGTTAGGGATGGGAGGTTTGCTTATTTGGTGACACTAAAAGTGCCTGAAATTCAACCAGGCATGGTTAATAAGACAACTGACAATTAATCACAGTTGTTTACGTCTTGCTTCTGGTCTTAATTGGATCTGACATGGAGCTGTCATGCTCAAGCATGTTGTGTACTGTTTGCAGTTTTGTTGGCTGTCCCTCTCTGTGTATAACTACAAACTATTACCTTAATCCTGTACAGCTTGTTGGTTACCACAGTACCTGTCATGTATATATGCACACCTGAGGATCAATTGACAGCTTTTGAGCAGAGTGCTCCCTCCTTAGGACATATTGGTCACTCTGGCTGATGTAGTGACTGCAAGGCTATGATGAAACAGTTTAAAACTGTCCACAACGATATAGCTATTGGCCAATAGACCTGTGGCATCATTGTTTGCCACTGATTTTGCATATCCCCAAGAGTTGGGCAATGACATCATACAATGTAGGTTTACTCTGGCACTGAGGAAAAAAATCGGATTTCTTCAGATTAATTGCAAGAGTTTCGTAAAGTTTTCACATCATACAAATGTGAAATCAAACATTACCTGGTATGGTTCCATGGCATAGCAGTTAGCACATCTACACTATGTGCATTGGAGTACAGGTTCAGAATAATTAATTTGAATACTTAGTGAATTATGCGAAACAAGACTTTTCAGATTTCATGAGGCCAAGAACTTCAAATTAATAGGTCTACAACATTATGAAGTTTTAATCTCTGAAAATATTGGTCACCCTGTGACACCCACTCAGCAACCACTGGGAGACCAATCCTGCCACTGGAAGATGATTTGGTCTCCCAGATACAATGTAGGATGACACGTTCACTATGGGTGAGAGCCTTGCATGCGCACTCCTGGCTCTTTGTAGCATCCCCTCTCCAAACTATGCAAGACTATAACAGCTACTGCTTTGTTGTAATGTTTATGAGTGCTATGTCATCAGATACTTTATGACTTTTGCCTTTACAATTTATCTGAGAGCTGTTATTCCCTTTGTGACGTGCTGTCTGTTTTGCAGTATCAATATCAAAGAAATCCAAACTTTCCTAGCTTTTCTGAACAAATCCTCAGTTCAATGAAAAAGTCTTAGATCTCAAAGAGAAAATATTTCAGAAAAACAATATAATAAATGTACAATTGAATACCTGACAAGATTTTAAGGTTTTTGTGGCCATATTGCAAGTTATAGTTGCAAAACTTTTGATTAAAGATTCAAATGTTTGTTTATTCTCGGAAAAGAGTTTAACAAAGGAAAAACACTAGCCTTAACCTTTATATTGGCCCAGAAGCCTTCATAAATGAAATTAATAACACAGTAATAACAATAAAAACGGAAATTAAAAATGAATGAATCCTACTTATTTGGTTGTCACAACTTATATATATATACACCCAGATAGTATACTTTGCTTATACTGGTATATCTTCTTTGGAGGGTGACTATGAATTTGGAATGGTTGGAAACTTGCAGTATTGCCAATACATTACAGTTACATTAACTAATCTGACTTTAGATTGTATATTATGACTACTTTGCCTTGGGTTATCAAAAATAAACAAAGCTTTCTAAAATTCAATTCAATAGTTATTGTATTGCACTTCGTTTCCTAAAATTATACCATAATTGTGTGGGTCATTAAAAAAGAAACTTGGCTCTATGGTGTAGGAAGGCAGGCTTCTGATACGAGGGCAACACAAACCCAAACTATTTCTGGCTTACGAGGGGTTTTCGATAAGTTCTGTCCAACTAGTCATAACTTTTGCTAGATTTGATGTAGAAACATGATATATGGGTCAGATAATATTGACGTAATTTGCAGATAACCCCTAAAAAATCAGATCATAAAATTAAAAATAAATGCCTAATCTGTTGTCATGGAAACCAGAAGTCATGAAATGCGGCCCAGACTTTGTAGTGCTCACTAAAAATGAACTGAACACCTGCTTGCATTATCTGCGTCTTGACATACTGAATTGAAGTATATTCAAAAATTTTTTCTTGAAATATAATAAGTTAATTGTAAAATTATTAATAACAATGGAAACTGGTATTTTTGTTACATCTCAGTTACTTTACCATCACTCATGCAGTTTCTCAGTTTTTTATGAGATGAGCAATTTTTTGCTTATGGATGACATCATATGTACCTGTTACATTTTTCATTTTAATTGGATAAAACAGGCAGAGAGTGTAAGAACCTTTTATCATACATACATCATACATACAAGAAAGACAGTATGAGTGACAGAACCAAATGAAAATTGTAAAAACTTTTTCTGAATGAAGAGAAGACACAATGGAAAACCTAAGAAAAGAAGACTGGAAAATGCCAAGAGTGACCTTAACATGAAGACTGAGGTATCATACTCAAAAATGGATAGAAAGTATGAGTAAACATATTTACAAGGTCCCAGTCATTATTTTTGGAAGTTGTGAAATGACTGTGAATGTTTTCGAAAAATTCTGTCCTATATCTCTTGTAATAATTACATATATTACACGATATGTCAAGTATGTGTCTGTTTACAAGCTCTCGTCACATTTCATGACTTTTGGTTTCCATAGCCACAAATCAGCAATTTATTTTTACCTCTAAGATCAGATTTTTTGGGGATCATTAGCAAAATATCTCAATATCAACTGACCCAAATATTATTTTTATATTAAAAATCTAGCAAAAGTTGTGACAGGCTGGACAGAACTTATGGAAAACCCATCGTAAAGAACAAAAAATCTGCGAAACACCAACTGTGATCTTAACACAAGGACTATGAGGCATTGATTTTTTTAGGGATACAGGGTAATAGGAAATGCACTCAGTGTCAAGTTCATTATAACAAGAATTTGTGAAATGTTAAGGATTATTTTTAATATGTTTCTTGTCCTGTAACCCTGGTAAAAATTGCATTTTTTGACAAGATATAATGAATATGTGCCCCTGATAGTGCCCTGGGCCGCATTTCATGACTTTTGGTTTCCATGGCAACAAATTAACCATTTATTTTTGTTTCTGTGATCTGATTTTTTCAGGATCGTTTGCAAATTACTTCAATATTATCTGACCTAAATATCATGATTCTGTATTGAATATTGCAAAATTTATGACAAGTTGGACAGAACTTTTTGAAAACCCCTCGTATAAGGCACATTCATGTGAATTTAATGAGACCTGACAAAGCGGTTCATCTTGGGACATGAACTGTGCTATTCTTATCTAAGCTACTTACCCAGGTCATTTTTCTTATGAGAAAAGTAAGAAGAGACTTATTCAGATATAAACAACACCTACACAACTGTAGCTTGAATTAGCAAGTACCAGGGGATTACGTATGCTCTGGATTTTCTGCATCAATGTCATATGCCAAAGTTCATGTAATGAAGAGAAAATTTTGTCATAATCGAATAATGATTTTGATGTGATTCATTGCAAAAGCTATAAGAAGTTATCCTGAAGCTTAATACAAAATAAATGGTCCTTGTTTTTATAACCAAATTATTCTAACATGAAGTAATGCTTGTTGCAAATCAATAGATATCGTAATAGCTATTCTAAACTTGCCAATCAGGTAAACAATTTTGTGTGCTGAATGTGAATTTTTAAATCCCAGTTATCCAAGGATGAATTTGCGTCTAATATCAATTTTGTATAATAAACACATTCAAATAAACATCATTCTATCTTGTTTTATGTATGTTTTACCTGTGTGTTCATAGCATATTCCGGACGTCATGCAATCATAAGCAAACCATGCAAAGGTATCATCTTCAAAAAGGATGTATGCATTTATGAGAAGAAAAGTGTGTTTATACAACCACACAATATTATGCCTTAGTAGCGAGAACTCCGGACAGGCCAATTGATGTGAAAATGTAGCATATTTCACAAATTGCAGCACAGATACAGTAACTTGTGAGAAGGAAATTATCCGAAAAATGTAAATGTTAGCATAATTTGGGGGATCCGAGATAAACAAGAACAGAAATTTCATCAGAGGATGAATTATTGTCACAGTATAAAGAACCATCATGGCAGTACAATGCAATATACAATTCATAATTGGTCTTGGAATGAATTAATCAACCTACAGAATTGTCTGCCATGGTATGATGCAAGGACAAGTATGATACATAGAACCCGTCTGCCATTTCCGTAATGGAATATCACTTCTGTCATTGCATGGAGGGCAAAATCCTGTTTAATCACATTAAAGCTACCGGCAGAAATAACTGTATACATTCTTAGGAAGTTTAAATTTTGAATGTTTTATCAGGAATAAGTCTTCATTCATTGATATCTGATTAACTATTTTGATCAATGCTTTCACTGTTAAGGGTTAGAAATTGCTTTGTGGGCATGAATTGTCTTGTGAATAATTGAATATTTGAATAACTTTTGATATCGTGACTAAACTACGAAAGAAACGTGAACTCAGATAGGTTGAAGCTGACTCCAAAGAGTCCATATGATGCGATTTTGGTATTTAATATTTTGGTTTATTCAATGACCACTATTCAATCATATATACACAAAAAAAACACTACTTAGAATATTTTAACAAGGTTTGCATAGGAGACACTTTTAAGACATTAGGAAAATGGATTGACATTCGTGTGACCTTCCATGATTAGAAAACTGCTGAAAAATTAATATACGGTATAACCATGACCTTTCCAATGTATAGATCATAGAGAAAAAGGAGAAGAGATATTTTTTAGTAAAAAGAAAGAAAGCAGGCCTGTTATATTTGTTATATTCATGCTAAGTTCACATAGAGAATTTTACATACAATTGCTTGTAGCCCTTACAGGCAATTTCATTAGTACGCGATTCTAAGCCTCTTGACACATTAAATACATAGCATTTTTGCTTAATCTGATTGGTTTAGAAACAACAGAACGTCACACAGCTGATTTATCAAACGTAGCAAGTGTATACATTGCATTGATTCCTCACAGGCAACTGTGAATGACCAGAATCGCATGGTAATAAATCGCCTGTATAGGCCAGGTGGTGTAAACTGCAGGTCACATGTACGGAAACTTGACTTTTGATTTGCCTTGGTTTTACAGTCAGTTTAACCCACCATTATGTCAAAAAAAATTCCGATGACCTTACACCAGCTGGATATGGTCCAACGAAAATGCAGATTAGATATCTGGAAAAGGAACAATCTATGAAAATACGTCTGGCGCTATAAAGAAAATCAAACTGCAGGTTTATAGTATGATATGAGGTATACAATGTAAAGCAGGCAATACAGAACTTTTGAAGGACGATGCTTGTGTAGTCTGCTACACAGGCAGAAGTTCCAAGAAAGAAGCCGAAAATACTCTAAAAGACATATAAGTACAGCAAAAATTCCTTTGTTGTACCTGATCTTCCTCCGAAAAAAGAATTTGCAGACAAACTCAAACTTGGTTATGCTTTGTTCTGTGTCCTGATGAAAAAGTAAGGGAAATAAAGAGCAAAACTTGATCAAAGGACAAAGGATGAAGGATTTCTTTGGTGTTCTTTGATAATACGCCCTGAAGGAAATTTTGCCGCTAAATATACTAGTCAAAGAAATTTGATGTGTTCCCCATTTAAAAAGTTTGTATATTTATATGGTCTTTCTTTTATTAGCCAGAAAATTAGCCAATGCATACATGTGTTTTTTTTTTACTTTGATATGGATCATAAATTACTTATGTTATATTTTCAAGATTTGCTGTCCCAACACAAAATATTTTATGGTTCAGACTTGATCATATATACAATCTTCTGATAGACATCATATAATAAGAAGTTTGGCAACGCCATTGTGCCATTGTATGGCACTGCGACAGGGTTCAGACTAACAACATGGCTCATGTAGGCGACCTTTGACATTATGGTGACACTTCAATGTGACTTCAAAGGAAAGACATTTCTTTCAAGCTTTACTGGAGGAAAAAAGCAACATTTCAAGCTAGCAAAGAACAGGCTATCTTACGCAATATCACAAAAGGAAAAGCTCCAATATTGCCCTCCCTATCTGAAAACCACTCTACCTTCCTGCCTTTTATTTTACTCAAAGTTTCCTAAACTGGAACAGATCATTACAAATGAGATGCAAGTCTGCACTCTCGAATGTTCAGATAAACGATTCTTTACCAATGAGACCTATTGAACATGCTACTTTAATTCAGGAATTCTCAAATTCAGATGTAGATCATCCGTTTGTTCCATTTGAACAGGTGGTGATTAGAGTTTCAATTAGGATACAATGTGTAGGTTGCTTTGTCACTTGCAGGGCCATTAGTCACATATGGTGACTACGTGCCATCTGAAGGCTCTTATGGACCTTAGCATTATATGTTATAACACCTGAAAAGAAAAGAACATGGAAATATTTTTATTTGGCAGTAAGATTTCTTCAACAGTAGGCACATTTTGATATTGTGCTGTAACTATGAAAACCTCTCCAAAACATGCTGAGTATCTGTTTTTGCTGACAAGTAGTGCTGTCAGAAAATGAGGTGCCATTAAGATAATAACCAAGTTTCATTCCTTGAAATCTTGTCACATCCAGAAAGGAACCCTCTCCTCGATGACAAGTGCAACGTTGCTCAGACACTGTAATCTTGAGGACTTGTCAAGATGGATAATTGTAATTGCTTGCTAGATAGATACTGTAGGTGCAGCCCTCTAAGTTCAGTTCTGGGCACTCATGAGGGTTGATTGATGGGATGGGAGAGAGAGAGGGAGTTCTCAAAATTTTAAACATTTACCCCATGTGAGGGATCTTTTACTTGCCCGGCTTAGACACTAATAAAAGGGGCCGAAAGGAAATGTCTCATCTGACGAAATGCAGGTTGTTCATGAAGGTGCATGGAAAATTTTGGGTTCCCCATTCGGGGTTTGAACCGATGCAGTCAAAGAACTTCAGCGGACTGCCCGCCTTTGATGTCACAAGTGCTCAATGATGTTGCCATGTGCTCATAAGCATTCAACATTTTAACGCCAAATCTGATTGAATCCGATTATATATCTAAAGATAAGTATTGACGTTGAGTTATGCAATGGAAAGATACAAGTGCATCCCTCTAAGGCTAGTTTTTGATGACTCATGGAGGGTTGAATAGGTAAGCTAAACATTCGTCTAGCTGCATAACTAAAATTTCAGTTGGTAATGCAACCTTGGGCTAATGCATAATACTTGAATCTAAAGCCACAGAACACAAAGTATAAGTACTGTGTTTTCACAGATATGTGAATAATGAGACCTGACAAGGTGGTTTGCTTTAGGATTTGAAAAGAGTTATTTATGTCTAAGCTACTAACTTGCGTCATTTGTCTTATGGGAAAAATAAGAAGATTCAAGATACAAGATATGTATAAGCAACTCCCATACAACTGTTGCTTGAATTACCAATCACCAGCGGATAACTAGTTCTCTATGAATCACTATTATATACCAAAGTAATCAAGAAATAATTTGGCCATGATCCAGTGATCCAGTAATAAGTTTGCCACAGTTTATTGCAAAATCATTAGAAGTCGGCCTAGTCATGATTTTCTTACCAAAAAATTGAATCATAGTTTTGTGAAATCTTCAAGCAAATGAAATATTCCTTGTGTTACTCACCAACACTTTCAAATAATTATTTTAACAAAGCTTTTTGCAACAACATAAGAAATGGAGTTTTAGGTAAATATTGCTGTGTGTTGAAATGTGCATTTTCAAATCCCAATGATTCAAAGACGGATATATGTCTAACATTGTCTATGATAAACACCTTCCAGTCGGCATCCTGCTTTCCCATTCCTATGTTTTACCTGTATGAACATAGTATATTCCTGACATCATGCAATTGTAAGCAAACCATGCAAGGGTATTGTCTCCAAAAAGGATGTATGCATTTACGAGAAAAATAGTGTGTTTATACAACCACACAATATGCGTTTGTAGCAAGAACTCAAAGCAAATTTCAGATTTTCACCAAGTAGAAAAAGTGGCTAAGACCCTCATGGATAGAGAAATGTATCATACATATTCCATAAACAGCATCACAGACAACTTTCATGATCAAAATCATCTGAATAACAGAAATGTCATCATAATCTGAAGGAGTGAAAAGGCAAGAACAGAAATGTCATCTGAGGATTATTGTCGGAGAAGAATGTAATGAACCATTATGGCAGTACAATGCCACATACAATTTATATTTGGTCTTGGAATGAATTAATCAACCGAAAGGACTGTCTGCCGTGGCTAGCTAATGCAGGGATGAGTATGATACATAGAACCCGTCTGCCATTTCCGTAATGGAATATCACTTCTTCAATGCGTTATTACTTTTGTAATATGATAACACTTCTGCCATGGCATGGAGGGCAAAATCCTGTTTAATCACATTGAAGCTATCTGCAGAAATAACTGTATATATTTTGAGGAAGTTTAAATTTTGAATGTAAATCAGGAATAAGTCTTCATTCATTAATATCTGATTAACCACTTCGATCAAAAGTCCTTGCTTCCAAGGGTTAGAATTATCTACGGGGGCATGCATTGTCTCATGAATAATTGAATATTTTAACTTCTTCCGATTTCGCAACTAAACTACGGAAGAAACTCTCACATAAGATGAAGCTTTCTCCAAAGAGTCCATGCAATGTGATTTTGATATTTCATATTTTGGTTTATTCAATGACCACCATCAGAATGAAATTTATTTTATTCATATATGCAAAAGACTAGTTAGATTATCTAACAGGGTATGTATGGGAGACATTTTAAAGACATTTAGAAAAGGTATTGACATTCACGTGACCTTCTATGATTAGAAAACTGCTGAAAAATGTATATATCTACCGAATAACAATGACCTTTCCAAGTCATATATCATTGAAAAAAGGAGAAGAGAGTACTTCTTTGGCAAAAAGAAAGAAAGCAGGCGCCTAATATCTGTCATGTTTATGTTTAGCTCACATAGAGAATTTTACATGTACTTCTAGGCCTTAGACGTCGAGCAGTGTAACCTGCAGGTCACATTAATAGAAAACTTGAATTCTGACTTGACTTGGTCTTCAGTTGGTTTAAACCACCATGACCTGACTCCTGCTGGATGTGGTCCACCAGAAATGCAGATTTCTTATCTGAAAACAGGGACAATCTGTGGTCAGATATCTGGCGCTTTTAAAAATATCAACCTACAGGTTTGAATCAGGTATACAATGTAAAAGCAGGTACTAAAGAGCTTTTTGAAGATGATGCTTGTTTAGTCTGTTACACAGAAAGAAGTTTCAAGAAAAACACTGACAAAAAAGAAAAGCAGTAAGTACTGCAAAAAATGCCTTTGTTGTACCTTATCTTCCTCCGAAAAAAGAATCTGCACCCAAACATCAAACTTGGTTATGCTTTGTTCTGTTTCCTGATGGAAAAATAAGGGAAAAAAGCTCTTGGGTAAAGAGCAAAACTTTATCAAAGGACAAAGGATTTGTTTGGTGTTCTTTGATAATATGCCCTGAAGGAAACTTTGCCGCTAAATATAGTCACATTATAGTGCTAATGAAGATTTGCTTGTATTACAATCTGAGTTCTCTGCAACAAAGAACTTACTCTTCACTTTTAGGTTATTAGTCTCTTGGAGAAGACTGCCTGCATCCTCTAGCTGTTTCTTGTGTCAAAACATTATTCAGGCAGCTGAAGCTTCAATGTCCAAAAAATCACAATATCAAATGAATTTTTTTTTTCAACACAGAAGAACTCTTTTCTTGTTCAGTCGATGTCCAAGACTTGCATCAAAATGCAAGCTATGGTAAAAATATTGTGATATACTTCTGCTTAACAGCAGCATAAGATGTGATTTACAAAAGAGCCATCGATCTCTTTCTTTTGGACGTGAGACTCCTTTTTGTGAAAGCTGCCTCAGCAAGTCAACCAAACGTGATGCGAATCTCAATGAAACGATTTTGTAGTGCTTTCGGTTAGAAAGTGAGAACATCATTGACCTTGCACACAAAGGAACAGCCAGGAGATTGCTCAGCAACAGATGCCCTTTTAAATATAGCTTTTGTTGGATGGTTTAACAATAGCTGACATACCAACAATGGTATTCAATACATACCATTCACTTTAAAAAGAGAGATCAACCCATAAAGAATGTTGTGATATACTTCACCTAAAGAACAGCCTAAGATGTGATTAACAAAAGAGCCATCGTCAATCTCCTTCTGTTTGACATTGTGTGCTGTTGGCCTTAGCAGGTCAAGCAAACGTGATGCCAATCTCAATGAAACGATTTTGCGCTACTTCAGGTCAGAAAGTCAGAACATCTTGACCCTGTAAACAAAGGAGCAGCTACCAGATTTAAAGGCCAAAAACATGCACCACTAATTGTCAGACATCAAGCAGCTTTGTTAGCTTTTTTCTGATGGTATTATAATAGGTAGCTATGGCTGATATACCAACAATGTTATCTTGTATATATTGTATATACCATTCACTACTTTAGAATAAGACTCTCACTTTTACAATAAACAGAATTCAGACGACTTTCAGGCTCGATGATTCACTTTTGGCTATCATTTACCGCAATATGAAATTGTCATACATTGATATTGATTTATTTCACATTAACTTATTTCAGAAAACAGACATCAATTTTCTCTGAATAATAATGATGCCAACTAATGTCTCATCTAAACGATATCAAGCTTGAATTTTGCTGATAAAGGTCCATGATAAACATGCTTTGTGTATGTTAAAAACTGCAACAGATAGCAAGGAACCCTTTTTAAACTTCAGTTTTTTGGAGATGACAGTCAACATCCTGCAACTGTTTCCTACATTACAACACTTCAGAAGCAGCTGCATCCTGCTGATGTTTCAATGTTCCTCAAAGCTGAACATGCAACCTCATATTTGCTCTAGATCCGTGGCAATAACCTACAGTACTCTTTTTCTGATGTTTCAAATTGTTAATGAATAAAAATATAAACACCAGGTCATTTGTATTTACCTTATAGATGCATCATGAACTTTCTCGCAATAATCAAACAACCTGAGACCACTGACAAGAAAATAACACTCAGTCCATGCAAATAGACTAAAATATAAACATGTAGACCATCCATGACATAACATCCTACATTTGGTGTAAAATATCTTTCTGTATTGTTGGCATTATCAATTCAACCAAATTTCATTTCAGGTTTCCCCAATTTAACAAGTTTGTATATTTGTATGGTCTATATTTGTTTTGCCTGCTAGTTAGCCCATGTGTTTTTTTTTTACACTTTGGTTAGATCATAACTTACCGGTGATCTATTTTGAAAATTGTTTTCACAAAACACAATATTTTTGTTTTGGTGCAGACCTGATTATAAACATAATCTTCTGATAGACATCATGGGAAGTTTGGCAAATTCATTGTGCCATTGTGTGACAATGTGACAGGGTTCAGACTAAGAACATCCCTCGAGTAGGCGACCTTTGCCACTACGGTAACACTTCAATGTAACTTCAAATGAAAGGAAGTTCTTTGAAGCTTTTCTAGAGGAAAACAAATCTCTAGCATTGCGACGTACTGTCATTCAGGAATTTTCTATTTTTTCAAACGCGTATCGTTTGTTTGTTCCCTTCGAAGAGGTGCTGAATTACAGTTTAAATTGGTTACTATGTCATTTGCAGTGCCATAGGTCACATATGGTGACTGCTTGAAATCCGAAGACTCTTATGGATCTCAGCATTAACACAGGTGGTATCAAAGAAAAGAACTTCAAAGGTTAGACACATTTTTAAAGTGTGCTATAACTATGAAAACCTTTCCAAACCTTCCTGAACATCTATCTTAACTGACAAGCAATAGCATCTGGAGTGCCAACAGAAAATGAGGTGCTATTAAGATAATGACTTAGCTCTTGTTCCTTGAAATCTTGTCCCATACAGACAGGTACCCTCTCCACAATGACAAGTGAAACGTTGCTCAGACACGGCAATCTTGAGGACTTGTCAAGTTGGATAATTGTAATTGCTTGCCAGCCTTTGATATCACAAGTGCACACTGATGTTGCCATGTGCTCATAAGCATGCAAAATTTTGAACACCAAATCTGATTGAACCAGATGAGATATAAAGGTAAGTATTAAGGTTGAGCAATAAAATTTGAAGTATGGAAACAGACAATTGTGTGACCTTTTAGGATTAGAAAACAGCTGAAAATTGATATACCGAATAACCATGACTTTTGCAACCTACAGATCATTAAGAAAAAAGAGAAGAGGTCTTTTTTGGTGAGATGAAAGAAAGCAAGTCTGTTATATACATGGTTTAATTCAATTAGTGCATTTAAGATACTTACTTTCGCTGACAGAAAATATAACATGCTTGTTTTTGCCTATTTATATATGAAAACATGCAAACATACAGCCTAAGATTCAATGAATTAGACAAACATCGAAGGCCAAAGCCTTGAACTGAAGTGTACATCACATCACATCGAAATGTCTCCTAATGTCTTGCACATGGGCTTAGTATGAGGAGTACAATGTAAAAGCAAGCGCTACAGGGCTTTTTAAAGATGATGCTTGTTTTCTATTACATGGAAAGCAGTTCAAAGAAAAAAACTAAATTTAAAAAGGAAAAAGCCATAAGTACTGCAAAGCAATGCCTTTGTTGTACCTTATCTTCCTCCCAAAAAAGATTCTGCACCCAAACATCAAACTTACTTTTACTTTGTTCTCTATCCTAGGGAAAAAGTAAGAGCAAAAAAACCTCTCATGAAAGGGCAAAATTTCATCAAACACGGGAGGATTACTTTAATGTTCATAAACAAAATACCCTGAAGGAAACTTTGCTGCCGAATATAGTCACATTGTAATGCTGATAAAGATTTGCCCTTTTAAGTATACATCATCAGACAGTTTTGTGCTTTTTGTGGTTGGTTTAACACTAGGCAACTATCATTTACCACAATATGAAATTGCCATATATTGATATTGATATATTTCGCATTACCTTATTCAAGAAAACAGACAGAAATTTTCAGTAAATGATACATGGAGCCGTCAATCTAATATCTCATCTAAACAAAACCAAGCTTGAATTTTTCTGATAAAAACCGTGGTAAACATGATTTGTGTACGTGAAAATCTGCAAAAGATAGGAAGGCACTCTATTTAAACTTCAGTTTTTTGGAGATGACAGTCAACATCCTGCAGCTGTTTCCCACATTACAACACTTCAGCGGCAGACGCCTCCTGCTAATATAATCCTCAAAGCCAAACATACAGCGTCATATTTGCTTTAGATTCATGGCAATAACACTACAGTACTCCTTTTCAGATGCTTGAAATCGTTTATTAATAAGAATATAGACAAAAAGATACACATGTAGAGTATGGTAGACTCTCAATGACATAACATCCCATGTTTGCTCAGCTTTGCCGTGAAATATCTTTCTGTGCTGTTGCCATTATCAAGTGAGCCAAATTTGATATGTTCCTCTTTTAACGAGTTTGTATAATGTGTTTGGTGTCTGTTTGGTTAGCCAGAAAGTTAGCCCATGTGTTTTCTTTTTTTTTCGCTATGGTTTAGATCATAACTTACTGGTGTTCTATTTTCAAAATTGCTGTCACACCAGACAATATTTTTGTTACGGTTCAAACCTGATCATAAAGATATTCTTCTGATAGACATCATACAGTAATAAGAAGTTTGGCAAAGTAATTTCGCCATTGTATGGCAGTGTGACAGGGTTCACACTGAGAACATGTCTCATGTAGGCGACCTTTGACACTATGGTAACACCTCAATGTAACTTCAAAGGAAAGAAATTTCTTTCAAGCTTCACTGGAGGAAAAAAGCAACATTTCAAGTAAACCAAAGCATAGGCTATATCACACAACATCTCGGTAAGAAGAGCTCCAATATTGCATTCAATAGCTGAAAACCATTCAGCTTTCCTGTCTTTTATTTCTGCTCTAGTCTGCCTGAACAGGCACAGATCATTACAAATAAGTCTGCACATTCGTAAGGTTCAAACAAAAGAGGGATATTCTTTACCTTTGAGACCTATTGAAACATGCTACTTTAATTCAGGAATTTTCAGATTTGCAAATGCAGATCGTTTGTTTGTTCCATTAGGACTGGCGGTGATTAGATTTTCAATTAGGATAGGTTACTTTGTCCCTTGCGGGGTTATTAGTCACACATGGTGACTGTAATAAAACCCACTCAGGGTGGTGGATCAGTCCACTGAAACTCACTCGTGGTCTGGCTGGCGGAGGAACTCCCACATTTTCTGCTATTTTGACAACCCACGAGGTCATATTGATGCTTGAATAATATGGATGATTAAAAATTATAATGACCTAATCACTTTTGTGGATGGATCTAATGTTTTAATGGTGGCCAAACCAATCAGATCAAACTGTAACATAAACAAATGACAATGTGGGTGGAGACTGACTGGTTGCTATAAACAAAGCCGACAGAGTCACATGACTGCTGGTGATGTCACCAATGCTGATGATGTCATAGTGGTTCAGCTGCTATTGTGACGTCATGTGCTGTGGTTGTGATGTCATGTGTCGTGATTGTGACCTCATGCGTGATCTGAAGTAGTGCCACAAATAAATAAAAAATATGTAAATCAAGGATAGTGGATCATATTTAAATTAGGGATGATGGATCATATTTAAATTAGGGATGGTGGATCACAAAATTATATCCCATGGGCTGTTCCTCACGGGTTATCCATGAGGATCACTGCCAAGTGTGGGATTTGCTTGTCATCTGAAGATTCTTATGGACCGACCTAAGCATTAACACAGGTGGTCTGCAAAGAAAAGAACTTCAACAGTAGACACATTTTGATAGTGTGTTGTAACTACGAATACCTTTCCAAACATACTGAACAATGAACATGGATCTTTGCTGTCAAGCAATATCATCTAGAGTGCTGTCAGACGATTAGGTGCTATTAAGATAATGACTGAGCTCTCGTTCCTTGGAATCTTGTCCCAAGTAGACAGGTGCCCTCTCCTCAATGACAAGTGCAATGTTGCTCAGACACTGTAATCTTGAGGACTTATCACTATGAAAAATCGTAATTGCTTGCCAGCCTTTGATATCACAAGTGCAAAATGATGTTCTCATGTGCTCATGAGCATACAATGTTTTTAACACCAAATCTGATTGAGTCAAACTCGAAATCTTAAGACAGTTATTGAGACTGATTGATACAATAGAAAGAGTGCATCCCTCTAAGGCTTTTTTTGACCACTCACGGGGGTTGATTGGTAAACATTTTTCTAATAACGGAGCATAAGTAGGTTAAACACTTTGTTTTTCGTAGTATAACCAAGATTTCATTTGGGTATACATACTATACAACCTGAGGCAGATGCTTTATAGATATTTGTGTCTTAAGTTACCAAACCAAAGATATACTGGGCTTTCACAGTCATCTGAATAATGAGTCCTGACAAGGTGGTTATTTTTGATATGAAGAGTGCTATTCCTATCTAAGCAACTTACCCAGGTCATTTGTCTTTTAAAACAACGAAAAGCCATAAGTACTGCTAAGAAATGCCTTTGTTGTACCTTATCTTCCTTCCAAAAAAGCAAAAACGAATCTGCACCCAAACATCAAACTTAGTTATGCTTTGTTCTCTATCTTGGGGAAAAAAGTAAAAAAAAAAAATTCATCAAAGATGGGAGGATCATTTTCGTGTTCTTAGACAACATAACCTGAGGGCAACCTTGCTGCTGAATATAGTCACATCATAGTGCTAGTATAAAGATTTGCTTGTGTATCCTAAGTTCACTGCTACGAAGAACTTACTGTTCACTTTTATATTATTAGTCTCTTGGAAATGACTGTCAGCATCTTCTCACTGTTTCTTATGGAAAAAAACAGAAAAGGCACAGTTGATGCTTGAATATCCTTAAGAATCAAAATACCAAATGAAATGTCAATTTCAACACAAAAATCTTTTTCAATTCAAAGACTGTCAACACAACAGTGACCTTTGGGGAAAAATAATCGGAATGAAAATATTCAGAAAGATTTAGGATAAAATATGAATCATATGACCAAAAAAAAAGGCATAAAATACATCCTCAAGAAAAAGGAAACCAATCAGTAAGACAATGCATGCAGTAATGCCTATCTGATATATTTTTCATTGTTTACAAGGTCACACATTTTCTTATTTTCTGACCTCATGCATCGCTAAATCATTTCATTTATTAGATTCTCTTCACGTTTGCCCGACTTGCTGAGGCCACACTCTAAAAAATTTTAGACAAAATTGGTTTTTTAGATTCAAAATGGTTTTTTGAAAAACCAAATTTCAGACAAAATTGGTTTTTTAGATTCAAAATGGTTTTTTGAAAAACCAAATTTCAATGCAAAAAACCAACATGGATTTTTTTATGTCCTGACATTTTTTAGAGTGCACCAGCACACAAAGGCTAGCTTCAAACGGGAAAACTAAGTAAGTCACATTTTGGAGTTTCTGAGAAAATTGACTTTTAAATTCCAGTCCTTGCAGTAAGAGATAGACTTACTGGGATTTGTCAGTGTCATTCTGTTGTAACGGGCAACTTCTTGAAAATCTAAAGTTAATGAATATATAGAAGCATGTCTCAGCTGTCCTATTTTGACCTTAACTCAATTTTACCCAATTTGTGACTTACTAGGTTTTCCCTTTGGACGGTAGAAGGAGTCTCATGTCAAACAAAAACAGATCGCTGACTGTTTTGTTGATCACACCTTAGGCTGTTGTTTAGCTGAGGTATATCACAAGAATTGTGTTTTCGCTTGCACTGTGTTTTAGTGAGACATGAATGAGATGTTGACTTTCAGGAAATCTGCTGCTAATCATTAGACTCTCCCATCCTCCAAGTACTTTCCTAAGATCACTCTTCACTTTTCTTTGAACTTCCTGGGGGAGGGGATTGGTCTAGTGGTAGCGTGCAGGACTGCCAATCACTGGGTCCAGGGTTCGAATCCAGCTCTTGCCAGGTAACCCGGGCCTATGTTGGACGTCTGTTTCAATTATCCTTCACCTCATTGCCGTGTCCTCTTCCTGTCCTAATTAGCCTACCAAATGCATAAATACAGGACGTAAAGCCCCACTCACCCACCCACTAATCTTTGAACTACCTCAAAATCCTAGTTTGATCTCTACAAATAACATTGCCGCAATAATATTTGTCCAAGTCATTTTTCAATACTTGTGGTACAAAAGATAACAAGATACACTCTAAAAAATGTTGGGACAAAATTGGTTTTTAAGATTCAAAAAGGTCTTTTGAAAAACCAAATTTCAATGCAAAACCAACATGGATTAAAAAAAATTCTTCAGAATTCTGCATTTATGAAAAGTTTTGCAGCAAATTTTGTACTTCCGCGGGAATTCTGCATCTCTTGAGCAATTCTGAATTTTTAGATTCAAAATGGTTTTTTGCATTGAAATTTGGTTTTTCAAAAAACCATTTTGAATTAAAAAAAACAATTTTGTCTGAATTTTTTTAGAGTCTACTCTGTTCAAAGTTCATAATTTTGGAGATGACAGCCAACATCCTGCAGCTGTTTCCATCACAACACTTCAGTTACAGTTGCATTCTGCTGTATTTCAATATCCTGTGAAACTAAGCTTGAAGCCTCATCTTTGCTCTCAGTATACAGGACTAACGCTGTTGCGGAGTATATTTGTCTGCAGTACCCTTTTTCAGAGGTTCCAGAATATTTTATGTAAACTGGAGTGGACGCCTCTAATTTTAACTATAAAAAAAGACCAATATATAATCAATTATCTTCCTATTACTTCAATAATCAGCACCAGTGCTCAGTCCAAAAAAATATAGACTAAAATATATATATGTAGCCTCTCAATGATATAACATGCCGCATTTGATAGTGAGACATCTTTCTCTGCGGTTGGCTCGATCAAATCAAACAAATTTGATGAGTTCCATTGAAAGATTTGGTCAGTTTGTATGGTCTTTATTTAGCTAGAAAGTTAGCCCAAGTCGCACTCCTTTTTTGCAAACTATTAAACTTAATACCCTTTTTAATTCTCATTTCTTGATCATCGTGATCATACTTGGGTTGTCATTTGGCTGTCCTTCATGTCTTTAATGATCAGTCTTTTTAAATATACGTTGTTCACAGTAACAAAAATATCGTACCATCTCTTTTATCTTCACAGCTATATGTAAAATGTCAAACAATCAAACAATAGTCTTCGCATCTGTAACTGTGAATAACTGCTTGTCCTATCTTCCGAGAATAATTTCATTATCAAAATAGACATTCAATTTGACACTCACTCAATTGAACGTTAACTTTGTTTGGATAAGGTCATAGTTATTGCTGAAAATCGCTGCCAAAATGTATTGCCTGCATGAATTTCCCTATGCAGAGAATGGAATAGACTACAAGCGTTTTTAACAGTGATGAATTGAACGATTTTTCCGCTGGATCGAGCATAATAATATTATTATGCGTTTTACAAACTTCTAATGGCTTCTTGTACTGAAGAAGGACGAATATTTATTTCTACGCTTCGGTACTTGGATCTGCAGATTTAATGACAAATCTCTTCAACATCTCTAATACATGCAATTTTTGCTTAAGAGACCCTTTAAAAATATATGCACTATATTACAAATGGATTGTGCATATTGAGCAAACTATGTACACAAAGCATTGAAACTGACAGGAGTGGAAAATCACTGGAAACTGTATGTATCTCTAATTTGCCTTCTCTATTTGGAACTACGGTTGAATTTGGTTATATTTGTGTTTGCAGTGTATAAATATGCTTACTAACATGCATAAAATACTAACAAAATACCCAAGCATAGGCAAAGTATCCTAATAATGTAATGAATTGAATGCCGAATTTATAACTGAATTCGTCTGTACACATATCTCTGAGGCTTATGGGATACTGCGCCTGAGGGGAGACACAGTAGCAAGTTTTGAAGCGGCAGCCTACTGTGACTGACAGCCCTCCAAGAACAAGGTAGGTTTATATGTTACATGTGTCTCCCTTTTATTGCCAGTTTTGTCCAATTCAGCAGGATCATTGATTGTTTAGATATTTGGGTTAACGCTATCAATGGACAAACGTTTAAGCTATGATTTAAAATTCAATTCATGAAAGGAATTCACTTAATCACTTTCCTAATGCTTAATCATTGATTCTACTGGTCTGGACTATGGGTTATTTCTCTATTATTCATAAAAATGATAGGGTACTAACAATTATCTATTGAGTACTAACAATGCTGATAGTGACTTGATAATTTTGTGTAGAGCACACATCCAAACATATATGTAACCTGCTCATGTATTTACATACCCTGACAAGCATTAAAAACGAAACATAGCAAAATGGCCAAAATGGTACTTTCTGATACAAAGTATCACGATCAAATTTTAGACACACCAAGTTATATTCATTTTAATCAGGTATATTGTTGAGATGTTTCATAGCTCTTAAGTGAAATACTTTTTCTGTCAAATTAAATTGTCTTCTTCTTCTTCTTCTTCTTACGGTGTGCACATGCCAGGTTAGGTCAACCTAATGGGAGCTGCTGCAAACAATCTCTAAATCGTGCCCAATTTTACAATCGGACATGACTGTTTCTCCTATTGGCAAACTATTGCGACTATTGGCAAATTATTTCTCCTTTTGGCAAAATCTTGCCGTCTTTCCTAAAGGCACAATTTCCTATTTCTCCTTTTGGCCAAGTATTCTAACTATTGGCAAACTTTGCCAATCTCCACAATTGTCTTTTCAGGCTCAGAACATTGCTATTCTAACTATTGGCACACTATTCTAACTATTGGCAAAATTTGCCAATCTCTAAATATCTTTTCGGGCCACTTAGAACATTAACAAATAGCTAAACCGTGCCCATTCCTGCAATTATCGCCCAATTTGGACATTAAAAAGCGGGGCACAGCAGCGGAAATCCCGAAAATGCGGGATTCGGTTTTTTGCGATTTGCGTGGCTTCTAATAAAGATACAAACTTGATTTTTTTACCATTAAATTCGGCTTGAAAATAGCTATTTTTAGAGGTCAGATTCATCGCCGTAGCTAGATTAGAACATTTTCGAGAATTTTTCAAGTTATATTAGTGGATTTTATCAAATCTCACAGAATTATTAATTTTCAATTTAACGAATATTTGAACATTTTCTAAGCTACGAACTTCTAATCTAGCTGAATGAACAAGTCTCTCCAGGACGCATCTATTGGTGTAAAAATTTCGCATCTATCATTAATAGAAGTCCTTAATTCGAATTAAAGACTTCTAATAATGATAGAATAGAATAGAATAGAATAGAATTTATTGGCAAACAAAATACAATTACACTTCAACATAACAAATAGCACAATTAAAATACCAATAGAAAATAGGAACTGACACAATGAATGTGTATTTGTTCCCTAGCAATTTCACAATATAATTTCTTAATCTTTAAGTAACAATGAATGAATATCTATAGGAAATAAAAATCAATAATAATACTGATAAATTAAAAACATTGATAAGTACTAGCATTTACAAAAGTGGTAATGACTATAACCTTAATAATAGTTAAGAATTACAGAATTACAAAGGATATTCTAGATAGAGATTACAAATTCCTAAAAATAATAGTTATTTTCTTTTTAAATGTAAATTTACTACAATTTAAATCAATGACGTTTACAACGGAATTCCAAATTTCTGCACCTTTAAATCTAACATGCATTTTAACAATTTCTAATCTGCAAAATGGCAATCGAAAGTTATTCATATTTCTTGTTCTATAATTATGAAAATCAGCTTGATAATTAAACATATCTGAAAATATTCTTGGTAATTCACCTTTTACAAACTTATACATAAACATCATAATTGAAACTTTATACAATTTAGGTAATTGTAAAATTTTAAGTTCATTAAATATACTATTCGAGGGTGTTCTTCGACTAACACCTTTAATTATACGAACCACCCGTTTTTGCAAAACTAATAGCGAATTAATATAATTAGCATAAGTATTTCCCCATATTTCAATACCATAATTAAGATAAGGGTGGAAAAAACTATAGTATAAAGTAAGTAATGTATTATGATTTAAGTATTTTTTTGCTTTACAAATTATTCCAATAGATTTTGACAATTTAGATTTAATGTAATTTATATGTTCTTGCCAATTTAACTTATGATCAATTATAACACCAAGAAATTTTGAGCTAAAAACACGAGAAACTTCATAACCATCAATCTGTAAATTACCAGTTATATTAACTGATTTACGACCTGATACAAACATATAATGAGTTTTGGTAACATTCAAAGTCAACTTATTCACAATCAACCATTTACTTAATTTGCACAGTTCAATGTTCATTTTTTCCAAAAGTTCATTTTCATCTTTCCCAGACAGGAACAAGTTAGTATCATCTGCGAACATTAAGACAAATAAATCAGTTACATTAGGTAAATCATTAACATATAACAAGAAAAGCAAAGGGCCTAAAATAGATCCCTGAGGAACACCACATGATATTACATTTTCTTCTGATTTTGTATCATTGTAATATACAAATTGTTTTCTTTCGTGTAGATAACTAGAAAACCATTCATGAGCTATTCCACGTATACCATAGCAATACAACTTTTGCAGTAAAATTCTGTGATCGACCGTATCAAATGCTTTAGTTAAATCAATAAATACGCCAAGAGTTATTTTTTTCTCATTAAATGCTTGACATAATTGATCAACTAAACTGATTAAAGCTAAGGAAGTGCCATAGTTTTTCCTAAATCCAAATTGAAACTTATGCAAAATATCATGTTTATTTATAAATCCCATTAGTCTATTATACATTAAATTTTCCAGAATTTTCGAAAAGATTGATAACAGCGAGACAGGTCTATAATTATTAATTAAATTATTTTCACCACATTTGTGAATTGGTGTTATTTGAGCAAGTTTAAGTTCATTTGGAAAAAAACCATTAAGAAGTGACAAATTTAGTACATGGACTAAAGGTTGTAAAAAACTAGTATAGGCAAATTTCAAGACTCTGGAATCAAAGCCATCAGGGCCTGAAGAAGAATTCTTTAATTTTTTAATAATATTGATTACTTCACATTCAGTGACAGGATCAATAGCAATTGAAAATGGATTAGCAGGCTGTAAATAACATAAAGGGTCAACATTACTTTCTGGGATTTTATCAGCAAGATTTTTTCCTATGTTAGTAAAGAATCTGTTGAAGCTATTAGAAATAATCTCAGGATCTTTAACAATTGAATGACCTATTTTAAATTCATCAGAAATTTTATTATTTTGCTTCTTATTTATTACTTCCTTGATGATTTTCCATGACTTTTTAAGATTATTCTTATTTTCATTTAGAAGTTGTTGATAGTGATTGCGTTCAGATATTCTTAGTAGTCTATTAAGATGACATTTGTATTCTTTATAAGTAGCAGAATTTTGAATTGAAGGGTTTTTGATCGACTTAATATACAATTCATTTTTATGTTTAATAGAACATTTTAGAGCTGGTGTTAACCAAGTTTTCCTATTTTTGTAGATTGACATTGAGTTATTAACAGGGAAACAATTGTTGTAACAATTTGAAAAACTTACGTAAAATTTAGAAAAAGCTTCTTGAGGATTGTCATAATTATATATTTCATTCCAGTCAATAGAGTTTGATTCTAATTTGAATTTCTCCATATTTTTTGTGGTTACTTTTCTACATTTAACAAACTTAGTTTGTGTAGCAATTTCCTGATCAAGTTTGATTGAAAATACAGGAAAGTGGTCAGATACATCACACAATAAGATTCCATTAAAGTATTTACTAAAATCAATATCATTGGTATAAATATTATCAATTAATGAGGCACTAGAACTGGTAACCCTAGTTGGTTTAGATATCAAGGGAAATAGAGAATGAGAAAACATAATGTTTAAAAATTCTGAAGTCAAAGTATGGGACTTTTCGTTTAGTAAATTAATATTAAAGTCACCCATTATATAAATAGTTTTCCTATCATTATACAATTGAGACAGGATATTGTTAATTGAATTATTAAATATTTCTATATCAGTGTTTGGAGGTTTGTATACAACAAATATTAAGATATCTTTTTGTATACCAAATACATCTTTAGAAATTTCGATGCAAAGTAATTGAGCATCATCATTATTGATACATAGATCATTTCTGATTTTGTAATTAACTCCATCTTTAATTAAAAGAGAAACTCCACCACCTCTACCAGTTAATCTGTACATGCTCTCTATTTGATAACCAGCTATACAATATCTATCAACAGAGCTTGCATTAAACCAAGTCTCTGTTAAACCGATAATACCAAAATTAATTTTAATATTATCCATGAAGTCATCAAATTTACTTAGGTTTTTAACTGCGCTTCTAATATTGATATGAATTAGAGAAAGACAATTTATCGACAAGGAAAGATCTCCACATTTCCTATTGAACATATTTTCATTATAGTAATTACAATTTATATTTGAAGCAACAATAGGTGCATTATAAAAATGCAAATCGGGGTCTAAATCATACATCATATAATTAACTGAATCATCGTTAAACTCAAATGGATTGAATATTAGATCATTAAGTTTTTGATGAGAGATTGAAACATAGGCTGCGCGGCAGCATACCCTCGGCTACTCAGCGGCTATTCTCCAGACAGTGGGATACATTGAGGCAGGACCCCACTGGGTACTCTAATATCCTCATGAACATGAAATTCCCGTTGAAAAACTTTCATTGAATGGCCAAGAGCTGTGAGCAAAATAATATAAATGTTTCCTGTCTGCCATTTTGTATTGGCGGGAATTCAAAATCCACATGCAATCAGCTTGCAGGATGGGTCCCCCCCCCCCGAAAAAGAGGGGAAACAGTTCAAATTTGGGCAAGGAGTCAAAAAGTGTGGCACAAGATCAAATGAACTGAAAATCAATGGTTAGCAATTAGCAAGACGTTACATTGTACTGTTGAAGTGGTATAATTTGGTATAATCTGGATAATGAAATTCAGGCAAGTATTCCACTATGCCTATTGGTGGCCTGTGGCAAAATCTGTGCCTTTTTGTGAACGAGCAATTTGAGAAATAAAATTTTAAAAAAATGAAGTCAAGAAGATGACTGGTTTCGGTGACAATATTAAGAACAATATTATCCGGCATGGATTACCCACAGTAATTCGTCCCCTCTTCCACTACCATTTTAGAAAGTTGGTTTTTTATCAAACTTATTTTTGTCTGAATGTAATATACAATGGTGACAGACAGGAAAATAAAGCAATGCAGTGCACAATAGACAGGTAATGACCATTAAAAAGACAGCTAGAAATGGACAACAACTGAGATAAAGACAGTCAGAAAACGATCAGGACATGTAGGGGACTGTTTAGATAGATAGACAGATAGATGGATAGATAGATAGATAGATAGATTTTTGGTAGTTTGATTGATTGATTGATTGATTGATTTATTGGTAATTTTCCCGAAGGCAATATGTTTGCCGCTGATGGGAAAATGATCCAATTTTACAAATTTGAAAATGTAAAAAAATAAATAAATAAGTAATATACAGAAAAATATATATGAATAATCATAAATTTTTGAGATGTGAAAATTGTGATATTGATTCCAATTGATGTTAATTTGATATGTGGGGTTATCTTGATTGCTTGATTTTTTCTATTATTTCTTGAACTGTCTTCAAAATATCTTCTCTAATGTCACCGTCTTCCATAATATCTATTTCTTGATTCATCTGTGTTATTGTGCTTTTATTTACATGAGTACCTTCAGCTTCAGCTTTGGTTTGCTTTTCTTCACAGTTTGGGTGTTCGTGCACATCATTTCTGTCATTAAGTTTAAGAAGCAAGTGTCCTTCTTTTAATTCTTTTGGTTCTTCATTGATATCTTTCTTATAAAATATTCTACCTTCCTTTGTCCATGTGGATTTTATATGGCCATGTTTCTTCAGTTGTCTGGCTTGATAAAATAATCTTTATTGTTCAGTTGTTAAGTCTTCAGATATATAGATTTTCTTATTTTTTGATTTCATCCTTGTGCTATATATATATCGAGAATCCCAGAATGATTTCAAAGTGATCAGATATTTTTCAGCATTTATCTTTCTCACAGCAAGTAATCCATGTGGTCTGGTTGAGAAGTGTGCAGTTAAAAATGCTTGTATGCAAGTAAGAGGATTCTTCTTACCGCATTCAATTCCTGTTATAATCAAGTTGTTACATTTTCCTTTGTTTACAGCACTATTTTCTGATGATTTTTTTGAATGTCCCTGGTTACACTGGTATGTACATGTAGGTCTATTTTCATCCAGGTTCTTTGTGTCATTAAAATTCAAATTTTGTTCTTGATGGATATTTTTAGAGGATCGTGAAATACCTTTCAGGTTTCGTAGCTCTATTTTCAACTTCTTTTGTTAAATGTGTAACTGTTCGGCACAATTTAATATTTTCGTCTTGACTGTTTTCTAATTTTCTGAGTACTTGGTCCATTTGTCCATCAAAAAAAACTTTCATTTCTTTGATCATGCCAGTTAACAGCTCCAATTGCGTCTGGTAGCCCATGATCAATCCAACTATCAGTTTTTCTATTAAGATGTGTCATAATTCCTGCAGAAAAGATAAAATTACTATTTCATTTAAACTGCATAAAACTGAATTGCAATAAGGGTAGCTATTGTTTGAACAAAAATTAGATATCTATCAGTTCAATAAATTTCTGTCTGTAAATCTTATATCTAATCAAACAGTGTCATTGACTTCAGTTCTACATCATCTTGATCCTGGATCCATTTTAGAATGTAGCCATGTAAATTGTTGGATGTTGTAACAATTTCAGTTAAATTACATTATCCTTGCAGACATTCCCCTTAAAGGGGTTAAAGGGGCTTCCTTAGTCCCCCTCCTCAGCTGCTTAGCACCCATATCAATTGGCTATTGTCTGCTGTACCCAAATCTTTTAATCACCTTATGCAATGCCATTATGTAACCTGACAAAAGAATGGAGGGTGGCATACTTCACACACCTCAGAAGTGCCACTGTGATGAGGGGGGGGGGTCCAATGAAACATCACTGAAAGTCAATGGTTACCAAGAGATTAAACTTGAAATGATATATCTTCTAGTCAAAATGAAATCTGGATCATGTGATTCAGGCAAGTAGGCCTATGGCTGATTTTGTGCTTTTTGTAAAAAGAGATTAAATTGAGAAAATAGAATAATTCCAGTTGATGATTGGATTTTGTGATATATCCATGTATAGGAATCTTGAATCATTGTAAAGCTTTAGAAATTGTACAGGATTAAAATTACTCTAATAATCTATCCATCTATGTATGCATCTATCAATCTATCTATCTATCTATATATATATCTATCTATCTACATGTGTCTATCTATCTATCTATCTATCTATCTATCTATCTATCTATCTATCTATCTATCTATCTATCTATCGATCTATCTATCGATCTATCTATCGATCTATCTATCTATCTATCTCTATCCTTCTATCTTTCTATCTTTCTATCTTTCTATCTATCTATCTATCTATCAATCTACCTATCTATCTATCTATCTATCTATCTATCTATCTATCTATCCATCTATCTATCTATCTATCTATCTATCTATCTATCTATCTAGTCTATCTAGTCTTAGCTATTCTTATCATAAATTACAAATATGGAATATGGGTCTAAAAACATAAATTATAGATAAGATGTCTCCAACCAAAACCATTGTAAATAGTAACACTAAAACAAGGTTTATGCCAGTATATATATATCTTTTAAGACTAAGCAAGTTGCTAGTTAATACAAAGGTTAAATGCTGGTCAAACTTTGGAGAATAACAATAGCTGTAAAGAAAAACAAAACAAGAGAAAGATGTCCCAACTCTGTGTACAGCCTGTATGGGCTACAAAAAGTCATATCTCAGCTTCTAGTTGGCCTAAATATTTTATTAAAATTGGAAATTTCGTTATTTGTTCAATATAAGACTACTAAGTTGGTGTCAATGCAGTTTGGACATATTTCTAAGAAAAAAGAAAATTTGTTAAAAAGTTGAGGGTGCTGTGAACTGCTTTTGTGCTCCTTTGTTCCCAGCCTTGGTCACTGGACAGGATTAGTGACACAATGTTACATAACATGAATGGCTGGAGGGGAGGGGTACAATGAAGCACAGACATACTGTCTCCAGGCCCATTCACAAAAAAACTGGACCCCTTCCAATGATGACACTTTTACCCCCTAAACAATATTTCTTTAAAATGCTAAAAATACAATTGGAGTGAGTTTTAAAATGAATTAAAAGACAGATTTATCCAATAATGTCTTGAAATGTAAAATTACACACTGAAATTTGCAGAAATTGGATTTGCATGCCAAGTAATTTTCTTTGATAACCCTCTATATATACATAACGGTCTTATTGCCAGTCTGTCTTATATGTTTTTCATTAAAGACCAAGATAAAAGTAAGCTGACAGTACTTTATATGTTAAAATGTACATAACTGATGTTAGATTTAAACCATTAAGAACTTTACAATTGAGAGTTTAAGATTTCTTGTCAAAGGATTAGCAGGGAAGACAATTACCCTGTGACATAACATTACATAATCAAGACTTCTCCAGTGCTCCATTCAACAAAAGCCAATCTGTCTGATTCAATCACATTTAATTTTCATGCAAACAACTAAATAAAAGGGGCTGACATTTATTCATCTTCTAAAAATTTACATCACTGAGTTTAGATATTAACCATAAAGTTATAATAATTGGCAGTTTTAAAAAGATTTAGTGTCATATAATATTTCATGAGGAGAGGTAGAAAAAGTCAAATTTAGACATAATTGTGGCAAATTTGATTGACCAGGGCCCATATTTACTGATATATGATTATCTGAAAATCCTTAATATTTATCTAATTTTGTTAATAATGACCTATGCTGCCAATAAAAGTTTTCATATTGTTCAAAATCAGCATGATGATGATGTGAAACATGTCAGGTTTATTTTGACAAAAAAAATGTCAATGACTGGTATAACATCAGAAGGAAATGGAGAGTAAATAGACATTTTAATGATTTTTTGCCTTTTTTCAATCATACATTTCAATGGAAAAAATTGCAACAACTCATGCAATGGCTGTGAATATTAGTCAATAGTGTGTCTAACTACAATAAGACCTAAAGTTAACTAACTTACCCATTACCATTTGGCTTTTCATGCAGAAATATTGGAAAATTGGCATTTTTTCGAATTTTTGGGTTTTTATAAAAATTCATAGGACCAACATTCCAACTGATTAGAGATGTTTAAAGAGGCATAAGTTAGACACCTAAGTGGAAAATTTCATAGATTTAACTTCAAAATTGACTGAATTATACAAGTTTAAAATAATAGTATTTTTTCATATTTTTGGTAAATTGTCGTCCGTTCAACTTTCTCAGAGCATTTAGACCCACAAAAAACACATCTTGGGTATTTAATACATACAATATGCCAATTTCAGTGTCAAAAGTACTGCAGTTTTTTAGCTCTGTCACAGAAACAAAAAATAAACAATTTTTCACATTTTTCAATGATTGTGAGAAAAGTATTAATGTCATGGGGATTAGACCTATGAAAGGCTCAACTAGGATAAAAGATACAATATTTACCCAAAAATGATGAATATGCATGCCATAGTTTTGGCTTGACACCCAATACACAAAAAAATATTTTTTCACATTTTTCAATAATTGTGAGAAAAGTATTAATCTCATGTGGATTAAACCTCTAATAGGTACAACTAGGATAAAAGATATAATTATGTCCCAAAAATAAAAAGTATACATTCCATAGTTTTGGCATTACTCCCAATACACAAGTGGGACGCCCGTTATCCGGACGCCCGCCCGCCCGTCCGCCCGCCCGCCCGCCCGCCCGCCCGCCCGCCCGCCGGACGGACAAATTTTCCCAAAGTAACTACAATACCCGTCGGCAATGTATACATTGCCGAGGGTAAAAATCATTAACCATGTCATTAATGGCTACATCAAACAAATCATTATCAAGGTGATTAAATGGAAATACATCCTCAATACATTTAATACAAATCCAGTCTGGATCATCATATGAAGTATTATTCATATCATCCGTTATACATTTAATATGATAAGTAAATCTACAAAAAGTACAAATTATTCGTCTCATGTGAGGGAATATCCTATAATCACATGAATGACATGTAAGCATCATCTATGCAATAAAGAATAAAGCCCTTGCTGATATCTGGGAGTAAGATTACAGTACCATAGTACAGCATTGAATTCTGTAATAAGTAAGGAATGAACTTTTTTTTTAAAATAATAAATAAGAAAATGAAATAAACAATATGAACAATAATAAAAGAATGTACGAGTAAAGTACATAGTAGCGTTAATCATGAAAATTGAATTATTAAAGAACAGTGTGATACATGGGATATAAAATCAAAGCGTCATATTGATATTAATCACAAATGACCAAATGAAGATTACATTCATAAACAAGTTATGGAAACTTGTAATATATTCAGCAATATCTGAAATACTGAATAAAAATAATTACAATTCATAAACTACTCATTAAAGACCAATTAATTAAAAGTTAGCTCTAGATTAGGGTAATAGTTCAGAATTTCATCAAGTCCTTAGGAGTGGTTATTCTGGATATTCTATTCATGTTGTCCTTGACAAGGATAGCACCGTCCCAGGTCCAGCAGTCGTTTAACTTTTTTGCGTATTTCAGGTCACGAGCCTCCTTGAACATATCTGCTCTTAATTTCGTAAGATCGTCGTTGAGAAATATTGTCATATTGTCGAATTCGTTAATTGTCGCTGCAAGAGTCTTTAGAATTTTGAAGTGGTCGTTCGTTTGTTTGTCCGTAGCCGTACTCGGTTGAGCGTCTTCTTTCGGGGAACCATCAGTTGGCGTCGCATCATCGGTCGTAGTCAGTACATCAGTCGACGAATCATTTCCAGTTGTTATTTTCGAAGCATCAAAAGCCAATTTCCTTTTCAATTTTGTTCTGTTCCGGTATACAGAGTCTCTGATCTTAAAAGACGAGAACCGAACAATGATAGGACGAGGTTTAGAACCTTTAGCTCCGATCCTATGAGCTTTCTCGATATCAGCGGGGATCAGCTGCAACTCAAGTTTGGTATTACAGAGACTAAGAACTTTCTTGAAGACATCTTCTTTTTCATTTTCAACAATACCAGTAATACGAAGATTGTTTCTTCGGCTGTACTGTTCTTGATTGTCAATTGCATAGTAAGCCTTTTCCATGGCGTCTTCCAATTTTTGAATTCTCAGATCTTTATCATTGACACATTTTTTCAGTTGTTCATTCTCAGATCTTATCGCTTCATTGAGTTGTTTAAGGTCTCTAAGATCTTTCTTCAAAACTTCTTGGTTAGATTTAAGTTCCTCTATTTGAAATTTAAGAGAAGCACCAATTGACTCATCCAATTTTTCAATCACTTTGCTGTCACACAGTGCAGACAGAAATGCCTTGGTGAAAACTTCTTCACTGAATTCAGCCATTGTCATAGAATCAATTAGACATTAAAAACAGTTCACCTTCAATCAATTCATAGTACATTGCGCTCAGTAGTCCAAGGATTGAAAGAAATAAACATTGTTGACATGTGTCCATTTCCAGTAATTCCTCTATTATCACTCACGCAGAGTGCATTCACGTCTGTAAATCCTTAGTTTTCACATTATTCCATGAAAGTAGTGTTCAGAAACAATCCATGTTAACTGTTCAAAATAATCCACAGGTGAAAAGGAAAGTTTATATCATGATGACAGCAGAAAACTAAGAAAATTACTAACAACATTGGGCCATGCTGGTTGCAGTACCAGTGGCGCCACGTGGCTATAGATGCGAAATTGAAGGCTAGATTATTAATTTTCAATTTTACTTTTAACGAATTTTTGGATATTTTCAAATTTATGAACTAGTAATGTCACTGAATGAATAAGTCTGTCCAAGACGCATCTACTGGTGCAAAAATTACTCTTCTATCATTATTAGAAGTCTTTCAAATAAAAAACCGAGCCTAACTCACTTATTTCTTTGAAAAAATTGAAATCCCGCGTCCCGCGTCCCGCAAACGGGTCCCGCATATCAGAAAAGAAGTGATGGGCGATAATTGCAGGATCGGGCACAGTCAATTCACTATTTGTGAATGTTCTAAGTGGCCCGAAAAGACATTAAATGAGCGATAATTGCAGAGATGGGCATGGTTTTTTCTTGCCAATATCTAAATCTAGTCTTTTTTACTATTTGAGATATTTGGAGATTGGCAATTTAGAGATTGGCTGACATAGGAGCAGTCAATAATCTAACGTCTGTCCTGAGGCTAAGTTGCTATACTTGCCTCTTACTATGTACTGTCAGCGGCTTCAGTCAGCACTCCCGATAGTTCTAAGCAATATTTCCAAATTGAATTATCCATTTCTATTGATCCCTCAGAAGTGACTTTGTTGGTTCTATTAGTCAGAGGGCTGGGAGAAGTTTGGAGACTTTTTAACATTCAGTTGTAATTACCCAAGATGGAAACGGCTATTATACTGATACTTCTTTCAATTACTGTCCGTGGAAACAAGTCCAATGGAGTAACTCTGTTTCAGATCATCAAATCGTTAGTGTCAACACTATATATCTGTTTCATTAGAGTTTCTAAGTATGGTATTGCAAATGTAGAATACAAATAAACGTGCATATTGGCCTGCTACAGGTTTGGCTTTTTTTTTTCATTGAAAAACAACTGTTAGATAATTTTTCTTTTGCTCAATGATCTATGTAAATTGCATGGTTTCTCTGAAACAAACATTTTTCAGAAGTTTTATGATCACAGAATGGCATGGAAAATGTTTTCCTATTTTTTTAATGTCTTCAGTTCAGTGTTTTAAGGTTCAGATTTCCTAACTAGAAGTTATTTTAGGTACATATTTATCAAGGAGTCTTAATAAGAGTCCCATCAAATAAAATCTCAAGCAATAAAACTCAAATTAATGTCGTTATTGATATTATAAATTTACGTTCCATATTCTATTACTTCTAAAGAAGTATGGTTATAAATTGTCAAAATGACTTATAAAACAGGGAGTCAGACGCTATGTATGCATTCACTCCTTTATAGTAACAAAACGTGCTATAAAACCAGGGCTTCGGAGTCGGGTGAAAAATGAACCGACTCCGACTCCCGACTCCCGACTCTGCTTATCGGCATTATTGCACATAAATATTACAAGGTTAACAGAGAAGAAAAAGTCATTCTAAAAAAGTTATCATAGGATTTTGTACATAAATACTTGCTTAGGAAGTTTTATGTAAATGTGGAATTCATTTCACATTTTTGTAACTGTGTTTTTGTAAATTATATTAATTATTTTTAGGAGTCAAGAGTCACCACTTTAATTTTCGACTCCGGCTCGGACTCCATCTGAAAATCAAAGTTCGACTCCGACTCCGACTCCAAAGCCCTGTATAAAACACATCTATCCCTGCATTATGCCAAACAAGACAATTTTGCAGGTTCATTAATTCTCTCGGAGACCAATTAAGAATTGTCTATGGCATCGTACTTCCACGATGGATCATTATATTCTGACAATTCATCCTCAGACGACATTGCTGTCCTTGCTTTTCTCTGCTTCTCCAGATTATGCCGACATTTCCATTATTCATATGTGCTTAAATCATTTCTATTCTGATGTTGGTTCTTTTTGTGGCATCTGTTATGTCCAAAAGGGAGGAGTGAAAAAAGTCAAAATGTGAAATTAAAAAAATGCACCGCCAATAATTTGTCAAATATATAGTTAAATAAGTATTTATGACCATTTTGGGTGGTTTCACTCTTTTCTGTAACACCTACCCCGGATATTTTGAAATCAACTTTTTCCCCTTGCTGGAGACAATTTGTAATTGCAAACGTATTGGGTTTAATGTCTGCCATCCTCCTGTGAGCTCGGCCAACATATGCAATTACATCCTTGACAGGCCTGTTCAAGCTTGAATCTTTCTCAATCCCCTTGGTAGCATACACCAGCGTGCAGCGAAATCCACGCACTCCTTAGTTAAGCATTCCACAATTGCCATCACTGCCTAAGTGCAGGCCTATTGCCAAGTACCCATTTGCACCTGGGTGGAGTGAAGCAATGGTTTAAGGAGGATCTGCTCAGTTTCTCCGTGCCCTGACTGGGGTTCGAACCCAGACCATGTGTGTAACAGTCAAACACCTTATCCACTTGGCCACGACAGCCATCCAATTTGACTTATTCTTCCTGTTTAATTGTGCATGGCAAGAATATCCAGACAATTTGCCTTCAGTTGTTTATACTATTGCATGTTTTATGTTTATATAAAGACATGAAACTTCCCACAGAAGGATATATCCTTTTAAAGATGATACCCTTGCATGATTTTCTGACAATTGCATGATATCTAGAATAAGCAGTGCTTACAAAAGATACAAACAGAGATATACGAAACTGTCCTTGGACAAGGTACAGGTGCAGGAAACATTTTCCTAACTTGCCGAAGAGGATATGCTAAGGTAAGTTGGATGTATGATGCATTCTTCAGACACCAAAAACAAAGTAACACACGTTCGTCAAATACAATTTCTCATGATTTTATTTTAATATGGCTTGATATATGACATATAGTAGGTCGGGGCATGCGGCCCCCTTTAAGTTCGAGGTGCGATTTGACCTACTTTTTATGGGCGATTGTGTGAATACTTATGCTGTCAGCAACGGATCACTGAGCGCTCTACTAATAGCTAGTGAAGCAAATGTCTACCAATTTTAATAAAGCAGTTATGGCCATTTTTGTAAAAAATTTAAAATGGCCTTCTTACCCCATCCATCGGGCAAGAAGCCCCCCTATTATAATCTTATGGCAATTTTTTTTGCGAGCGCATTCAGCCTAAAAGTTATTTCTTAGGGTTCTTCTATCATTTTTAAGGCATTCTATTCACTTTTTCTTAATTTCAGAATTTTTCTATTCATACATTTATTTTTTTAATATTTTTGCCCCGTTTCAATTTCGGCCCAAATTTTTTCTATTTTAATTAGCCATTCTATCAATATTTAAGGTAAAGTACACATTATTAAATGGTTCCTGAAACAGCTTCGACCCCCAGTGAAGTGGGCCTCATGCCCCATATCATGTGGGGCCTCTCGCCCCAAACCCACATATTTTAATTTGACCTCTATATTTTGCAAAAAACATGATCCAAATCATATTATGTGATGGCCATAAAGTGAAGCAATGCAGATATCCATTATACTTTAAAAAATTTCCAAAGTTATTTCTGACAACCCCTTTCAAAGAATTAGTCAAAGTTACAAAAACCATGCACATTTTTTTGTTTCTTTAATTTCTACTATGGTTTGGTGCTGTTTGCCCTGAAAATTTGTGACATCACCTAAAACGCCTCTAGCTTCAATCCTATCAATAGATAAACGCACCAAAAATGTAAGTTTGGATATAAGCCTGGGGGGGCCTCTCACCTAACCCGGGCTTCTTGCCCGATCTACTCTTGTCTGAGCACCCTTAATCTTCTCACCTTATACATGCCTGATGCTGCTTCCCTTTCTTCTTCCTGTGAAGCCCAGTCCACCATCTGGTGTATTATCGGGCCTTTCATACAACATTAACAAATTGCACATATCTGGATTACCAGTCACCATATGCAAGCAATATATTTTTTCCCGTATCCTATGAAAGGCACCAAAAATGGGCTAGAAATAAGGAGGTTTCATTTAATGAGACATAACATCATCAGTGAAAAACTTCCCCATTATGGTGAAGTTGTGTAATATCATTGTTTCCTATGGAGATTAAATTAATCCAGCCGGATAGATATTTCAAGCAGATCTTTTGATATGACTTTTTCGCATACATGTACATAATTTTTGTAATTCTGAAATTGACAGGAGTGTCCATTATAAATACGGTTTATGCATGTCTGACAAGAAATAAAGATACAGATACAGTTTATGCATATCTGACACGTGATAAAGATACAATTTCACAAGTAAGAAAATTGTTCATAGAACCTGCATGTGCCCGTTTCTGACATAAATGTCTTTGATATAATTACATGTAATGCATTGACACTCATCAGCCAGACAAGAGAAGAGTGACGAGCAGTGGCGTAACTGGGGGGTCTCGAGCAGGGGGGGCACCTTGGGGGGCACGTGATTCTCTGGGGGGGGGGGCACCCACTATACTAATTGTATATTTTAGCCAGAGTTGGAAAGTTCATATGGGGGGGCACCTGGGGGGCACAGGTCCAATCTGGGGGGCACTTGCCCCCCCGTGCCCCCCCATAGGGACGCCACTGGTGACGAGAGTCTTGCACTGATATGCTAGACAATCACTGCTACTTGGAATGCTCATGCTTCATTATGTTTATGTAATATTTATGAGTGCTGATTCCTTATGTCTTCAGACATTATAGTTGATCTGAGAGCTGCTATTCACTTTTAGGTGGCTTATTAATTCCAAGCACCATTATCAAAAGTTTCTGACTTCCTGAATATAGCATCACCGCAAAAGTTACTTCTCTCTCACTGTTAAAGGATATTGGACAGATGCCCAGAGAAATCCATAAGTTTTTTTTTTGTTTTTTTTGGACGCATGCGTATTTTAAAAATAGATAACAAACTGCGTTCCCTCTTTATTTTATACTGATACACTGTTCTCATTAAAGATTTATTTTGTGGATGATACATCTCGGACAACAATGTTGGGCATATTGATGCATATTGATGCTCTTAACAAGGCGCAAATTATATTGTTGACATGCGCACGGCATTGTAGTTCTCTTTCTTTAAGTTAGCATTTTCTGTGGCATCATAGAAAAGTTTACCAGTACAGTGGTACCTGCATTGTAAGACCCCCTGTTGTAAGACTGACTTGCCTTATGTGACCAACTTGCCTTATGTGACCACTGACCACCTTCCTCCCAGACCGCATCCCCAAGAGAGACCGCTTCGTGACCGCTTCGTGACTGCAAAAAGGGCTGGGCGTATAACACCGGGAACATAGTATTCATTGAAGAAATGTTTTGTCTATCCTCTCTTTTATATATATAGCATAGTTGATATTTCATTACATATGCAGGTAAATGTCAATAAGACTTTGTTGAGTCTGTAAGCCCAGCTCTACAAGTGCTGAGTTATACATTATTGCAATAAAAAAAGGATCTTATGCCTTGATGGTGAATGTTGTCAACACTGTCTTCGTTGTGACAGCAGCAGTTGACATCCTTCCATTGCAGGACTCATTTACAGTCGCCCTGCCAACAAGTACTACAAAATTCTGAAGTTTTCAAATCCTTTTATAGCTTTTTTCCGCCGTGATTTAAATAATTGTTTATGGTTTTCTTGAAAGAAACGCATTCAAACAATTAATAGGCAACAATGAAACACTCAACCATCCATTCATTTGCTTTTAGAGATCTCAAACTGTTAATTGTGTCTTTCACACCGGAGGAGACTTAATCTTTATGTTACAACTGCACAAAACAGTGTATCATGTGGTCAGGGTAGGTTCACCAGCCTATACTGAGAGGTGAGGATGGCGGTTGATATCCTACCGAAAAAAACAACAACATCTAGCTGCCGTATGTCTTACCACTAAAAGGGCATCTGTGGCGGCCAATCTGCTCGCTGTCTCATTGTTTTGTTAGGTCAATAATGTTCTCGCTTTCTGACCTTAAGCAGAGCATTGTCTTTTCATTGAGATTCTCATCACGTTTGGTTGAGTCCTGAGGCCACCAGCACACAAAAGGGGTCTCAATGTCTCATGTCGTTCAGAAGTTAATCGATGGCTCTTTTGTAAATCACATCTTACTTATTCTTAGGCTGTTTTTTTGGCAGAAGAATATTCTCTTGAGGCCTCAGTTTCCCATCTTGCCTGATATCAGTCTTTTAACAAACTGGCCAAGGATGGATGGATGGATGATTGGGGCTTTACATCCTGTATATAATGCACTTGGTAGGCTAATTAGGACAGGTGGAGGACACGGCAATGAGGTGAAGGATGATTGAAACAGCTGTCCAACATAGGCCCAGGTGACCCAGCAAGAGCTGGATTCGAACCCTGGACCCAGCGATTGGCAGCCCGCCACGCTACCACTAGACCAACCCTCCACCCTAAACTGGCCAAGGAATTCTGACAAGTAAAATGTTGATTTCAGTTGCAGGCCAGCATGGAAATCCCATACAGCACTGTCCTGGCACTCAAATTCATATTCTGTTTGCAAATTTTTCCAGGAGGTGATGCTCAAGGCTAGCTCAAGTAAATTACTTTATTGTTACGGATATTTAATCTACGTGTACACATTGTGCAGTGGTATCGATTCTCAAAGAACTTATTGATTTTTATGAATAGTCTCTCAATTTCTTCCACACTGCCATGGTCTCCTCCTTCAATTCAATTCATATTTCATGTGTATATATATACTTCATCTCTATCTTCGCTCATGGCCCACAGACTTATTGTCACTCATCTAAGAGAGTGACAACGCTTACTTGTGCATTTATCTTCTCAAACAAGCGTTTCGCTTGTCCACAGCCGAGATTTTAAATTTGGCGCCATTGCCAGACCACCTAATACCCATAATCCCTTGCGCTCCCGACTTCCTCTAATCCTCTTTCTTCTCGGCTGTCCTACGCATCGGACGTGTGCTAGACAGCCCTTGTTTACGGTCGATTGGGGCATTGACAATGGGTTATTTACGTTGTATTTCGTTTTCTAGGTTTCCTTTTACGGTTTACAGAGCTAAACTGTACTCAGGTAAGTTTATTTTACCCTATTTGTCGCCTCAAACTTCGTCGTTTTCGTTGCAGTCTGGCCGTCATGGCGGCCGCTGTGATGTATGTATCGGCGATTGCAAGGGTTTTAGAGTCATTATAGACATAGTACTTGCTCTCAGACTCTTATACCTTGCTCTTTTGGTGCCAATTCACTCGTTTTTAGCCAGTTCCGAGTGTTTTCTCTTCTTTTTACGACGCATTTCCACCTCGCCGTTCGCCCCTCAACATGGCGTCCGGGTCAGGTGGAACGTCGATGTGGCGAACTTTTTAGCTCTCTTACGTTCCCTCTGGCTTCTCCGGAGGGTTTATTTGGAGTTTTCCTGTGTCTGCTACTTGTAATCCATGTTTTGACTTCGTTTTTGAGCGTTTACCTCCATTTTCAACGCTTAAAACGATCGTTGGATTCCACGTGCGTCCCACTGGTCGAGCGCCGGGTGCACCTCGATGACGCGCACCTGGTCGACCGGCCGCCCCCTGGCTACGTTGTAGCTGTCTATGGCGTCCCGCTGGCTCCACACGCTGGGACCCCGGCTGCACATCGATGACGTCGTCTTGGCTGGTGGCTGCGGGCGTCTCACTGGGTTCGCCTGCTGGGCTCCGTGTTGCTGTTCTTTCCACAGTGGTTGTGGCCTCCTGGGGCTGCCTCCTGGTGCAGCCTCCCGGAAATTGGACTCCTCCTGGGATTATTGTCTGGGTCTCGGGCTCTGCCCATGACTCTTCTGATGATTTCCCGGATCCTTTCTTATCCCTGCTGGTTCCGACTGGTTGGGTCCGCATCTCCTGATGTTTGCCGGCTGGGGTACCTCCACACCCCCTACCTGGTTCTGGCCCCGGAGATGCCTCTCCGGCTGCTTGCCTTCCTCTCCCGAGGCTGGCCTGCCTCTCCTGCTGTTGGCCGGCCTTGCCTGCTGAGTCTGCTGCTGGCCGGCCTCTCCGGGTGCTGGCCTCCCTGCTAGGGTCCCCCATAACCCTGGCTGGCCCTGGCTCTGGTTCTGCCTCTCCGGACGATGGCCTGCCCCTCTGGCTCTGGCCTACCTCGCCTGCTGCTGGCCTGCCTCTCCTGCTGAGAGCCTGCCTCTCCTGCTGAGAGCCTGCCTCTCCTGCTGAGAGCCTGCCTCTCCTGCTGAGAGCCTGCATCTTCTGCGGCCAGCCTGCCGGCTCGGGTACCCCCATACCCTTAGCTGGCCCGGGCTCCTGGGCTGCCTCTTCTGCTGGGAGTCTGCCTCTCCTGCTGATGGCCTGCATCTCCTGCTGCGAGCCTGCCTGCTGGGTACCCCCATACCCTTAGCTGGGCTGCCTCTCCTACTGCTGGCCGGCCTGCTAGGGTGCCCCTGTCCCCCTAGCCGGGTCCGGCTGCTGGCTTTGCTTTCCGGCGGCTGGCCAACCTCGCCTCCTGCCGACATGCCCCTGCTGCTTGGTCATCCATGGCCGGCCTCTCCTGAGGCTGGCTGGCCTCTCCTGCGGCTGGTCTCCCTGCTCGGGTACCCCATACCTCTCGCTGGCTTGGTTCCTGGGCTGCCTCTGGAGAGCGCCTCTTTGCTTCCTCTTACGGCTGGTTTGGTTGCTTTGGACCTCCCTTGGGCTTGGATCTCTGGGTGTGCCCCGGACTCTGACTTCCGTCTCGGACTTGTTCCGGCTGGTTTCTACCGATGGGAGCCTACTTGTCTGGCGTGGCTCTTCCTGCTTCGCCGCCTGGTCTTCCAATGGTTCCTGCTGCCGGTGGGGTCTCTGGCTATGCCTCTGACTCTGCCCTGCCTCCTGGGCTTGCGCTGACCGGTTTCGGCTGGTGAGCCCGGCCTCCTCTGCGGTTGTCCTGGCCACTGGGGTACCCCATTCTCCCTGGCTGTGTTGGACTGTCCCTTGCTGCTTCGGCTTGGGCACACCTGTCTGTTCCTGCTCCCCGGTGGGTCGTCCTTCCCGGTTGGTCGTCCTCAGTCCGGGTCCCCTCTGCTGGCCGTCGCTGGGAGCTGGCTTCCATGCTTTGGCCTGGGGATCCTGGTCTTGGGCCAGGCTCTTCGGCTCGCCTTGCCTCGGACCTGGTGACTCCTGGGATCGTCTCCGTTCTTTTGCCGGGCTCCTGCCTGGCCAGCTGACCCCGTGCCCTTTGGGCGCTGCCTACCTTCCAAGGTTTTGGCACGCCTTGGGGGTGGCCTCTCCGAGGTCCTCCCCTTACCTCAACCCGATGGTTTGGTTCTGCATGGGGCTGCCTCGGTTCGGCTGCGACTCTCTGCCCAGCTTTGCCCCTTGGGGCCTCGATCTCTTCTTCCATAGTGGCCTGGGACTCCCCACCACTCCTGGTGCTTGGTCCCTCCATGGCCGTGGCCCTCGCTGTTGGGGCCTTCGTCTGCCTTCCTGCCGGCTGGGGTCTGTTGCCCTTCCCGGCGGGTCCGGCTCTTCCTGGGCGGTGCTGTGGCGCTCTTTGGCTTCTTCTGGGGCTGCTGCCCTCCTGCTGCTCAGTGTGCCCGGGCTGGTGTCCGGGCTGGTGCCCACCCTTGGCTCCTCCTCGCCTGGCTCTCCTCTGGGGCTTTGGCCTTCTTCCCTGGCGCTGGCCCTCTTCTCGGCTCCCCTGCAGTAGCCTGGGGTCCGCCGTTTCCGCCTCTTGACTTGGTATCCCCACCTTGTGCTGGCCCTGGTCTCCTACGACTGGGGTGCCTACCTCCTGCGGGTGGGTGGGCCCTGGGCTTGGGTGCGGCATTGGTTTTATCCCTATCTGGGGCGCTGGGCTATGGCTTTCCCCCCTGATGGGACCTCCTGGACTTCCCCGGCGCAGTGGCTCGCTGCCTCTGGCTGGGTCCTCCCTCGGGTACGTTCGGGCTCTTGTCCTCCGTGCCTGTGGGTCTCTCGTCATCTGGATGATTTGGCGTGCTCTGGCAGCACATTTTTGCATGGGGTGGCAGCTGCCTGGGGCATCTCCATCCTGTCATCCTGGTTTCCTGCCTCGGGACCGTTCGCGGTCTCTTTTACCAGTTTCGCTGTCTTTCGCCGCTCCCACATGGCTGTCTCCTGGGTGGGGTTCTTTCCTGGCATCTGCATGCGCGGCCTGGGCCTTTCCCCTTGGTCCTTGGGGCTTGGGCTCAGCGTCTCTCGCACCTCTGGGCTCCTCCGACGATCTGCATCTCTGTGGCCTGGGCGGTTTTTCCTGGGCCGGTGGTGCCCCTAGCACTTGGTGTCTTCCCCGGGTGCTGATGTCGCCTGGCATTGCTGTTGGTGAGGACCAGCTGGGGACCGTCCTCCCTGGCGGTCGCCTCCCTTGTCTCTTGGGCGCCCCCGTGGCCTGAGTTCGTACAGTTATCTTCATCCTGGCCACGGTTGCCGGTTGTCGGTGGTTGGAATCCCTGGCGCACCCCCGGCTCTCCCTGTGACCCCCTTGGCCTTTGTCCCCGACCTGCTGTTTCGGGGCCTCGGGCTGCTTCCGGTGGTTCTCCAACCCTGGCCTTCCCTAGCCAAGGTTGTCGTGGCTTTGGGGCTTCCTTGGTTTACCTGGCTCGGGGGTGCGGTGGCTCGGCCTGCCTGCCTGCCTCTCAGCCTGCTTGGTCTACGTCTTCCCCCCATGCTGATGGGGTGGCCTCCATCGGTTGCTGGCGGCCTCTCTGGCCTGCCCATGCGGCTGGCTCCCGTTGCCTGGGGCGTTTCCTCCTCCACAGCGGCTCCTGAGCTTCTCACGGCATCCCTTGGGTCCTTGGCCAGTCCACCCAGTTGGTTTGGCCCTTGGATTCTGCTGCTTCCTCTGGCTTCCCGTACTGGCTTCCGCTTGCCAGTGTGGGCTTCTAGGGTTGCCTGTCGCCCTTTGGGGCTGTCGTCTCTGGCTCTACGCCTCTCCTGGTGGGGTTCGGTGTTCCTGCTCTGTCGGGTCCACAGCCTCTCCTGCTGCCAGTGCTTCCGTGTCTGCAGGCCTCGGGGGCTTCCCAGCCTTGGCTTTCTTGGAGTCCCCCCTGGGTCTCGGGAGTTCGTCGGGGTCTGCCGCCCGGCAGATCCTCTGTCTTCCGCTCTTCAGCTGGTCCCCCGTGGGCATTTCCGGCCGTGGCCCTGAGCGGCCCTTTCCTCGCTCCCAGCGCTGCCTGTTGCCGTGCTGCCTGCTGTCGGCCTACCATAGGCCTACCACTTGGGGACTATGGATAGTTCCTTGTGCTCCTGGGTGTCCTCGGTGCCCACACCGACCTGCCAGTCGGGCCTCCCTGGCGACTTCGGGATTTCCTCCTGGTGTGCTTGTCCCGCTGCGGGCTTCCTTGCCTTGCTGACCTGGACCTGGTCTCCTTCCTCCGCAGTTCACCGTGTGGCTTTGTGTGGCTGGGCTCGCCTTCCGGCAGTGGGGGGGTCCTTGGACGGATCCCCGCCTTCCTGTCCTACTTTCGGACTGCCTCAATCTGCTCCGACTGCCGCGGCCACCTCTGCTCTTCGCCTTGTGGAGCGAGCTGCCCTGCTTTAGGTGCCAACGATTCAGCTGTTTCTCCTGGTGCCTCGTTGGGCTTGGTCTCCTGACCATTGGGCATCCGTCTGTGCTCCGGCTCGGTGGGTTTGTCCCTCTCCGTCCCTCACGGATTCCTCTGTCGTGTGTCCACGAGATCCTGCTTGCTGTCCTTCCCTCCAGCGGGGACATGGCGCTTGCCTCCTGCGACGGCTGTCCGGTGCAGTCTGCTGTCCCTCGCTCTTCAGCTAGGGGTCCAGTCCCGGCATAGGTGCTGGCCCTGCTCTCCGGCCTCCTGCTCAGGCTTGGTTATGCCCTGAGCTTGGGGGGCAAACAAAAGGGGGGGGCGTGTCCCTCCGGGAGCCCCCGGAGATGTCTGCAGCCTGCCTCCGGGTCCCGAGCCTCTTGCTCGGTCCCGGCGCGGGCAGACGGGTTGTGCCTCTCCACGGGGCAATATCTTGCCCTCTTCTGGGTGCCCTCCCTTACGCCGGCCTGGTTGGGCTCGGTGTCTGGAGGCGCCTCAGTGACTCTCTTCATGGCATTCCTTTGGCCGGCCTGCTGAGTTCTGGTTCCCTGCCTACTGACTCAGTGAGCTGTTGGCCTCATCCTGTTTCCAGTCCCGGTTCGTGGCACTGAAATAGGCCTACCTGCTGTCGCCACCTCCTTCTCAGGTCTTGTAGTGCCCTGGGTTTGGAGGCTTCTGGTTGACAGTCACACTGCCCTCTGCACTCATACCAGACCACCCCATGGGGGCTCCCTTGGCAGCTGCAACTAGTTTTGCTCTGTACTTGGGGTCAATGCCCTTCTCTTGGTGCAAACGGGTCCATCCCCTCCGCCACGTTGTGAATCTGCACAAGTAAGCGTTGTCACTCTCTTAGATGAGTGACAATAAGTCTGTGGGCCATGAGCCAAGATAGAGTTTGGGTCCTCCCCTATCGGGATAGGACCTATCTCTATGAGCTCATGGCCCACAGACTTATTACTTGAGCTTCCCACCCGCCTCCCCTCGGTGGACTGTCCTTGCGGTATGCCTCGAAGTAAGAGGATTAGAGGAAGTCGGGAGCGCAAGGGATTATGGGGATTAGGTGGTCTGGCAATGGCGCCAAATTTAAAATCTCGGCTGTGGACAAGCGAAACGCTTGTTTGAGAAGATAAATGCACAAGTAAGCGTTGTCACTCTCTTAGATGAGTGACAATAAGTCTGTGGGCCATGAGCTCATAGAGATAGGTCCTATCCCGATAGGGGAGGACCCAAATTTTTCATCTTGTTTTGATATATTAACTGTAGGTCAAAAGCTTAATAGCTTATGTTATTTGTTTTTACTGTCATCACCGACTTTAAATAAAATTTTACTTTACTTTACTTTTACTTTTCTGTGATAATTGGATTGATGTATTTGTATTAAAACATTTCCCATGTATGCTTAAATTGTCTCACATGTTACATTTCTTTAATTTTCTTAGGAACAGCTTCCATGACCTTTCCATTAAACTTCATGTATGTTTAATCTATTTTGAACTTTGCAGAAGTGCAGGCAAAGGTGTGCACTTCAAAATCTAAAGCAAAAGCTATAAGCAAGGACATGGAGAGTCTCACATATGCATATTTCATGGGCTTAATGTCTTACACACATTCATTTCCATGTTTTTAATTACATCAAAAAACACAATGTTCTGAAAGGGAAATAGCTTCATAAAGAATGAATACTTTTTGACATGTCATTGTCTACCGCTCTATCATATTACATTCATAGTGTTTATAATTTTTTTTTTCTGTGTGTCTTTGTATCTATCGGAAAGTATCTGATGTTATTTCAATTTCCTTTCTCTACCTACCTAATCATTGATATTTATCAAATCGTCTATTGGATGGCATAAGGAGCCAGACCGATTTTCTGACTTTTCAGGAGAGCAAATTTGGTGAAAAGTAAAGTTTTTGTGGAATATACTGCATGGATTTCCAAAAAAAAAACACCAATTTGTTCACAAATGTAGTGGGCACCTTTATGTGTGCTTAAACTTAAATTAACATTTTTTGTTAACATAGAAATTGTAATATGACCCCGAACAATTTTGTAGAGATCTGTGATTACGAATAACAAAAGGAGCCAAAGTAACTTGGATCACTGAGAACTAGAGGACCAGTTTCACACAGTTTGCTGCATAGTACTTTGGATCCTTATGCCATAAGAGAACAATGGAACATGTGATGATTTCTTTTCTGTTACACAGACCTAAATGACTTTGGATCACTTTATCAGAACACAAATCACACAATCATTGAAGTTACACAGACCTAAATTACTTTGGATCACTTTATCAGAACATAAACATTGAAGTTTAATGGTACTTTTTGTTGTCTAATAAGGAGGCATCATACCTTGGAGCATTTTCTGACACAGATTCATCATACAAAGTCCCTTTTTCAGAAGTAAAACGAGCCAAAGTAATTAATCTCCTCTCCCACAGCCTTAGAAAAGACAGTTCACTTCATGTTGATTAAGTATTTAGTAATAATTAAAGAATTTGGATATTACATTGTTATGTATTGAGCCTGCGACTGAATATTGATAGGTCATCTAAGGGGGCATCCATTTTACATTTAATAATCGGGGGGGGGGGGGCTTGGATTTTCCTCGACAGGAAATTTTTATTTCACGATGACGGCGGCAGTGACTATTTATTTCAGGCGTGAGAGATCCCCGAATATTCATTTTAAAAAAGCATCAACTTCTTAAGAAGCACCCTGGCAGTAGCAGCAATTATTTATTTCAAGACTGCCCAAAAAGAATTTATTAATTTCATCAAAATTGAGCAAGAAATTATTTATTTAAAAAAAAAATCCAATCCCCCCTTGAGATTAAATGGTGGCCCCCTAATAGCTAGTCCGTCATTTCCATGGTTATTTCAACCCAAGACTCTTCATATTTTAACCTTGCAATATAGATACTTCAAGGGCTTCAAAAAAATGCCCATGTAAGACATTGTACCAGTACCTTCAGTGTCTGGGAGTCTTGGATATGATAATGCAGTTTCGCTTTTCATTTTTTTATGATTAAAAAAAATTACCTTGTTATTTTTGTTATTACTACAATGTAAAATAGTTATTCTCTTATAATTATTACTTCAAAACAATTTTATCTTTGTATTTCAAATAATAATATAAGAGTACCATGGGGCATGAGGCCAGGGTCAGGTCAAAATCCAACCCCCCCCCCCTTCTTTGAATAAGTAAAAATTAAAATCAATAAAAAAGTCCCCAAGGATTGAAGTATGGAGAAAAATAGCTAAAAACAACAAGAATGCTCAAGAGCAAAATGGGAAGGTCACAACAAAAAAGGTAAATCTTAGCTTAGAAATTAAAAAGTAAGCCTTTAAAGAGATATCACAAGTCCAAAAACTTACTTAAAGACAAAAAAAAAATCATTGGGTTTTAATAGAAGGGCTTTTGCCAACTGGTGAGGTAAGGAGGTCATTTTAACTTTTAAAAAAAAGTCTCTAACTCTGACCTTTAATGGGGTGAATATTTAATATCAAATTAATTTCCGGCAGGAGTACAAGCTGTTGCTTGAATTACGAATGATTGTTCGGGGATTTTGTGCACTTTAGATAAATAATTACTGCTGCCATTACCAAGTAATAAATTTCGCGTTCAGGTTAACTCAAGGCCCCCCTCCCAAAATTATTGAAGGTCACCCCTAAATAGAAGGGCATTGCTTTCACTATGTATGGAGTCATGATCGGCCTTTTTCACTGCACAACCCTTTCAATAATTGAACACATAAAGAATAGATCAGATGGCCCGTCAAGTTTAGGGTTGCTATGTCCCCTGCAAATCTTATTTTAATTTTTTTTTTTGTATTTTAACTATTACCATTGTTTCAAAATTATATTTTTTGTAGAATTGAAAAAATTGTATTATTACTTTAGTCACATATTTAGTTATCCTCAAGCAGACTAAGATGCAGAACTAGAGCAGCTGTGCAATATCAAAAATTAAAAAAATAGGCATATTAATAGGTCCATGGATATTTGTGCATGAACATGCAATAAGGGAACTGTGGCAAAATTTAGGAAAACATATTTTGGGGAAAATTATGTCCACAAAAATGTTGGGAATATAGTCTTTTGTTTGAAAAATGAGAAAATTTTTTTTTTTTTAAAAATGGGTATGAAAAATAGGGACAGAAAAAGTTTGGGGAAATAAGCCTACAAGTGTAAAAAAATTAATCTGAAAAAAAACTTGCGAATCTGTTTTATTTTTATTTAGAAAAAAGGTGCCCTTGGCCCCTAAGTATAACAATATCAGATCACTGTGCGAATTTGGTAATGGTGGGTCACCCAGATGCCTCATGAGGGGGAACAAAACTATAAAGGTTGCCCTTTATATTGTAAGATTATATTTGAAACAGGCCTACGATTAAAAAATATTATATAGGCTATATTGAAATATTGGAATACACAAAATATTATAATGAATGCAGATTGTTACTTTGAAATGCGAATTTATTTTAAAAAATACTTGAAGGTGTTTTATCTGTAAACTTTTTAATGAAGGTATTGGCCTACTATACTTTAGGTGCATCAATGAGATCCATGACGTTTCACCATAGCAACCCATGATATGAGGACATGTCTGAATTACAGAAATCCTTAAATTTTATTGACCAATGTGTCGGAACTCCTCATCATCAAGAATAAATATCTCAATGAATTCTGCGCTTTGGCTCCTTTTGACACTAAAATGCAGGATAACATGGCTCCTTGTTGTGTCACACAATGATCCAAAATACTGCAGATCACTTTAAGTTTTAAAAATGCAGTCTGACTAACAATTCTACAAAGCGCCTCATTACTTTGCATCGTTCTGTGACCACAAGCAGAGCAATAAACATGTGCCTTATGTATCATAGACAGAGCCATGTTACAATGGATCTTTATAAAATGACCATAAAAGGCATCAGCACTGCTCTGAGCTCTTCTAACATAAGGAGCCAAAGTCTTTTGCATCTCTGTGTTGTGAGCTTGGGAAGCCAAAACTGTTTCTTTGTTCATCTGAACATCATTTTGGCTTTTTTGTTGAATTGTCAATGTTCACAGCCAATAAGTATCATGAAAACATGACCACACAAACATAATTTTAATTGTCTCATAATCTGTATGTCCTAAACTTTAAAATATACAAAAATCATTTTTTGACCCAAAGTAACTTGGCTCCTTATGCCATCCACCCGACGAAATACAAATTTACACAAATTTGTCTGTCTTTCTGTTTGTAGATCTGTCAGATTCTACATCTTGTTTTTCTGTCCTTGCATCTATGTGTGTAATTTAGATATACAAGTTGAATTAGTTGATGTATCCCTTACTTTATCTATATGGTTATGCCAATCACCAATTGCAAGCAGTATAACTATATTTTCATTATCCTGTAAAAGGCGATAAAATGGGAAAAAAGGAGGAAGAGAATCAGTTAAATGAGACAGAATGTCATCAATCATTGATCAATGACAAACTGCTTTGAAGTAATGACCCATTATCCAGCAGCTCAGCAATATTTTTGTTGGCGCCTGTGGAGAGAGTGAAATTAGTCAAGTTGAATATATATTTTGAGCAGATCTTTCTGTATTCTTGCAGAGTAACATTTGTCACAGAACAAAACCTTTGTAACAAACAGATCATGCAATAATTAATTGATGGAGGTTTAGAATTTGTCAAATGAATCTAGGGAAGACTCTTAACAAAGAAGGTTTTATATCGAACCTTTAAGGGTTCTATAAGCTGGTATAGATCAGGAACCCCTTAAAGGTTAATAACTCAACTTTAAAAAAGGTTCAAACAGCAAACAATTAAACAACATTTAGATAATCAAGCTGCTCTGAACTCCCATAATGGAACCGATTCCTCTCAAGTTGGGAACTCAGGGTTCTATCATAGGGCCTTCTCACCAAGTATTGAACCTCTTCAATTCAATTGAACCCCAGAACAATTTAGAACCTTTTTTTTCAGCCGTGGGTTCTTTATATGTACCATAAAGAACTTTTTGCTTTAAGAGTGAATAATTTGATTTTTTTTCTGTGATCCTTAGGCATTTGTCTGTTACACAGTTGCACTAGCTAGACAAGAGAGGAATAAGGAGGGTTGGCTTGATATACAAGACTATCACTGCTTTGCAATGTTTATGAAATATTTATGAGTGCTGTGTCATTAGATACTTTATGACTTCTGATGTCAAAATTGATCTGAGAGCTACTATGCTATTTGTGGTTGCTTATTCATTCTGTAATCATAAATGTCAAACAAATCTAAAGTTTCAGACTTTTTCCAAGAAATCATCACTGCAAAATTTACTTCTCTCTAACTGGTTAGTTTAACAGAATAAGGGGGCAACCATATAATAGTCAGGGAGGGCTTGGAGTTTTCCTTGGCAGGAAATTATTTATTTCACGGTAAGGGCGGGAGCAATTATTTATTTCAAGCGCATGAAGTTCCCAAAATATTTAACACCTTAATTGTTAAGAAAAAACCGCTCCAGACATAATTTATTTCAACACTGCGAAGAAAGAATTTATTTATTTCACCAAAACCGAGCAAGAAATTATTTATTTAAAAAGAACCCCAAGCGCCCCTTATGACTAAATTTAGCACTAAAAGTATCTAGATTGTATGCATCTTAGGTGAAAATGTATACACATACATTGGTAATGGTGCTGTGAAATAAGCTTCCTGCACATCAACCAATAGCTCATTCTTAGCATTTTCCATGTCACCATGGCCATGTTTACCATTTTAATTAATTGATGATCCCTATGTGCATTGTTGATCCTCTTTTTTCAGAATACAGTGGTACCTGAATTGTAAGACCGCCTGTTGTAAGACCGACTTTCCTTATGTGACTGACTTCCTCCCGCACTAAGTAGTATTTTTAGTGCATTTTGCACCCCGATGAGAGACTGCAGCTCAACCAGAGACTGCTTGGTGAGCGCAGAAGTGATGGTCTTATAATGCAAGGACCACTGCATAATATTGTTAATGTCTTACATATTCAGGTAAAGGTCAATCAAGCTGTGTTATGCCTGAGCCATCATCAATGCATCTTATGCCTTGAAGGTGAATGATGTCAACACTGTCTTTATTGTGGCAGTAGCTATTGTTGTACTACCAACAATAACAAGAAAAGTACCCTTAGAAAAGGGTACTGTATCTACTTTAAGATGATACAGCAAAGTTTGAAGGCATTATAATTTGATTTAAAAACTGGTCTGTAAAGTGTCGCAACAATGTGTTTTTCAAGTATAAAGTAAACTTTTGAAATGCAAGATATTTCCAGGAAACAAAGAGCCCATTTCATGGATTAGCTGACAGAAGGCAGACGTTGACATCTATATGTTTGCAATGTTTATCACTATCATTCGTCTGCCTGTGCAAACTCTGCATAGGACTGAGTTTTATTGTAAAAACATAGGCTGCGCGGAAGCATACCCTCGGCTATTCAGCAGGCTATTCTGAAGCTGGTGAAATCAATTGACATATTGGCGATAGATTATGACCATCAACTACAGCTTTCTCAATCCAGTCATATTTAGATGGCCCAGTCTGCCTTTGTATGGCCCAAGTCTCCCACTTGATTGGGAGAGCTGGGCCAAAATTTTTACCATTTTCATATGGCTTTTGGGTATAGGTTCATAAACATGAATATAATCCCCTCCTACAGATATATTCTTAACTATTTCTAGATGCAATCAATGTATAAAGTATGTTTGTATAATCATAATGGTCAGCTGGAGGTGCAAGAACGTAAAAAGTGGCCCAACTCTCTCTAGCTTCCTCACTCTTTCTGGCTGACGGAAAGTGTTTTTAGATGAATGAAATGTCCATTTCTCTATTTAATATGATGTTTTATTGTATTTAATTTTGAAAAATTCCCAGCCTTAGCATTCAACAGATTTAAGGTACTGAAAAGAGATGTTGCAAGGAAATAAAAGGTCACCTCATTGCTATGTCCTCCTCCTGTCCTAATTAGCCTACCAAGTACCTAAATTCATAAATACAGGAGGTAAAGTCCCAATCATCCGTCCATCCGTGATTCTCTGGATGTATTAGATTACATAATTATAGATGATCAAACAATCAATCAATCTATCTATCTGTCTGTCTGTCTGTATGTCTATCTATCTATCTATCTATTTATCTATCTATCTATCTATCTATCTATCGATCTATCGATCTATCTATCTATCTATCTATTATGTATATATACATATATACATATATACATATATACATATATACATATATACATATATATATATATACATATATACATATATACATATCTATCTATCTATCTATTATGTATATATACATATATACATATATACATATATACATATATACATATATACATATATACATATATACATATATACATATATACATATATACATATACATATACATATACATATACATATACATATACATATACATCTATCTAACAACTAATCAATAGTGCAACATGAAAATCTATTTGCTGGGATAAATTCACAGTGGATCTATCAGTCAAACAATTAATTAATCATTCATTCATTCATGCAATCAATCCAATCAGTCAAGCAATCTTCAGTCATTTAAACACCTAATCTATGTATCTATGTATCTATCTATGTATCTATCTATGTATCTATCTATCTATCTGTCTATCTGTCTATCTATCTGCCTATCTACCTTTATCATCTTATCATAATTATGAATAGAATAAAGGCCTGCCTAAAAACAGAAATATTAGATAGGTTGTCCATCTATCCAATCTACCTATTTTAAATATTAAACTAAAAACAATGTGTGGCCTATAGATATTTTTTAATAATACTAACACATTTACTACTTAACACCAAAAAGGTTAAATGCTGTCAAAACTTGGTTGTAGTACCAATTTATATTTGATCCTGGCTGTATTAGTATAACAATAACTGAAAAGGCAAACAAAAAAAAGCCTGCATTGGATATAAAAAGTCATATCTCATCTTCTACTTGGCCTACATTTCTGATTTAAATTGGAAATTTCATTATAATGTTTAAGATAAAAAACTAAGGCTATCAATGGAGTTTTAACATATTTCTAAGAAAAAATGGAATTTTGTTAGAAATATAGGGGTGCTTTTTAACTGCTTCTGTACTCTCCCCTTTGTTCTTGGGTTTGGTCATTGGAGAGGATTAGTGACATCATGTTACATAATGTCCATTCAACAAAAGCTGCACCCTGTTTCCCAACAAAGCAGTGACACTTATTGTCTTCAAGGTGCTAAAATATGCTTGGGATGAGTTTTGTCATTAATTAAAATTCTGATTTATGCAACATTAATATCTTTGGATATAAAATGAAATATTGAAATTCATAGAATTAAGGTTTTGTTGCATGCCAAGTAAATTTATAAGTAACCTTGTATTTAGTGGAATCAAATCTGCAATCATTATTTGATCACATTTAGTTTTTTTATCAAATATTATAAATAAAAGCAGGCTGACATTAATTTAATTTCTTTCCTTTAATTTACATCACTGAGGTTAGATTTGAGCAAAAGGGGGTTTTGAGATTTCTTGTCAAAAGTTTAGAATGGTAAGGCCCCCTGAGTCAGAACTACATTGTATGTGCATAAAGCATATTTGTATATAATATATTTAATTTATCATATTTAACCACATAAATTCTTAGGAAGAATATGATGAAAAAATTATACTTGGGACACATTGTATGGCACTTTGAGTAACCAAGATCCAAAATTGACTGAAATGTGACAATTCAAAGGTCTACAGTTGTTTGCCTATTTTAGCAATTTCTGCCTTTTCATGTTCAAAAATCTAATGATATAACTGATATTATATGCATGAAAATTGTGTGTTTCTTTCATGTTTATTTATTTTGTTCATATTCAATAGCATTGCATGACTTTATTAGAAACAAAAAGGTTAGGAAGTTGATATTTTCACATTTTGTAAATTTTAAACTTCTTCTGTTGGCCTAAAAATTGTATAAACTACATGCACATAAAAAAAATAAAAAATAAATACTTGGGGCACATTGTATGGCACTTTGAGTAACCAAGATGCAAAATTGACTGAAATGCGACAATTGAAATGTCTACTATAGTTTTTGCCTATTTTTAGCAATTTCTGTCTTTTTATATTCAAATATATGATGATGTAACAGATATATGCATGAAAACCATGTATTTCATTGATGTTTATTCATTTTGTTCATATTCAAGAGCAAGGCATGACTTTATTAGAGACGAAATGGTCAGGAAGTTGATATTTTCACATTTTTGTGAATTTTAAACTTGTTTTGTCGGCCTAAAATATTGCGTCAACTACATAATGGCAATGAAAGTTCCTTCTTGATAGGTTTAACTATAATACCTTTTGGTTTTTACCAATATAGTTATTACTGTTTTGGTGTGAGAGACCAAAATTCAAGAAAAATTTAAAAAATTACACATTTTCCCAGTATTTTTCTTATGCAAAATTTGTTAGGTGGACCCTGTAAACGATTCAAGCAGTTAAAAGAGCTATATTTTAGACAACTTAATTCTAAATTTTAAATGTCTAACTCCAGAATTGAGGGAATTGCAGAAGGTTGAAAAAAAAAAATTTTTTTTTACATTTTTGGTTCATTTTTTGAAATCTATTTTAGTTACAGCATTCAGACCCCCAAAAGGCACAACTAGGGTATTTAATACATGTTATGGTAGATTTTCATGTTCATAGGTATAACCGTTTCCAAGTTCTGGTCCGGAAAAGAAATAAATTAATTTTTCCGAATTTTCAATATTTTACAAAAACTGTGGTCATTACATAAATATGACCTCGAGGAGACACATTAACACTATAAGACCCACTCATTTGTCAAATTTCATATATATAGGTGTAATAGTTTTGGCACAGAGGCCAATACACATTGTGTGACGCCGCCCGCCCGCCCGCCGGACGGACAAAAATTTGCCATACTAACTACAATACCCGACGGCAATATACATTGCCGAGGGTAAAAAAAACTAGCACAGTAAAATGCTCTATTTCTGTAGGGACCATCTCAGATCTGTGTTATAAGCTCCAAATGAGGAAAGATTTTACAGTGGAGGTCCCTAACTAAAGGGGCAAAAAGAATCAGCCAAGTGCTATTTGTCATCAATTTATGTGTACTGCAGTGGTGGAGCTTCTTGAGTTTCTGGAGGGGGGCACTAGGAAGTTGGCCTTGCAGATATACTTTCCCTATAGCAGGAGTACCCTCCAAATTTACCTCTAATATAAGGAGGGTACTCATGCTACAGTGAAGGTAACTGTGACTACAATTTACAAATCAAGTATATATTTGCCCCTCTTTATGCTCAGTAGCTCCATCACTGCATGACCTTGGGACCACTCAACCATGACTGTCATGGTTGAGTGATTGGGGACCATATCCAAAGCACACCTGGAGCATAATATTATCCCATAGAGATTTCCTTCAAAAAATCATGTAGCCTAAGTGTATAAAGATTTGAGATGATATAAGACAAGTGATAAAAGAAAACACTGTGTGAGAACATTAGATATTCAACTTCTCACAAACTGGCTAGTCTAAAAGTGAAATAATCCAAATATTATGCAAGCCACAATTAGTTTGTAGTAAGGGGAATAGAAATTTCATGTTCAGACTCAGACTCAGACTCAGACTCGTTTATTTTTTGCTCATAAAATAAACAAAACACATATATTACCAGTATACAAAGTAAGAATAAAGAGCAAAGGGAACCCTCGATGGCAAAAAAATTGCCGCTGCTGAGGATCCCCAATGTTGAGAAAAGTATCAAGGCACAGCAGATGGCTCGTACTTATCAATCCAATATGACAGGTAAGAAAGAGACAAAAAAAGGAAGAATCAAGTATAGAAAATAAAACACGCAGTTTTAGAGCTGACGGGCTGAGACATGAGGGTCTGCAACAGTGAAGAAGGGACTATCTTGTAATAAAATTAATTTCTGTTACATATATAACAATGAGGAATTAAACAATTTGGATCATAATTATCTAATAATTTAATTTTGATGTAGTTTTTGTATCCATTAAAACTATGCGTAAAAATCTTAGTCTTGAAATTTTCTTGCATGTCATTAAATAATTTGGTAAATTTGTATTTTGTGCCATTTCTTGCAAACTCATGTCTCACAGCAGGCAGCAGCAGAAGAGAAGCATGTCAAAGAATATAAAAGGGCTTCTCATTGCTTCGTTTGCTGTCTATATTAATAACACCTGTATTCAGGCATGCCTAATCATGAGGTAAAATGTATTAGGTTTGTTAAACCACACACTGAAAGTGGTACATTGGAGGTATAGATGTAACTACACATACATAAAACATTATTTGAATATTTGGAAAATAAGATATGTGTTTGAAGAAACCTCAGGTCCCTATAATTCTTTTTTTAAAGAATTTCTTGTTATTCCTACAGACTGTCGTACCTTTCATTAAAACCCATCTAGGGTTTATTTTGAATTGCAAACATGACAAACCCTGGAAAATTTATTTTTTGATAATGGATTTGGCCAAAATCATGGCACAGTAAGAAACAAACGTAACATGCATAAGGCACTTTAAAGCGACTCTCTAGTAGGGCATGAGCTGGCTGATCCTCTGATGTCAGAGCTAATTAATTCAGAATTAATATCTGAAATGCAATCTGGATTCACACCTTTGTGTCAGCATTTATCAAGCGTAATTTACACTAAATAATTAGTTGCACCTTTCAACTGGCCGGGATCTATATTAGATTCTGTTAACAAATTTCCAACTGTGTTTTTAAAATTTGCCCAGTCCATAGTAAGTGGAAAAAGAACAATTTAGTTTATCTAACAGTATTATCCCTTACACCATATAATAAACACGGAAACATGTCCTTAGATCATGGAAATGTGTATATTGTAGCTGAGAATTAATTAGAAATTGGTTAGATTTGAGATCACAGTTGGGACACGCATCAAGGAACTTTTTTAATTTCTACAAGTGATATAATGAATATTTCTTTCATTACACAATTATTTTCGTTAATGTACCTTCCAAACTTATGAATGATCATTTTAGATGAACAAAAGACAACCTGATTAATTAGTTGATATGGATGATATTCTAATACATATAGCAATATCGGGAATGGTCCTATTTTCCACCCAGAGAATGCTATTTTCCTGCTCCAAATTGCAAAATGCAATCCACAAGGTGTCTCTGGAAAGGTCTCGATGGCAGAGACCCCTACAGGATATCTATCAGGGGCTCTGAGAGATGTTTACACAGGTATCCATGACGTTTTACACGGAAAATATTTCACGCTAGAGCTTTCAGCAATCTTGTAGTATCTTAAATTGTAACACACTTTTTACAAGTAAGAATTCTTACAGGTTAAGACGTAGATACAAAAAGCTGCAGTATGTCTTACCATTAAAAGGGCATCTGTCCATCCTATCTGTTGACTGTTTCATTGTTTGCAAGGTCAATAATGTTCTCACTTTGTGACCTTAAGCGGAGCAAAATCGTTAAATTGAGATTCTGACCACGTTTGGTTGGCTGGCTCAGGCTAACAGCACACAAAGGAGTCTCATGTCGAACAGAAGCAGATCGATGACTCTTTTGTAAACCACATCTTACTCATTCTTTACGCTGTTGTTAAGCAGAAGTAGAGTACAATCCACAATGAAGTAAGAAGATTTTCTGTCAGAAGCCCTTTGTTTACCTATTTTGCCCTCCTTTCTCCTCTCAACCAAAAATCTCCTTATAGCTACCTTTAACTGCTCACCGCAACCTTATCCAAGATTAAAAACCGTATTAAAACTACTGGCAATGTGATTGCAATTAGCAAGGGGTATAATATCAAAGAATTTAAACACAATAGGGATGATGGAGTTTGAATTGGTGTTGGCTTAATGTGAATTTAATGCAATTTTAAAAGGTAGTTGAAAGTAGGCAAAGGCGGGAAGTGATTTGGAGGTAGCCCAAAGGTGTGAATGGGTAAAGCAGAGGCTGATTCTTCATTCCTGCTTGAATAGTCATACTTCATTTTGGTTTTTACTGTACATCACTGGCATTCTTATTTTATCCAGCACTGTATTTTTTGGTTTGACTTACAGGCAAGGTCCTAATGTATCATATCCTAAAAATGTGTGTTGTAGTTTTTTTCCTGAGCTGCATACTTATTCCTTGTTGGGCCCTTGTTATAATTTTGGATTACTCATTGTAGTATGGATTAGTTTCTACATCTAGATGACAGTCTCTTTTATCACTATACATTGCTTTATATGAGAAAATGCCTTTGCCACTGATGTATAGTGTTATCTTGCCATATCCTTTTATGTCTAATAAAATCTAGCATACCAAAAGGTTTTGGTACATATTTTGGCTTTTAATAACCAACATTTGTACCCTGTCTGTGATAAGTTAAAAGCCTTGGAAACCCTCGAGGCCACAGTCATCTGAGGGCACTTAAAAAAGTTCTGTTGTTGGAAAAGACCAAGTTCAGTTTGTTGTTGACTTTACGGATACTGAAGTACAGTATATTAACAGGATGCGGCTGACTACAAAATGTTTTGATGCAGGAAACAGCTGCAGGATGTTGACTGTCATCTGCAAGAGGCTGAAAATCTAAAAGAAAAAGTAAGTTCTTTGTTCTTAGTGTTCTTAGCTTTGAAAACAAGCAAACCTGTCTATGCATGATTTCATGGTGGAAAATCTTCTCTAGGGTATATTTTGAAAGGATTTTGCTATTTACTTCGATATTTAGATGGAGAGTTTAAAAAAGATAAGAGAATCGGAAAGAAGTGCTGAATCGATTGGCTTCAAGACTCAAGAAGTTTTATTTGTCATGAAATGCAAGGAATATATACAATATGATGTTTGACGGCTATACAGTAAACATAGATATATAAAAACAAAAGCATCACATGAGTAGGAGGACACCCCTAAGGCAACTACTTACCGCTGACGAGGTGCCCACCTAGAATTGTAAAGGAGAGGCTCAGGCAAGGAGAGGCAGTTCAACCAAAGAAATAGTAACGGCATAACTCAATGAAGGTTTTTCCAGTTTCTTGTTCTTATGAAGGAAACATTAAGGTAACGTTTGTAGATCCAAAAAGATGAAATTCACATGCTCTTGAACAAACATTTTCATTTTCATATGAACTCATGAATCAGAAAAGCAGAGGCATCCCCACTTGAAAAAAAAAAGAGCCATAAGACCCAAGATCAACCAAGTTATCTCGCATGAATATTCTATTGAGAGATTTAATAACATATATAATATATGTATATAAAACTTAATGGATGAGAACCACATGCTGGATGCAGCAGTTTAGTTTTATGTAAACCCGACATATCAAAAATATCAAACTTAACATATTGAGATAGCTGAATCACAACCAGGGAGAGGGAGAGATTATTCTATGACCAGAAGCATTCTATTTACGAAAATCCACCAGGACCAGATGATTATTATGAGTATGACCCAGAAACCAACGACTATCATCATTTGTTTGAGATTCACATGCTTACCAGTGGGAATGCGTTTTATTGTATGAGTTGCAAATTAGAATGCATATATTGATATCATTAATGCAATAATTATGCAATGTCTGAAGTTTATAAATCTTTACTATCCGATTCAGAGTAGCAAAATGTTACTGTTAATTCAATGTCAAGGAATTTAGCTGCATATTTGTAAGTTCTGCTTCTCCAATGTTTAATCAAAGATACATACACTGTAAAATTTGAAATTTTGAGTTAGCTCAAATGATTGAGTGAGATGGTTGCACAATTTGTTTGAGCCATGATAGCTTGCTGTTTTGAGGTATGATTATATTTATGTTGTTATAACTTGCAAATAACAAGCTATCTTGGCTCAAAGGAATTGTGCAAACATCTCACTCAATCAATTAAGGCCTAGTTCAAAAATAATGAAGCCAAAGTGTGACATGACCATCATTCTTTTAAAATGTTTATATCTACCAAATAACCACATAATATTGTAACAAACATGTCTAGGTTCTAGAAACTGTATTTACCATTTTGCTGTGGTATGTGGAAATAACTGACAAAATTGGAATATTGCCAAATTTTATTCATTTTTATTTCCATGGCAGTAAAATAAAAGTAGACTAAATTATAACTTATCTTCAAATTAAATCGAATTTTTTTGTTGGATGACAAAACTCATATACTCTTAGGTCTCCATGGCTGTTTTCATCCAAATTCACCAAATATTTTATGAGGAAAACATTATTTTTCGAATTTTGTTGAAATATTTAAAAAAAAACGTACATATTTTCTCCTCAGATATACACATTTTCCTCTAAAATGATTTCACCTGTCCTGTGTTATGCGTCTGTATATGAGCTTCGAATTGGTACAAAATAAGTGCCACCAAAGTGAATACGACCAGAGCAAATGATGATAGAAGCTTGTTTTTTAGCCTATTTTTCCAGATAAAAAGCCAATTTTGGGTAATGCTGTGACACAAAAGTCAAAACAGTGTTCTGGTTTTGACTTAAATCGATTTTATATGCATTATCAATAATACCGGGATGAAGCGTAAGAGTAATTACAAAAATAAAGTGAAATTTGTGTTAGTTATTGCCTTTGGCCCCAAATTTTGAGGAAAGCGTCACAAAGAGCAAAATTTTGATAATGAAACATTGAAACATACTCCAACTACTGAAATATTGTGTTGATTATCACTACAAGACAGTACAAGTAATACTAGAATGATTGCGTTACTTCTTACTAGAAAACCATGAAAATATGATCAATATTTTCCATAGCGTTACGCTTGCGACAAAGCGCCATTTAAGAAATCTTTGTATTTTACCACCAGAAGAGCTGCGGACCTGGATTACTTGATTGTTTCTCAAATTTACACAGATTTTGCAACATTACAAGCCAAACCAGATTTAAAATGGAGTTTTTATTGCACTGTGGCACTACAAAGTATTCTGGGCGTTACGCTTGCGACGGACTCAACTACACTGCTATTCATAGGAATTTTTTAGTAAACTAAATTTTCCACAACATAAGAAGCTCCAAAATGGGTAAGCAGATATAAGACTAGGTCTCAAGGGCCAAAAGATTCAACTGACACATGTCAAAGGGAAACTAGAGCATCCCAGATCAGTAAGCGTCAAATTTGACTTAATTTTTGGAAGTCAACCTTTGAATCCAAATAGCTCAATAATGTCAACACAGGCAAATATGAATAATTTATGAAGCCTGAGGATGTAGAGATTCCAAAAGGTGTTGAAAAATTGCCTTAGAACATGTCCAGATTTGTAAAACTGAAAGAATTCAAGTGGTCAAAACTTTTATGTCACGTTTTATTTGTGAAAAAATGCTTGTTTTTCAATGTAATTCAACTCTATCTCAATAACTATGCGACAGAATGTCATGAAATTTTCAGGAAAGTTGCACAAGAATGTAGTTAAAACAATGGTGTACCATTAAGTTGTCACATACAACCATTCTCATATTTTGAGACCTCTACAGAAAATATTCTGTGTGTCTTCATTATTTTTGAATTGGGCCTTAAGCTAACACAAAATTCAAAATTTACAGTGTAGGCCTATATGTGTTGAGATTCTCTTTTAACAATTAGTCAACCGCCTTAATTCCATCTACAGGCTCAGTTGACATTCTTGATAGTGACACATCTACTGTGTATGGCCGTAATGGTCAGCTACTGCAGTTACTTTTCCTGACAGCTCTGAGAAATAGTTCCAATCTAACCATCCATTTCTGTTGATCTCTCAGAAGTGACTTTGTTGGTTCCATTAGTCTGAGGGTTGGAAGAAGTTAAGATGCTTTTTAACATTCATCTGTAATTACAGAAGATGGAAATGTCTGGGAAAGGGAAATGTAGACCAATTTTATTGTTAGTGGTTTCCCTGATTGCCTTTGGCAACAAGTCACAGAAGATTACCAGGTTACAGATCTTCGGATCTGTGGCTTATCAACCATAAGACAAAGAACTCTTGTGGATAGTCACAGGGCTCAGAGATATATGTTTTGGAAAGGTCATGGTTTCACACATCAATTATTCAATAATTTCTTTATGGTAAAATGACCTTTCGACCTTCTTTGAAAAGTATTCTATTCAGTCTTTCATAGTTATTTCTTTCAGTTTTGTTAGATAATTAATTAGATATATTATGAAGGAAGACTGCAGAGTTTTCACTGGCATTCAGAATTCACATTCCACATTCCAGAACTTCCCTTCCCATCAGTTGCACTGTTACACACTTTTTATGACCAGCCGGGACTATGACTAACATTCCATAACTAAAGTGACAAATGGTGCTGTGAATCTCACTCATCCCTGCATCATAACAGATTAGACAACTCTGCTGGTTGGTTAATTATCTCCAAGACAAACTAAGAATTGTATATGGCATTGCACTGGCATGATGGTTCATTATATTCTGACTATTCATCCTCTGATGACATTTCTGTCCTTGCTTTCTTCTGTACTTCTAGATTATGCTGACATTTTCATTTGTTACATTTCCTTAAATCATTTCTATGATATTAGCTCTTTTTGGGCATATGTTGTGGAGAATGTTTTATACACTGTTATGTCTTTCCATTGGGTAAGTGCCAAACCTCCTTGTTAAACCGCTTGTCAAACTGCTTACGGGATCAGGGATTCACACCTGATTATTAATTGCTGGAGACAATTTGACCTTTTCGTCCTGAATTATGATCATACAAGAATAAGCAGACAGTCTGTCTTAAGTTAATGGTACTATTGCATGTTTTAAGTTTGTAAAAAGACACAAAATTTCTCGTGGAGGATATATCCTCTTGAAGATGATACCATTGCAATACTTACTCTTACAATTGCGTTGATCTGGAATAAGCAGTGCAGAAGATAGAAACAGAAAAGACATGAATCTGTCCTTGGACATGGTAAGTTGAATGTAGTCTGCATGTCTCAGAAAACAAAGAAAAAAAGTCTAACCATCATGTACATGTTTTGTTAGAAAAATACTTTTTCTTATGATGTATGACTTGATGTATGACACACATTTATTTAGATACATTTGATTGAGAACAGAAGTAATCCCCTAGTAATTGGTGAGTAACAAACCAACAGGTATGGTCATCATGAATCATCAACAGCATGTTTCCTATACTAATGTTATGATCATGACAAATCATGGTGATCACGATTCAGTGAATGCATCAAGTACCTGAACTCATTTTGCACATATCAAAGTGACGGAGTGTCATGTATCATTGGATATTGCAAAGGTCAATAGTGCTTTGTTGTGCCTGGACCATGACAAAGACTGAACCATATAAAATTGCAATAAGAAGAGCATCTTAAGCTTTGGTGGCGAATGAGTTCAACACTGTTTTTGTTGTGACAGCAGCCATTGATGTACTACTGAAAGCAACAACATGAAGCTGCTGGATGTCTTACCATTAAAAGCGAATCTGTTGGAGCCAATCTGCCAGCTGTCCCATTGTTTGTTAGGTCAATAATATTCTCACTTAGCAGCCGTAAGCAGAGCGTGATCTTTTCATTGAGATTCACATCACGTTTGGTTGAGATGCTGACGCCAGAGGCACACAAAGCAACCTGTTGTCAAACACAAGGCTGAGAAGGAGAACGATGACTCTTTTGTAAATTACAACTTAGGAGGAGTATATCACAATAAGGGCTAGCTGATGCTTATGTTTTGAAATATACAGCAGTATTGTTTCTTGGTATCTTTCTACCTCCTTTTATGTCTATTAAAAAATGCATATGAAAATGATTCACTACATATTTTAGCTTTAACCTTGATGCCGATGGACCCCAGACAATGTCCATTTGTGATAAGGTAAATCCCATATAAAAAGCTATCAGAAACCCTTGAGAACACAGTCATCTGAGTAGACTTAAAGAAAGTTCTTTGTTGTGAAAGACCAAGTTCAGTTTGGTTTTGAGTCTTTTGACTTAATGGCTAGAAGAGGATGTAGCTGCCTCAGAAAAGTTTTGCTGTAGGAAACAGTTACAGGATGTTGACTGTCATCTCAAAAAGGCTGAAAATTTAAAAGAAACCAGTATGTTCTAATGCTGCGCATTTAGATTAGAGAACAAGTAAACCTTTCTATATTTGTGAAAAATTTTTTTGGGGTATAATTATTATGGATGGATTTTGCTCTTTACTATATATTTCGTGTCCAACAAAACAGGATGAGGGACTATGACTAACATCAGTCACAGAAGTGACAAATGGTGCCATAAGTCATGCTCACCTCAGTATCAAGGCGCACCAGACAATTCCGTAGCTTGATTTATTCTCTCAGAGACCAATTAAGAATTGTATATTTGCATCATACAGCCAAATGATTCACTGTATTCTGACAAATCATCCTTTAACAGAAGTCCTCTGTTTACCTATTTTTCCCTCTTTTCTCCTCTCCACCTCAATTCTCCTTACAATTCCCTTTGACTCCTTACAACAACCTTAGCCCACATTAAGAACTCTATTTAGACAGCTACCAATGTAACTGCAATTGGTAGAGATGCAAAATATCAAGTAAATCAAACACAAGGGGGGTGATTGAGTTCAAATTGGTGTTGTTTATATGTGATTTTAATGTAATTTTAAAAGGTAGTTTCAAGTAGGTAAAGGTAGGAAGTGATTCAGGGGTAGTCAAAAGGTGTGAAAGGGTAAAGTAGTTGCTGATTCTTCCTTCCTGCTAGGGTAATCATACTTTATTTTGGGTTGTACTGTATGTCCTTCAATCTTCTATATAATGCCGTTCATTATTTTTGGTTGCCATTCATTCTTTTTGTTAAGTCCAGGTGACTCTTCTTAACACTGCAGTGTTTTGCTATTGGATCAAAGCTAAATGTTGTTGTCCAAACTGGTTATGATAGTGTGATTCTCAGAGGATATTTGTCTGCGGAGATCATTTTACCTTTACTTCCAGAATTCCTGTACATGGCAAGCATCAGCAACAGTAGACTATCTGCCTTGAATTACTGATACTCACCCATATTTGCTTATATAAAACTTCTCTCAGGAGGAAAAATATTTTTTGAAGGTGATACTCTTGCATGATTTTCTTACAATTGCATGATTTCAAGAATATGCAGTGCAGATCAACGAAATAGAAAAGATGCACATCTGCCCTTGGACAAGCTATGATGAATGAAAGAATGCATGTTTCAGTTAACAAAAAAACAACACATGTTTCACATGTTTTTGCATGCACATGTTCTGCGTAGGACAATTTTTCATGATGTGTAGCTTGACATGTGACATATACAATTAATGACCAGAGCTCTGAGCAAGGTAAATCCCATGTTAATTGGTGATTTAAGCGCATGGTAATTGGTAATTTAAGCGTGGGTGTTGCTTTGGTCTTAATTAAACTCTTCTCCTTTTCCATAAGACAGATGAGTTTGGTAAGTAAGTATCTTAGATATAAATAGCATTTCTTATATCCCATAATAACTAAGATGTCAGGATGGCATTACTCATGTACATGACTGTAAAAGCGCTGTATATTTAAAAATTGCTCTTATATTTATATTATGGATTACAAGTTTTAAAGCTTTTGTTTGTTATCAGGTATAGATAGGTATTTAAAAAGAGAAATGGAATGATGCTGAATGTTGCCAACTGTTTTCAAACCCATTTTGATGCAATTCAGCAAAGTAGTACTTACTAAACAGTTGATTAAAACATTCCAGGAAGGGAAGCATTAACCATGCAGACTGATAGACACAAATTATAGTTTATATATAGCTTGCAGCATGCAGGAATCTCTGGTAACAATTCCAAGTACAAAAGTAACTTTCAAACACTCTTACGTCAGATAGAATTATACAATGTACTTCGATTCAGTCATCAATTCTGCTCTCTGAGTTACTTCTGCTGAACCTTCTTGATGTCAATGACAACTAAAAGTCAGAAACTTCTATATTCTTCTGATATTGATACTCTGATATTTGGCAGTAGAGAATAACTGCTCTCAGATCAATGGTAGAGACAGATGTCATAAAATATCTGATGAGACAGCATCATCAATATTGCAACAAAGAAGTAGCAGTGATATTGATAGTCTTGCATCAGTTGGGTGAGATCGGGAGGTATTCCTGCCTATCTATAGTGTGCGTGCATTCCTGATTGGTTTATGAAATTTGTTTTTTGGCCTGACCTTATAAATAATATTATGTCTCAATTACCATTTTTTGTTGGAGAGTTTTAGTAACTTTTACCAATGCAGATTGCTTTAGGTTTCTTCGTCATGTTGGACGAACCTCCTGAATTTGTAAATTTAGTTCAGTTTAAGTGAAAACTTTCACAATTCAGTATGTACCACTAAAATCAAAGACCAGTCATTCTGCAGGACATTGTGAGAACAGTGCCTCTTCAAAAATACATACGACCAATGAACCTAGGAGTTTCTTTATATATGCTTAGTTTCACTGTTGACTGAAATTCACTGAATTTTACTTTTGAATTGAACCAAGCACAGAGTCTTGTGGACATTTTCTCTCCCCACCCTACATCATGCAAAGCGCATTGGCCACCATATGATGCAAAATCTATTTTTGGAGCTGAGCTCAGTTCTCACTAATGAAACTGCAAGTCTGCAGTTATTCTACATGAAGTTGAAGTGCTCATTAGGATATCGACTAACAGATTGCTTTTGTAACTCAAGTCAATCTCATGTTTCTTAATGCCTCAATTGCATGTAACGCCAATGTTGCAGATGCTGTAACATTGATCCAAAATGACATTTGCTGCCTGGCACTGTTACATGTAACAAGATAATGACTACCAATATCCCATTACATCAGAAAAAGAGCAGCCATGTCCTCACAAATTGAAAATATCTCCGGTTTACACGAAAGGTGGCAGTATGTCACTATGCAGGCTTCCCATAATTTGTCATGTTAGTTAACATGTGATTTGGTGATCGATCAAATGTACGATTGTGGTTGTCAGCAGGCAATGGTTTGCCAAAACATAAAATGATTAAATTAATTTCTGTGTCCGGAAGTTTTTCTGAATGTCTACACACATTTTGTCCTCAGCTGTGACAACACAGTGGATTAGGCAATAAACCAAAAAAAGTCCAGTCTTACCCAATTTATAATAAAACCAACTCTTGGGTGGATCAGTCGTCTAAAACCAATGTGTGGTCTGGCTGGTGGAGGAACTCATGATAATAATTTTACTATTTCCATAGACAGCAATGATATGACAGAGCTGCAGGATAATGGGTGATTAGTTCTGGGCAATTTCTCATTGATGTCATTCTGTCTAAATCATTCCCTTCCTTTTATTTTCCTTTTTTTTTTGTTTTTTTTCATGGAATATAGATCGGTAGGGAATTGCTTATGCTCAGTTAGTTAGATCAGTTTCTTCTTCAATGTTCTCAGTGTACTTCTTGAAATTAGTTTGTTGACTAATGCTCAATTGTATATATAATTATATGGAGAAAAGTTAGTGATGACGATTAGACTAGTGATTGGTATATCTGTTTAATCGAGACTGGATTGCAAAAATAATGGGATGTAATAAGAAATGGGACAACCAAAAAGAATGCAAGAAGGACAGACAACAAGATAGATAGATGTATACATATGCACAGACAAATGGCCAGGGAGATAGCATACAAAATGTGTAAAATCAACTGTTATTTATTTTAGACAGTTGACCAGATAGTACACAAATCAAGAACATACAGATCAATAGGTGGAAAGACAGGTAAATAGATGACATTATGATAAATAGATGATAACATTATCACACACTTTAAATCAATTGATGTGATTGAGGAGTGGGCCCTGGAAAGACCAAAAAGATATGCATGGATGAAAAGCTTCCACTCTCTATGAAACAGCATCCTTTCAGAACATTGTGTTTCAAAGTAATTAAAAACATGGAAATGGGTTTTTGTAAGACCTCGTAAGCTCATGAAAAATGTATGGTAAGACACTCCATGTTCTTGCATACACTTTTTGCCTTAGATTTTATGGTGCACATTATTGTATGAATCTCTTACAATACATGTACCATGTACTTTTGGTAACCCTGTAACCAGGCTATAGTCCTTCTTTGTGATGTTTTGTTAGTGGAATTTGGTCACCTTATAGTCAATTGAGCCTGATTTCACCAACAGAGCTAAGACCTGGTTTAACCTTAAACTTGTCTATAGTACTTTGCTTACTGGGCAGTTCTGTCATTTTATCACTGAAATTGATCCAAGTGTTAATTTTTGAAATATTTCGTCCAGGTCTAACATTTAGACCTGGCTTCATTCTGTTGATGGAATCTTGCCCTAGTGTCCAACTGTCTTTTCAGTCAGCAATATAACACACTGTGATATTTAATTATCAAAGGTCCATAGTTGGTGCACTGATTCCAGAAGAATTTGTGAAGCCACTTGAGGATACTTGGAAGATATTCAAATTTAAAAAAAATCCATATATTATATCCCTGAATGAGTCCACCACCACACAATAGTCAATTCGCAAAAGGAGATACTGAACTTTGCAATGCAGTTTGCATTTCACAATCGAAGCATATCTGACAATTCTATGATTGGAAATCAGAACAGATTTCAGTCTTTGGTTTCGAATTATCACAATCAATATGCAAAAAGTCACATGACAAGGAGAATAACACATGCTCAAGGGAGCCATGTGACAACAGCTGAAGTTATCATGAAAAAAAAAAGAAAAAAGGAGATGTTGATTCACTTCCAGTCAGGTCAGCTGATTTATTTAGTTGTAGAATCGCATTGCATTCTGGCCACTGAAAGTTACTGCGAAAGTAACAATGGGTGATTTGAGAAGTATAGGCGTTGAATATGTTGAAGACTTCCTCTCTCCTCAGTCAACCGTCCTCCCATTGCAGGGCTCATTTTCATTCACCATGCCAACAAGTACCATGAAATTCTGAAGTTGATAAATCTTTTAACAGCTTTTTTCTGGCATGATTTAGACGATTGTTTATGGTTTTCTACAAAGAAACTCATTGAAATAACTAACAGGCAACAATGAAACACTCAACAGTCCATTTAATTGCTTTTAGTGATCTCAAACTGTTAATTATGTCTTTCACACCGAAGGAGAGTTAATATTTTTGTTACAACTTCACAAAACAATGTAGGGGAACATGGGGACCGACGGGCCATGGGGACCGATGGGCCATCCTCTTAACTCCACATCAAAAACGTTTCATAACATCTAATTTGCATTTTTAGTATTGCTTATCACATCTATGAATACCATATCGACCACTGATCAATAAGTGATAGCACAAGTGTGTAGGAGGCAAAATAAAATTTTCAGCATCCAAAAATTGTTTTTCCGATTCAGAAAAAGTTTAATATCTCAAAAGTGTGTAGACTCGACGCAATATATTTTCTGTTATGATTTGTTCTGTATATTGGTGACAATTTACACATTGAATTTTAGGAACATGAACCATATTTCACCAAAAAAGAGGGGTTCGAATGTTTAGGAAGCTTTTGGGGACCGATGGGCCACCCAACATGGGGACCGATGGCCCACTATTTCTTGAGATTTTTAATAGGTGGGGTATTGGCATGGGGCTGGATATTAAAGTCTTTAATGGGAAAAAGCACAATAATACTTCAGCTGGCATCTTTAAATGATAAGTTTTGACTTAAATGAATGCCCTCGAATTTACAGTGATAGATTTGCCTTAGTAATGGCTTCAAACACAAAATGGTGGAAATTTGAAATATCCATAATCACAAATTATCAATCTAGGCAGTATTTGGGATATAATGAACATAAGGACCCCGTTAGACATTGATTCAATATTGAGTGTAAGTTAAATTTTCACCAAATTATAAGCTGAGGGTTATTGATGAATTTTATTGTTTTGATTCAAGATTTCTCCTGCAGGTGTCATACTAGTACAGTATCATTGGAAAATTTTACTTTTCCCCTAAAAATCTAACTGATTGACAGAAATGATTCATTGATGGAGAAAAAATTAATATATTCTCATTTTTTAATATTCATAAACAAATTTGAGGTATTAGACAAGATTTTGATGATCACGGTGGTAGCCAAACTTCGGTATCGACCAAATATCAAATAATTTTTTTTTCTTAGCAACCAATGAACCGATATTTTTGGAATTCTCCAATATAGTTTTTAATGCATCTGTTCATGTACTGCTAAAATATCATCTCAATAGATCGACTATAACTACCAAAAAGTAACTCTTGAAGTTTGTGAAAATTAAGCTTTTTTTCAAAGTGTAAAATCTGAGCATATCTATATTCTTTCGATCTCTTTTTGTTCTGTACACTCAGATGGATCAACAAAAACATATTGGAAACAAATTTTAAATTCTTTATCCACCCTTTGGCAAGTTATTAACATGGTCCATCGGACCCCATGGGATGGCCCATTGGTCCCCATGGTTGGGGACCGATGGGCCACCATCTTTCTTGACAGAAAATGTGTTTTCTAATCTTTCTTCCTAGGTTGATCTATGTGAATCTTATATCATTTTAAAGAGAATTACACCAGCTATTAGGGTGCAAAGTATGAATCCTTTATCTGAAGCAGATTTGCCTCCATGGTCAATAATTTGTCAAGCGGCCCATCGGTCCCCACTCTCCCCTATATTGTGGAAGGTTTAGTTTAACACGATTAACACGATTGTATACTTAATATCTACTATGTTATACATGATGTATGCTATTGAATATTATACCAATGTTGAATGTTTACGAACACAGCATCAACGCATGACAGCATCACAGTACACTTGTGATATCAAAGGCTGACAATTAAAAATTTCCATCTTGACAAGTCCTCAAGATTGCCGTGTCTGCGCAACATTGCACTTGTCATTGTGGAGAGGGTACGTGTCTGCACGGGACAAGATTTCAAGAGATGAACGTCCAGAAATTATCTTAATGACTCCTCTTTTTCTGACAGCATCCAGGCACTACTCCTTGTAATTTGAAAATTTGTTTTTCCGTCCAACTAGGCTGAGTTGGTTTGCAAAATCAATTAAATAATTTTGTCTATCTTTATCTTTTCTCTTAAGGTGTTCAACTATTCAACAGTTCTAGGGCAGATGTTCTTGAGAAATTTCAGACCGATTCTTAATTAGGGCTCAAGGAATTGTGTAAGTGATTTTTAAAAACAACTTGACAATGAGGAGAATAACCAGTTGTTTAACAATTTTTGAAACTTGTGGAGTATCCACGAATGAAATACATTTTAGGAGTTTTATTTCACAAGAAGCCATATTAATATAATAAGATTACTTGCCTATTTCCACTTATTTCCAAATTGGATGTGGGATCCATAATTTTCACATTTAAGTTTGGAAAATTGTTATTATGATGGAGCCTAAAACGGAGTAGAATTTGTAATTATTATGAGAAAAATCTTCTGGATAGATCGGAATATTACATTTACTGGCGATTCAAGAGTTTCACAATTTCAATAAGAGGCATCTTTACAGGCCTGTTTAATGGTGAAGCCTACACACTTATATCAACAGTCAAAGCTCCTACTTTTCAGCAACCCCACTGCATTGATCAAAGAAAATCACTTTTCAAAATATCCTTACACAGATATAATCTGAACTGAAAACCAAATCATGTTTTGCATGTCTGCCAATCATTTGGTTCACAATCAAAATATACAATGGACTTGCTGTTTGGATTCCATGATTCATATAATACGGGTCTTAGAAAATATTGCATCAATGGATTTCCTTGTTCGAATGGCCCTGCGACCTGACAAAGAAGATACAGTTGATGAATAGGCAATGACGGAAAACTTGCAAGTTGCAAAAGAATTTCTGTTTGGAAAAAGTCTTTGCAGGCATCAGAAGACTCTACTACAGGGGAGAGATTCTTTTACAAAGGAGAAATTTCAGTTTTAAGCAGCTTAAAGACTGCTCGTGAATTTTTGAATATTCAAATTTGGATGAAATCACTGGCAGGACGGCTTGTTGTGATAATGAAGATGTTTAAACAAGATGTTACAGCCAGCCAAAAACATTTGTTTACTTTTGGCTGTCAATTATGTCAATCCATGTCCTATTGCCTACATCAAAATGAGTAGTCAGGCCATCCTAGCACATACGTGACAACTCTGGACAGTCGACTGACTCATTCAGTGATATCTGCTTAAATACAATGCTTATAAAATGGATTGGATATAAATTACTGGGATATGAACCACCAGAAACATGTGCATGTGATTATATGATTTATATGACTAGACTCAGAACCTTCTGGGGCATACAGTAGAGGGCCTCATATAATATGGCACCTCTGTCAGCCAATCACAAGCTGGCAATTCACTGTAATAAATTCCATATTCTCTTTTGTCCACTAATTCTGTAATGTTTGTAGGTTTGAGTGTTTTCTCCAGGTGCAAGTTGTTTATTCACCGTGGGATCAGGAAATTGGTTCATCTCAGCTCTGGCGTCATATTGGTGTTGTGACCAAACTGTTCCTTCTAGGGTAGGGTGTTTCAGGTGCCCCCAATATTTTCCGATCCTGCTTGACCTTGGTCTGGTATTGCAGTTTATATAGTAGATTCACATGTAAAATTTTGGCCCATTCTATAAATACTTACCTTTACCAGAATTCACTTGAAGATTATAATGTAACTCCCCATTGGTGAACATGCAAATTCTCAAGATATTTCAAAAACCGATGAAGAAATCAATTTTTTTTCTCAATCCACAGTTCCGGAGTAAGTTTTGGGAGGGAAATTCAAATCTGGTGTTATTTTTTGCATAACCTAATTTGCTAAGCTGCCAGAAGCTGTCAAATTTGTGAAAATCTGCATAAAATAGCAGAATTTTAGGAAATTCAACACTTCCTAGCTCATTAGGAAGACCTGCTATAAAATAGCTGACGCCAGATTTGAATTGCCCTCCACCAACTTACTCAGAAACAATGGATTGAGGAAAAAATATCTATTACTTCATTGATTTGCCAATGGGGAGTTACATTACAAACTTCATGTGAATTCTGGTAAAGGTAAGTATTTATAGAATGGGCCAAAATTTTACATGTGACTTCTACTATATAAACTGCAATACCAGACCAAGGTCAAGCAGGACCGGAAAATATTGGGGGCAACCAAAACACCCTATTCTAGGGACATGAAGTGGTCTATAGTGAGGGTGTGGTCTCTCCTCAAGGTGCAAAGTACACCATACATACTCAGCGCTTGATGGATGAGGTCTCATGGCCAAGTTGGTCCCTTGACAGGGGGTATTTTAATGCAGGGACCACTATATAATATGATGTCACTGAAATATTTGTTTCCAAATCAAACTCAAATGGCAACATTAAATTCTGGACAGATGAGAAGTTGGTCTCATGGTTCCATGCTCCGTGTCAACTTTAAGCTGACTGAATTAACAGAGTAAACATTTATAATCCATCTTTGATTCACTGATCAAATGAAATGCCAGATTAATGTAATGAATTGAAATGGCTTCATTAACCTAGCTAAACACTTGTTATGTCTAGACATCTTGAATGAAGAGGGAACAATTAATTGAGCTTGTGTTCCCTCACTTGAAGCTGAAAGTCAAGTCTGAATGAAGCTGAAAACATGGTGATGTTATTGTATTATCTTATGGGCTGGTATGTAGTTGCATGCAGAATAGTCAGTGAGGGCTGGAAATATTAACCACTCGATAGATAGAAGATTTGGCCATTATGTCCTGTTAGCATTTAGTAAATTAATTAGTATGAGAGGAGGACTATAGGGTGCCAAGGAAATACATAGGAAAAATAAATAATCTAGGAATTTCAAGGTCTCAACCCCTGAACTTTTTCCTTCTGGTCTCAGGATATTCTGCATTATACATGGGCCATTGACCACAATGTGATACAAAGGCCATAAGTTGCAGCCAAGCTCAGTTGTCACCATTGGAAACTTGCCCCACAGTTATTCTACATGTGGTTGAAGTGCTCGTTAGGATATCGACTAACAGATTGCTTTTGTAACTGAAGTCAATCTCATGTTTCTTAATGCTTCGATTGCATGTAACACCAATGTTGCTGATGCTGTAACATTGATCCAAACTGTAATTTGCTGCCTGACCCTATCACATGTAACAAGATAATGACTGCAAATTCCCATAACATCAGAATAAAGTGCAGCCATGTACTCACAAATTGAAATATCTCCACTTAGCATGGAAGGTGGCAGTATGTCACCATGAAGGTTTCCCATAATTTTTCGTGTTTGTGTTAACATGTGATTTGGTGATAGATCAAATATACAATTGCGGTTGTCAGTTGGCAATGGTTTGCCAAGACATAAAATGACTGAATTTAATTCTGTGTTCAGAAGTTTTTCTGAATGTCTAGAAGCTGTGTTCTCAGCTGTGTCAACATAGTGGATTAGGTGATAAACCAAGAAAGTTCCTGTCCTGTCCAATTTATAAAACCCACTCCTGGGTGGATCAGTCGACTAAAACCCATGAGTGGTCTGGCTCTTGGATCAACTCATGACTCCCGAGTGGCAAGACCACTTTATCTCGGTTGATTGATTTACTATCTCAATAGACAGCAATGATATGACGCAGCTGCAGGATAATGGGTCATTAGTTCTGGGCAATTTGTCATTGATGACATTCTGTCTCCTTCATTATCTTCCCTTTATTTTCCTTTTTGTGTTTCTTTTCATAGAATGTAGATTGCTAGGGAATAAAATGCTCAGTCCGATTAGCTTCTTCTTCAATATTCTCAGTTTACTTCTTGAAATTTGTTTGTTGATTGATGTTCAATTGTATATAATTATAAGGAAAACAGACAATGATAAGTGATTGGTATGTTGGTATGGCTGTTAAATAGAGAATAGATTGCAAATAGAGATGGGTGTAATAAGAACTGAACAACCTTTCAGCATGCATGATGGACAGACAAGAAGATAGATAGATGTACCCTTTATGCATATGAACAGACAAATGGTTAAGGAGATACAAAATGTGTGAAATCTACTGTTACTCATTTTAGACGGTTAACCAGATAGTAGAGAAATGCAGAACTTACATATGGACAGATCAATAGGTAGAAAGCAAATAAATGGATGACAACATTATTACGATAAATATATGTTACCATCGTTACACATTGTAAAATGTAAATCAATTGATGTGATTGAGGAGTGAACCCTGGAAAGACCATCAGATTTGCAGGACTGAAAAGCTCCCACTGTCTATGAAACAGCATCCTTTCAGAACATTGTGTTTCAAAGTAATTAAAAACATGGAAATGGGTTTGTGTAAGACCTCGTAAGCTCATGAAAAATGCATGGTGAGACAGAGCATGTTCTTGCATACACTTTTTGCTTTAGATATTGTGGTGCATATCATTGTATGAATCTCATACAATACATGTACTTTTGGTGACCCTGTAACCAGGCTATAGTCCTTCTTTGTGATGTTTTGTTAGTGGAACTTGGGTCCACCTTATAGTCAATTGAGCCTGATTTCACCAACAGAGCTAAGAGTTGGTTTAACCTTCAACTGGTCTTTAGTACTTTGCTTACTGCGCAGTTCTGTCATTTTATCACTGAAATTGATCCAAGTGTTAATTTTTGAAATATTTCGTCCAGGTCTAACGTTTAGACCTCGCTTCATTCTGTTGATGGAATCTGGCCCTGGTGTCCAACTGGCTTTTCAGTCAGCAATATAACACACTTTGATATTTAATTATCAAAGGTCCATAGTTAGTGCCCTGATTCCAGAAGAATTTGTGAAGCCACTTGAAGATACTTGGAAGATATTCAAATTTAAAAAAAAATCCACATATTATATCCCTGAATGAGTCCACGACCACACAATAGTCAATTCTCAAAAGGAGATACTGAACTTTGCAGTGCAGTTTGCATTTCACAATGGAAGAATATCTGACAATTCTATGATTGGAAATCAGAACAGATTTCAGTCTTTGGTTTCGAATTATCACAATCTATATGCAAAAAGTCACATGACAAGGAGAATAACACATGCTCAAGGGAGCCATGTGACAACAGCTGAAGTTATCATGAAAAAAAGAAAAAAGAGATGTTGATTCACTTCCAGTCAGGTCAGCTGAATTATTTAGTTGTAGAATCGCATTGCATTCTGGCCACTGAAAGTTACTGCGAAAGTAACAATGGGTGATTTGAGAAGTATAGGCGTTGAATATGTTGAAGACTTCCTCTCTCCTCAGTCAACCGTCCTCCCATTGCAGGGCTCATTTTCATTCACCATGCCAACAAGTACCATGAAATTCGGAAGTTTACAAATCTTTTAACAGCTTTTTTCCGGCATGATTTAGACGATTGTTTATGGTTTTCTACAAAGAAACTCATTGAAATAACTGACAGGCAACAATGAAACACTCAACTATCCATTTAATTGCTTTTAGTGATCTCAAACTGTTAATTATGTCTTTCACACTGAAGGAGAGTTAATATGTTTGTTACAACTTCAAAAAACAATGTATATTGTGGAAGGTTTAGTTTAACAAGCTTACACCGAGAAGTGATGATGCAGTCAACCCTCATTAGAGGCCAAAACATACCCTAGAGGGGTGTAGTACTTGTATCTAATGTGTTGAAGCTTCTCTGTTCTTTCTTTCGGTATTTGTCTGTAGTCATTTGACAACAAAATTAGTATTTCCTTTAAGTGGCCTCCTTTCCTTGCTGCTTAACGACTTCTTTAATGATAAATTTGGCCTATAATAAAATATAATAAAATTACCGTAAACTGGGACAATGAATGTTTTGGTTCTAATAATACTACAATTGTATACTCAATATCTATTATGTTATACCTGATGTATGCTATTGAATATTATGCCAATGTTGAATGCTTATGAACACAGCAGCAATGCATGACAACATCAAAGTACACTTGTGATATCAAAGGCTGGTAATTGCAAGTTCCCTTCTTGACAAGTCCTCAAGATTGCAGTGTCTGAGCAACATTGCACTTGTCATTGTGGAGAGGGTACCTGTCTGCATGGGACAAGATTTCAAGGGATGAACACCCAGTAATTATCTTAATAACACCTCTTTTTGTGACAGCCTTCCAGAGGCTACTCCTTGAAGTGATGGAGAGATAATCTGGGGAGGTTTTTCTTATAATGCATGGCACACTCTAAAAATTTGTTCTGTTGTCCCACGAGGCTGAGCTGATTTACCAAATCATTCCTTTCATTTTGCTAATCTTTATCTTTTCTCTTCAGGTGTTCAACTATTCAACAGTTCAAATGCAAATGTTCTTCTGAATCTTCAAACTGATTCTTAACTGGGGTTCTATGAATTCTGTTAGCTGTTTTTAAAAACAACTTGACAATGTGAAGAATTATCATTTTTTAAACAATAATTGAAACATGTGGGAGTATTCGCGTATGAAATACATTTTTAGGATAGTTTTATTTCACAAGAAGCCATATTAATGTAATATGATTAATTGCCTATTTCCATTAATTTTCAAATTGGATGTGGGAGCCATAATTTTCAATTTAAGGTGGCTCGCTACTCGTGTAATGACGTCATCTGCACACATTTCCGCGCAGCCAGGCAGGCCCTATCTCTCGTAACGTCACCACAGCAGCAGGGCCCTGCTGACACTGGTTCAACATCTTTTTTAAATTCTGAATATTCCATGCGACGGCCGCTTCGTTTGACATTTGCGCCACTTCTATTGGGGTTAGAGACTTCTGGTTTGAAGCATTAGATGCGCTATGAAGATTACTATAAACTGCCAGAATTTCAGCTCTCTACTTTTAGTAGAAAAGTTTTGTAGGCGATTTTTGGCAAGCATGTCTAGTTTCTCAAAAATGACTCTGTTGCACAAATAAATGTTTATATCAATTTCCAGGCCCATAGGGCCGTATGTCTGTATCTTTATTTTGTTCCTTACTTCATTTGGAAGCAAATGACAAAGAAACAAAAAATCCTATCTCGTCATTTTTTTTAGCGCTATTGTTCATAAAAAAAATTAAATTTTCAAAATCATAACTTTTAACCCGAACCCCCAGAAAAGTTCTTTAAACTAAATATATCATTCTGGAATTTTAATCAGCTTTTCCATAAAACTGTCCTCTTTAATTCCATGCTTCATTTAATAACATAGGATGAATGGCCACTGAATGGCAGGGAAAACTTCACAATAAAAAAATTAAGAAAAAAATTGAGTTTTTCGGGTTTGTGTGGACTGACTTTCTTTTACATAAACTCAAATATTTTGAAAGAAAGGCTGGTAGCAACCACTTTCGTTTATATATCCTTCCTATAAACTATATTTTGGATCATTTAAACTATTTTTAAGAAATCCTATCTTGGAAAGTTCATGAGTATCGAGCCACCTTAAGTTAGGAAAATTGTTATTATAATTTAGCCTTATTAATGGAGACGAATTTTTAATTATTATGAGAAAAATATTCTGGTGAGATCGATATATTACATTTATGGGCGATTCAAGAGTTTCACAATTTCATGAGGAGGCATCTTTACCTGTGTAGCCCTCACACTAATATCAACAGTCAAAGCTCCTACATTTCAGCAACCCCACTTCATTGATCAAAATAAATCACCTTCAAAATATCCTTACGCAAACATTCTTTGAACTGAAAATCAAATCATGTTTTGCATATCAGCCAATCATTTGATTATAATAAGAATATTCAGCCAACTTACTGTTTGGATTCCATGATTCACATCATACGGATCTAAGGAAATATTGCCTGTGGGATTTCTTTGTTCGAACTGCCTTGGGACCTGACAAAGAAGATGCAGTTGTACGAATAGGCAATGAGGGAAAAGTTGCAAGTTACAAAATCATTTTCTGTTTGGAAAAAATCTATGCAGACATCAGAAGACTCTACTACAAAGGAGAAGTTTCAGTTTTAAGAAGCTTAAAGACTGCTTGTGAATTGTTAATTATTCACTCCGGGATGGAATTGCGGCTGGTCGTTGTGATAAAGGATGATGTTTTGATTCAGAATGAGATGTTACAGCCAGTGAAATATATGTGTCTAATATTTATGATGTCCCTTCACGTTCAATCTCATCTGAGAATCACATAACGTCACAAGACAGTTGATTGACTCGTTCACCAATATGTGCTTATAAAATGGTGAGGATTGGATATGAATCATCAAATACATGAGTATTTATATGAGTGTGACATGACTCACAGCATACAAATTATCACTTGTATTTACTTGGCTATAAATTGCTGGTTTCTTGGCTATACTTGTTTCCTTTAGCCTGTGCTTAGGCTTCAGATTTCATTCAACAACATGTTCACATCGGTTCAACACTTGGTGCCTCTGTCAAAACTGCTCCTTCTGCAGTGATGGATGAGGTCACATGGTCAAGTTGGTCTCTTGACAGGGGGTATTTTAGTGCAGGGACTGCAGTACAATATGGTCTTACCAAAATACTTGTTTCCAAATGAAACTCAATATAGCAACCTTAAATTCTGAACAGAAGAGAAGCTGGTCTCATGGTTTCACGCTCACTGTCGCTCAGCATCAACTTTAAGCTGATGGAGTTGACAAAGTAAACATTTATAATCCATGATTCACTGGTCAAATGAAATGCCAGATTAATGTAATGAATAGAAATGGCTTCATTAAGCAAGTCAAACACTTGTAATGTCTAGACATCTTGAATAAAGAGGGAACGATTAATTGAACTTGTGTTCCCTCACTTGCAGACGAAGGTCAAGTCTGCATGAAGCTGAAAACGTGGTGATGTTATTGTATTAACTTATGGGCTCGTATGTAGTTGCATGCATCTGAATGGTCAGTGAAGGCGGGAAATCTTTTCCTACCAAACTGACCGCTGGATGGATAGAAGATTGATTACGTCCTGTTAGCATTTAGTAGATTAATCTGTATGAAAGGAGGACTATAGGGTGCCAAGGAAATACATACGAAAAATAAATATCTAGGAATGTCAAGGTCTCAACTCCAGAACTTTTTCCTTCTGGTCTCTGGATATTCTGCATAATGTATGGGCCATGGGCCACCACATGATACAAAGGCCATTAGTTGCAGCCAAGCTCTGTTGTCACCATTGGAAACTTGCCCCACAGTTATTCTACATGTGGTTGACGTGCTTGTTAGGATATCGACTAACGCATTGCTTTTGTAACTCAAGTCAATCTCATGTTTCTTAGTGCTTCGATTGCATGTAACACCAATGTTGCTGATGCTGTAACATTGATCCAAACTGTCATTTGCTGCCTGACCCTATCACATGTAACAAGATAATGACTGCAAAATTCCCATAACATCAGAATAAGAGCAACCATGTCCTCACAAATTGAAAATATCTCCGCTTCACATGAAAGGTGGCAGTATGTCACCATGAAGGTTTTCCATAATTTGTCATATTAGTTAACGTGTGATTGGTGATAGATCAAATGTAGAACTGTGGTTGTTAGTTTGTTTGCATAGACATTGAATGATTAAATTAATTTCTGCGTCCGGAAGTTTTCTGAATGTCTACACACATTTTGTCCACAGCTGTGACAACAACACAGTGGATCAGGCGAAATACCAAAAAACGTCAAGTCTTACCCAATTTATAATAAAACCCACTCTTAGGAGGATGAGTCGACTAAAAACCATGAGTGATCCGGCTGATGGAGGAACTCACGACTCTCGAGTGACAAGACCACTTTTTCTTGGTTGATTAATTTTACTATCTTCATAGGCCACAATGATGTGACACAGCTGCAGGATCATGGGTCATTATTTCTAGGCAATTTGTCATTGATGACATTCTGTCTCATTTGTTTTCTTCTTTTTATTTTCCTCTTTGTGTTTCTTTTCATAGAATGTAGATTGGTAGGGAATTGGTTATGCTCAGTTAGATTAGTTTCTTCTGGCAACATAATCAGTTCATGGCAGATAGAAAATGGATGTCATAAGAAAGTGAACAACCCGCACGAATGCAAGATTGATAGACAGTCAGATAGATGGATGTATACATATGAACAGACAGATGGACAGGAAGATAGACACATACAAAATTTGTGAAATCAATTGTTATTTATTTTAGGCAGTTGACAAGATAGTAGACAAATCAAGCACTTACAGATGGACAGATCAATAGGTAGATGACAACATTATTACGATAAATAGAATGATGCTAACATTGTTACACACTGTAAAATGTAAATCAATTGATGAGATAGAGGAGTAGTCCCTGGAAAGACTAACAGATTTGTAGGGATAAAAAGTTTCCATTGTTTATGAAACAGCGTCCTTTCAAAACATTGTGTTTCGAAGTAATTAAAAACATGGAAATGGGTTTGTGTAAGACCTCGTAAGCCCATGAAATATGCATCGTAAGACACTCCGTGTTCTTGCATACACTTTTTGCTTTAGATTTTCTGGTGCACATCATTGTATGAATCTCTTGCAATACATTTACTGATGCTTTTGGTGACCCTATAACCAGGCTACAGGCCTGCTTCTTGGTGTTTTGCTGGTGGAGCTTGGGTCACCGTTGTTCTCACTTTGGCCAGATTTCACCAGCTGAGCTGAGACCATGCAGGTTCAACCTTACACCAAGTCTTTCGTACTTTACCAACAAGGAAGTTCTGCCATTTTATCATTGAAATTGATCCAAATGTTAATTTTGGAACTCTCTTGTCCAGGTCTAAAATTTAGACCTGACTTCAATCTGCTGATGAAATTTGTCGCTGATGTCAGTCCTATATTATGCTGTGATATTTAATTAGCGAAGGTGCATTAATCAGTCCGTCATTAAGAAGAATTTGTGAAGCCATTGTAAAATACTTGGATATTATTTAAATTCAAGACGAACAATACATATATGAATGAGGCCACGACCATACATGTAGGAGATGATTATTTCCTTTATAAATTATATGCAATAACCAGTTCTTGACAATAGATATTTCGTAAAGCAGTTTGTATTTCACAATGAAAGGATATCTGAGACTTTATGATTTGACATCAGTATTGATTTGTTTATTTTTTGACTCCCAATTATCGCAATCAATATAGAATAGCCGCATGACAATAAGAATACATGAAGAATTCATGCGACAACAGCTGAAGTTTCCATGAATATAACAAGACCTTGATTCTCTCCCATGGACAGTAATGAAATGTTTTGGTGAGGTCTTCATCAGTTGAATTGCATCGCATTCTGGCCTGACAAAATCGATGTGAAATTTACAACAGCATTTGGGAAATTTGATGACAGGGATACAAACATGTTGATTGTTGAAGACACTTTTCTCATCAATCAACCCTTATTAGTGGCTAAACTGGTGTTATGGATATGGATACATGTCTATCTCTCTGTCCCACTGTCTATCTTCAGATATCTGCTGTGCTTGACATTCTATATTATACCAATGCTGCAAGATTATTAGTGCAATGTCAGCATATGGCAACAGCATTGTGCACTTCTGATATCGGTAAGATTTTATCATCTTCCATCTTGACAAGTACTCAAGATTGCAGTTTCTGAGCAACGTTGCACTTGTAATTGTGGAGAGGGTACCTGTCTGCATGGAACAAGATTTCAAGGGATGAACGCCCCCGTAATTATCTTAATAACACCTGTTTTTGTGGCAACAATCCAGGCACCACTCCTTGTAGTGATGCAGAGATAATCAGGAGAGGCTTTTCTTATAATGCAAGACACATTATAAAAACTTGTTTTGCTGTCGAACTAGGCTTAGTTGGTATGCCAAATCATGTCATTCATTTTGCTTGTCTATGTTTTTTCTCTTCAGGTGTTCCACTATTCAACAGTTCAAATGCAAAATGTGCTAGAGAATCTTTACACTGATTCAATTGTGAGGCAATACAATTTCTATATAGATGTTAGGGTATGGCTGGTGCCTCTCAAAATGGAAAATTTTGGAGGAGCTTTCTGGACCTTTTCATGGTATTGTGGTTTGATCCAAGGGACGTACCTGAGAAATTTCATGAAAATTGGTAAACGTTTACCTTGAGCACAATTAAGTTGAAGTTTCTTCGCTCGTTGCTAGGAACGAAAGTCGCGGTATTGGATAACTTTGTCAATATTCGTTTTAGAACATTATTACAGATTTCGTATGAGTGTGCCATGTTCCATGTGAATATATGCCCAGATGATGTCAGTATTGCAATACTGACATCACTACTGGCACTCCAAGCTTGAGTGTTGATTCCAACTGCTACCAACAAGTCAGGCTTATGGGCTGTCTAAGTGTGAATGCCAATTGATTAATCTGCATTCATTGGTATGGTTGTTTGATTCAGTTGGAGCAGGTGAAATTGATATGTTTGAGCCACTTGCTTGATCCATCATGGACATTCATGGTGTCCTGTTGTAAAATTTCTCATTGAGGGCAGCACCTTGTGGCTTTTCAGCCTTTTAGGTGAGATCTGCGCTAAAGAAACTGTTCAGAATTGAGATTTGGGAGATTTTTCGGAAGTGAACGTGGCGGTGTTGCATGGGCATACCAGAGGACGAGAAATGGGGGGGGGGGTAGTTGTTCCCCAAAAATTTGGGAAAAGGCCAGACAAGGAGACTAAGAATTCGATCATGAAATAAACAGTATTGGAAATCAGTGATAAGGATGCCCCCAAGCAAACCCCCCCCTTAGGTCTTAAATTCTGAATGGATCGTGAGTATATTATTTTTGCCAAGACGGAGCAGCACATGATAACCTCTCAGACGAACAAATGAATGTGAGAGTGAATGCATTTGTTTTGTTGTAAAAGTGCTAAAACTGATAGCAGTTATACACAAAATCCATGCATTATATATAGCTAAATATTGTAACTTTTGGATTTATTCAAAACATCAAACTGAATAATCAATGTTGAGCAACAATCTAACAGCGTATGTGTGAATTTGTAATGGTGTGATCAGTATGGGTTCCAAGTGACACAGTGAAACTGCGAATATACAACTGTGAAATCATTATGCTGATACTGACATCACAAGAGCACTGTGGCAGTTGAAAAGAACATGGCACACTAATATGAAATCTGTAATAATAGTTGCATGGCTGGACAGGCCTCACTTAGACCTTCAATTTGAATACCAACTTTAATGGTTTTGGACAATTGTATGCAGTTCATAAATTTTTTATTTACCAGTTCAGGTGACTTTTTTTTTTTCCTATCAGATATATGCAAGTCTCTGTCACTTGTCAGGATATTTACATGGTAACTGATATCAGTTAAAAGACAGTCTTAATAGACTTCAAAAACTCCTTTTTAAGAACCTGGCATGACTTTAAGACTATATGTAGCACTCGTAGTGTATCAAATGTGGATGAACAAGATCGCATTTTAAACATTATACAGGGATCATTTTTGGCACATATCCATTTTTCTGGCTGAATTTGACATTCTAAGAAAATTTATTAAGCAACAGTTATGTAAGCTACTGTTGTCACTACTGATTATAGTTTTTTAATTGTTTAGTTAAACAGGAGTAAAGACTTCATAAAAACATATGTTGCATGGCGTAGTAATACTGTTAGAATGCTGTTTCCAATGTATCGTAAGATAAATTGTCACTCACTGCTGTTTTCCACTATGATGCCTCTGAAGAAGGCTTTGGAAGTCTGACTTTTAAAGGCACACAATAGTGCAATTTTTTTATTGATTGAGATCTTCAGATGTACCATTTACAGAAACATGACAGTGATCCTTTTGAAATTCTTCCAAAATAAATGCATGAAAACAATTATTTTAGTTACTGATTTTGGCCAAAATTTTGGCACAAGCAAAAGCGACACCTGTAGGACGAAACTGAGCAAGACACATAGGACTGGGTAATGAATATTCAAATAGATGACCTTTTATGACCTTTGGAAGTATGAAAGAACAATGAGGCCTAGCTGTGAAATATTTTATGAACAAAGGGATGAAACTAAAAAAGCTGACAGTATAAATTTGAGACAAACTGAAACTGTGGAATGTCTTACAAACGCTTGTGATAGGACTATTGTGCAGCCAACTCCGCCCAATTGTCAATCATAAGAATAATTATAAATTCTGGGGTGCTGATTGGCTGATTCTTGACACTTTATTTGGCAGTGGTTAATTTGCCTCATATTTGCCAAGTCCAGAACGCATCCTGTGATGGCAGCAACTGGTATTTTAGATAGACAGAAAGACAGAGTGTCAAGATGGACACATATGTGTAGATAGACAGACAGGCTGGGGGGGGGGGTGTTGCTTCATCATTATACATTTAATTATAGGCCCTAGTTGTACATTTTGCGGTCTGGTCTTGCAAATTGTGGTCCAAATCAGTCACTGCTTACTCTCTCAACCTTGAGAAGATCAACCAATCAGATTTCACTGCATGGCTGAATGATAATATGTTGTAAATTGTTTTATTCTGTTTTTTAGCAGCTATTTTCATTTGCAAAAACAAGAGTTTGCATACCAAGTGTAGCAAATTCACACATTTCACAGCTATTATTATATCAGTTTCTTGATTCATTGACAGTTTGTCACAGGCATATTTGTTGGACAAAATAGAAGGAGTCCATACCTCAGATTTGTTCAATTAATTGGAGGAGAGGGGGAGGCCCACCCTATCCTACGTCACTCATCAGCTGATTGAACATGCTGAAGAGCCACAAAATTTTGCTGAAAACCCAATTTCACATATTTTTCCTAATTTCATGTTATAACCAATTTTTTAAGCGTTGGAAGGAGGTACTTGCAGCACCCTATACTTTCACAAGATAAAAATTGATCAAATTTATCATTTTGGGTGGAGTTGTCCTTTAAGCTCATAAAAGGAATGGTCAAGGAGAAATGTATTTCAGTTGGTCTGAAGTCAAGTACATTTTAAGTGCGGTCTTGATTGCCTATGCCCGTCAGAGGACAAGGAATTAGAAAAAAACTTCTACTGTAAGTGTCACAATGTAGATAATAATATTTTATCATCACAACTTCAATTACAAGCCATAGATAAAAAGATTTATTATTGATCCTGTTCACACAGTTAAGTAATTAATACCATGGTGTATGAGAAAGTGTGCCAGGTTATCATAAGGGAACATTAATCGATAAGTTCGGCTTTTGGTACACAATCTAATAATTGCAGTCTACTTAAGACAAGAGTATGAAACACAGCAATGAGATGAAGAATATTTGAAACTGCTGTCCAACAACTGTACAGTCAGATGATACTATAAGATAGGAGACTCAGAACACTGACTGCCCCTGAGTTAACCCTGTAATGATCTAGAGAATTAAAATCAAATATATTTGGTCTGACAAGACATTGTCCTAGAAACCGTAATGCATGAGGTCAGATCTCACCTTCTTGGTACCAACTTTATTATTTTAAATTTTAAAGTAAATGTGTTTTTAAATCATCTATTATTATTTGTATAAATATATGTATATGCTTGGGTGTGCAAGAAGATGATATTGAATTAAACACACAATCTCCATTAACTCTGAAATGTGTGATGATATAAGCGTTGTTTAAAATTCATGATCTCAAAAATACAACCTTTTACACCGAATTTAATTGCACTTAAGAAGTCCAAATATCATCAAAACATATTTGATCCAGCAAGGCATTGTCCTTGGCATCCTGTGCATAATACATGTATATGTCCTGATCAGCAAGAAAAGTTTCACTTTTTTAAAACATGCAAGTTATTTCTCGAAAAAGCACTGAATTACCAATTTGACAGACTGTGTAGAATTTTTGTAGACCATTGAAGTTGGTACTCAAAATGAAGCTCTAATTAAGACAAGTTTAACCATACAAGTTTTATCACTGTATGACTAATATTGGTGAAGTTATACAATACCGCGGTTTACATATATAAAATATTTTGATAAACCTATAACTGAATTGTGCTCAAGGACAAGGTAAGCATGTTCCGATTTCCATTAAACTTTCCAAACATGTTTTGTTGACCAAAACACAGTACCAAAGCAAGGTACAGCTTGATCAGATAACCTTGGGGCACCAGCCACACCCTAATAGATGTAATACATTGAACAATCTGAACTTTGTATTTCATCAAAACAAGATGAATATAATTTTTGAATCATTGTCAGTGGAAAGTGTTATTGGTCCCAATATAGGACATGATAGTCTTTTCTTCGATATACTACATTTACGGCTATTTCAGGAGTTTGAAAATTTCATTAAGAGGTATCATTATTTGCGTAGCCTACACACTAATATCAAGGGCCAGCTGTTCAAATTCTTATATGAACAATGCAAAATCATGATGCTGCTCAAGACAGTCTATCAATAGTGTTTCCCAAACCAGGAATCAACCCCTTGAGTTTGAAAAGAGCAGTCAAATCTCCATTTTAGCCTCCCAGCTGCACCAATCACTTTTCAAAATATCTTTATGTAGACATTCTCTGAATTGAAAATAAAATAATTTTTTGAACATTAGCCAATCATTAGATTCATAATAAGAATATTGAGTAGACTTACTGTTTGGATTCCTTGATTCATATCACACAGATCTAAGAAAATATTGTATCTTGTGATTTATTTATTTGAATGGCCCTGGGACCTGACAAAGAAGATACAATTAATGAATAGGCAATGAGGGAAAACTTGCAAGTTGCAAAAGAATTTTATGTTTGGAAAAAGTCTTTACAGGCATCAGAAGATGCAGGCATCAGAAGATCGAATACAAAGGAGATGTTTCAATTTTAAGAAGCTCAAAGATTGCTTGTGAATTGCTTATTACTCACTCTTGGATGAAATAGCCGCAAGTCGTAGTGATGAAGGAGGGTGATGTTTTGAATAAGATGTTTCAGCTAGTGAAGTAAAAGTGTTTAATTTTGGCTGTTAATTGAAGATTTCACTGATGGTTCCATCTTCAAAATCCAAATGAGTGGACAGTGAAGTGACCAGGGTCCAGGGCTGTTAATGAGTACTTGAGTACTTAAGTACTTCTGTACTTAAGTACAAATTCTTGAGTACTTTGAATGTACTGGGTACTGGAAGTATTGAACCCAAAAGTACTATACTGGTACCCAGTACTTTGCAAAAAGTACTTGAAATTTTAAGTACTTTTTAAGTACATTTAAGTAATTTTAGTAAAAAAAAGCCAACATGACAGCTTACAAGCCATGTTGAGTGAAATGCCAATATTTTCCAAGACAATTTGTGAATAAATAACACTTCATAATACTATAAATTTTGTGTAGTCTGTAATAACTGTTACTTTTAAAAAATGCGATTTTTATAATAAATAATTTTTTTGCATTTCAGAAGACATATACACTTCAAGTGACTCTTTCACTGATATTGCGCTTTAAAATAATAATGATTAGATTGGGTATGTATTACAAGTACAGATTATTTCATATTTGTAGACACAAGGACTGAATTTTTTTCTGGGACATGTATTGTGGAAAAGTGACACCAAGAAATTATAACATTACTTTTCCCCATAGGATAACATGTCCTAGAAAAAAAATTCACATTCTGTCGTTGTTTCTACAAATGGGTCATTCCATGTCAAATCACCCAGAATTAGAAAAATGCCCTAGGTGAACCCTTCAGAAAAAATTGAAAAAATTCACAGTTGTTCACTTACCGGATACTCGTATATGCAAATTTGCAAAATTGTAGGTCTGTGACTCAAAAACTCAATCTGCATATATCTGGTAAACTCAGTCTGCATATATCTGGTAAGTGCCCTAGGTGAACCCTTCAGAAAAAATTAAAAAAATTCACAGTTGTTCGATAACCAGATATATGCAGATTGAGTTTACCAGATATATGCAGATTGAGTTTTTGAGTCACAGACCTACAATTTTGCAAATTTGCATATACGAGTATCTGGTAAGTGAAAAACTGTGAATTTTTTCAACATTTTCTGAAGGGGGTCACCTGGGGAGCCCTGGGTGATTTGACACGGAATGACCCAAATATGAAATCATCTGTAAAGGGATATGCAATAAATGCATTTGCATGTAATTATATGATTATGTATAGTTGTCCTAATCTGTGATGAAAAATAATCATCCATGATACTATCATAACCCTTGATATTTATCTACATTTGCTTGGCTTGGAGGTGGTTGACTTTTACAATGGCTCACACAGTGTATCAGAACAATTGGCTGCATGTAAATTGGTGGTTTCTTAAATCATTCCCTGTGTCAGGTGACGTCTGCTAATTAACAGACCACAGACTTCAGATTACATTTAACAACATGATATGAAGAACACAGCAGTTTAGCACTGCTGACTGTATTAAGATCGCTCATTCTAGGGGCATGAAGTGGTCTGTTGTGGAAGTGTTGTATCTCATCTGGGTGCAAAATGCACTAAAAGCATGAAAAAGTGCTGGACTGATGAGGTCACATCAGGCAAGTTAGTATTATAAGACGAGATCTATTAATTAAGTTACCACTGTGCAAAATGGTTTCACCAAAATATATTTGTTTCCAAATCAAACTCAAACAGCAACGTTGAATTCTGAACAGATGAGAGTTTGGTATCATGGTTCCACACTCAGCATCAACTTCAAATAAACTTCTTAAAACTGAAACTTCTCCTTTGTAGTAGAATCTGTCCTTTGTAGTATAGAATCTTATGATGCCTGCGAAGACTTTTGCTAAACAGAAAATTCTTTTGCATCTTGCAAGTTTTCCCTCATTGCCTATTCATCAATTGTGTCTTCTTTGTCAGGTCCCAAGGCCATTCAAATAAAGAAATCTCAAAATGCAATATTATCTGAGATCTGAATGATGTGAACCACAAAATCCAAACAGTAAGTCCACTGGATATATTCTGATTTTTGGCTGATATATATGGAATACATGATTTGATTTTCAGTTCAGAGAATGTCTACATCAGGATATTTCGAAAATTGATTGATGCAGCTTGGTGGCTAAAATGTGAGAGCTTTGATTGCTCTTCTCAAACTCATGGGGTTGATTCCTGGTTTGGAAAACACTTTTGATAGGCTGTCTTGAGCAAAATCATAATTTAGTTCATATGAGAAGTTGAAAATTCTTCTTGAATTTAAACAATTCTTTAAAAAATGAAGCGGTTACTAAATTTTGATTTCATTGATAACAATGATAGGATGATTTGTGACAATAGAGGCAAAAATAAGAATTTTCCACATTATATTTAAATGGCAATTAATTTGTCTGAGAATGGTTTTAATATGGCTCTTTCATCCAATTTGGAAATTAATGGAAATAGGCAATTAATCGAATTACATTAATATGAAATAAAAATATCCTAAAATGAATTTCATACACGAATACTCCCACAAGTTTCAATAATTGGTAATTCTCCACATTGTCAAGTTGTTTGTAAACATAACTGACACAATTCCTAAAGCCCTAATTAACAATCTGTCTGAAATTTCTCAAGAACATTTGCATTTGAACTGTTGAATAGTTGAACACCTGAAGAGAAAAGATAAAGATAGGCAAAATGAATGGAATGATTTGGCAAACCAACTTACCTAGTTGGACGGCAAAACAAATTTTAAGTGTGTGTCATGTATTACAAGAAAAACCTCTACAGTTTATCTCTGCTTCTCTTCAAGGAGTAGTGTGTGGATTGTCACAAAAAAGAGTTGTTATTAAGATAATTACAGGCTTTCATCCCTTGAAATCTTGTCCCATGCAGACAGGTACCACTCCACAATGACAAGTGTAACTTTCCTCAGACACGGCAATCACGAGGACTTGTCAAGATGGGAATTTGTAATTTTCAGCCTTTGATATCCCCATTCCCCAAGTGGACAATGCTGTTGCCATATGCTGAAATTTTGTCATGTGACTTTTCCACATTTATTGTGATAATTGGGAATCCAAAAAGAAGCAAATCAATACTAATGTCTGATCATATATGCTTTGATTATGAAATACAAACTACATTACAAGTTCTGAACCTCCTATTCAAGAATTGGCTATTGCATAATTTAGAAACCAAATAATCAGTTACTACTTCTACGTGTGTGGTCATGGCCTCATTCAGGGATATATGGATAATTCTCCTTGAAGTTGAATTTAAACAATTTCCTAGAATCTTCAAATGGCTTCACAAATTCTTCTGGAATTAAGAACTGATTAATGCACCTTTCGTATATAAATATCAAAGCATATTACAGGACTGACTGAAAGGCCAGTCAGACATTAGGGCCCAATTTCATCAACAGAATGAAGCCAGGTCTGAGCTTAGAACTGGACGAAGTAGTTCCAAAATTAACACTTGGATCAGTTGCAGTGATAAAATGGCAGAACTGCTTGGTAAGCAATGTACTAAAGACCAGTTTAAGGTTAAACCTGGTATCAGCTCTGTTAGTGAATTCGGGCCAAAGTGACAATGACCGTGATCCGAGTTTCACTAGCACAAAACCAGTAAGCAGGGCCCTAGTGTAGCTCGCTTTAAAAAAGGGTCACCAAAAGAATTAGTACATGTACTGTAAGAGATTCACGCAATGATGTGCGCCACAAAATCTAAAGCAAAAAGTGTAACCAAGAACATGGTGCAGCAGATAGCTGTAACAATCTTTCAAATTGGTATGCACGCATGAAATTCCGCACAGATCCTCTTTAAGGTCTATTCTATCCAAAAAGATAGCTAGCCAAACTTAATTTCAAAATGGAGGCCATTTTTTTCAAGATGGCGGCCATTTTTCAATATGGCCACCAAGTATATGGTTTTTCTTCCAAAATTATGCTAAAACCAGACTGGCACTTCTCTTATTTTGGTCCAATGCAGGTTTTTGGGTACATACATTTCATAAACAATATCAACTTGGGTATGAGGTACTATTAGGACTGAAAAATCCAAGATGGAAGCCAAGATGACCGCCAAGAAACTGCATGTGTTCATTCAACTGCATTGATTGTATGAATTTTGAATTTTAAAGAGGCAATTTTCTCACAATATGCTGCAGAATGACTGGTCCTTGATTTTGATACTGAATTTTGAAAGTTTTTCACTTAGACACAACTAAATTTACAAAGTCTCGAGTTATTATGGGATATAAGAGGTGCTATTTATAGCTAAGATACTTCCCAAACTCATCTGTCTTATGGGAGAAGAAGAGTTTAATTAGGCAACATCCACACAACTGTTGCTTGAATTACCAATTACCATGGGATTAAGCTTGCTCACAGTTCTCCTCATTAATGGTATATGTCATACGTTAAGCTACACGTCACGAGTAATAGTTTTACACAGAACACATAGTAAAACATGTGTTGTTTTTTGTTAACTGAAACATGCATCCTTACATTCATCTCAGCTTGTCCAACAGTAGATTCACATCTTTTCTATTTCGATCATCTGCACTGCATATTCTAGCCATCATGCAATTGTAACTCAAGGCAAAACTATTTTTTTTAATGATGAAGCAACAAAATCCAGGTACTATAATTGATGAATTTGTATTCCTTATAAATAATGCTCCTTAAAGTGCTTCGAAAGAGTGATAAATGTATATTGACTCTATCTTTATCTAAAAAAAAACAAGCTATGAACTTGTCTCACATTTTATGGAAAAAATGGCTGATAAACCCGTGAGGGTTGGGCATGTCACCTCTATTTAAACCTGTTGTTACCGCCAATATCCACTATTGTGCCCAGTAGGCCTATTGGGCATGGATATTAGGCCTTTGGGCAAAATATAGGGTCTTTTGGCAAATTATAGGATCTTTGGGCAAACTATAGGGCCTTTGAGCATTCTGACTCCTTTTGGCATGACTTTCCCAAAGTCATCGCATCCTTAAAAATATCCGAGAGGCCTTTGGGCAAAATATAGGTCCTTTGGGCGCATGCCTAAATCACTCATTATCGCTGACTCCCAACTATAGTGGATTTTGGCAAAGATCTTATACTTCGGATATATGCCAAAGTCACTCGCAATAATTCTTTTATACTATTGTGGATTTTGACAAATATCAACTTTGGATAATAGTGAACTGACCAATGAGAATACGCCCTAATATCTTGACTGGTCAATGAGAATCCACCCTAATATCCGCTGCAGGGGGCACTGTTGTTAATAGTTTGTCCAATGAGAATGCCACCTAATATCCTGTCAAATGAGAATCCGGCCAAATATCCTAGCCAATGACAGTCAAGCCTAATATCCACAGAGCCACGATTGGCCAGTGGATATTAAGCTGCATTCTCATTGGACACACCGAGAATTCAATGAAATTCCAATCTAATATCCAACAGCCAATGAAAATTGAGCCTGATATCAAATAGGCTTAAAGTCAAATAGTGTTACCGCCAATATCCACTATTGTGCCCAATAGGCCTATTGGGCATGGATATTAGGCCTTTGGGCAAAATAAAGGGTCTTTTGGCAAATTATAGGGTAGTTTGGCAAACTGTAGGGCTTTTGGGCATTACAACTCCTTTGGGCATGACTTTCCCAAAGTCATCGCATCCTTAAAAATATCCGAGAGGCCTTTGGGCAAAATATAGGTCCTTTGGGCACATGCCTAAATCACTCATTATGGCTGACTCCCAATGATAGTGGATTTTGGCAAAGACCTTATACTTTGGATACATGCCCAAGTCACTCTCAAAAACTCTTTTATACTATTGTGGATTTTGACAAATATCCAACTTTGGATAATAGTGAACTGACCAATGAGAATACACCCTAATATCTTGACCAATGAGAGTCCACCCTAATATCCGCAGTAGGGGGCACTGTAGTTAATAGTTTGTCCAATGAGAATGCCACCTAATATCCTGTCCAATGAAAATCCAGCCAAATATCCTAGCCAATGACAGTCAAGCCTAATATCCACAAAGCCATGATTGGCCAATGGATATTAAGCTGCATTCTCATTGGACACTCTGAGAATTCAAAGAGATTTCAATCTAATATCCAACAGCCAATGACAATTGAGCCTAATGTCAAATAGGCTAATAGTCAAATATGCTCTTTGGTCAAAGTCAAAAGACTAAGCCAAAATCCATGTAAGTCTTTTGTGGATATTTGTGAGTGATTATATATGCTTTGGGCATACACAAATAGGCTCTTTGGTCAAAGTCAAAAGACTAAGCCAAAATCCATGACAGTCTTTTGTGGATATTTGTGAGTGATTATATATACTTTGGGCATACACACCTTGTAATAGTGTATTATGTGCTGTGTCACAATAATATAGTTACATACACAAATATATATTACAGATTTTAAACTGTCTTAATTAATGTGAATGCTTATTGGATATCATGGATAGGTAGAAGAAATGATATACCTTTAATTACTGACAGAAGTCAACATACTGGACATACTCTTTTCCCAATAAACCTGATAAGCAATATTACTGATAAATTTACATTATCAGTTGAACGGTATCTGTGTAATCACAACTAATCACAACTTTTTTATGTTGATAAAGCGTATATATACTCTGTGAGCCTCTGCTATGAGAATAAAGACTTTGACAACAAACATATTTCTCACTCTCATTTGCTTAAAACCATCATCTGAGGAAAAAATGATTAAGATGGATCGAACATCATTGACACTTGTTTGGGCTGTCTCATGCTTTCTAATTGTGACAGGATTACCAGCAAACAATGTCAACAGCGGAGCCTCCAAAGACATTCTTGATTCTCGCAAATTCATTGATGTCTTGGACTCGTGTATGAGTTATCTCGATTCTGAAGAACCCAGAGACAGAGCAGTGGTTTTCCTGCATGGAAATCCCACAGCAGCGTACTTGTGGAGAAACGTCATTCCCCACGTACAAGGGCAAGCTCGGTGCCTTGCTCCGGACTTGATTGGAATGGGCCATTCTAACAAACTTGAGGGGTCTTTGTAAGTATTAACTATTTTTGGGTTATTGCCATTGATATGCTAAGCATTTACACCTGAAATTTTTGATAGTCACACAATTGGCCGGGGAATACATTTAGTTAATTGAAACTAGTAAGTCAACTGATTCTAATTACTTAGAGCATACGATGCTTGATTTCTAGACAAAACAAGGGTTTTCCACAGAATGTAAGAAGTATTTGTTTTCATTTTTACAATATATCTTCGTATATGGATGAGCTTAGACTGAATGTAAAGTAAATTTGGCAGTTAGAATAGAAGCGCTGATGAGCAGTTTATTGAAATTAGCGCTATATAAATCCATATTATCATTATTATTATATTAGGTTTAATCTTACATTTGGACCTCATATTTTGACGACATACTAGCATTTAAATGTGCTTCCAGTTGTGCTGAATCTGCTGATTTATTTGGGCAGTTTACAGCATTTCAAACACCAAAAACACAAAACAATTATCCTTCTAATAATGTACAATCCATTTTGTCTTTCAGGTATCGTTTTGTTGACCAATATAAATACCTCGATGCATGGTTTGAGGCTATGAATCTTCCTGAGAAGATTTTTCTTGTTATTCACGATTGGGGATCTGGCCTTGGGTTCCACTGGGCGAATCTTCACAGGGATAGAATTGCAGGCATTGTATTTATGGAGGCCGTTGTAGGACCAATGAACGACTTTGATGACTTACCAATTGGAGATTTGTTTGAGGTAAAGTTATATTTATATTTGTAGGAGAATGAAGATGAACTGGAAGTGAAGAGAGAAAGTTAGAATGCAAAAAAGAGGGAAAATACGGACCATTTATCTATGTATATGTCTATATGTGTGAGGGAATGACAAAGTAGGTGCATAAATAATGGATGTTTTAAAGTGCTGTAAAATTCGCAAGGGGGAGAGAAAAGAAAATTGATGGATAGCATGCCCTGATGGATGAAGAATTGAGGAGAAACAAAGCCTGCCGGAAACCTTCAACTGTATAATTAGATTTCTTATCTGTGGTAATGTAGAGGGAGTTTGGTGTATCAGATTTGATGCCACTGGTGATCAAACTTCCTTTTTTGCACCAGTTAATTACCTCTATCAGTCTTTAACTGGATTAGACTTGAGACGTTGAGACCTTTTTATTATTATAATGGCGGGCACAAAAAAGTGGTGATAATTACAAGCTTGATCGTAAAATACCCAGCCCATATAGGGCTTATCAACCACTATGTAACAATGGTTAAAAAAGTTCATGCCTAGGGTAGAGAGAAGACTAGGCTATTTAAATAGAGTTCATACATACGACAACAAAGAGTCTAAAATTAACAAAAGCGAATAAAAAAATTTAAAAAAATTGTAGATGTCATTTCAAACCTCATTCATCTTAAATTCTGCTCCATAATTATCGTCTGACAGAAATCATCTCGATTTTGCATTTATACTTTTTCAGGTGTTGCGGACTCCCCTTGGTGAAGTACTGGTTTTGAAACACAACTATTTAATCGAAGAGTCATTTCCAGCTAGCACGATAAGGAACCTGACAGAGGAAGAGATGAATGAATACCGGTCAGTAATCTTGCTAACAGTGGTGCTTCATACTGACTTCACTTCCAATTTCCCCTTTTCAATATGTTTCCCCAAGATACCTTTCTCCAATGTGTAAGGCCTTAAAATACATATTCAGTGACCTCAGTTGTCCATAAATGGTAAAAAAGTGTAATTTAGCTGCCTGTTTCTCAACTGTCCACACTCCAAATTCAAAGAGAGGGGAGAGCGGCACTCAGCTGCAGTGGATCATACGCTGCTGGCAGTTTGATTAAGTATTATCCCCACCCCCTGACCTTGTGGATTGTGGTGAAGGGTGCCCTGCAGAAATTCTGGTTTTACAATTTCTAGAAACTTGTTCTCGCATCAAGATTGTACCTTATCTATATCTATTTTTTAATTTTTTACATAAACCCATTTTCAGACTACCGTACCTTGAACCCGGAGAATCCAGGCGTTCTACATTGACATGGACTCGTGAAGTTCCGTTCATCTCAGACGGGCCCGACGATGTCATCGCCATAGCAACAGACTACCAAAGATGGTTGGAAACCAGCAGCGACTTGCCAAAGCTTTACATAAATGCGGAACCTGGAATGCTAAGTGCTTGGAACTTGAATATTACGGCAAACTGGCCTAATTTGAGAACTGTGACAGAAGCCGGAATCCACTTTATTCAGGAGGACTCACCAGATGAAGTGGGACAACATGTAGCTGAATTTATTAACGAAATTGGATTTCCATGATACCATAAAATATGTACATGTATTGCTATAAAATATTCAAATGAAACAAATAATTTAATCAATTAATTTTGAAATAAACATTCGACCGATAGTATATTACAAACCGGAAATACCCCATGTGTTTGAAAAGAGCCGTCAAAGCTCTTACATTTTAGTTACCCAGTTGCAAAAATCAATTTTCAAAATATCCTTATATCGAAATTCTCTGAACTGACAACAAAATAATTTTTTGCATATCAGCCAATCATTTGATTCATAATCAGAATATTCAGCGAACTTACTGTTTGGATTCCATGATTCACATCATGCGGATCTAAGAAAATATTGCCTATGGGATTTTTTTGTTTGAATGGCCTTGGGACCTGACAAAGTAGATACAATTGATGAATAGGCAATGAGGGAAAACTTGCAAGTTGCAAAAGAATTTTCTGTTTAGAAAAAGTCTCTGCATGTGTCTGCAGATTCTACTACAAAGGAGAAGTTCCTTAAAGACTGCTTGTGAATTGTTAATTATTCACTCTGGGATGAAATCATAGCCAGTCGTTGTGATGAAGGATTAAGTTTTGATTCAGAATAGGGTGTTACAGCCAGTGAAAAATATGTGATTACGACATGACTCACTGCTTTCTAGAGTATACACATTATCACTCGTATTTGCTTGGCTATAAATTGCAGGTTTCTTGGCTACAGATTGCTGGTTTCTTTTAGCCTGTGCTTAGGCTTCAGATTATGTTCAACAACATGTTTACATTGGTTCAACTTTAAGCTGATGGAGTTGACAAAGTAAACATTTATAATCCATCCATGATTCACTGATCAAATGAAATTCCAGATTAATGTAATGAATAGAAATGGCTTCATTAACCAAGCTAAACACTTGTTATGTCTAGACATCTTGAATAAAGAAAGATTAATTGAGCATGTGGTCCCTCATAGACAGAATGTTAATTCTGCATGGAGCTGAAAACACAGTTACATTATTGTAATAACATATGGGCTGGTATGTAGTTGCATGCATCAGAATGGTCAGTGAAGGTCGGAAATAGTTTGCTATCAAACTGACGGCTGGATGGATAGAAGATTGGATATAAGATTGATTATGTTCTGTTTGCATTCAGTAGATTTATTAGGATAGTAGGGGGACACAGTAGAGAGGTGAAGGAGGATTGAAACTGCTGTGCAACATAAGAGCTCAGGTGACCCACAGTCCCACACCAACCAGAGTGGAATTTAACCAGGTACCCAGCAATGATCAGCTCAGTGTTCTACCAACTGAGCCAACCCTTCTCTTAATATGTGCAGTCTTTTTTCTCTCAACTTGTCAAGCGATGATCTGTGCTAAGGTATGATTTTACAAATACAAACACAGCTTAAGTCTAGCATCTCTCAATTTTAACAAATTTACAGTCGAAGTTATCATGATGACTTATGCCCCAGAACAACATTTATGTCCTTAAAATTTGGCTTTGTCCACTGTTTTGCTTGAATACACTTTTGATAAATGGTATGCCTGTTGAAAGGATCATGGTCCTGCATGAAGTGGTATTAAGATGTTACAGCCAGGTGGGTATGTCCAGTTGCCCAATTGGGAGAGAAGGGTACTTCCTGCATTTACCAGGTTGATAGTTACACTCTACCCTTTGATCTGTGACCAATTGGGCCATTCTTGGCTATTTACATTAGAAATTGGCCACTTATCCATATGATCAATTTTGCGTAGGTGGGCAAATGTCAGCGGTCAAGTTAGTAGATAATAACTTGCAATGTTGGACGTGGTCAGTATGTGCAACGTTGAAAAGTGAGATGGTTGGAAAAGGCCAAGGCATTAATAAAAGACCTTAAAGGATTGATCTGCAGGTAAGACTTGATGCATCCAGTTCCGTAGTGTAGAGTTCAATTCCTCACTATCGGGCTGGGTTGCAAGGAACTTTATTCTATGGATGGCAGTCTCTTTCCACTACATATAGCTGTTCCTCAGATCTTCCATCTGTCTGCTGTGCCCCAAGGTCACAAGAACAAAGACAGATGAACAGATGAGATCTATTCTGTAAGATCTAAAAGATGAAGTCACGTTGACAGAAAGGCAGTCATGATAACCTTCATATATGAGAAGCATTGTTGGGATTTCTGTCTTTTATATCAAATCTCTCGAAAATTTTACCTCTACCACCTCTCTGGGTTCATGTCATCAAAATATGAGATTATGTTATTACTTTTTTTAAATATTACTTTTCTTCTGGGTGGCGCACCAGCAGCGACCATGATTACTGATTAGTGTCTTCGGTGGGTCTCCTGGCCATTGTTTACTTCATAAATTCGATGCAATTGTTATTAATTCATTTTTATGATTATGTATGGGCCAAATAAATACAGTCTGAGTCTGAGTCTGGATTTTTTTTTTCAATTTTAAAACACAAATCTTTATACTTTTATTCTGTAACTACTATGCATCTCCACAGTTATATTTAAATGGATTAACATTTCCATGTAAACTACAACCAGGTTTTACATCTCTATCTATGCCAAATCTAATCTGGAAGAGCAATACTGACCGCCAAGAGAAAGCCGGTCTTCTCAAGTTACCATGAGTAATTAACAAGAGGAGTCATGATCGTAACTTGCCTTCAAGAAGCCATTCCTCAGGAGTCCAATTTCCATGCTAAACAGGCGTCAAATTTGGGCAGAACTGTAGTGACTTTACAGAATTACTTCATGATGATTTGGCCCAGCTACAGTAAAGAGAAAGATTGGCCCTGGATGTGAGAAAGAGAAAGAAGCTGAAGGAATTGATAATCATAATATTCAAAGAAGATATTGCGTTTTCCTTATTGTAAAATTAGATTTTTTGAGTCATGACAGTTGTGACAGTTGATGTATCGTGCCCATGCTTTTAGCTGCTATATGCATAAATGAATAGTCATGACCAAGACAAGGCATTTTGAAATGTGGTAAACACAATCCTGTTTGTCATTGAAAAACATGAAGAATACAATTATATAAGTCTCTTTTAATTGTGAGGCAACTGAAACTAATGATGGTCAAATAAATAATCTGCACCATGACTCTTGTTGAAAATTTCCTATTTCTCTTTAAATAAAAATTAAAGAAATTGCTGTGAATAAGAAAAGTGCGTTGAATGTATTTTTTATTAAGGTACCCGGTACTCATAAATATCAACTCCCAGGATGAGACTGTTTATGTTTTTAAAATCATTTGGTCTCTCAGTACATTTTGTCCAAGAAAAAAAACTTCCCATTCCCTTAGTTACGCTGCAACACAATTTTTTCATGTCCAACAAAACAGGGTGAGGGACTATGACTGATGTTCAGTTACAGAAGTGACAAATGGTGCCATAAGTCATGCTCACCTCAGTATCAAGGCGCATCAGACAATTCCGTAGCTTGATTTATTCTCTCAGAGACCAATTAAGAATTGAATATTTGTGTCATACTGCCAGAGTGTTCATTATTATCTGACAATTCAACCCTTGACGACATTTAATTTCTGTCCTTGCCTTTTCCTTCAGATTAATGAAATCAGACTGACATTGTCATTGTTCACGATGTCACATATATGTCCTTCAATCTTCAATATAATGCCATTCATTCTTTTTGTTAAGTCCAGGTGACTCTTTTTAACTCTGCATTGTTTTGCTATTGGATCAAAGCTAAATGTCCTTGTCAAAAGTGTTTATGGGAGTATGAATTCTCGTAGGATATTTATTCTGGAGACCATTTTACCTCTACTTCCTGAATTTCAGTACATGGCAAGAATCAGCAACAGCAAACTATTTGCCTTTAGTTCCTGATACTAGCCTGTTTTTGTTTGCGTAAGACTTCTCTTAGAAGGAAAAATCCTTTTGAAGCTGATAGCCTTGCATGATTTTCTTACAATTGCATGATGTCTAGAATATGCAGTGCAGATGATCGAAACAGAAAAGATGCACATCTGCCCTTGCACAAGCTAAGATGAATGCAAGGATGCATGTTTCATTTAACAAAAACAGCATATGTTTTGCTATGTGTTCTGTGTAGGACTATGAAATCTCACGATGTATTGCTTGACGCTTGATGTAAATTTTATACAATTAATGAGGATAACTCCGAGCAAGCTTAATCCCATGGTAATTGGTAATTTAAGCAAAAGTTGCGTGGGTGTTGCTTTGGTCTTAATTAAACTCTCCTTTTCCATAAGACAGATGAGTTTGGTAAGTATCTTAGATATAAATAGCATTTCTTATATCCCAAAATAACTCAAGATGTCAGGATGTCATTACTCGTGTACATGACTGTAAAAGCCCCGTATATTTAAAAAATGGACTTATAATATTATTAATATGATAGATTATAGGTTTTAAAGCTTTTGTTTGTTATCAGGTATAGACAGGTATTTTAAAAGAGAAATGAAAAAATGCTGAATGTTGCCAACTGTTTTCAAACCCATTTTGATGCAATTCAGCCAAGTGGTACTTACTAAACAGTTGATTAAAAACATTCCAGGAGAGGAAGCATTGACCATGCAGACTGATAGACACAAAGTATAGTTTATAATAGCTTTCAGCATGCAGGAATCTCTGGTAACAATTCAAAGGGCAAAAGTAACTTTCAAACACTCTTACGTCAGATAGAATTATAAAATGTACTTCGATTCACTTATCAATTCTGCTCTCTGAGTTACGTCTGCTGAACCTTCTTGATGTCAATGACAACTAAAAGTCAGAAACTTCTATATTCTTCTGATATTGATACTCTGATCTTTGGCAATAGAGAATAACTGCTCTCAGATCAATGGTAGAGACAGATGTCATAAAGTATCATCAATATTGCAACAAAGAAGTAGCAGTGATATTGATTGTCTTGCATCAGTTGGGTGAGACAGGGAGGTGTTCCTATCTATTTATAGTATCCTTATCCTGAAAAAGTTTATGTAATTTTTTTTGGGCCTGGCTGTCTCAGTTACTCTTTGTGTTGGGGAGTTTTACCAATGCAGATGGCTTAAGTGTCTTTGTCATGTTGCAAGAACCTCCTGACTTTGTAAATGTAGTTGTTTCTAGGTGAAAAACTTCCAAAATTCAGTATGCAAGAAGAAAATAAGTGACCAGTCATTCTGCAGCACATTGTGAGAACAATGCCTCTTTAAAATTCGTATGATCAATGAACGTAGAAGTTTCTTTATATATATACAGTGCCGCCTGTATGTAAGTGAAACGCATGACATTGTGCCATTGCATCAATGTTAAACATCCTTAACCGAAATGCTTCTGGAAGGACGAATTCTCCTCCGATGAGAGGAAAACATTTTGGGTCATAAAGGCCGATATGTAAGGCATGTGGGATAAAAATAGAAGCCAATTTTCTTTGCTGTAGTTGGAGTTAGGTATGGGTCAAAGTCTTTGATAAGTAAGTGAAACGCAGGCCCAATGTTAAAACATAGGGAAGGGTGGTTCACTTACTTATCAAAGACCCATATCTAACTCCGACTACAGGGAAGAAAATGGGCTGCTATTTTTATCCCACTTGCCTCACACATCGGCCTTTATGACCCACTTTGTTTCCCTTTCATCCGATGAGAATTCATGCCTCCACAGGCAGTTTGGCTGAGGATGTTTAGCCTTGATGCAATGGCACAATGTCATGCGTTTCACTTACTTACAGGCGGCACTGTAGGCCTACGCCTAGCTTACTGATTTTAACTTTTGATGCGAATCAAGCACAGAGTTTTGTGGACTTTTCCCTACCCACCCTACATCCATGCAAAGCCCATTGGCCAACACATGTCACAAACCCATTTATAGTAGCCAAGCTCAGTTCTCACCATCAAAAACTGCATGCTCCACAGTTATTCTACATGAGGTTGAAGTGCTCGTTAGAATATCGACTATCAGACTGCTTTTGTAACTCAAGCCAATTTCATGTTCCTTAACGGCTCGATTGCATGTAACATAAGTGTTACAGATGCTGTAACATTGATCCAAACTGTCATTTGCTGTCTGGCACTATTACATGTAACATGATAATGACTACAAAATTCCCACAACATCAGAAAAAGAGCAGCCATATCCTCACAAATTGAAAATATCTCCGCTTCACATGAAAGGTGGCAGTATGTCACCATGCTGGTTTCCCATAATTTGTCATGTTTGCGTTAACATGTGATTTGGTGATAGATCAAATGTACAATTGCGGTAGTCAGTTGGTAATAGTTTGCCAAGACATAAAATGACTCAATTTAATTCTGAGTTCAGTAGTTTTTCTAAATGTCTAGATGCACTTTGTCCTCAGCTGTGACAACAACACAGTGGATCAGGCGAAATACCAAAAAACGTCAAGTCTTACCCAATTTATAATAAAACCCACTCTTAGGAGGATGAGTCGACTAAAAACCATGAGTGATCCGGCTGGTGGAGGAACTCACGACTCTCGAGTGACAAGACCACTTTTTCTTGGTTGATTAATTTAACTATCTTCATAGGCCACAATGATGTGACACAGCTGCAGGATCATGGGTCATTATTTCTAGGCAATTTGTCATTGATGACATTCTGTCTCATTTGTTTTCTTCTTTTTATTTTCCTCTTTGTGTTTCTTTTCATAGAATGTAGATTGGTAGGGAATTGGTTATGCTCAATTAGATTAGTTTCTTCTGGCAACATAATCAGTTCATGGCAGATAGAAAATGGATGTCATAAGAAACTGAACAACCCGCACGAATGCAAGATTGATAGACAGTCAGATAGATGGATGTATACATATGAACAGACAGATGGACAGGAAGATAGACACATACAAAATTTGTGAAATCAACTGTTATTTATTTTAGACAGTTGACAAGATAGTAGACAAATCAAGCACTTACAGATGGACAGATCAATAGGTAGATGACAACATTATTACGATAAATAGAATGATGCTAACATTGTTACACACTGTAAAATGTAAATCAATTGATGAGATAGAGGAGTAGTCCCTGGAAAGATTAACAGATTTGTAGGGATAAAAAGCTTCCATTGTTTATGAAACAGCGTCCTTTCAAAACATTGTGTTTCGAAGTAATTAAAAACATGGAAATGGGTTTGTGTAAGACCTCGTAAGCCCATGAAATATGCATCGTAAGACACTCCGTGTTCTTGCATACACTTTTTGCTTTAGATTTTCTGGTGTACATCATTGTATGAATCTCTCGCAATACATTTACTGATGCTTTTGGTGACCCTATAACCAGGCCTGCTTCTTGGTGTTTTGCTGGTGGAGCTTGGGTCACCGTTGTTCTCACTTTGGCCAGATTTCACCAGCTGAGCTGAGACCATGCAGGTTCAACCTTACACCAAGTCTTTCGTACTTTACCAACAAGGAAGTTCTGCCATTTTATCATTGAAATTCATCCAAATGTTAATTTTGGAACTATCTTGTCCAGGTCTAAAGTTTAGACCTGACTTCAATCTGTTGATGAAATTTGTCCCTGATGTCAGTCCTATATTATGCTGTGATATTTAATTAGCGAAGGTGCGTTAATCAGTCCTTCATTAAGAAGAATTTGTCAAGCCATTTGAAGATACTTGGATATTATCTAAATTCAAGAAGAACAATACATATATGAATGAGGCCACGACCATGCATGTAGGAGAAGTTACTGATTATTTCCTTTATAAATTATATGCAATAACCAGTTCTTGACAATAGATACTTTGTAAAGCAGTTTGTATTTCAAAATGAAAGGATATCTGAAACTTTATGATTTGACATCAGTATTGATTTGTGTATTTTTTGACTCCCAATTATCGCAATCAATATAGAATAGCCGCATGACAATAAGAATCACACATGAGGAATTCATGCGACAACACCTGAAGTTTCCATGAATATAACAAGACCTTGATTCCCTCCCATGGACAGTAATGAAATGTTTTGGTGAGGTCTTCATCAGTTGAATTGCATCACATTCTGGCCTGACAAAATCGATGTGAAATTTACAACATTCGGGAAATTTGATGACAGGGATACAAACATGTTTATTGTTGAAGACACTTTTCTGATCAATCAACCCTTATTAGTGGCTAAACTGGTCGTATAGATACAGATACAAGTCTATCTCTCTGTCCTACTGTCTATCTTCAGATATTTGCTGTGCTAGACATTCTATATATATTTTACCAATGCTGCAAGATGATTAGTGCAATGTCCGCATATGGCAACAGCATTGTGCGCTTCTGATATTGGCAAGATATTGTCATCTTCCATCTTGACAAGTACTCAAGATTGCAGCGTCTGGCCAACATTGCACTTGTAATTGTGGAAAGGGTACCTGTCTGCATGGGACAAGATTTCAAGGGATGAACGCCTCGTAATTATCTTAATAACACCTGTTTTTGTGACAACAATCCAGGCACCACTCCTTGAAAATGTGTTTTTCTGTCAAACTAGGTTCATCAAAATTTCACTCATTAGGCTATGCTCATTTTGAAATTTTCTTTTCACAAAATATTAGGCGCTGATATAAATATCCCTGAGAATATTTAGGCTGCATGCAATCAAAACCCACTGATGGTCGCAACATCAAACTATCTATTCACAATAGATTGATATCCTAAAAATCATTTATATTATTCAGCTGGGGATATGAAAAGTTAATTAGCCAAACAACATGTGCTCAATTACCAATACTAACAAGAAAATAATGAACTTGAGGGCGCATTCATGCATGAAATAAATTTTTAGAATTGTTTCATTTCATAAGTAGTCAGATGAATGTAGGCCTACATGTAATTTGGTTAATTGCAAATTTCAATTAATTCTCAAATAGGTTGATGGAGCCATATTAAAGCCATTTTCAGACAAATTGATTGCCATTCAAAAAGGATGTGGAAAATTCTTATTGTTGAACTTTACTATCATAAATCATCCTGCAGTTGTTCTAAATGAAATCAAATTGAGTAACCGCTCCATCTTATTTTGTGTCAATTAACAGATAAGCAATTTTCACCCTCAGCAAAGTATATTGCCATGGGGTACTGTACTTAGTATGGCAAATTTTTGTCCGTCCGGCGGTCGGCCAGGCGGGCGGGTGGGCAGCGTCATGCAATGTGTATTGGCCTCTGTGACAAAACTATTACACCTAAAAATATGAAATTTGACACATGAATGGGTCTTATAGTGTTAATGTGCCTTTTGAAGTTCATATTTATACAATTACCACAGCTTTTGTAAAAAATCGAAAATTCAAAAAAATTTTCTTTTTCTTTTCCGAACCAGGACTTGGAAACGGTTTTCGTTTCCGAACCAGGACTTGGAAATGGTTACACCTATGGCCATGAAAATCTACCATAACATGTACCTAGTTGTACCTTTTGGGGTCTAAATGCTCTTACTAAAACTGATTTTAAAAAATGCACCAAAAATATTAAAAAATGAGTTTTTTTTCAACTCTCTGTAATTCCATCAATTTGGGAGTTAGATATTTGAAATTTGGCAGTTAGTTGTCTAAAATATAGCTCTTTAAAATACGTAAATCATTTGGAGGGTCCTTCTAACGATTTTTGAATAAAAATGAAAATACTGAAAAAATGAGCAATTGTTTGCATTTTTCTTTAATTTTGGTCTCTCTTACCAAAACAGTAATGATTATACTGGTAAAAACACAAAGGTATTATAGTTAACTTATTAAAAAGGAACTCTTATGGCTATATTGTAGTTAATGCTATTTTGTAGGCCGACAGGAGAAGTTTAAAATTCACAAAAATGTGAAAATATCAACTTCCTGATGAAGAAAACATTAATGAAATACATGGTCTTCGTGCATATATTTGTTTTATCATCAGATATTTGAACATAAAAAGATGGAAATTGCTAAAAAAAAAAGAAAAAAAAAAAGGGGACCAACGAATTGTCACTTATCAGTCAATTTTGATTCTTCTTTACTCAAAGTTCCATACAGCTTGTCTCAATTATAATTTTTTTATCACATTCTTCTAATTTTATTAGGTTTAATATATGTGGACAAATATGCTTTATGCATGTAATTCTGACACAAGAGGCCTTGCATTTAAAAAAGTGAGGTCTTGCATTTAAAAAAATTACAGGTAATCTCAAACCCCATTTATGACTATATGACTTTTAAAATATAATGACCTCAGTGATGTAAATTTAAACAAAGAAAGAAATATAACTATGAAGGTTTAATTCTGACCTTTGGTAAGCCATAATTTTGTGATGATTTTATAAAGTTCCAAGTTTTTGACTCACCAGTTCTTTCGTCCCTCTCTCGTGGACTTTTCCAGACAGCTGAGGAAGTCCATGGGAGATGGACGAAAGCTCTGGTGAGTCAAAACCTTGGACCTTTGTGCTATGAACTCATCACAAAATTAAAGAAAGAAATATTATATAGAATATTGCCTAAAAATTTTAAAAATATGATCATATCATGCCTGGTTTGACAGAAATTATGTCACTGAATATAGGGTTATTATTTGGCACGAAACAAAACCCCATTTCTGTGAATTTAAACTCTTGATTATTTATCCAGAGATATAATTGGCTGAATCTTTACTTCAATTAATTAAAAAATCACCCAAGGCCTATCTCAAAAATAATGAAGCCAAAGTGTGAAAAGACCATCAAAATTTTCAAATGTATTTTTGTATGAAATGACCTAAACATATTATAAAGAACATATTTATGTTCCAGAAACTATATTTACCTTGGTGCTTTGATAAGTGGAAATAATTGATAACAGCTGAATATAACAGAATTTTTAAAAGTTTGTTTTTCGTGGCAATGAAACTTAACTGGGCTGAATGGTAATTTGTCATGAAATTAAATCCATTTTCTTTATTTGACAACAACTGGCACATTCTTAAAAGTCTTCTGGCCGATTGTCATTCAAATACACCTAATATATTTTGAGAAACACCCAATTTTTCGAAATTTTTCGGAAATTTCTTTTCAAAACTTACATATATATTAACCCCAGAAGCATACGTTTTCATTTAAAATTAATTTAACTGCCCTATATTATGCGTCTATATGTGGGCTTCAAGTTGATACCAAATAAGTGCCACCGAAGTGAATGTCTGCTCAGCAAATGATGATAAAAGTATGATTTTTGGCCCCTTTTTTTTTTACATAAAAAGCTGATTTTAAGTACTGGTGTGATATGAATCTTCAAAAAATGTTCTGGTTTTGACTCAAATCAATTTTATATGAATTATCAATCATAACTGAGGGAAAAAAGGCAACCATTTACAAAATAAAAACTATTTTGTTGTTTTTTATTGCCTTTTTTAGACAATTAGGCCCACATTTTAAAGAATGCTCTATAAATGTTATAATTTTTGTAATTAGACAATGAAACCTACTCCAACTTCTGAAATTATATGTTAATTTTCACTCAAAGTAATATTAGAATGATCGCTTCAGTGTTTGTCAAAAAAAAAAATTGAATAAGTACTATCAAAATTTTTTCAGAGCGTTACGGATGCGACGAACATAACTTTTGAATTTTATCACCAGAAACCAGTCAATAACTTGGATTAGTTAATAGATTAATAAAGCCTCCTAGATTTACTATATTTTGAGCCATTCCAGATTAAAAACAGAGCATTCATAGCTCTGTACCACTTGAAAGTACTATTGGCGTTACGCGTGCAACACATTCACCTTTCCAGCTATTCATAGGAATTTTTCCATGAACCAGATTTTCCACAATCATAAAAAGCTCCAAAACAATTAAGGAGATGTAATACTAGATCTCAATGGCAAAAAGATTCAACTGAAATATATTAAAGGGAAACTAGAGCATTTCAGATCAGGAACATTAAAATTTGACTCAATTTTACAAAGTCAACCTTTGAACACAAATAACTCAGTCATGTCAAAACAAGTGGATAGAAGTGCTTGTTTCAATGGATTTATAAAGCCTGGGGATGTGGAGATTCCAAAAAGTATAAGGAAATAGCAGTGGAACATGTCAAACTTTGTAAAACTGAAAGAATTCATCAGGTGAAAAAGGTTATGTCACGCTAAATAAGTGAAAAAATGCATGTTTTCTGATATACTTTCATCTCCATCTCAATAACCTTTTGACGAATTGCCATGAAATTTTCAGGATTTTGGCATAAGAATGTATCTAAAGCAAGACTGTAATATTAAGTTGTTGCATGGAGCTGTTATCAAAATTTGTGACCCTCAGTGAAAACCAGCTGTGTGGCTTCATTATTTTTGAGATAGGCCCCAAAGCATATTTTAGCACTTTGAATAGAAAAAGTGTCATCATTGGTTGGGGAAGAGGTACAGTTTTTGTTGAATGAGCACTGGAGACTCTGAATCTGTGCTTCATTGTACCCCTCCCCCTCCAACCATTCATGTTATGTAACATTGTGTCACTAATCCTCTCCAGTAACCAAGGCTAGGAACAAAGGAGAAGGTAAAAGCAGTACACTGCATCCTCAACTTTTTAACAAAATGTTCTTTTTTTTCCTTATAAATATGTCTAAACTGCATTGACACAACCTTTGTTTTTTTGCATTGAACAAATAATGAAATTTCCTATTTGAATCAAAAATGTAGGCCAAGTAGAAGATGAGACCTATATGAATTTTTGCAGACCATGCAGGCTGTACATAGAGTTGGGGCATGCTTCTTTTCTTTTGTTTTTCTTTACAGCTATTGTTATTCTTCAAAGTAGTGACTTTCTTAGTATATATATACTGGCCCCCTCCGATACGCCTATGGATTCTTTGTACATATTTTAACCAGAAACTTTGTTCAAGGACACTGCGTCTAAGTATTGATATTTTTGATGGGCTGAATAACCCGGCTGATGTTCATTGCAATATATTCTCAGGACTGAACAGTTTCCATAAATATTTCAAAGCCTATGGGTCACATCCAAATTCCAAATTTGCACTGTCTGCAAGAGTTTTCAAGGTTTGCTATTAATCTTCCCACAATTGAAACCGATAAACTTGTAAATATAGCTCTTGAAAATAGATTTCATACTGTTTGTGATTTAGATTCTATTTCAGACATAGTCTTTTTTATAACCAGATGCCCAATATATGAACCTCCAAGAGAAAAACTATTTTTTTGAATGATGAAGCAACTCAAGTTAAATTTTGAAAATATCGATACTGTAATTGATAAATTTGTATTCCTTATAAATAATGCTACTAAAAGCTCTTAAAAAAGAGTAACAAAGAATTGATAAATTTATTTTGACTCAGTCTTTATAAAAAAAAAGACAAGCTATGAACCTGTCTCACATTTTATGGAAAAAAATGGCTGATAAACCTGTAAGGGTTGGCACGTCACCTGTATTTAAACCTTGTAATAGTGTACAATGTATTATGTGCTGTGTCACAATAATATATACTTACATACGCAAATATATATTACAGATTTTAAACTGTCTTAATTAATGTGAATGCTTATTGGATATCATGGATAGGTAGAAGAAATGATATACCTTTAATTACTGACAGAAGTCAACATACTGGACATACTCTTTTCCCAATAAACCTGATAAGCAATATTATTGATAAATTTACGTTATCAGTTGAACAGTATCTGCGTAATCACAACTAATCACAACTTTTTGTGTTGAGAAAGTGTATATATACGATGTGAGCCTTTGGTATGAGAATAAAGACTTTGACAACAAACATATTTCTCACTCTCATTGGCTTAAAACCACTGTTTGACGAAAAAATTAGTAAGATGGATCGAACAACACTTGTTTGGGCTGTCTCATGCTTTCTAATTGTGACAGGATAACCAGCAGACGATGTCAACAGCGGAGCCTCCAAAGACATTCTTGATTCTCGCAAATTCATTGATGTCTTGGACTTGCGGATGAGTTATCTCGACACTGAAGAACCCAGCGACAGAGCAGTGGTTTTCCTGCATGGAAATCCCACAGCAGCGTACTTGTGGAGAAACGTCATTCCACACGTACAAGGGCAAGCTCGGTGCCTGGCTCCGGACTTGATTGGAATGGGACATTCTAACAAACTTGAGGGGTCTTTGTAAGTATTAACTTTTGTTGGGTCATTGTCATTGATATGCTTAGCATTTACACCTGAATTTTTGATAGTCAAACAATTGGCCGGGGAATACATTTAGTAAATTAAAACTAGTAAGTCAGCTGATTCTAATTACCTAGAGGCTAGAGCCCTACAATGCTTGATTTGTAGACAAAACAAGGGTTTTTCACAGAATGTAAGAAGTATTTGTTTTCATTTTTACAATATATCTTCATATATGGATGAGCTTAGACTGAATGTAAAGTAAATTTGGCAGTTAGAATAGAAGCGCTGATCAGCAGTTTTGTAACTTTTTTATTGAAATTAGCGCTGTATAAATCCATATTATCATTATCATTATATTAGGTTTAATCTTACATCTGGACCTCATATCTTGACGACATACTAGCATTTAAATGTGCCTCCAGTTGTGCTGAATCTGCTGATTAATTTGGGCAGTTTTCACCATTTCAAAAACCAAAAACACAAAACAATTATCCTTCTAATAATGTTCAATCCATTCTGTCTTTCAGGTACCGTTTTGTCGATCATTACAAATACCTGGAAGCATGGTTTGAGGCTATGGATCTTCCGGAGAAGATTTTTCTTGTTATTCACGATTGGGGATCTTCCCTTGGGTTCCACTGGGCGAATCTTCACAGGGATAGAGTAGCAGGCATTGTATTTATGGAGGCGGTTGTAGGGCCAGCGAATGACTTTGATGACTTACCAATTGGAGATTTGTTTAAGGTAATGTTGCATTTTATATCTTTAGGAGAACGAAGATGAATTGGAAGTGAAGAGAGAAAATTGAATGCACAAAAGAGGGGAAATACGGACCATTTATCTATGTATATGTCTATATGTGCGAGGGTATGACACAGTAGGTGCATAAATAAAGGATGTTAAGTGCTGTAAAGTTAAAAATTCGTAAAGGAGAGAGAAAAGAGGAAGATTGATGGATAGCATGCCCTGATGGATCAAGAATTGAGGAGAAACAAAGCCTGTCGGAATCCTTCAATTGTATAATTATGTTTCTTATCTGTGGTAATTTATAGGGAGTTTGGTGTATCAGATTTGATGCCACAGGTGATCAAACTTCCTTTTTTGCACCAGTTAATTACCTCTATCAGTCTTTATCTGGATTAGACTTGAGACGTTGAGACCTTTTTATTATTATAATGGCGGGAACAAAAAAGTGGTGATAATTACAAGCATGATCGTAAAATACCCAGCCCATATAGGGCTTATCAATCACTAAGTATCAATGGTTAAAAAAGTTCATGCCTAGGGTAGGGAGAAGACTATTTAAAATAGAGTTTATACATACGACAACAAAGAGTCTAAAATTAACAAAAGCGAATAAAAAAAAATAAAAAAAATTGAAGATGTCATTACAAACCTCATTCATCTTAAATTCTGCTCCATAATTACATATTGTATCGTCTGACAGAAATCATCTCGATTTTGCATTTATACTTTTTCAGGTGTTGCGGACTCCCCTTGGTGAAGTACTGGTTTTGAAACACAACTATTTAATCGAAGAGTCATTTCCAGCTAGCATGATAAGGAACCTGACAGAGGAAGAGATGAATGAATACCGGTCAGTAATCTTGGTCACTGACTCTTATTTGATTACTTATTATCCCCACCCACTACCCTTGTATACCCTTGCGTGATTTTGGGTAAAGGGCAGAGATGAATGAATACCGGTCAGTAATCTTGCTAACAGTGGTGCTTCATACTGACTTCACTTCCAATTTCCCCTTTTCAATATGTTTCCCCAAGATACCTTTCTCCAGTGTGTAAGACCTTAAAATACATATTCAGTGACCTCAGTTGTCCAGAAATGGTAAAAAAGTGTAATTTAGCTGCCTGTTTCTCAACTGTCCACACTCCAAATTCAAAGAGAGGGGAGAGCGGCACTCAGCTGCAGTGGATCATACGCTGCTGGCAGCTTGATTACGTATTATCCCCACCCCCTGACCTTGTGGATTGTGGTGAAGGGTGCCCTGCAGAAATTCTGGTTTTACAATTTCTAGAAACTTGTTCTCACATCAAGATTGTACTTTATCTATATCTATTTTTTAATTTTTTACATCATCCCATTTTCAGACGACCCTACATTGAACCTGGAGAATCCAGGCGTCCTACATTGACATGGACTCGTGAAGTTCCGTTCATCTCAGATGGACCAGATGATGTCATCGCCATAGCAACAGACTACCAAAGATGGTTGGAAACCAGCAGCGACTTGCCAAAACTTTACATAAATGCGGAACCTGGAATGCTAAGTGCTTGGAACTTGAATATTACGGCAAACTGGCCTAATTTGAAAATTGTGACAGAAGCCGGAATCCACTTTATTCAGGAGGACTCACCCGATGAAGTTGGACAACATGTAGCTGAATTTATTAACGAAATTGGATTTCCATGATGCCATAAAATATGTGATGCTATGAAATATTCAAATGAAATAATGATTTAATCAATTAAAGTCTTGAAATAAAAATTTTTCATTTTTATGTTTTGTCACACAATCCTAAAACATATCTGGCACAGTAAAGAAATTGATGATTCGTTATCAAGTTTAATAAACTTAAATTACCACCCTCCCATCTCCTCTCAATCCCAGACAGACTTGTTTGCAAAGAATTAAGGCTACGGATGTGACTTTATTAGCTTTTATGATTTTTATACAATTGGAATTGTCTATTTAATCCGAATTTATGATATACATGATATGAATACTTTTCCAACAAACATTGAAAAATGTGAATTTTTTGTTTGTTTGTTTGTTTGTGGGAAAGAACAAAAAAGCAGCTGTACTTTTGACTCTGAAATTTGCATATTGTATGCATTTAATACCCAATACGTGTTTTTGGGGGGTGTAAATGCTCTGAGAAAGTTGACCTAACGAAAATTTAGCAAAAATATGAAAAAATACTATTATTTCAAACTTGCTTGATTCAGTCAATTTTGGAGTTAAATCTATATGAACTTTCCGATTGGGTGTCTAAATTATGTCTTTAAACATCTCAAATCGGTTGGAATGTTGGTCCAATGAATTTTTATAAAAACCCAAAAATTTGAAAAAAAATCCCAATTTTCCAACATTTCTGCATGAAAAGCCAAAATGGTAAAGGTTAAATTTTTTTAAAATCGAAAGCTTGTTTTAGTTAGACACACTATGAACTAATATTCACAGCCATTGCATGCGTTTTTACAAATTTTTCCATTGTATTGGAATTTATGATTTAAAATGCAACAAATTGTTAAAATGTCTTCTTACTCCCAAGTTTCATTTCTGATGTCATACCAGCCTCTGACCTTTTTTGTCGAAATAAACCTGACATATTTCACATCATCATCATGCTAATTTTGAGAAATATGAAAATGTTTATTCACAGCAGAGGTCAATATCGGCAAAATTAAATAAACATCTAGGATTTTCAGATAAACATATATCAGTCAATATTTGGCCCTGGACATTCAAATTTGCCACAATAATGTCTAAAATTTACTTTTTGTACCGCTCCTCATCAAATATTATCAATGGGAAAGTACTTGTATCATATACCTCTATCTCAGTGTCTATCTTAATGTATCTGCTGTGATTGATTATATTATGAGGTTATGTCATGGGTGGGGGCAGTATATCCCTAGTATAGTCACCCAAGACCCAGTATATACTGGGTCGAGGGTGACTATACAGAGATATACTGCCCCCACCCATGATGTAACCTTTTTATCCCATGTCTTTTTTTTTTAATACTTTTATTTTATTCATGTAAAACAGTTTGAAGCACTTAATGTAAATGCAGTTGTGCTACAAAAAATCAGTAATCCTTAATTGACAGTACTTAATTGCCTTAAATCATAACAATCAAAAAATATGCTGGTTTGTTATGTTAATAAACATGGTATACAGGGGGTCATGTACAACGTCTTTTTGTAGATTGTGGTATGCAAATGAGGCTATGCTGTTTTCTGATTTGTCAGTTTCAGTATATCCCTGCCATCTAATGAATAAATTAGTATATCCCTCTAAGCTAATTTATTGAATGGCTCTGATTGGGTGTACTGATATTTGTCCCTCTCAATACTCACTTATTTCCCTCTCTGATTTGGTATTTACCTGGGAAAAACTCTCTATCAGGGACAAAAGTTTGCTAGACATGGGATAATGAATATTATAACATTCCGTGTGATATATCAACCCTCTTGAGTGCCCAGAACTGGGCTTAGAGAGCTGCACTTACCATATTATCTATCTATCTATCTATCTATCTATCTATCTATCTATCTATCTATCTATCTATCTATCTATCTATCTATCTATCTATCAATCTTTTATGAGCACTATCTCTGCATATATGAGCACAGACACAGTGTCAGCATACAGCAAATGCACAATTACAATTTTCCGTTTTGACAAGTCCTTGTGATTACCGTGTCTGGGCAACGTTGCACTTGTCATTGTGGAGAGGGTGCCTGTCTGCATGGGACAAGATTTCAAGGAACGAAAACTTGGTTATTATCTTAATAACACCTCTTTTTGTGACAGCAATCCGAAGATAGTCTGGAGAGGTTTTTCTTAGTTACGATGCATGGCACACTTCTGTCAAACTAGGTTCAGCAGAGTATGTCATTCATTATGCTTACATCTTTATATTTTCTTTTCACAAATTGTTAGGCTCTGATGTAAATATCCTTGAGAATATTTAGGCTGCAATTAAAACACGCTGATGGTCGTAAGATCAAACTATTATAATTATATTCACCATAGATTGTTGTTATAAAAAAAATGTATATTGTTCAGCTGGGGATATAAAAAGTTAGTTAGCCCAACAACATGTGATCAATTACCGTTCTAAAACGAAAATAATCATTGAACTTAAAGGAGTATTCATGCATGAAATAAATTTTAGAATTGTTTCATTTCATAAGTAGTCAAATCAATGTAGGCCTACATGTAATTTGGTAATTTGTCAATTTCAATTAGTTCCCAAATAGGAAGATGGAGCCATATTAAAGCTATACTCAGACAAATTAATTGCCATTAAAAAAGTTGTTGAAAGTTCGTATTATTGAACTTTATTATCATAAATCAGCCTGTCATTTTCTTAATGAAATCAAAATTATCAAATTGTGTTTTTTATTGTGAATCAATTAACAGGGCAATTTTCAAATTTAAATATGGAAAATTATTCCTATAATTGATAATAAATCAGAGATCAATTTGTAATTATTCTGAAAAAGCAATATTTTGCATCATTGCTTTTTTCTCTTAAATCAGTTGACCAAGGCAACATAAGAATTTAATATCCATCGTAAATTATGTATTGTTGAAAACTGATTTATTGTGAATTGAAACAAGCGTGAGCCAATTTAATTATCGATATAATGCATTGACCATTCTGAACAAGATTAATAATGGAGTGGGCCTTTATATTCTGAATCTTTGTCAGTGGAAAGTGTTTTTAGTCTCCATATATATGGAAAGATTGTGTTTACTTTTGGTGAGATCGATATACAGTGTATTACATTTATATGTTATGCATGAGTCTCACAATTGCGTAAAGAGGCATCTTTACTTGTGTAGCCTAGACACTAATATCAAAGGCCAGTGGTTCAACTTCTCATATGACTAGTGCCAAATTATGATGTTGCTCAACACAGTCTATCAATGGTGTTTTCCAAACAAGGAATCAACCCCTTGAGCTTGAAAAGAGCAGTCAAAGCTCTCACATTTCAGTGAACCCGCTGCATTGATAAAAATAATTCACTTTTAAAAATATCCTTATGCAGACATTCTTTGAACTGAAAACCAAATCACGTTTCGCATATCAGCTAATCATTAGATTCATAATCAGAATATTCAGCGAACTTACTGTTTGGATTCCATGATTCACATCATACAGATCTAAGAAAATATTGTATCTTGTGATTTCTTTGTTCGAATGGCCCTGGGACCTGACAAAGAAGATGCAGTTGTATGAATAGGCAATGAGGAAAAAGTTGCAAGTTACAAAATCATTTTCTGTTTGGAAAAAATCTATGCAGACATCAGAAGACTCTATTACATAGGAGAAGTTTCAGTTTTAAGAAGCTTAAAGACTGATTTTAAATTGTAAATATTCACACTGGGATGAAATCGCGGAAAGTCGTTGTGATAAAGGATGACGTTTTGATTCAGAATGAGATGTTACAGCCAGTGAAAAATATGTGTCTAATATTTATGATGTCCCTTCAAGTTCAATCTCATCTCAGATTCACATAACGTCACAAGACAGTTGATTGACTCCTTCAAAAATATGTGCTTATGTAGACTTTTATTTGACAGCGGATTATCACATAGATAGCACTTATAAAATGGCGAGGATTGGATATGAATCATCAAATGCATGAGCATTTATATGAGTATGACATGACTCACTGCCTATTGGAGCATACAGATTATCACTTGTATTAACTTGCCTATAAATTGCTGGTTTGTTGGCTATAGATTGCTGGTTTCTTTAAGCCTGTGCTTAGGTTTCAGATTACATTCAACAACATGTTCACATCTGTCTAGCGCTGGTGCCTTTGTTAAAACTGCTCCTACTGCTGTGATGCAGTGGTCTGTTGTGGGAGTGTGGTCTCTTCTAAGGGTGCATAATGCATTAAAAATACCCAGTGCTTGATGGATAAGGTCACATGGTCAAGTTGGTCTCTTGACAGGGGGTATTTTAATGTGGCGAACACCGTAAAATTATGATTTTACCAAAATACTTGTTTCCAAATCAAACTCAAATAGCAATGGTGCGATTGTGAACAGATGAGAAGCTGGTCTCATGATTTCACGCTCACTGTCGCTCAGCGTCAACTTTAAGCTGATGGAGTTGACAAAGTAAACATTCATAATCCATCCATGATTCAAAATCAAATGAAATGCCAGATTAATGTAATGAATAGAAATGGCTTCATTAACCAAGTCAAACACTTGTTAGGTCTAGACATCTTGAATAAAGAGTAGGGTGTCCCAGAAAAAAATAATGTCCTGCGATTTTATCGCATACCCTATCAAATTGTGCTATCACCCAAAAAAAGAACCTGTGCCAAATTTTAGAAGATTTGAACATCATTAACCTGGCCCTCAAGAGCCTTGAAAATTAGGTGGTTTTGATAAATTTGGCGATTTTGTGTCGTTTTTCACTGTTTACACATGGGATATTAAGAGACTTACCATGATTGGATCCAGTAAATATAATGTTAAAAGTCAACCACAATACAGAATGATCAACTTTATGTGAAAAAAATGCCAACTATGTGGGCTTTACATCTCGAAAGAGGGGCTGTTTTAGGATCAAAATTGCTCAATTTTCCTATTATTTGTCATTGCTACATAACATAGAGTAATCAAGGAAATGACATTTGCCTTCAGACTTATTATCGTTTTCATAGCTACGTGTTTTTCAAGTTTGCAATTTGCTTCATTCCAAAGCTGTGATGTCAGGGATTTAGTAGAATAATTTTGTTTATTACAAGCACAGATTTCAGGAAACTGACATATGGATGATGTATGTTTCACTTGTTCAGCTTGCCCTGGCTGAAAGATAATTAAATAACTGTAACTGAAACAAACAGACTACTTAGCCTCAAAGGAAAACTTTGCAATTACTGACAAAAAAATTGTTTGAAATTGTTTGTTTGGAAAACAATGAGGTGCAACACTCAGCTTAGACATACGCTGTTTGTTGTGGTTGTTCACAAATAGTAACATTGCCTGACAGTTTTAAATTCCTTTGTCATTAACTGTGATGTCAAACTCTGAACTGATATGTCACAGATTGAAGATTAGACCAATCACATTGACAGATACCCTCTGATGTCACGGTTTAGCTGCAAAACGAAGTTTTCAAAAAACATGTAGCTATGAAAACGATAATAACAATCTGGAAGGTTTGGGGTAGTGGAGAAGTACAACAGAATGGTAGCTTCTGTTGAAAAATACATTTTTAGAAATTTTTCAAAAGTTCAAAGTTACAATTCCATCTCACATCTCTCTGTAACAGGGGAATGAATGTTAGCGGGGCAGGTATGTAAAAAAATAGTGCATTTATACATAGAAGCATGAAACTTGGTGCACACTTAAAAAACATCTATACAAACATATTTGGATAGGGAGCCACCTCAGATTTAGCTTAGGTGGCTACTGGCAGCCATTTTCCAAAATGGCCGCCAATTCTTCCATTTTGCTGCTTTCTGTGAAGTTCCTACAAATAGAATACATGTAAATATTGTTTTTTACTGCTTCTCTAAGTATTCAGTACATTACTATAACATTTTTTGGTAGCCTTGGTCTATTTTTAGGCTTGTTTGAATCCTTTTTGTTAGAAATATTGATTCAAACACTGGATTTCGCGGTTACGGATGGTTACACCAATTCTCTATCAATCTCAAAATAAATTACATATTTGAATTCCTTGTAAGAAGAGCTTTCAAATGAGTACCCGCATCAATGGGTTTCGTAAACTTGCTGCGAAAATGGAAAAAATGAAAATAAAATTATTTCTGAAGATTTTGTTGTTTCTTTAATTTTGACAAAAAATGGATGGAAACTATTGATGCGACCATTCATTTGAAAGCTCTTCTTACTAGGAATTCAAATATGTAGTCAGTTTTAAAATCAATTGAGATTCCATGAAACTATGGGAAACCGCGAAAATGATACATTTTCTTCAACAGTTCTGACAAAATGGACCCTGACTACCCTAAAATTCCTCAGTTCAATCCAGAAATCAATCGAAAATGTTCTTTAGATCTGTAGAAGGAATAATGAGCACTGTTTCGATACTAAAGGCAGTTCACAAAAATCAGGAAAATTAGAAAATTAGCCGCCATTTTGGAAAATGGCTGCCATGGGTCAACCAAGTCAAATCTGAAGTGGCTCCCTATCTAAATATTTTCTTTAGGACCTTTTTGAAATGTGTGCCAAGTTTCATGCTTCTATGTATAAATGCACTATTACTCCTCTATTCATGACAAATCTGCCCCGCTATGTGTCACTTGCGTCATTTGCATCTAACTTCAGTAAGTTATTTACAAATGTGTGTTGCAAACTTGGCATAATATCTGGATTTGCATAACTTGTGCCTGGCTAATATTACAGCATACAGCAACTCATGAAAAAGGAATTACTAAGTAATGAATGAAAGTGATCAATCTCATATTGTATATATATTTTATGATTACGGTATTAGCTTAAATCTTTTCAGTAAAGGCACTGCTTTTGTTTCCTTAAACTTACTTCACAAACCAGAAGGCTAACAAAAATATTTCAATGACAGCAAAGCCCCTGTCAGAGATTGCAGCTTCAAGATAAGATCAGTTATTCTCTCCAAATTCCACACGTACGTGTCATCAATGAGCCGTTTACTGGAATTGGTACTATATGTATAAGTTCTAAATAATTAATAAATTATATTCAAAAGATTTTAAAAAGAAATACTTTTGACCCTTGTGGGTTTGCTATGTTGTGGAGCAAAACATTTCTCATCCATGATGGCTACATCAAATAACAGAATTAAGAGTTACGGACTTGGATATTATGGAAAATGTCTATTGAGTATTCACAGTTTTGTAGTGATTTCAATGGTATTATAAGAAAACAGTAATGATGAAGCCATTAAAGTGGTGAATTCCTCCTATATCTTTGGCTGTATGGTAGAATGTTATTCTGTGTCAGCCAGGTGGATGATCCAGTATGGCTCTCACACTTAACCAATTGATCGCTGTTGATTAGAGTTTGTTAGAAATTGCAGTTGCAAAATACGTTACTTCAATATCTGTACCTGAAAGACATGGATTGCAACTGGGTCAGTATCTTGGATTGATCAGTTGGATTGGTTATACCTTATTGAATCAGATCAGAGAGAAAGATTGCTAATTGCAACTAGCAATTTTCTAGTTTTCTACTGACTGCCTCAATGGGAATTCTCCTATCTAAACCTATTATTTGATACTAGGTTGCTTTCCATGTCTTAATGATGAGCTCACATATTGAATTCAGTTGATTACATGGATATAATTTCATAGTCCCTTAATTTGAAAATACTGAAAAAAGAAGCAAAATCGCCAAATTCTTCAAAAACATCATATTTTCAAGGCCCTGTAGAGATGTAAAGATCACATATAGTTTGGCATTTTTTTCACATGAAGTGGATGAGTCTAAATTGTGGTTGACTTTTAACATTATATTTACTCGATCCAATCATGGTAAGTCTCTTAATATCCCATGTGTAAACAGTGAAAAACGACACAAAATCGCCAAATTGATCAAAAACACCTAATTTTCAAGGCTCTTGAGGGCCAGGTTAATGATGTTCAAATCTTCTAAAATTTGGCACAGGTTCTTTTTTTGGGTGATAGCACAATTTGATAGGGTATGCGATAAAATCGCAGGACATCATTTTTTTCTGGGACACCCTAATAAAGAGGGAAAGATTAAATGCGCATGTGGCCCCTCACTTGTAGATAGAATATTAATTCTGTATGGAGCTGACGAAACGGTCATATTATTGTAATAACTTGTGGGTTGGTATGTAGTTGCATACATCAGAATGGTCAGAGAAGGTGGGAAATATTTTGTTATCAAATTGACCGCTGGATGGATAGAAGATTGGATACAAGATTGATTATGTCCTGTTTGCATTCAGTAGATTAATTAGGATAGTAGGCGGACACAGTAAGGAGGTGAAGGAGAATTGAAACTGCTGTGCAACATAAGAGCTCAGGTGACGAGGTGACCACAGCCACCATGGCGGAATCGAAACAGGCACCAAGCAATAGTCAGCCTAGTGTGCCAGCAACTGAGCCAACCCTTCTCTCCCAATTGGGCAACTGGACATACCCACCTGGCTGTAACATCTTAATAACACTTAATGCAGGACCATGATTCTTTCAACAGGCATACCATTTATCTCAAAAGTGTTTTCAGGCAAAACAGTGGACAAAGCCAAATTTTACGAGCAAAAATGTTGTCCTGGTGCGTAAGTAATCATGATAACTTCGACTGTGAATTGGTTAAAATTGAGAGATGCTGGACTGAAGCTGTGTTTGTATTTGTAAAATCATACCTCAGCAGAAATCATAGCTTAACAAGTGGAGAGAAAAATGGCTGCACATATTAAGATACCTACTTTCTGCATTTACCAAGTTAATAGTTACACTCTACCCTTTGATCTGTGACCAATTGGGCCATTCTTGGCTATTTGCATCAGAAATTTGCCACTTTTCCATGTGGTAAATTTCGTGTGGGTGGGCGAACGTCAGCGGTCAAGTTAGTAGATAAATATCTTGCAACGTTGGATGTGGTCAGTACGTAAAATGTTGAAAAGTGAGATGGTTGGAAAAGGCCAAGGCATTAATTAAAAGACCTTAAAGGAATTAACTTGGTTGATCTGTAGGTAAGACTTGATGCATCCAGTTCCGTAGTGTAGGGGAGAGCAGGCACAGTGAGACACTTTTTTATTTTCAAGTGTTCCAAAATGTTAGCAGTAACAAGTTAAATGAGATCAGGTCCACATTATAGATAATGACGTTGGGTATATTGTCCAGCAGTTTTGGGTTCCTACCTTTTACAGGTTTGGAGAAATATTGAGTTACGTCCATGCTCGCTTAGTGTCTCACTGTGCCCCTTGGGCGCGACACAGTGAGACAGAGCACCTGCCCTCATAATTGTCGATCCTCAGGACCTGCAGAATTGTTCTATCAATTGTTGCTACAGACATTACTGTACTCTTATAACAGCAGCTGGCTAGGTGATTTGTTATGTCCTTTTTTTAGCATGTTTCGGCAATTCATCGCACAGGACTCATACACAATGTATTTAACCTGCCGCACCTGTTACACACCAATGTAAAATCTTTTCTGATGCTTCCCTTCAGATATGACTCACTAAAATCAGTAGTTTAGAGCAGGTATTTTCTTTTTAATAGTGATTTGTGAGCTATGCATTACATTCAGGTCATTTCGAGTGTATTTCGTGATGTCTCACTGTGGCCCGCCTCAAACCGTCTCACTGTGCCCCCTGCAGCTCTCTTTATAAAATTTTTGAATCTTGGTAACGGGTGCCTGTATTGTGGTTCATCATCTCACTAAACTAAGACAAATAATCAAGGTTTGAATCCCTGGCAATTGATTTGCATTATCCCATTTTTCTTGGGAATTATAACGAAAAGTCATTTAGCAAAATTATTTACTTTTACTGGCTAAAAATCAAAATATTGAAATTCTACTCTCGTCATGCTGTGCAGGCATTCAGGATATAGAATAGTCTCTTATTTACTTACTTTTGTACTATACAAAAGAGGGTTGATCTGTAAACATACCAGCTAGACGCTACGGGCTTTGTCTCACTGTGCCTGCCATCTCACTGTGCCCCGCTATCCTCTAGAGTTCAATTCCCCACTATCGGGCTGGGTTGCAAGGAACTTTATTCTATGGATCAATGGATGGCAGTCTCTTTCCTATGTCCACTACATATAGCTGTTCCTCAGATCTTCCATCTGTTTGCTGTGCCCCAAGGTCACAAGAACAAAGACAGATGAACAGATGAGATCGATTCTGTAAGATCTAAAAGATGAAGTCACGTTGATAGAAAGGCAGTCATGATAACCTGCATAATTATATATGAGACTTATTGTTGGGATTTCTGTCTTTTATATCAAATCTCTCTAAAATTTTACCTTTACCACCTCTCTGGGTTCATGTCATCATAATACTGGTTTATGTTATTACTTACTTTTCATATTACTTTTCTTCTGGGTAGCCCACCAGCAGCGACCATGATTAGTGTCTTCGGCGGGTCTCATGACCATTGTTTACTTCATAAATTTGATGCAATTGTTATTAATTCACTTGTATAATTATGTATGGGCCAAATAAATACAGCCTGAGTCTGAGTCTGGATTTTTTTTTCAATTAACACAAATCTTTATACCTGTATTCTGTAACTACTATATGCATCTCCACCGTTCTATCTAAATGGATTGACATTTCCATGTAAACTACAAACAGGTTTTACTTTGAACTCTATCTACCAGGGGTTTTCCAAAAGTTCTGTCCAACTTGCCATAACTTTTGCAATATTTGATACAGAAACATGATATTTGGGTCAGATAATATTGCTGTAACTTACAAATGATCCTGAAAAAATCAGATCATAGAAACAAAAATAAATGGTTAATTTGTTGTTATGGAAACCAAAAGTCATGAAATGCGTCCCATGGGCATTATTAGAGACCTAGATTCATTATATCTTGTCAAAAATTTAAATTTTACCAGGGTTGCAGGACAAGAAACCAATTAAAAATTATCCCTAACATTTCACAAATTCTTGTAATAATGAAGTTGACGCTGAGTGTTTTTCCTCTAACGTCACATCCCTTAAAAATCAATGCCTCATATTAAGATCACGGTTGGTGTTTTGCAGACTTTTTGTTCTTTACGATGGGTTTTCCATAAGTTCTGTCCAACCTGTCATAACTTTTGCTAGATTTTAAACAGAAAAATGATATTTGGGTCAGTAGATATTGAGATAATTTGCAAATGATCCCCAAAATTTCAGATCATTGAGGTAAAAATTATTATTGATTTGTGGATATAGAAACCAAAAGTCATGAAATGCGACCGACATCTTATTAACAGACACATACTTGAGATATCGTGTAAAATATGTAATTATTACAAGAGATATAGAACAGAATTTTTCAAAACATTCACAGCCACTCCACAACTTCCAAAAATAATGACTGGGATATTGTAAATACATTTTCTCATACTTTCTATCCATGTCTAAGAATGATACCTCAGTCTTCATGTAACGGTCAGTTTTGACATTTTCCAGTCTACTTTTCTTCGGCTTTCCAATGTGTGTTCTCTTCATACAGAAAAAGTTTGGACAATCTTTATTTAGTTCTGTCACTCATACTGTCTTCCTTGTATGTATGATAAAGGGTTCACATTCTGCTACTTTTATTGAATTAAAATGACGAAATGTAACAGTCGGTATGATGGCATCCATATCCAAACATTTCTGATCTCATCAAAAACTGGGAAACTGCATCAGTGATGGTGAAGTAACTGAAATGTAACAATAATACCATTCTATTGTTATTAATGATTTGACAATTAACTGATTGTATTTCATGAAAAAATTATGAATATACTTCAATTCAATATGTCAAGACACAGATAATGCAAGCAGGTGTTCAGTTCCTTTTAAGTGAGCACTACAAAGTCTGGGCCTCATTTCATGACTTCTGGTTTCCATGGCAACAGATTAAGGACTTATTTTTAATTTTATGATATAATTTTTTGGGAGTTATTTGCAAATTACATCAATATTATCTGACCGAAATACCATGTTTCTACATCAAATCCAGCAAAAGTTATGACTAGTTGGACAGAACTTTTGGAAAACCCCTCGTATGCCAAATCTAATCTGGAAGAGAAATACTGACTGCCAAGAGAAAGCCGGTCTTCTCAAGTTACCACGAGCAATTAACAAGAGGAATCATGATCGTAACTTACCTTCAAGAAGCCATTCTTCAGGAGTCCAATTTCCATGCTAAACAGGCGTCAAATTTGGGCAGAGCTGTAGTCTGTAGTGACCTTACAGAATTACTTTGTGATGATTTGGCCCCAGCTATAATACAGAGAAAGATTGGCCCTGGATGTAATAAAGAGAAAGAAGCTGAATGAATTGATAATCATAATATTCAAAGAAGATATTGCGTTTTCCTTATTGTAAAATTAGATTTTTTGAGTCATGACAGTTATGACAGTTTATGTATCGTGCCCATGCTTTTAGCTGCTATATGCATAAATGATGCTTGAATAGTCATGACCAAGACAAGGTATTTTGAAATGTGGTAGACACAATCCTGTTTGTCATTGAACAACAAGCAGAAAACAATTACATAAGTCTCTTTTAATTGTACGGAAACTGAAACTAATGATAGTCATGACAAGTAATCTGCGCCATGACTCTTGGTGAAAAGGTCGTCTTTCACTTTAAATAAAGGAACCTGCTGTGAATAAGAAAGTGCACTGCATGACCTTGGTATTTTTGTATTAAGATGCTCATTAAACCTTCAGGATGGGCTGTTTTTGTTTCTAAAGTCATTTGGTCTCTCAGTATGTTTTGTCAAGGAAGAGCTGGAAAGAATACTGCCTTAGTCCATCTTCATTTTGTTTACTTCCTCCTTGCCAAGTTGCCATGCAAAAATGTCATTTGATCTTGCAAACTGAAAGGCACCATTCATCCACCTGTCCTTTGACCACTGAGTAATTATTCTTGACCATTCGACTCTTTCCTGAAAAAAGGTGGAGTAAAGTAGTAGTTGTTTGTGGAAAGGGCTATGCTCTGAGTTTCCAAAGCCTCATGTTTAAAGGTATAGCTTTGGATAGCTATGGATAAGAATAGCTAAGTTCAGCTTAAAAGGACTATGGATAGGTAGCTGAAGCTAGACATTAAATGACGAACCAATTTTAGAAATTGGTACTGTAATGTCACCAAACATCAATGACAATAAATTGGATATACATATTAATGCAAGGACTGCTGTCCAATCAAGTATCTTCGCTGGAAAATTGAAATTTTGAATTCCATCTCAAACTCAATTAGCAAAGAATCAAATGTGCTTCCACACTCCTTTAAGCTGATGGAGTTGCTGAAGTAAATATGTTTATCGAATGAGATGCCAGATTAATGTAATGAATAGAAATGGCTTCATTAACCAAGTTTTAAAAACACGTGTCTAGACATCTTGTAAAGAGAGACCAATTAATGAACATGTAGTTTCTTACAATTTGATAGAATGTCAATCAGCATGAGGATAAAACCACTGTCACAGTTTTGAAATGGTTTAGGGACTCAAATGCAGGGATTGCAGTTACTTGATATTATTTATTTCCATTGATATTATTTTTTCTTTTACATGAATTATCAACTGGATTGAACTTGGCTGATCGCATTCATTCTCCTTCTGGAAAGTCTGCTGTTATAGAATGTTGGAGAGAGAACAATCGGAAAAAAGTAATATGAAGTAGTCTCCTCCTCAATATAAGAAATGCCAATTTCTCGGATTTTCAATCTGTCTCTCATGCCCCAAGGTCACAAGAACAAAGACAGATGAACAGATGTGACATAAATCTAACCTCTTAGATCTGAAATATGAATTCACGTTCAAAGAATGACAGCCATGATAACACATATGAAGTTAGATTCATTGTTGGAATGGTATGATAAGTCTTTCTGTCATATTAAAAAAGCCTCAATCACAACTTTAAACTTGATAACTAATTCTGAAACATTTTTCTTTGAAAATTCAAACCAAGCAATTATTTTGAAATATCAGAAATATCGGTTATACAGTCATTGATGTTTTATCTTTTGTTCTTATAAATCAAGATGGAATAAAGTTTGATTAAGATTTTATAAGGACTGATTGATTAAAATTTTATAAGGACTCTCACTAGTTGACACATACTTTGAGTATCCTGTTTTTACTTCCTTGTTATAAGATTTTATTTATCACAGTTATAGCTAGTAACTCTAATTTTACATGTTAAATGTTATTAATTGTTACACTGTCGGTTGATTAGCCTATGGCTAATGTTGTCCTCTTTGTACCCTCTCAATCCGACGATAAATAAAATGATTTGATTTGATTTGAAGATTAAAATTGAAATGAAGAATGAAGTCACATTTAAACTAGGATAATGTCATGATGAGATAAGATGAGATGTTTTTGTGGATTTTTTTTGTGTATTACGTAAATTATTTCTTTGCAAGTTTTTTTTAAAAGCCATATAATGTCTTTTGATGATGTGCAACAAAATGTTGACAGTAATTACAAAGGTTAGATAGTATGGTATGGTAGTTATAACCTTGCAATACATATTTCAAAAAGTAGCTACATGTAGGAATCAGAATATATCCGACACTACAATTTTACTGATTGTTTTTCTTGATTGGTGACCATTTTTCTCGATGGGGGGTCTTGGTTTTCCTCAGTTCTTTATGTTTCCCTTCTTGTACAGTTTATTGAAAAGTACATTGGGTTGTCTTCTGAGAGACTATTTTAAGAACTATTTTAGTCCACAGCACGTATTGACCAGGAGAAACTGAATGACACATTGCCTGACTAAAGTTGGTTTTATGTTTGAAATTCTCTTCTCCTGGTTACTGCAATAATGTAATTTGATCTTACTAGAATGAAAGGCGCCAGTTATGAAGGCTTGTTGCTTAAATTCTTGTATTATTGTCGAGCTCATGAGCTTGGCCCTGTGTTTATGGCTGACAAAAAGTGAAGCACTTGCTTCCTGCATTACCTGCTAATTCGACAATAGAAGGTATGATAAGGCAAAAAATGACAAATCTGTATTTTGCTTGTTATAAGCTTATTATTCGACAGAACTTGTGCAAGTTTCGTATTGACGTCTTAAAAATACTTTGCTGCAGAGGCATTTAAATAAACCAAAGTTAGAAATTTCTTCACATTCTTGTTTAAATTTACTGGCATGATATGGCCTAGTCGTCATAAAAACACATTTACAACCTCAAATGTTTGGAGGTTGAATCTGGTGATACATAGGAAACATATCAGTGATTTGTTATACAGTTCTACAGACTTTCCGGAAAAGGGAATGAATGTGATCAGCCGAGTTCAGTCCAGGTGATAATTCATGACAAAATAATAGATAATATCGATTGAGTGGGCAGATAATGTTCATAGTTATCAAAGATTAATTAAGCAGGGCTACCTCTCAAATGCCAACAGCCTCTTTGTTCAGGAGGGACCAAGGCGAGGCTGATTGAAACTGCTGTTTGATAACATGGGTTCAGGTGAATCCAAACTATAAATGACTAAAACAAGAATTAAGCTTGGCACTGAAGGACTGGAAAAAATGAATTTTCATCCGGAATTTTTATTTTACATAAATAATATCGTTCAATGGGCAAGAACTTTAAAAACGATGACTCTGATTTACAGTGACAAGAATTTCCTTACAAAAAGGCACATAAACGTTGAGCTATTGCTGCCATATATATGAGAGTAGTCTCATTGATCTACAGTGTTCTAAAAGGGGAACTTTCAAAATCAAAACTGCCTAAAACACTAAGAGTGTCTCTCCAACTTTCTCCAATGCAATATTGCTTTCTTGGCATGAGTAAAGAAGCACTTTGCAACATAATGAGATCTGCATCTTGTTTGTAAAGCTGCAAAAGACTGTAAGGATTTTCTAAGAAACTGCTTCAACCCCGCCCTCATGTGTGGCCTGAATTTTAAGTTTCTCTCTTTCTTATATTCATTCATTGATCATTTGATGTACTAGCCATCTGCCAATGATGAATATCTTTCTGTACTTTCCTTTCAACTACAAGGTCTACAAAATGTAAATTCTTAGATATATGGGAATAACCCTCTCGTTATATGTACAATGTCATACTTTATGCATTCAAATGCGAAACACATATAAGAGTAAATAGGTTCAATTTACACAGCACACAATGGGCTCTTTCATGGAGGGATTGATGTATAATTGGGGTTTTACATCCTTTATTATTTATGTACATGTTCGGCTAATTAGGACAGGAGTAGGAAACAGCGAAAAAGTGAAAGATGATTGAAAATGAAGTTCAACACAGATCCAGGTGACCCAGCCGGAGATTGCATGCGTTCCAAGGACCAGAGATTAGTAGCCTAGCATGCTGCACAGCTGAACTAACCCGCCCCCTCCCCTTCAATAAGGATGCTGTCACATTTGCAAGCACTTGGTGGAATTTGTTACAAGTGCATTTTCAGAAGTAAGAACAAGTCAGAGATAATCTACATAGTCCGAAAGACATCTATTCAACTCTGATTTTTGTCCGCCAAGACTCAAACGGTCAAAAATAATTGCTCAGTGGTCAAAGGACAGGTGAATGGTGCCTTTCAGTCTGCCAGATAAAATGACATTTTTTCATAGCAACTTGGCAAGGAGGAAGTTCAAAGAAAATGTAGATGGACTAAGGCAATCTTCTTTCCAGTGCTTCTTCGACAGGGACAAAACAAAATTTTAAAACAAAAACGTTACTCTGCATGCAGTGAGTGCAGTCTCATTGAAGTCAGCAAATGTGAGATCAATAAAAATGTCATATTTTGAAGTAATATGTAAATGGCACTGCCATGAAATTCGCGCAGCACTTCAAAGTTTTAGGAATCACAGGGCTACCATAACTTTTATCTTTATTTTATTTCCAATGTATATCACATAACCATTTCAAAAAATTAGGAAGACAGATACATGTATGTTGAAAAAGACAGATAAATGTAGAATAATAGAGAGATAAAATATATAATATATATACAATATAGATAAATAGATAGATAGAGGTAGATAGATAGGTAGATAGATATATAGATAGATGGATAGATGGATGGATAGATAGATGGATAGATAGATGGATTAAATAGATAAATAGGCCTGATATTGATAGACTGATCAATAATCGTCTCAATGGTAAAAGGCAGACAATACTGAAAGCTGCCAAATTTAAGTCTATGTTAGATTGTTGACATTACATAATAGCATCACAGTAATAAAAAACAATGACATGATTTGCATGTAAATTAATTGCTCACTATTACATAATCATCAGTTTGTTATGAATATGTAACTTCAATTTTGTAATGTTTTCTTGTTGTCTGTTTTGAAATTAAATGAATCACTTGTTAATAATTTGATTTCTAAAGCTTGTGAACTTGTGAAGCGGCTAATAATAAACTATTCCATAAAAATTATAGGTACAGGGAATATTACTGGAGAATTTTGAATTTTTAAGGCACTTTTGAAGATGAATATGTTATTTTTTTATATGCGAAACTAAATCATTGATAAGAAGCTGGGCCCACTTGACCTAATTTCAAACTGTGGACTGTTGATGTTTAGACCATCACTGCACAGATTTTTGAGTCCTCTCCTGTGCTCAATTTCGCTTCACGAAACGGCCTGCGGCCGTTTGCTGCGCGAATATAATAAATAAGAGGTTTAAATACTATACTATTTTGATTGCCTTTTCGTCGTGTCCTCCTCCTGTCCAAATTAGCAGAACATGTGCATAAATAATAAAGGATGTAAAGCCCCAATTAACCAATAATCCCTTCATGAAGGAGCCCATTGTTTTCTGTGTCTCTGAGTGAATGGAACCTACTTACTCCAATATATGTTTTGCATATGGATGTATAAAGCTATGACATATATATACTGTGAGAGGGTTATTCCCATATATCTAGGAATTTACATTTTGTAGACCTTGAAGATGAAAGGAAAGTACAGAAAGGTATTCATCATTGGCAGATGGCTAGAACATCAAATGATCACTGAAAAAATATGAAGAAGAGAGAAACTTAAAATTCAGGCCACATATGAGGGCGGGATTGAAGTAGTTTCTTAGATAGTTCTTACAGTCTCTTGCAGCTAAACAAACAAGATGCAGATTTCATTATGTTGCAAAGTGCTTCTTTATTCATGCCAGGAAAGCAATATTGCATTGGAGAATTTTTAAAAAAGGGACAGTCTCAGTATTTTAACCAGTTTTGATTTTGAGAGTTTTCAGTTTAGAGCCCTATGCATCAATGAAAATACTCAGAAATATATAACAGCTGGGTAGCTGGGTGGCTGAGTGTTTATAGGAGCCTGGCCTGAAGGTCTTTGCATGGCTTCAAACCCTGGCTGTGGAACCCAACATTTTCAGTGGACCTTCATGAGTAAAATATCAGATGGATCAATTGAGGCATCAGATTTGCGCCTCCTTGTATCAATGTCTGTGTCAGAGTGGCAAGTAAATCGGCAGCACTCTTCCAGCTGCACTAGCATAGAACACTGCATACGACCTCCTCTCACCCATATCAATGTTCCATGGGCTCTGACTACACTTCTGTGATATGATTTGAACCTATGCCCTCAGAGCCAGTGGATGCAAGTGGTTGCACAATGCTGCAGCACTCTTAATCATCAAGTCGTGGAGAAAATTGATTTATAGAAAGGTGTTACACCAAGAGAGTTATTGATCAGAAAGTCTTTGGTGTTGGAAGTGGCTCCCTAGAGGCCTCAGCTATGCTTCCTTGGCTTGTCTCACTGTTGTGATTGCATTGGTAAGCAAATGTGATAGGGTTGTCGATTTTTTCTTAGGAGCAGAGCTTTGCAGTAGGAGTTAGAGTCGGGAGTCGAACTCGTGGAGTTTGAGGCTTTTGGGTGGAGTCGGAGTCGAACTTTGACTTCCAGGTGGAGTCGGAGTCGGATTCTAAAATTAATTTGGAAACTCCTGATTCCTAAAAACATGTTATATTTATTTACTAGAACACAGTTGCAACAATGTGAAATGGATTCAAAATGTTACAGGATACTTATGAAACAAGTGTTCATGTACAAAATCTTATGGAATCATTGGTGAATTACTATTTACAATATAATATTATGTGTATAATAATGCCGATGAGCGGAATCGGGAGTCGTAATTCAGGAGTCGGACATGGAGTCGCTTTTTAGAAAGCCAAAGGAGTCGGGAGTTGGAGTTGATTCAGTTACTACCCGACTCCAAAGCTCAGCTTAGAAGTTAGGAGGGTGTCCCACTGTCCCTGCTAATAGTTTTTAACCGTAAACTAACTTTGCCACACCATTGGTAATTACTTGCTATATAATAAGCATATCTGTGTGCACAGGTGCGTTGGACCTTGCCATTTGCCAAAAGGTAGAGGCTGCAGTATGGCTACCCAAGAAGGAATAATTGATACGTACAGAGGGCGGGGAGTGTAGGTAGTATCACATTAATAATAGTTGGGCAGCCCAAAAAGCCTTTGATGACCAACAACTGCTTTAATGTTTCATGAGTTTGACCTCAGACGAAAGTGGTTCAACCTCATAAGGTCACGGAACTAATTACACATGCATTAGCAATATTGAAATATATGGCTTTTGCCATAGTGAAATTCTTTACCTAATATATATATATCATAAGAAGACATTAATCTTTCAGCAGGTTAAGTACAAGAGTAAAATGGAAACATTGATAATTGTTATTTACTTCAATAGAATTCATTACTTTGTGCAAGTGTTTCTTTTATCCGGTAGAGATGATTTCGATAATAGGCAAGTAGAGCAATAACTTTATTTTGTTTTCAGCCTATCTACAAAATGCATTTAGACTTTCGGTGTATTTTCATCCCGTAAAACATTTTTGGTGATGAACAATGCAAACTTATACATTATTATGCAATATTATGCAATAGGTGAGTTTTACATCATGAAATGATGTATACATTTTTTCAGCAGGGTCATTCCATGTAAAATCAACCAAATTTCAGAAAATCTCCCACCTGACCCGTCTCAGATTTTTTCTTAATTCCTAACACTGAATGACAATATGGAAACATGGTATTTCGCAAAATTTGAAGGGTCTGTGTTAAAAACTTTGAAAATGGCAAGCTACAGAAATATGGCAAAAATACTTGAAACTGCCAATATTGACATATTTTGTAAGGAGAATATCTCTTGAAATATGAGAAGCACAGCCATAAAAACTGGTTGAGTATATTCATATCGAATAAAACTACCAGTAAATAGGGTTTAATCAAGTAGGGACAGTACAGCTACTCCCACAGAATTTTTTGAACATTAGAAAAAAATTGGACTGAAAGTCGACTTTTAACGTTCCGTAACTCCTCTTTAAAAATCGGAAGGACATTCATCACAATTCATGTTTACTTTCTGGTATAAGAAGAAGAGATTTCAGCAGTTTCAATATTGTAAGCCATGTTGTATTCAATAAGTAGGCCCCAAATTATTGGAAAATGTGGAAAATGGGATATTTTGGCGGTCCAAAAACGCGATGTGGGATAGGGTGTAGCAAATTAGAGATAGTACCAACTGAAGGTACCTGAGGGACAGCTTCATTTCATACCAGAACTGTTTTGCCCCTCGGATTCCTTCATGCTGCACTTAACACTCGAATTTCAGCCTAATCTGCAATATCCAGAATCCGCACAATAGTATAATTTTGTCAATTCAAATCATACGTTCATCTCACTTTTGTAATTTGACAGGCCTCGATTAGACCTTCATTTTGAGTCCCAACTTCAATGGTGTTTGAAAGGTAAAAAGCCATGCTTTAAGCGACTAAACAAATCTCAGCTGTCCTACCTATCCCACATGATGATTTTTGTCTCCAAATTACTGGAAAAATGGGCTTTTTCATAACTTCTAGGGCTAATAACTCTTAAGAAAACAATGTGATTTTTCTTTATACTGCACAGAAGGGTAATATGCTATGACATGAAGTGCTGCATGCAAACATAAAAAGTTTTGCCCATTATTATTTAAGTGACGGGACCCTGAAATATGTAATTTAGCACAAAACAAAAGCTGTTATTCTTTTTCTATTTTCCCCAAGGCAAACAATTTGCATAGATATATAACTTTCACATAACCATTCAATGACACAATTTCAACCATTTTGCATTGTATTGTTTTCATATCTCTTGCCATTCCAGATTTACATCCGTTTAAAAATATGTTGATTTTGAAGATTTTCAAAAGTTGTCCGATTTTCAAAATTTCCGAGCTCAGTCAATTTTGAAGATATCCACTTGAAATTTTGGATGTAGCAGTTTCTCATAATATGCTTACTGAGTAAAAAGTTTCATTAGAATCGGAGATGGTGATGGTTGGGACCATTGGTTGATCTGACGTGGAATGACCCAGCAGTAACATTTATATCAATATCAAAAGAAAGAACGGAGAACTGCGGACTTATTGGGATACTTCTGTTTGGGTCATTCCTTGACTAAGTGTGAATAAGCACTCAATAGTTTATTAATCCCCTAGAGTCCTGGACCCTTTCTTAGAAGTTGGATGAAAAGGATTCCTCTGTTTTGTGATGCATTTATACTGAACAAATGGGATACCTATGTTGCCCTGTGTTGTCCTGTGTGCTTGGAGTTTTGTTCATCACTTAAAACAGCCCAAGTGCTAAATCGCCTGCGTCCTGACAAATAGCTTGGTCTTTGAGGTCTTCGAGCAATGTTTGAGTAGTGGAAGTGGTTCTCTAAAAAGGTGACTTGATGAGACTAGACAGAATGGTGCCACTTGCCTGATGTTTTTTGAATGTACATTGTACAAATGCCAAATACTGTGAGTCGTTTTTTGTGGCAAGGACTATCCTTGTAAAGTGTTTTTGTTGTCATATAGTACAATAGCATCCTTTAAGTTTATATAATATAATATATAAGGTTTGATTCCAGTCAGTTTAATATTCATTCATTCAGTTCTATTATTGCTGAAAAATGGAAAGACAATTGGTTGTATGAATATGTAAGAGTTGCTAGTCAAATCAAAGAACTTGTTGTTATGAGGGATTCTTTTGATCCGTGGTTACTAGAAAGGCATGAGTTTCAAGCCATTATTGAATATTTATCTCAGACGTGAGATCTTTTAAATACTTTTTATGTTATATTTTATCTTATTTGTAATTGTTTTATACCTTCCTCTATACATGTTGTATGAATAAAGATTATCATTATAATCATAAGTCCATAACTAAAAGGTGCTACTGCATTAAGGGACCATTCGGAATGGAGAGAAGGGTGGGAGTTTTGCCGAGGAAGGAGTCTTTTAATATGATATCTAGCTAAGTTCTGGGATATAATGTAGCACGTTTGCCCTGTTGGGTATACATATTGAAGCTTTTCAGGATAAGGGAACTAAGGTGGCTACAAAGAATGTCCCCTTAAATGCTTATGTTATGATTTCTGTAATGCATTACATAATAATCACACAGCAGGTTTGCTCAAGCAAAACATATGTTTGCACACATATTCAATAAGATTATAAAAAATTCACATAAAACGATTCGATTACCCCCTCTTAGTGACCTCCACTTAGCCTTAATGGACATAAAGAAGCCAGCTAAGTTCCCTTATCCTGAAAAACTTGAATAGGTTGCTCCTAAGCACTTGGCTTGGATGCTGGCCCTTAAGGTCAATTGGTTATACAGCAGGCTGTTAAGGAGAAATATTATATTAACGTCAAGTAGAGATAATCTCAATTACGGAGCATTGGAGACCTTGCCATAGAAGGTGGAAAAGGGTTAATATTTGATACTACAGCTTCGCAACCAAAACATACCTGTTCGAATAATTTATAGGTATGATGGCCAAGGTACGTGGGTAACATCCCATTAATAATAGTTGGGCAGCCCAAAAAGCCTTTGATGACCAACAACTGCTTTAATGTTTCATGAGTCTGACCTCAAACGAAAGTGGTTCAACCTCGTAAGGTCACGGAACTAATTACGCCTGCATTAGCAATATTGGAATTTATGGCCTTTCCCATGGTGCAGTCCTTTGCCTTATTAATCAAGGTGCCCTGGGATAGAAACATTCACCTCCCAGCAGTTTATTGATATAAGTCTAATCAAGACCACCTTTCACAGCAGAAGTCTAAAGGATAGACACAGAAGTGGTCAGGGGCGTAGCCAAGGGGGGGGGGATATAGGGGTCAGAACCCCCCCTTTGGCCCAAAACTTAAGTCACATTTACCAGACTTTTAAAAGTAAGTCCACACAAGTGCCAAATGCGTGTGAACTTGATGCGAAAATACAATTTTAAAATTATATTTTTCATTTCAAAAGTTTGTTTGATCAAATATTTCTTTGACTCGTTTCTTTTAGAACTGGCTTATTCTTAAGTCTTAACATAAAGTCCGTCTGTTGCAATTTTAGTGGCTAATTAAGTGAAGAATGTGAATCAGTGGAATGTCTGCTGCTCAGCTTTGATATAAGTATATGGAAAATCACGACTTGCGGGACCTGTGAATTCTTTTCTGAAAGTTAAACTGCAACTTTTGTTGAAAACAATTGTCTTTTAAATTTATAAATGGTGTTTCTTTCTGAAAGACTTTTTTTGCATTCCTATGTTTACCAAAAGATAAACCATAACAGGTAGCATGCTTGCCAATTGGAGATTCCAGAAAATCACATCCTTGCAAATTTTACATGTATTTAGAACAGAGGCTGATGTATAATGGTCATTTATGTATTCGTATAGGAATCTCCAGCGCTGTCTCTGATTATGTTAACAACCCAAGGATGAGAATTTCACACACTCCCTCTTGACAAATATTCCAATCCAATCCAAAGTACAAAAAAAAAATTGAAAAACATTATTGGACACTTTTGCCGTATCCTGATCATGGCGCAGAGTAAGGGGGGATTCTCAAATAGTTTGTGTAATGATATGTTTAACGACATCTAATTTTTGCATGACAGCTGAATTTGACACTCACCAGCCTGCCTGATAAGTGATCCAAATCAGTCCACCAAGTTGTTGACATTTTGGCTGACACTACCACGGATTATACTTCAAGTGGTGCACACATAAGATGCCCTTGAGACCTACCCAGTGTGAAGAACCACCATTTTTAGCTTTTTATACCAGACCTTCCATGAAAAAATAATAGCCTTATAACTGCTCAGAATCAATATCCAGCAACATAAAATCCGTTGGCTTCTGGGGGCCTAAAGCGGCCCCAGACCCCCTGCCGAATAGGCTTCGGCCCTGCGGGCCTCGCCAAGGTCATCTGGAACAAAACCCCCCCCTTTCCTGGTTTCTGGCTACGCCCCTGGAAGTGGTTGAATATGTCACCATGCCATTTTCTGTGTCAATACCTAATACCTATAGATGCTTTTGACTTCTACTGTAAAAGTAAGCTGTGGGTGTATCGAAAGGAATGTATCAAAATATCAGTGCTACTCATACTTCTATGACATTTTATTACCATCAGCTTAAAAAACTATATTTGAGGGGCATGAACAAAATATGGATACGTCGGAGAAAATAAATTTAAAGTGGGACATTTGCACAAGCGAGAGAGCGCATCATAGATGTAGGAGCGAGGGGGCCCCCCCCCTCAAAAAATTTTTGGAAAAGCAATTTTCATGGAATTTCGGGCAGAAAATTTTGTAAATTTACATTTTTGTAGAAATTCTATCAGTATTTATTAGGCCATCCCTCTTACATCTATTGCCCTCCTATGCCTGTGGAGCCCAATGACAACCAGGAATAACACTGATGGGACAAATACCACAAACTTTCGTCCCCAACAATCTACATTTACATCTGGAGTTGTGGAACAAAGGATCAATGGTAGATCAGCATGCACAAACAATCTGTTTGCAATTAAAAAAAAAAAAACAACAACAAGTGAACAGTGTGTACATTGCAGGATAAGAAGAGAATCTTCAGACAGGTGGCACCATTCTGTCTAGTCGCATCAAGTCACTTTTTTAGAGAACCGTTTCCACTACACAAACATTAATTGTATGCTCAAAGATCTCAAAGACCAAGCTATTTGGCAGGACGCAGGCAATTTAGCACTTGGCCTGTTTCAAGTATGACCAAAACACCAGCACACAGGACAGCACAGGAATCTCATTTGTTTAGTATAAAGGGCCCTGGAAGAACACAGGAATCCTTTTCATTTAAACTTGTGAGGGAGGGGAGTGAATGGCCACAGTAGCCAAGAGAACGGTAGAAAAAATAAGGTACCATTATTTGGTACTTCCTCAATCGGGACCACGTTCTTTAAGTATAGATTTCTTAGTAGCCAGATCTCGGTCTTGCAACACAAAATACATGCTGGCACTTATAAACGATTACACATGTACTTCATACTATTAGTTCACTAATATTTTATGCCATGGAGTTCAACCAAATTACCTCTGGATGTGTTCAGGAGTCGCCTCTTTATGGGACATTTTTGTAATGCAATACGTGGTCAAACTTTGAGTCAGATAATATTTAATGGGGTCACATCTACCATACAATAACTGCACTTTTGGTCGAAATTAAACTAAGGCCACTGAAGTATCACCTACTTTAAAAAGCTTTGTCTTGTGGTAAATTTTCAAGGTCCAAGCTCTTCTGGATACTGAGATATTAGGGTGCATGAATATACTGTAACGCCTATTGCCCTCAATGGCAGCTCACTGCATCTGTGTAGGCCTATAAAAAAGGTTGCAGAAGCATCTTAACATATGGATACCAAAACAACAGAAGAAAATTGGAGATTTACATGTTTCAAGAAGTAAATCTTAAGAAAATGCAGGTACTGTTGCTAAATATGCAAAAGGCCGTATAAAAAGAAAGTTATACAGAGGTAAACAGTATCTGCTGACAGTATCACAATGCCCTATAAGTATAATGAACATTCTAGGTAATTTATACTTATTCTGTAAAATATTGCCACATTTGAGTGATTTTTACTTAATATAATTGCTGGGCCGGCCCGTATGAAAAACTTTAAATGACTTTTTGTCAAAAACATGATTTTCGCAGATACTGTAGTTTGCCTTTGTAGGACAATGTTGCACAGGTTTAAAAGGCATCATTGAAATTACAGTTTGCTTCTGTTGAATGTTTTATGAGGTTGCCTTCTACCCAAAGTGGCTCAACCCCTCGAGGCACTGAAATTGATGACACATGCATTAGCAATATTCTAATTTAAAGGCAAAGTACTTACCAATGTTAGTGATATTGTAAGTTATAATTACTTGTTCTATTCTCGTCTTATAATAAAAGAAACAACACATTTTTGTATATATTGAAATTTAATATTGTTGGCGAAAATATGTTGAAATTAAAATGCAAAGAATAGTCAATTCATTTTGCTAAATTTTAATGGATGGCCTTTACTTTGAATAAAGCCTCCGTAGAATGTGAAGTTTTTGAACATTTGAGATATCACATTCTGTCCTGTAGTTTTTTTTATCACTATCGCTTCAATAACAGCAGAATCCATTCATTATACAGCTAGAATAAAATAGATACAAAGAAACATAAGATAGCCTCAAATGTTCATGTTTCTGTCCAAATTTATTTATACCAAACCAATTTACTCTGATGACACTTGGGGGAATCAAATACCCTTTATTCACACACATTGCTAACAGAAGACTTTTGTAGTAGACCTTGGAGAAATCATTTGATTAATCTGTGATTGACATAGTGAATTGATAGTAAACTCAGGCTAAATCTATTGCTAAATCAAAGGCAAGCCTATCGAAAGCCCATAGACATAGTGAATTGATGGTAAACTCAGGCTAAAGCTATTGCTAAATCAAAGGGAAGCCTATTAAAAGTCCATAACAAATCTCCTAATCGGTGTACCATGAATGACGTATTCCAAAAGTAGTGTAATAAGATTGATGTATTTCAGAAAACATTATCTCATTTCCTGGTTTTAGAGAAAGTAATTATACTGTAGGATTAGATTAGTGTATTGTGAGTTACTACAGCAAGCCATTTACCCTAGAGTCCAATTTCCATGCTAAACAAGCGTCAAATTCAGCCAAAACTAGTGGTGACCTGAGCCAATTACTCCATATAGGTTTGCCCTCTGCAACATTCATTAAGCCAAGAGATGCTGAGATTGCCTTCTATACACAGGAGATGATCACACCAGATTAAACTCTGTAGCCACAATAGTAGCCTTGGAAGCCTTCCTACGACTAATTGCTTTAATATCTCACTCAATGCTTGGTCAATCTCATTTATAATTACTTTAATCCTAGTAAAAAAAACAACAAAAAAAAACAAAAAAAAAACATAAAGCTATGGATTGACTGAGACTGAACATGGTCACTGCCATGGCAGGAGTTTTAGCTTCTTTTTTTTCTACGCAAAGCCTCCACAGCAGTGCTCACTGCAAGAGAGGCCTTGTTGGCTCTCACATTCGTAAGTGCCATGAATATGATTTGGTGAAAACTACTGGCACCTGTGCTGCGACATATGACAGATCAAATTATCATAAACACAGTAGCATTCGCACATTTGGGGAGCTAATAGTATTTGTCTATTACCCCATTTCAACACAATTAGAAGGATATTTATTTGCATTTCAGAATAGGGATTCATCAGCCTGAAATCAGGCAACATGGAATTTTAGGGTGATCAGAAACCAAAAATAGTGCTTTGCATTCTTCATTTATGTGGCGAAAAAATTAATATATGACAGGCAGTCAATTTCTCAAGTAGTTTTTTTGTTGTAGGATAAATCAGTGGTTAACAGAAAACCATGGTCTTTCTCAAAGTGTCCCATTGGGAGGCTTAGGCTTACATCCCCAAAAAACTCCTTTTTGTGGCCAATGCCTTTGAGTAAGAATGATAAAACAATGCATCTTTATATATAAAGGTCCTCCTCTAAAACTTCTAAGAATCGCTCATATTGTCCTTGAGCATTGCTGGTAAATAAGAAATTTTGGCATTTGGACCTTCATGTACTGAATGAATTCAAAGCATTCCTCGACTCGGTCAAAGCTTTTGAAGCTTGATTCACAAATGGTACTTTCATTTTGGGTGTTCGTTGAATACTTAAAACGGACCAAGTGGTAGATTGCCTGTGTCCGATTAAGTCACTTGGATTCCAGGTCTTTGAAGCTTGTAAGGCAGAAGACGTTCTGTAAATTTGACTGATGTGACCAGGCAGAATAACATACGAGGGGCGTTCAGAAAGTTCACGGCTTTTTTTTATATGGACACTTACTTTCAATCTAGAACTATTAATTTTTTACAGGATAAAATTCAGCAGTTTTGGAATGGATTTCCAAAATTTTGGACAATTTGGACACTTTTAAGTCATTCGGCGGTTGCCATGATAACAGAAAGTTTGGCTAGGTGGAGCAGGTAGTACGGAGATCAAGAAAATCCATGAATTGCGGCTAAGAGAGACCTCACTCTGCCATTGGTATTAGTAAGATTGACAATAATTAACACAAGAAATATAATATTACCTTTTAAAAATACTCGCAAGTACTACAAAAGCATTAATTCATACACCTGACGCATTAAAATAAATGTTCCTTGAAGCATTCCAGGAAAAGTTTATGTGAAAGCATTTCAGTCATCCAAAGCCTTTTCTGCTCCAGTGCCTGAAACTATTGCCACCAGTGACTTAGGTAATGGGACACCAGGTCTTATGTAAAGCTATATGTCAGAGGAAAAGCTGAGAAGGATAATGCTGTCCCTTTAGGTCCCTTGCTCATACCAGTGAATCCATGCTTTGTCATAAGTCCTGATGTAGTTAAGGACTCAAATTCTGGCACCTGAATCGCTCTTGCCAAATCGGGCATGCAGGAGTGCTTTCCCACATTGGTTCGCTCTAAGAATACAAACATTTGGTATGCTTAAAAGTATATTTAGAAGCTAATATCATATTTCTTGTGTCAAATATTGTCAATCTTACTAATACAAGTGACAGAGAGAAGTCTTTCTCAGCCGCAATTCATGGATTTTCTTGATCTCCGTACTACCTGCTCCACCTAGCCAAACTTTCTGTTTCCATGGCAACCACAGAATGACTTAAATATGTCCAAATGTTCCAAAATTTTGGAAACCCATTCCTAAACTGCTGAATTTTATCCTGTAAAAAATTCATAGTTCTAGATTGAAAATAAGTGTCCATATAAAAAAAAGCCGTGAACTTTCTGAACGCCCCTCGTAATTATGTATGTTATAAAGGCAGATAACCAAAGGTGTAAAAATTTCCCTCTACCCCACATCTCGAGCGTATTCTATTGAAGGATTATTTTTAGCCAGCATTCAGGAGATATTTTTTGCCCCCCTCTTGTATGCCAATGCAGCAATCCTCCTATGCCTTTGGAGTTCGGATGTCTCAGAGCTGGCCCACAGAGATCTGATTCAGGTCACCCTCACATGTGTGACTAATGAGACAGCTCCCAATCAAGCCTTAACAAGTGTAAACCCATGTACTTCATTAGCAAAGTAAGAGAAATCTGGACATTGCCCTGAAGATTTTGGGTTAGAGTAAAGACATTTCTGATAACACATAAAGCTCTTATGGTGTGAAAAAGAAGAATATTTTCTCGCTTTCCAAAATGTAGTGAATTACACAAAAACTTTTGTCATTGAAATCTGCCTTGATCTTTTATTTGTATGCATAGTATGTTCGTTGTTTTTGCTAAGAAAACACTAAGAAAATGCTTGGATACATGAAGAAATAGCATTAAGTTAGGCATTATAAACTGCATTAAAATTTACCTTGCACGGCAAAACATTTCCCACGATTTGTAAAAAAAAGACGAAAAAAAAAATACAACCACTTTGGAAGAAAAACCACCTGTGAGGTAAACGTTTCCCGACTTGGTCCTTCAAGGGCAGCAAAAATAGACTTTCTAGCAACTTCATTAATTCTTTAATCCTTCTTGTTGTTTCTTCATGATTCACTTATCACCAAAATTCAGCTTTAGCTCGAAGGCAGCTTTTCAATTTCCCAAGAGCTTCCCTCAGAGTTGCACATAGTTACCTAAGAGTCTCAGCCTAAGGCACAGTCTGGGCAACATGTAGTGGCAATATTAATTGAATGAGCTCCTCAAATTGACAATTAGCCTTTCAAGGATTTGTTGCATGCCAAATTGAAAGGGACCAGGGCATCTTCTATGATTAGCTTCAACCACTAAGTTTTCTTTCAAAGAGGAAGCCTTGCATTGTTATTGTTACCAAGTAAGCCTTGCCTATTGAAGCTAATGTATTAAATTTTGGGTGATGTAAAAGTCATTGAATGAACTTCTTTCTCCTTTCTGAAGCCATTATATGACTTTAATTAGTTTTGACGAGAGACAAAAGTGGACATTTCACTAATGTTATTCATGAATGTTTGAAACATAGCAACAACAAAAATCGCCTATATACATCAGAAAGCTATTTTTCACAAGTCCAATTTCCATGCTAAACAAGCGGCAAATTTAGCCAAAATGGTCATGACACAAGAGCATCAATTTGCTTGGGGGATGGCCCCAGCCGTAATTACAAAAAAAAAGAACCTGAGATTGGCTGAAGTTAATGCTCGCGCAAGGATGAAATGAGAGAAATGCAGCTCACCTAATTACTGATGATGTTTCTTTTCTCTCCATTGCTTACTCTTCTCTTATCTGCTTTTCGCTCCTCTGCTTTTCTCTCCTCAGCCTTTTTCTTCCCTACTCTTTTCTTATCTTCCCTCCTCTTCTTTTCTCTTCTTCCAATATCTCATACAATGTTACACAGAGTAGTATTTTAATTGTATCAGATTCAGATTCAGATTCAGATGACTTTTATTTTCATAATCACACATTTGCTTACATAATTATTTGCTTCTGTGTAAAATCCATATAATGGGAACAAGTGGGAAGATAATGTGCGATTATGAAGGAGACCCCTCAAGCTGGCAGTACCATAGCTCAGTACTTGTGATGGTCCAGTACAATTAAGCAGTGATTATAAGCTTAAATTTCGAGTAGAACTAAAAATATTTATGTTTTTCAGTTTGTCTTAGCAAAATCTTTTAATCTTCACAGAAGTAATATTCACAACCTTTTAATCTTCACAGAAGTACACACTAAACATACCAGTATAGAGGTGAAAAAATAAACTAGGCTCTTGGAAAAGAGTCAAGAGTGCCTGTCTAGATAGCCCTCATTAATTGTCAAGCTTTCTAAATAGCCCTCATTTATTGTCAAGCGTTGTAGTGTCACACAAAGTCACATCATCCCGTGAGACCATGACTCTGCATTTCGAGTATAGAAGAAATAAGCCAGAGATTTTTTATGGCTCAGAATGGGTACTAATGATGCCGTTGGGGAGTAATTTACAAAATAACCCTTCATTTTCTTTTGACAAGGTGGTGACCTGACCCAAACATTTTCTAAAGAAAGTCTTGTGAATGGCAGACAGGGTTGTCACTTTTGGTACAAATTGAGAAGCAGATAAAATGTGTGGTGGTGTGTTTCTCTGGTGTCTGTGTTGCTTCTTAAATATTGTTCTTAAATAATTCAGTAGCAAAAGCAAAAAGATTTAAGAAATTGTAATCATCAAGTTGACTACCCAAAACCCAATAACATTTATTTATCAAACATGTCAGCTTGGAAAGCAAAATCGGAAGAGAAAATGAAAATTTGAAATATTTCTTTTTTTCTGTGTTACTTTTGAATTAAGAAATATGGCTATTTATGACTATGAGTAATGACACCGCAATATTGAAAAAAAAAACCCTTCTCAAACCTTATCCAAGAATGAAAAAGGGCAATTCTTGATGGTTTGTCAAAAATAGAGTTCAACTGATTTTCTCAGAATGTTTGAGTATGATTGTGTCAAATTTTAAACAGAATAAAGGTGAAGAACTAATGTGGAGTACCACATTTCTTCGATGTGCAATGCATAATTTATATTAACCTCATTTGCAAAGAAAAACGGTTACACACAGTGAGAACATCTATAGAAAACCTAGTCATTGCTGGAACTCTGATTTGGATTAGAAATCCAATCTAGTGAGCCAAAATATTTCACTAACTACTACTGATGTAAGTTATCATTCCCATTCTGGAGGGAACTTGTGCTGAGACGGTGCAGTCCTCCTTGTCCAATTTTTAATGGTTGGTGTTACTAATTTGATAGAGAAGTTCTACCTTTAAGTATTGACGGCTATTCAGAAGCTCCTTTAAAGATAATGTGGACACCAGGGCTAACTTACTAGAAAGAGAGTACAGATGGTGTTACAACATAAACTGAAGGATAAAAACAATCGACAATCATGTTGGCATTATTGGTGCAATAATCTAAACATTTGCTTATAAATATTAAACAATGAAAGTAAGACTGCATGATACCATTTGAAATACATATCCAAGCTGAACTATACTAAAACTGACAAATCAATCATTGACAGCACTGAAGCGGAAAAGGGCGCACATGGTATATCCATGAGCTTTGGGAAAGAACACTTTTGAAGAAAGAAAAGGACCCAAATATAACTTTTTTCACATGGGTAAGAAAAAGGTCTTGACTTACTGAGTTTTGATAATGACTGATGGCGAAACTTCAGAATTGTTTTTAGTCTAAGAGTGCGAGCTGGATTTATATGATAGATTTCCCAAGCAAATCGCAGATTTTGGGCAATGTTTAAGCAGAGGTTGAGACTCCGGAAAAGCATCAGGCAGGTCTGGCATTAGTAAATGCTTTATTTTAAGCAAAACTTCTCTGAATTACTGAGAAATAAATTGGAGCCACAAATGACCCCAATGAGACAGCCTCCATGCATGTCTGTCAATAGGGAGGTTCATCATTAAAATTGATCTGTGGTTCAACCATTGAACAGTGCTCCGAAACCAAATTATTTTTTTAAAGATCTGGGATGGTGATTGCAGGCATTCATCAATTTTAGAATAATTCAACACATTGTCTTGAAAACTAAATCTTTGCGATGAGTCCACTATCATAATCATATCTTTTAACTCCTCAAACATAATTTCACTCTGTCCCTTATATTTATGAAGTTCTGTTGTGAGATTGAAAGTAAGTCCCTTAAATTGCCAGTATAAGATCCTAAAATCAGTCAGAGTCACTTACCCTATCGTGAAAAGGCACCTGCAGTTTGACTGAAGCTCCTTTCGTGACCGAGACAGCCATGAAGGATGACTTGAATTAGCCATTGACGTTTGTCCTTTGACCTGTGCCTCTTGTGGCAGCCCACAATGCCTGTGGTGCTAAAAGGCCAGTTTCTGAAAGGGTCTGGTGACTAATGAGCCTAATCACCTTGTGTCAATGAATGTCTTGATGTTTGATTCCACACAGAAAGGGTTTTTCTTCCAAGTTTGTGCTCCGTGATCACAAAATGTTGGCCTGAGGTGCATGATACAATCCATTATGTACACTTACAAAGACAAGGGACATCCTAGTCCTTTTTGCAGGCTTCACCTTCCACTTCATTGACAGTTTAATATCAGACAACTGGTCAGCGATTTCCAACTCATTTTCTTTGAATTCAACAGATATCATCTTTCGAGACATATTACACACAAAATTGCCAATTAAGAATATTAAGTATGTCTGTAAAAGACTAAAGGATGACAGTTTGGTTGACGAGATGGGAGTGAGTGGTAGCCCTCAACATTATACACATTTACTCCATGTGAGAGATCTTTTGTTTGTAAAGTACAGATAGACTCCACCACAAGGAGGCGCCAATTTAATGTGTCATCTGTATGTATAATAACATCCAGCTCGGACATTACTCATAAAGGTTAACTGAACGTATTTTTGTTTCAACACACATTGTTCTAACCCTGGCAAGCAGAGACCTTGGTGAAGCAGGCAGGGGCTGGATTGCATCCGCCCAGCCATATTGTCCCTGTAAGCTCTATTGGCAGTCGTACACTATTCAGAGATGCTTTTATTTGACTGAAATTGATACACGTGTATGTCCTCAGACAGAGGATCATATAATCATTGTATGACAAAACATTCAGGCAGAAAATAAGAATTGTCTTGATCCTCTCACACTTTGATGTGGCAACCAATAGCATCAAGTCAAAAGACAAATGTCAACCATTAACGAAAGTTATCATTCACACTCTCAAGGGAGTTAACACTGAAAAGGTGTCATACTAAGTCCCTTTTAAGAGGCAACTGTGCTTCTAATTGAGTAGCTCCTGGATTGCAAGCACCCAGCTACCAAGTCTTTGTAAGCACTTTTGCCAGACATACATTATTCAGAGATGCTTTTGTTTGCATGAGCAAACCACATATGAAATTGATAGATGTCCTGAGACACAAGATCATTTCGTGACAAAACCATTGAGGCAGAAAATAGGAATTGTCTTGAGCCACTCACACTTTGAGGTTGAACCAAATGGCATCAGGTCATAAGATGGATGTCAGAAGTAAATGTGAGGCATCTTTCATACTGTCAAGGGAGTTAACACTGAAAAGTTATTATGGATGATGTTCCTTTCAAGAAGTAATGGTGTTTCTAATTGAGCAGTTCCTGTCAACATCATTGATGTATTCTCACCGTATTAAAAGAAAGTACAGGCAGTAATAGAATATTAAAGGTTTTGCCTTTGGAAAATTCCAAATCACAACATTGCAAAAATGGAATGCACCAAATAAAAAAACAGCTGTTTATTCAATGGCATAGATACTATAGATAGAGTCTTCTAGGTTCAAGAATTTGGTGGCCGAGGGGTGTCATTCTTACTTACTTAAATTTTCCCTGATATCTATTGCACTTTCATGGGCCATACGTAGCAAGAGCGAAAGTTAGCTGGGGTGAAAGCCAATAATAATTAGCAAGGTTAAGAATTAGTTTAGATGAAAGTCGATTGAGAGCGAGGGAATAAGTTGATAGTTGGCGAGAATGACACTCCTCGGCAACCATGCAAGAAAGGGTTTAACATGATTGAAAAGCACATCCTCTAATAAGACTGGCATCAAAGCAGGAAAATTTGAAAATTTGTAAAAATCGGCCTAAATGTGGCATAAACTTCTCAGTGTTTTCCCTAAAATGGTGATCAGAAGATATTTTTACCTTTTGGAGATACAGATGTGTTATCATATATGATAAGATCAGATTTTACAATTCCTTTTTTTCTTCTAATCTATTCTAATTTATTCTTTGATGGTTTTTTCTTCTCTTCAGTTTCTTCTCTGAGTAATTTCCCAAAAGGTTAAAAGAGTGGTCTTAATTGTATCAACAGTAATTTCACACAATGCCAAGGGAGCGGTCTGTTAATTGTATCAGCACCGGTCATTTTACACTACAATTAGACATTGGCCACAAACAAACATTTTTTAAGTCCAAGTCATGGTTCTACCCTGCAATTCTCAAATGTCAACAATTTAGTAGTATATACATGTATAGTACCCAAAGAAGTGCACACTGAAGGGACAGCAGAGGAATAAATAAGAGTGACAGAGTAAAATAGGATCTTGGAAAATAATCAGAAGTGCCTGTCTCGAGATAGCCTTCATTTCTTGTCATGTTTTGTAGTGTCACTCCAAGTTGTGACTGTTGTGTCATCCCTTGAGACCACAACTCTTCATTTTGAGTCAAGCAGAAATAAGCCACAAGGTGTTTATGACTCAGAATGGATACTAATGATGCCAACGGGGAGTAATTTACCAACAAACCCTTCATTTTCTTTTGACAAGGTGGCAACCTTACCTACAAATGTCTTGCCAATGGCAGGTAGTGTTGTCATTTAGGTTTAAATTGAGAAGGAGGTCAAATTTGTGACGCCCTAAGCCTGTGCTCTTTCTCAGAATTCTTATGCTAGTACCAAGAGCAATGATATTCAAATTTTGGAGGTAACTAAACTACTATACACTAACTAAAGTTTGTTCTGGTTATTCAAGTTGACATGTTTGATAAAGTTTTCAAACATGTCACCATGGAAAACCAGAGCAAATGAAAATGATAACTAGAAATATGTAAGTAATACTGTGTACCTTCTGAATTCTGAAAAATTACCAATTACCAATAAGGGCAAGTTGACCAAACTTCAGCCTACTTTGGTTTTTGATTGCTTGTCATTGGGTGGCTATTCGTGGGAATAACATGTAGCTCTGGAACTAACCTCAGCCTCCACTCCTCTTCATGACCATATTGTGAAAAACAGCTGCATTCCTTATAACGTAGTGCAAATGTGCTCCAAAAACAAAAGTGGGACCTGTACCTAACTTCAGCCTATTCTAAACACATTGACAATAACTTTAAACTGAAAAACGGGCACCTTGACCTCAACAAAAATTAATTACACTGACTTTTCTGTTTAGGGGCTGAAGTTGGGTTAGAGGCTGAAGTTAGGTCAACTTGCCCTACTGACTGATGAAGAAAAATAGCACATTCACTGATGGACCGAATCGAAAATGGAAAAGGCAATTCTTGATGGTTAATCAAAATCTTGAATTTTTCCCCCATTATTTTCTGGACAATATTTTTTACCAAAATATTTCCCAATCTTTATATGCCCACGTAACAGTGCATTTGCCCTAATGGACTTTTCTAGTATTATGCCTTATTGATATGCCATTTGAAATATTTCCAAGCTGAACCATAATTCTAAAAAAAAAAATCAATCATTCAGGGCACTGGAGGAGAAAGGAGCACATAATATTCAAGAGCTCTTCGAAAGCCAAAGAACACTTTTGAAGACAGAAAAGACCCAAATATAACATTTTCATATGGAAAGGAAAAAAGGTTATGCCATACTGAATTTTTGATCATGATTGATGGAAAAACTTCAGAAATGCTTTTCGCCAAAGAGTACAAGACGGATTTATATGATTGATTTACCCACAGAAACGGGGATTTGGGGCAAAGTTTTAGCTGAGTTTCAGAATTAGGAAAAGAAGTAGGCAATCGGCAGGTCCTGAGTTAGCAAGTTTTATTGTAAGCAACAGAACTCCAATGAGACACCTTTTATGAATGTCTGTTGTAAGGGAGAGTGTTCATTATAATTAATTTGCAATACTAGTCATTTGACCTCTCGAATTAAAGGCATGAAAAAACCAATGCTGATTAGTGCAATTTATTACATAAAGAGGTCCCTGCATTATAAGACCCCCTGTTGTAAGACTGACCTGCCATATGCGACGGCCTTCCTTATGCATTATAAGTATTATTTTTAGTGCATTTTGCACACCAAGGACAGATAGGTCCCTTAAATTGCTAGCAAGAGGACCTGAAACCAGTCAAAGTCACTTACCCTATCATGAAAAGGCACCTGCGCTTTGACTTAAAGCTCCTTTCGTGACCGGGACAGCCATGAATGATGACTCAAATTAGCCATTGACGTTCATCCTTTGACCTGTGCCTCTTGTGGTAGCCAACAATGCTTGTGGTGCTAAAAGGCCAGTTTTTGAAAGGGTCGGGTGACAAATGGGCCTAATCACCCGAGAAGTGAATGAATGGCTAATGTTTGATTCCACAGAGAAAAGTTAGTGCTCTTGATAACACAAAGTTGCCCTGAGTTGGTTTCACCAGTCAAGTTGAAGCAGCTTGGACATCTTGCCAAAATTGAAATATTTATAGATTTGAAAATGTTTCTAATTTACAATGATGTTTCCTTTTATTTCATTGACGATTTCATATTACTAACTACTATCTGATTTTCACATAGCCACTGTAAAGAAACCAGATCATAAATTGATAGAAGCCGTCAGATAGAGGATTATTTTAGAAGATCATTCCATGACAAAGCCTTTGAGGCAGAAAATAGAAATTGTCTTGCGCCAAAGGATCTTTGATGTGGCAACCAATGGCATCAAGTCAAAAGTAGGACGTTAGTAATTAATGCTGATCACCATTCACACTATCATAGGAGCTAACGCTGAAGAGGTGTCATGCATCATGTCCTTTTTAAGAGGACCTGATGTTGGTGTTTCTAATGGGGTAGTTCCTGTTAACATGTTTGATGGATTTTCAAAGTTGGCACATAGAAACTGCAGGGATAATTGGTACGTGGAGGGTGTGTGAAAGTAGTACCATGTTCAACTATAAGATGGTATATAAGTTGGAATACTGCAGTCCCTGCTTCATAAGACCACCCCTCCTATGGTGAATAAGTGGTCTCTCGTGTTTTGATGACTCTTTTGCAGTAAAAAAAAAAAAAGAAGTAAAAATAATCATTGATGCCGAAGGATTTATACTTATCTTAAATCAGGGACAAAGTATTGCCACTTAATATTTTATAACTGCAACGATAACCTAAATCATAATTTGTTGCATGGTGCAACACTGTAGAGGCTCTGGAGTGCGGATAGAGTTTTGTGTCCCCTTGTCTCCTGTCCCTTGGCCATTTTACTTCGGAATTCCCTGTTTCCCAAAGCCTCCCATTTAAAGCCCCACTTTTCATATTCCGTTTTCCATTCAGTTTCTTTGCAAAAATTTGAATGTATAGCCCAAACAGCTATTTTTACACAACACAGGCACTTTTGTGGGTCTTATTAATAAGTTGAACTCAAATATATGCTGTATGTTAGATATATATTTGACCACAAGGTGACATATCAAGATATCCAGTTGAGATTAATGAGTAGGAATGGAGATAATGGTTAAAAATGGTAACATCAAAAGCAAAATGATCAATGTATCGACTACGTTTCCAGACATGACAAATACTTGAAAGCGGCATTAAGCTCAGCCAATGCTCATAAAGTCATTGTATAATGCCCATAGAGCGATCTTCTTCCATAATCTTCAGGAACAGGCTAGTCCTAAACTAAATTGAAATCAGTGTCATCGTCCTATCTTGTCATTTGACAGCCCAATCAGGTGGTAAATTGGCTTGGTAAAATGAGCCACAAACTTTTTATGATAAAGTACTTCAGTCAGGCCATATCAAGGACATTGTGACATCAGATTTGGAGGAATCAGGGACTTTATTTTCAAAAGTTAAGTGGGCTATCAATCTTTTGTTACAAAGTCTCTATGAACAACCATTTACAATAGAAATATGAAATGCTGAAGTTACTGTCCCAAAGAGTGAAATTGAGCAGCTTGATAACGACAGTCATTGTGTATAACCAAACCATCATCTGAAGTCAATAGAGATAATCTTCTCTAATATCCGTTCAGTGGCAAACTACTCTTGTGCTAAATTAAAATCATTGAATGTATGACGTTTAATTTCATACAGAAGATAATTCAAATATCATTAGATGGTGAGTGCTCAGCATTCCTGGTAAGCTTTTCTGTGGCTACAAAGTGGAATACTTTCAAAGTGCACCATGATAATGTACCCCATTATCAATGTTCTAAGCCACTATCAAGCACAAAAACGGGCACATCGAACATACATGTAACAGCATCAGTTGTGGTCTCAATGGCAATGAAATTTCGATGGCTTGATTGGAATCTTTGCATCAGACAAAGTTCTAGTATCTGATTTCTCAACTCATTTTCTTCTCTTGAATCAGTTACCATCTTTCAATTAGCAGACAGCATTATCATTAATCAATATTGAAGATAGAATGACAGATGGAGACAAGATATAATCATTATAGTTAAGACTGAGCTAGAGCAGCACAGATAGAGATATTTGGAGAATTTATTCATAAATTAGTATCGTGTAGTAGGTAATGGCAACCACGATGTCGTTATCAGTTCATGAAGAGAATGCTAGAAGTATATGCATTGAGAAATGTTTATTATTCGCTGTTTCATGATTTCTTCCTTATCATAAACATGGATTTATTTAGTCTCAAAATACAAACTGGGCAAATTTCCTCAATGTCAAACAAAGGCTACAATGGTGATGAAACACTAGTTTGTTTCACAAGAGTAAGCACTTTTGCTGATCATTTATTATTCAGAGAACATTTCTCCTTCAATCTGTTTGAGCAAACCAAATCAAAAATTGATAGATGTCCGAGACACAAGATCATTTCATGACAAAAACCTTTGGGGTAGAAAATGGGAATTGTCTTGCCCACTAAAACTTTGATGTGGCCACAAATGGCATCAAGTCAAAAGACGAATGTCAGTTGTTAATGCAAGTAATTATTCACGTTCTCCAGGGAGTTTGTGCCGAGAAGGTGCTTCCCGTTTTGTCCCTTTTAAGTGGTAATGGTGTCACTAATTGAGAAATCTGGTTTTAAAGGTGGATGGATATTCACAGCTAGGGAACACAGAGCCCTCTCAATAAAGTTTGGTTGTTGGCTGTTAGATGGAATGGCCGAATTCCCTCGATTTCAACCTGAAGAACCTATAAATTTGGTCACTATCAGTGATGGAAATGGGGGGAGCTCAGGGGAGCTGAGCTCCCTTGACCAAAAAACAGGGGGAGCTGTACCCTGCTACAGCTCCCCAATGAGCAGTGGTGAAATTGCAATTATGTTACTTCTTCAGTCCTCATGGTATTTTTAGCCATAACTATGCTCTTTCCCTTTTAAAAATTCGGAATGGCGAGCCGTTGCCGCACGAGCTGTGAGCTCCCCCGACGAAAATTTTCCATTTCCATCACTGGTCACCATTCCTTTCATGGACAAATGTCTTTGGGGGGACAACAGTAATGTTGCGTTCCAATACAGCCATAAGTTATGTAAATAGCATATTATTTTTTTATTGTAATACTACAATATGACAATTACAAAAACATGTTGCGCCTTTCTCTGTTGATGAAGATGCAATAAAAAGATGAAAATGATTTATGAATATTTATCATGAGAAGAGACTTTAAAATGAACTTTAACATACAAGCTCACACAATGTAATGAATCTTTTTTTTTTTCAACATCTATCAAAATTTAACGAATCTTAAGTGAATATGGAACAGAACAGTACCAGGTCTTGCTTCAATGACAATGAAGTATAGATGGCTTAATTGGTATAGTTTCATGGTATCTGATAGCTGGTGTCATGTTTAACATTATATTAAAGAGATATCCCATGCAATATGGCTATAGGCCATGAACAATTCCATGCGAATAAACGGATACTCAAAGGCTTCAATTAATCATCATTTCTGGGACAAAAAGTCCCTGTCTCTGCCACATAATATGTTCCGATAGTGTTTCAAGAGGCCCTGTTACAAAATAGCAGGCTCTTTGTTGTAATCACCTGTTTCGCACCTCAGGTCAACACACTTGAGATGTGATTGCCACAGCAACAGCTTGTGTCACAATGAATCATACCAGTCATTATAATGATAACCTCTCAACATAGCCGGAGTGTGGTTTGAAAACAAAACCAAAGCACACAGGTTGCTAACCACTGTCATCCACTGTCATATGGAGCCACATAATATTTTGAAGATTTTGTGTATCATTAATATATTACTTTTTCTTGTAATTATTTGAGAAGACTGATACATACTTAGAGGCATATCTCGGGAATGTTGAACTGAATGTGACAGTGAGAATGGGTTTTCATTTCGTAACGTGTAAGCAATCATTTATTATTCCAGAAAAGTTTCCGCATCTTTTTTGCTAAGCAAACCACATCATAAATTGACACATGTCATGAGTCAAAAGATCATTCGTAAAACACCTTCAGGGTGGAAAATGGGAATTGTTCTGCGCTGCTAAAACTTTAATGTGGCCGCAAATGGCATCAGTTCAAAAGACGAATGTCAGTTGTTAATGTAAGTCATCATTCACGCTCTCAAAGGAGTTTATGCTGAGACGATTTTATCCCCTTTTGTCCCTTTTAATATTTTGGTGTCACTAATTGAGAAATCTAGTTTTAAAGATTGATGGATATTCACAGCTGGGGAACACAGAGCTCCTCACAAAGTTTAGTTGTTGGCAGTTAGATGGAATGGTTACATGTTGTAAATTCCATAAATTTCAATCTGAAGAACCTATAAATTCGGTCACCATTACTTTCATTGACAAACATCTTTTGGGTGACCAACCACTATTTGGTTCCAAGACAGCCATAAATAATCTTGACAAGTTAATTAATAAATAGAATATTCTTTTGGTAATACTACAATATAACAATAACATAAACATGAGGCACTTTACAGTGATGATAAAGATGCGATAAAAAGATGAAAATGATTTATGAATATCAACTATGACAAGAGAATTCAAAATAAAGTTAAACAATAAACGTATAAACTCACACAATGAATCTTTCTATTTTTTCAACATCTATCGAAATTGTACGACTCTTTGGTGAATCTGGAGCAGAACAGTATCAGGTCTTGTTTCAATGACAATGAAGCATATATGGCTTAATTGGCAGGTTCATGGTATCTGATAACGGTATCTGATTTCTGAACGAATTTGCTACTCTTGAATCAGATATCATCTTTCAATTAGAAAACCGCTTCATTAATCAACATTGAAGAGAGTGTAACAGTTTTGCACTAGGCATGCAGACCTGCATATTGCAAATAATATCTTTATAATTGGTAACGGTAACCATTTATTAAACATTATTGATTTGGCAGCTGATCAATAATATGGTGATATAAGTATTATTCATTTTTAAAGTATCATTCACAGACGAGTACTTTTCTCAGCCCTTATCAAGTCGAATGGCAACCACACCAGCAATCATACTTGTTATTATATTGTTAACCTCTCAACATGCCTGGACAGGGAAGATGTACTATAGCCACTTTGATATCGAGCCACATCTTCAAGCTTATGCATATCAATATATAATGCAGTCTTATAATCATTTAATTACGTTTGATAAACTTCTTCGGGTGAAACAACTGACATATATTGGGAAGCATATATCGCAGAACTTGAACTGAAAGTGACAGTGAGAATGGGTTTTCATATCGTAAGGTGTAAGCAATTGCCATCTTTAGCGTTCCCCATGTAAGGTTAGCGCATGTTTCTGTCTCAGAGGTAGCTAATTGAGTAGATGGACTCATTACCGGGGATCCTGCGGGAGACACCCTAGCACTTGCCACCACGAAACACGTACTCAAGAAATACCAGAGGCTCAACAGTTTAGATTCACTTATCCATTTAATACTCAATTTATAGACAGTTACATTAAGAGTCATTCAAAGAACAGGTGATATTCAACTCATCAATACATTAAACAACGATCTTAACGGATTACATACATCATTAATTAATGCCATCTCAATCAACCATGACCTGAGGTTCCTTTAAGAGAAACCCTTAATCATACCTCTAACAACGATACCCTTACCTGACGAATCGTCACCGCGTCAGGGAGACAGGCAGCCCTCCTGCTGCCACAGCGGGAGCGGGCTCTGTTCTGGCTGAGCAAACAAGCTTGCCCCCAGAGATTGCTATTAGGGTGTTCTGCGGCTGCGCAGAAACACGAGGGTAACTGTTGCCATGGAAACATGGGGTGAGTTCTACCCCGTTGCTATCATTGAATCTCATTACACAATAATATAATATATCACATTACTTTTATACAATAATAATATAAATGACATTACAGAATTAAGATCTTGAGGTTCATGGCGATTCGAGGAAAGTTCCTATAAGAGGAAAGAATGAAGACACCTCTGAAGCTAAAAGCTCAGCGGTGACATCCCGACCGATCGAGGATTTTTTATAAGATGGTTTTTCTCCGGTTTGAAGAAAACATCATTTTAAACTTACAATCGAATACGGATTACATTCATGTAATAATGAATTAATATATACTGTGCCTAATAACGTAACTTTTCATTGAAAGGAAATACCTTTTACAATTGCTTTTAAGGATGGAAGCCTAAATGCTTCATGCTGATTAACAGAACGATTGAAAGGCTTATTAATCGATTTTGTGTAACGATTGAGAGGATTGTTAATCGACTTTGTACCTAAATTGGTATCAAACACAAGCTGAGGAAACGCGTCTCATTGCACCTGAATTTTGTGAGTGCTTTAATGAAAGTTGTGGTGACATCAGGATGATGTAACCACTACCACCGGGCAGGCGGAAGGGGGGGAAAAATTTTAAGATAAAATCGGGCATGTGCAATATGCCCATGAAAGATAATTCGGAAAAAGGAAAAAATTTTTGAAAGGGAAGCAAGAATATGACTTGCGTCCGTGAAAAGGAGAGGAACTGAATGACAGTCCTTTAATGGTGTCAATGAGATGCTGAAAGGGGAGCGCAGATAGGAAAGTGAAATCTAGATTTTAATGATTGACAGAAAAGGACAAGTTATTCTTATGACCTATTCGCCAAAATTTTGCAATTTTTTGTGAATGGCTGGGTTCCGCACCCAACGGTATTTTTGGAAGTAGAGCCAATAATTACATGGCTCCTCAGCAAAAGAGACTCAAGCACCAGGCGAGTCAAGTAGCCGTTTTTATCAAGGGCAGTTACGGGTATCATCCCTTGCGTGTCATTGGATATGCATAGAGCTAAACCAAAAGCATGAAGTGCATTAAGACAGGACAGCCTTATAAATTTAAATGGGCTGGTATGTCCGATACCCTAAACTACAAAAGTAAGTAAGTAAAATGACATATAAGCGATAAGCAATTTTAAAAGCAACAATTAAATCATAAACAAAATATAGTCGAAAAGCGAATATCAACAATAACATGGATCAAAGCGACAATTAGTAATTTAAAAGCGACAATTAGCAAAATAATAGGCAAAATGATAAAACAATAGTCCAGTATGGAGATAAACAAATCAATAGTGGACTATAGTTTCGTAAAACTTGTTACGTACACTCTAAACAATCCGAGTGAACTGTAGGCATAATGCGTACAGGAAATTAAAACAATGCGAAAATAAGTAAACAGGATACTGGTACAGTGGAGCGATATTGAAAACACATGTACATACTAATATACCTGAGGAAACTTGTATAAGAAAGCTGGCATGCACAATGCATAGACCAGAATAATTATCAAATGAGATTAAAACATAAGCTTAAAATAAGATAGACATATGAGAAATGAGATCAGATGTTTACAGAAAGAGTTCAGTGCAAGGGTTGACTTGTGATAACTGTTCGTGGACACGTTGAGACATAACCATTGGAAAGATTTGAGTACCGAATGAATCTATTACAACGAAAATGTAGATTATATCATTTAATTTAATTGTAATTTGTTGGTCGATGCATAAATGTCTAATCAGCGATGCACTTTACACAATACTAGTCAAGAGTCAATACATGATGTCAAAGATAACATGATCTGTATACGTGTAGACGAGAAGATTGGAAGAATCAGTGATTGGAGGAGTCAGTGATATAGGTCATTGATATAGGGCAAAGGAGGCAACACCAACGCTCCGTGCGTGGTGCAGAGGATGGGACGTTGACAGCGATTTGCTTGCCAAGGTCACATGAGATGTGTTTGTCAAGGGCAAACGGGGTGTCGACAGCGATGTGTTTCTCAGGGTCGAACAGGGTGTTCGACCTGGCAACTTGAAAGATGCCGGACGTCGTGGACCTAACGGACGAGCTGCGAGAGTTCAAGGTCCTATTACCATCCACCCAAAACGATGAGGGGGTTGTTACTGTTCTAACAGATACAAAACAACAATGTCAACCTGGATGAGTGGTCGTTCCACCGTTCTCAGCTGTTCCTAAGTGGCGAAGTGAATGGAAGCCACGAGAGACTACCATTGCACGACGGTAAATGTCATTTCGGAGGAATATTGTCTCTGTGAATGGAGCACAGGCGAGGTGCGAACCGGAGTGGTGGAAATAGCGTGGTGTTGTGCCATAGGCACGACAACTTTAGCGGAGACAGGAAATGTTCTGAGCGAGTAACTGGCATTTTGGTGATTATGCTGAAGACTCGAGGGACTGATATAGCTGCAGTACTGGGAAGATTTGCCAGACCGGCCTCGTTGCGTGACTAACCCAGGTTAGGGTCAGGCAGAGGAGGAGGTGGACTGATCGTCACCTTGAACTGTTTGTCACACTTTTATGTTGGGGTCTGGCGAAGGAGGACGTGACTCGTTTGACACGACCTTCATGTTTTTTATTCAGACGATCCCAATATCGGGTGGACCTTGATGGGTCATGGAGAAGAAGACGTCGTCATGAGTCTTTCGTGTATGCACTTTCTGAGATCACAATGTTTATCTTGTTTTGTGTGCGAGCACAACTTTGTGCGAGAACGCTAGGGAATGCGTGATGAGGAAACTCTTCTGAACTAGACACAATCCATATTAGTGTCTGTCGACGGTAACCAATAGCAGGGGCAATCCGTGTTAGCCACCTGAATAAGCTAGTTACCCAGAGGAAAAGAGTGTCATTAAGAAGATGCATGCCGGAAGCGAGTTGGGACAATCCATATTAGTCACCAACTGAAAATGAGGCCATGCTCTTCAAGCACGATTGTTCGTTGATGCTTGCTGTAGAAACAGAGGCAATCCATGTTAGCCGACTGTTAAGAAGCTAAGCAGGAGATGACATCACCATATCATCATACAATGTGAGCTCGGTTGTGAATGGTGACATGTGCGACGAAGACTACACAATGCCAAGCCAGACACAAAAGTTCAAAGAAAGTTCTGCAGTAATGTAGCCCCATGTTGGCACCAGGTCAAGGCAACGATATGCTTGCCGTGGTTACGACGGAAATGGAGTGAAACGGAATGTTCACACTGGTGGTCGCCCCGAGATGGTGCCCTCTTCATATTGCCATGAGATGATGACAGGAATACGGCCGACTCGAAGTGGTCGTACATGCTGTCGGAACATGGAACGTGGTCCCATGCGCAAGCGTGGTGCCCAAGGAGGTGGTGCCCCAATCGACTGACTTTCGGATGTCGAATCGGACGTGTCTCTTGATAGGGTGCCCGTGACAGTAGAAGTCACAGTGGAAGCACAGGTTCTGTAACGACTCTCTCAGATCAAAGATTAGAGAACATATGCATCGAATGTGTCTCTGATCATAGGTGCCCACAGCAAGTCTTGCACTGATGTTTGACGACCAGCCCGACCAGCAACTCGTGATCAAAGAGACATTCTCGCAAATTATGTGACAACACAGCATTAAAATGGTATGCAATAGTCATACTGAAATTACTTTAAGAAACAGGCTAGGAGCTCAACCAATGAGGTTGCTGCAAACAATATGTAAGAAAAGGCACGTGATATATAACAATATGTAAGATATAAATAACTTAATTAAGAAATAATAAAAGGAATATCATAATTGGTTGAGATAAATAATCTGAATCCCAGCAAGATGCTGGTCGTTTAGGTGTGTGTAATTAAAAGTAAAAAGGAGTTGTTTAAATGTAGATAGAAAGGTAGCAAATCACGGCAAAATTGATGCATCATCATGGTGATCAGCTCCCCAAGATCAAAATGAATCACATCAATAAAGGAAGAAGATCACTCTGCAACTCGAGTATAAGATTATGAAATTTTAGGATGAGAAAGTTTTGCATAAGGCGTATGCACAGAATATATGCATACTTTCAAGCATATGTCATTAAAATTTTACCCATACAATCGAACCAACAAGGTGTGATTCTTCACAGACTGACTAAAATATAAGGGTATACAAGCGTGGTTATGAAAGGGTTAAATGCAAAAATACACATACAGATAGAAAAGGGAAAAGGAAATGCAGTTATAATGCAAATGTAACACGAAAATTTATCGCACGGAAATGCAGTGCAAAGGGAAGTAATCATAAACATGCAGTAAAATAAAATCAGACGCTGGTACTGGTATCGTTAGGAGAGGGGGGTGGTGGAACAGGAGGGGGGAAAGTTGGGCGGAGCAACAGTGACGTAGGACGAGTGGGGCGTGGTTCCAACTCGATATCAACTACTGAGCGATTAGGGGGGGTATCAACTCGGGTACCCATGCGAGGGGCCGATGGTTGCCGGGGTGAAGTGGACCGGCGAGGCGGGGTAGTCCGCCTTGGTGGGGTTGTACGGGTCGGTATTCGAGTAGGGGGGGTCATTTTCTTTGATGCAGCCAGGCCAGAAGTGGTGGCATAAGGTTTTATCTGTACTGAATGGGTAGTATCCGGTTCCATGACATTGGTGGACCGAAATTCCATCTCCCTTTGACGAAGTTCTCTAATTAGAGCTGAATAAGGATTAAGCTCTTGAGTATTAATAACTTCTTGCATGTTATGACCCAATTTGTAAAGGTGAACTGAGTCAGATGCGAGCATAGTCACCGCAAACTGTCCTTGCATAATTTGCTGTAACTTTTTCTGCTTGTATAATGGAACGTTAATGAGTCTAGGGAGTTCTACGTTAAGTGAGTCAATCTGCAAAGAGCATAATGCAGTATCCCAGTTGGGTTTAAGGATACTGTATAATCTATGATGGTCGCACTTGAAACTATTAGGACAAATGACACCTTTAAGAGAAAGTGAAGAAAGGTGGGACTTAATAGTAAGAACATATAGAAGTAAACGCTGGTGTCCACTGTTCAATTCCATGAATATTTCGATCTGTGGAAATTTGCGGGTTTCAGGTGAGCGATGCATCACTTTGAAATCCCTACAACATCTATGAAGACAACGCTTAGCCAAGCTCACTACCATGTAAAAGACGCAAATAGTAAGAAGGTGAAGGGTAGTGATATGTATAAGACTGACAGGACTTATAGAAACAGGGTAAATTACATAGTTGACTGAATCACAATTCAAAGGACGTCCGGGGATGACTAGGTTGGCGTGGGATGGTTTAAAATGAGTAGCCATTACCATAGAGGATAAAAGGCCACTAAGGTATCTACCACGACAATACATAAATATTACCAAAATTAGAGACAAATATTCAGCTATAGAACCGATGAAGGCAAATCCACGGATCCAATGGCGAAGGCTGAACCAAGCTGAAAGGTAGAAGGAAGCTTCCAGCTCGGCCCATTTAAGCAGAAAATCGTCACCCTTTTGTTGAATAAGGCGACTAAGTTCCTTAAGCTTAATAATGCCATGTGTCATATTGGCAAGTGAGGTATTAGCTATTCTGGCAGCCACTGCAAATTTAGGCAAAGTGAAATTTGGCATGCCATAAGATTCATATGGTGGTAGACTTGTGAAGTTAAATTCACGTTCAAAAGAATGCATCGCAATTGCGGTAATAGTATAGTTGATTAAGAAGGGTTTATATTGGTTATTTTCGGATGCAGGGCATCCTGTAATACGCCTGGGAATGAAACCTGAAGGGGAGGAGAATTCGCAAAAACAAAACTGGCCACGCTGAAGCACAGCGTAAAGGCTACCAGGAACGGGACGTGCCACACGATCATTAGAGCATCGTCGAGTCCATGGGAGTGATAAGCCAGTAACTAAAAGCTGGTTACCTGCGTCTATTACACGAGGTGCTGCTCTAAAAGGTTCGAAGAAGTAATCGACTTGACAGAGTTCAGAAATGACGTCTGCGGTAGCATTCGTGTATATTGCAGTGTTGCAGGATAACTGCGAGCTATCGATTGGGATTGTTGACTCTGTGCAAAGAAATTGATCGTCAATGTTGAGACATTCCTGGAGCTCTTCAAGACTGAGTTCCAAGAAGGAATCGTGCTGCACTCCTAGAAAAGGTTTTGGGATAGAGATACGAGTGTAGTCATGGTTAGACTCACGGTCTTGGAAGGCAGGAGTAGCTACCACAGGTACATGGAGTGACTCTGTGTGATACAATGTGTAAGGTTTTGAATTCTTAGGTTGGATTGGCCACAGGAGTTGGAGTAAGAAACCATGTCGAGTAGGCATAAAGATTGGTTGTGATTTCTGATAGATATGAGCCAAATCCGTAAAAGCTAATTGATAACTATTGTGCCATGAATATAATACCGTTGATACTTTGTGAACTAATTTATGGACATATGATGCTGGAAGAACGTGTGGTGAGATTTTACCTGCAGCCAGCTCATGGAAGGCTGTAATTAATTTATCAGCTTCGTTTAAGAGGATATGAAGTTGCTGTATTTGTTGGGACCAAAGCCTAAGATATTTAGAGGTCAGCAGGCTAAGGATCCTTGTGGCTTGAATCTTACGTTGTAATGCGTTTATAGCGTTACTAACCACAGCAAATTGGGAAATAATTTCCTGATTAGTTTCGTTTAAAAGTGTATGAATTAGTTTGATGTTTCTGGAGGTGTTGGTGAAGGTACTGGCTATGACGTCAATGGTGAGAACCAAATCAGAACGCATCTCAAGGAAAGCGTCCCTCATAAGATTCTGACGTGCAGACATAGACTCAATAGTATTTACAAAAATTTGATCTCTCTGTCGTCTAATATTAGCAGACATACCTGCTCCGGCTTGTGGGATAGTAACTGAAAGCCAGAAAGCAGTACTGTCTTCGGATTGCCAATCCTGGGTATTAATATTGACACGAAAAGTTTCGTTAGTAGATTGCATTAATTGTTTAGTTGTATTAGATGTATCATCGGTATTAGGTAAGGCAAGGGGATCTCGAGGTGTTGGTGTACGACCCGCTCGTTTAGGACGACTGGGTGGCGAGTATTGATCAAAGAAGGGGGGCATGGTGGGTGGAGGGGAATATGAGAATGTGTCATGCACAAAATGTGGATCGGGAGCTGCCCTCTTAGCATGATGGTGGACTGCTGAGAGAGGAGGGGGGGCAATGGGGGTAGAATGCGTTGGAGGAGGCCGACGATATTCTTCAAAATGTTGTTGAGTAAAAATAGTCGATATGTGTGCTAGTTTAGCTTTTAAAGCTGTTTTATAAGAATCAACTTTATCGATAGCATTTTTTAAGAGTGGAGCGAAATCAGAACATATTGCAGCAATTAAATCATCAGGGGATTGACACATGTCTTCAAACATTGTGAGGTCCCAAGTGAATGTGGGAATATGGAAATCGGGATAGAAAATATTGGCATTGATGATAAAGAATTCAACACTGGGAAATATTTGTCCTCGATAACTATAGCCAACGCCATAGTCTGGGCGGAGAAGCTGTGCGGGTGCAGAGCTCCAACGTGAAGCTGCGTCTGGTGGAAAAAGACCAGAGCTGCTCGTGAGTGGGAGAGCGTCCTTGTGATTGACGGATCCAAGAAGCTGCATATGGCGTAATTGGTCTCTAAGGGAACGGGGTGAACGGAGCAAGGGGATGGAATCACATGCTTCGAACGTCATATTTTGAATTGGGAAGGACACGTTACTTTGACAAGTACCAGAAATCCTAGTGGTATCAGGCAACGTGTTCAGGAAGACTGCCAAATCGCAATTACAATTAAGGGGGTTAGATGTTAGGTCAAGTTCTTTCATTTCGGGTGAAGGAAAGTAAATTTGTTTGTTAACGCCATCTAGATACTGCAGATTGTTGCGTTGCAAGAATATATATTCCAGATGGTCTCTAATAAAGAAAGGACCAGAAATTCTATACAGGGAGTTGTAACTAAGGTCTATTACAGCTAGCTGACGAATATCTCTATGTCTAATTTCAAAGGTATGAAGCTGATTATAGGATAAATTTAAGTAATAAAGTTGATCAACATATCTAAAATATGCTCTGGAAATGTGTGTTAGCTTAGAATGAGTTAGTTCGAAACTGCGCAAATTTAGCGTGTTTGTTAATGGATCTCTTAATGATCTTGAAGTAGTATTATTTCTGAGTCTAAGTACTCTAAGAGATGTTGGATAATTAAGATTATGTATTCCGCCAAGACAATCTTGTATAACTATTTTAGCTAAATTTAAGACATTAAATTGTTGCGTTTTCTGAAAATAGAAACCCTGAAGAATAAGTGTTTGGAGAAATGGTTTTGGTCGTGTAAAATTAAAAGATTGATGTGCTGATAGATTAGGCAAGAGATTGGAAACTTCGAAAGGAACATTAGAAGCTTGTAATTTCAATTGTTGTATATTATTGAAAGGCATAGAAGATGGGAGGCGAGTCATATCTGGTAGATGGAGTCTAAGGGATATCAGCTTAGTTTGTGAAACGCCGAGATGGTCCCACTGAAAAGATGTTGAACTGTGTATGGTAAGGTCTAAATGAGTTAATTGGGCTTGTGGTAATAGAGGTAAGGCAGGAGACGATAAATCTCTAAGTAAGGTAAGTTGTATGCGTCTTAAACGGTAAAGGGAAGACCATGGAGCGAAGACTGAGGCGTCATCAAGGACTAAATTAGTAATAGCATGTAACTGTGAACGTGCTTGGACGTACTGTACATGGGTAACCTGAGTGTTTGGCAGATCTAAAAAATTGATCTCAGGAAATGAGTCGATAACATCGGGAAACCTTACTGCAGAAGTAAGATTTTGTAAAGTGAGATATCTCATGAAAGGCATAGTAGTGAAGAAAGAGATAATGTCCTTAGTAAGTGCGCCAGAAGAAAGAATCAGTTTTGTGATACGAGGTGAATCGGGAGGCCATACACATGGAGGTGTAGAAAAATTGGCTCCCAAATCACATGTAAATATGTTTCGTTTGCGAGAACACCATTCATCAAACATAGGAACTCTACAAGAAGCCATAGGTTGGTCTTGTGTTTGAAGCAAAGTACGCTTGGCCCAAACGGCGGCCGTGTTTGGATTAATGGTAAATCCAAAATTCTTATAAAGAAAAGCGTCTTGCTCAGCAATTCTTTGCAAATCAGATGGAGGTGGTGATTGAGCTGGAACCAAGGGAAGGAGTAGGAAGGGAAAAAGGACAATTAGCGTCATTGTAATGTTTATAATGAGGTAGCAAGGTATATAGTTGGCTAAAAGGTTTTAGCGTCACTGGTAAAATCAGGTAGTACTATAACTATCAACCAATAAGGTGGTGAGAAAGACATGATTAAATGAATGTAGACATGCACATAAACGAAGATAACATGTAAAAGGAGTTCATCAAAAGGGAGACATAATGGTAACGATTAGCATACTAAGCGTGCAAAATTCATCAATCAGGTCGACATATCCTATGTAAAACGAATACGACTATCAATACACAAATAATTATCAATGGAAATAAGTATTCATAACATTTAGGCAACACTAGCTTTCCAACTACTTTGCTTATCATATGAAAGAATGCTGTGTATGTCAACAGAAAATGCAAGAGATGTACTCTTAGATCATACTGAATTACTGAAATCGAGAGTCTCGACCAGACCTGAAAATATAACAATTACCGTCAAAGAAATGTAAGTTAATAAAGTACTTTCCCTCGATTACACGCGTGTAAGAAAAATTGGGAGTATCATTACTGTGAACTTATCTCAATACAACACAACTTGATACTTCATCAACAATACTCAATGCCTATAGAAATTCCCAGTTTACTAATTAGTAAACGTATATACAGATTGGTGGTCCTAAATGACCGGTAAATGACTCTTTGAAAAAGGTGTACTTACATAATGTTGCAAGCTGTATGTAGGACTGCTGCCTCTCTACAGGTGTAAAGATTAGAGCAGGTAAGCTAAGGTTTTACTGGCTCCACAAGAGCTGGGCCCTGTGGGCTGAGCCGAAAATTTTGCAGCAGGTAGCGTGCCATATAAGGTGCAAGGGTGCTACCAAAGCAACAAGAAACTGCTTCCCACGGCAGTCTCGGTGAAGCCATGGCAACACGGGAAGCGCCCCCTGCCGGGCTATGTTGTGATGCCATACCATGTAATGAACTATGAAAAGGGAATTAGCTAGCTAGCTATAATTTTGTGTATAATAAGTTGGTCATTTACAAAAAAAAAATTTCTCTTTCCCCAAAATGCGAAGCGATGCTACAATCACTGGGTGAGCAAAATCCACAGAAACGCATTTAAAATTATGTGCTAAGGTTAAACTCACGACCACATCGTCGGAACACATTAACATAACTACATCGGCATGAGCCGGAACACATGAAATAGCACAAGATATCCCCAAATTATGGTCGGGCTCCCAGTCCGACAGGCAGAGAACTTGCAACATACTGAGATACGTACTCAACATAATATGTTGCACAATAATTATAAGAAAAGATGCTCAAAGATAATACTCGATCAGAGCAGTATAGTAATGCTCAATCAAAGCAGTACCTACATGTCATGACGGAAAAGTGGTGGATAATTTGTAAGAAAACAGTCTATCAACAATGGCATATAATCACTTCTCAATTGGCAAGATATTTGACGGCTAATATCTGCAATAAACGACACTCACAACAGGAGCAGAAAATGCAGAAAAGAAACTAGTCAGTAATATTCAAGTAAAATGGAATATCTACAAAATGCAGAATGGAATATGTACAAAATGCCAATGATACGAACGCAGTAATCTTAACAAACTTAATTCGACAAGTGTTACCCAATGTCATGATCACGTTATCCAAATTACTACAAAAGAAAACTCTCATAAAATAATCTTATCATAAAAATAGTTTCAGGACTAAAAGGATAGACAAGAAACAAGTCTAAATAGTCACAAGAGGTTATAAAAGGCAATTGGAGGCTGAACGGCAATCAGATTTACTAAGAAAGGATCGTGATGGATCTCTGTGGAGAGTCTCTGTCTCTGAAATATGCGTACCAAATAATGGTGTTTACCGAGGATAAAATGATAAGCCGATAAAGTACTATATCAAGAAGGCAATCAAATGCAAAGAACAAGGGAATACGTGGTCAATGCTGCGAGGAGACAGTGGCCAACGTATGGAAATACTATCGATTGGTCACAAGGAACACAGTGATAAGAAATGGAGAACAATTCTCAACGAAGAATGGCAAGGTTTAAGAGCGTTGTTGGTGGGCTCAAAGCAGATGAATAATCCGGCTGAATGCGTGTGAGCTACAGAAAAGACTTAACGGTGGTTAACCGTATTGGTCTGGGAACGAAATGAAGGGACTACACCCTCCTGGTGGCATGTAAGCAACAAGTTGGCGACGCAACAAATGCAAGATATCATCGCACATTTATTAAAATGTGCGGGTCGAGAACTCTTGTTGAGGTTTAAGGCTTGTTAAGGTGTGCTAATGCAAATATTTGAAGACTATTTGGTTATGAAGAATAGACGAAGAATATAATTCGGTAATAATTTGTAAATTTAATGAATAGATGTATAAATCAGCATTGTAAGTAACATCAAAGTCAGCGATATAGCGTTCACATTATATGATATAATTGTTCGATTAACAGGAAGAAAGGCATTCGATGGGTAAAACTGTTCCTTGGTACATTTAAGTCTATATTTTTAAAGAAGTAAATGGATTTGAATGAGTCCATTAGTTCATAAGGTTAAAAGGAAACCTGATTACTGTTGTTTTAGAGTCGACTTCAATTCGGTTTGTTGTTCCTCTGCGTCATTGAAATCTTCGGGTAATTCCTGTATGTGATGGAGACGCTGAGAAAGCATCAACAGTGGAGGTGATGACACTGGAGTCGACGTATACATCGGCAGTGATGTAACCATGTGGACTTCCTGTTCATTGTCAAAGAAATGACGATGGTGAAAAGGCTTTGGACGCAATGGTGGCAAAAAATGTGTAGGCTGAGCAGCTGCTTCGGCTGACATGGTGTAGCCCGGGAGGTCTTCATCTGTTGACCATGATGAATCAGGTGTTGGTGTAGGACTAGGACAATCAGAGTCCCATCCATTGACAAGAGGTTTCTGTTGAGCATAATTGCAAGCCACGTAATTGGCTGCAGAGTTAAAAGCATCAATATCGAGGGTTGGAGGTGAATGAAAGATGCATGTAGCCTCGGTCTGAGTAGCAACAGAAACCGTCTGCTTAGGTCCCTGGAACTGAGGAACTTGCTGCAGCTGAGCAACATTCACACCAGTTGCTGTAAACCATTCCATATTGCTGTGTGAAGGAGGATACGACATTCGCCTTCGATGCATTGTTCCAGATACACTGAGGAAGCAGTAGTTGAGTCAAGGGAAGACAAATACCAAATGATGGAGGGGCCATAAACAAGGGGTAGAATATCACTGAGGGGAGGGGAGGGGGGTATAAGTGAGGAGTCGCAGATGGTGTGAAGATAGGTCTGACTAATTTAGGTGTAAGTGATTACACATGTGTTCGGATTATGTAATCAGGATGAAACTGCTTGAATGTTGTTGGAACTCTGTGTTTTTCACCTTTGTGTATGACCGTCATTGCTTGCTGGCAGGTCGGTTGGAGTGATGAATTCATATGTCAAGAATTCATGTGTCTCATTAAGCCATATGAGATCTTAAAGGCAAGTACAAGTCTGTATAACAGAGGAGAATGATAACCAATTTTGTCCATGAGAATTGTATCAAGTATCACACAGATACATGTGGCATGAATATGTGCGAAAGAGGAATACGGCATAAGGAGAAGGTTATTCATAAGTTGAATTATTAAACTAATTATTAGCTTAAGAGAAGACTGATAAGGTGCGGGAAACTGATGTTGGGCTCCCATGGGTTCATGGGTGCTAGCTAATGTACTGAAATGATAACGTTTAGATTCCAGAAATACATCCATTCGTCGAGAACGGAAGTTATCAGTCCACAGTCAACTGAAATAAGTCCAAATATTTATGGACAGAAAAGCTTGTGAAATTATGTGGGATATTAAATTAAATATCTGTTATTTATTTGAGATGAGTTGTGAGGCAGGATGCCGACGAAACAGGACATTGCAAAGGAACCAAACGTCGAAAAGATGCACAGGATGCTGAGCCACAATCGAATTTAGTAATTTAGCAGGCTAAGACAATGCCAGTAACGACACACTCCGATACTTCTTGACGGAAGACTTTTTGGAGGAAAACATGTCCTAAAGGAAGGAGATGATCCTATGATAGGAGACAACCTTTGAGAGCTATGTGCGTCTCAAGAGGAAGGCTTGGAGCAAGGAAACTTAGCAACTTAGCTAGAATTATGCTCTTATATGGCTACTAGCAAAAATCAAATAGGGTATATTGTGTATAAAAGATTATTATGGAATACATGTAAATATGAAATCGAGAGACTAAGCATTTTGGGCACAGCCAATATGCTACGTGCGGACGACTTTTTAAATTGTCTATGGACAAAATATAAAGGTTAGGACTATTGAAGCAAGACACTGTCACTATGACACTTACTGATGATACTTTTCAGTGAGGTTGAAATAGACCACGAGCAGGTGATCCCTTCAGTTGTTATTTGGCGATAATAAGCAACCTATGCATGATTTTGCTGACATACAGGTATGCACTATACAAAGGTAGCATACATAATGCACATTAGATGAATCGTAATTCTTTTTCTTATTCATGTTGACCTGAGGTCAGTATTGTGCAGAAGAGAGTAGGTATCAAAGTACCAAAATGAGACACTGATGTCATAGGATTGTGGTCCAATGGTATTTGGAGTACCTAGGATCATCTTGAAGTAACTCAAGGAAAATTAAATTGAGTCTTGTGTCTACCGATTTATTGACATGTCTATAATAACTGAAATTCTAATTGAACTATTAGAGGTATGCATGTGGATATGCCATATGCAAACGGACATAATTGCCAAAGTGACAACTCATAGCCAGAGCTACAACACTTAACAACAAAAGAGCCAGGAGGTTGTCCTGTAGATTCCCCTGTATCTTTATTATCCGCAAGAGAATATTCTTCTCTATGGAACTGCATTACTTTTATAATAGAAGAAGCTTAAATGCAAACAATTGTGTTACACGAGAGAAAGTGAAGGAAATGAAAGAAGGAAAGCTTCTGTCACATTGTCACTGAAATAAACAAGACAAAGCAAGAAATACAAAAGCCTGGTTCGGACTTTGGAGGATAGGAGGTGTTTTATCATCAAGCGTAACTCACTGAGCCATTGCTTGTGTGAATGTGGATGTAATTTTCTTTTATGTCTGATATTCCAGGAGAGCTCTGGAAATTAGCTGTACAGAACCTGACTAAGTATCTGGACATGTCCCCGACGGGATTCGAAGCAACGAAGTTCAACTTCGACATTCGAGAGTCCTAGTCACAATTCGCACACAATTCGCACGTGATGACTTTACCTCTAGACCAAGGCCGAACCGGCCAACAGCATATTTTTAAGACTTCTAGTGACCGATGTATGCTGCTGAGCTGGCGGAGAGCCTCGCTTTCATTTCAGACTGAGAGAGTGATCTAAAAATAGACACTGAAGATAGCGAGTAATGATTCATGCACGTGGCCAAAATAAATGTGCTGTAACAATCTAATTATGGTAATATATGAAAAGAAGGGAAATTAATACGAACAGGTTGGACGATATGATATTAAAAGAGCTAAGAAGATACGATAAACTTCGTGCATTTGTCAGCCTATGACAACACTGAATGTGGAGGAAAAGGTGAAGTTAATTTGATGCAATTATAAGAGCTACAAGTCAGTGGACTCGGTGGCGACATTGGTAGCGCGTCCGGACACTAACATTAAGATTTTGATTTTGAAGGAAGAAAGGGTATGTGCGAGGTCGCGGGTTCGAATCGCAGGGACACTGCAATGAACTTCATATAAAGAATGACTTGTAATTGGAATTGGAATATAAGGTATTTATTGGATGGTAGGAGATAAGATGTACTGCATGTACAATGGTAACACGATGGTCAGCCTTGTAATGAAAGGAAAGAATACCTGAATATTGTTCTTGTATGCTGGTAACCATGAACATTTGTGAATGGTCAGCACAAAAGAAAACTTGTGAAATTTGAGGGAAAGTGCTTACGTGGAGACTTCACTTTACTGCTATACATTTGTTGTCCCATGCATAGATTCCAGAGTAGGACTATGAAGGCTAAGTTAACACTGCTATTGTACAGTTCTGTTATCATTTTGTCGATATAGGGTTAGCGGTATATTAAGTGCCGTATTTCACTTAATTTCTCTTTGAACCTAGAATTGAAGATCTTAAACATGATCTTGAATTATATCGGTGGAGAGCTGTTCACTTGTTTTATTGGGAAGTTTGGAAGCATTCGATTCAAAAGGATAGTGAATCTGTATTCCAATCAGAACAAGGACAATACCGAAAAGGATGAAACGGTGTGATTGCCCAAAGGACTCACCAGGCACTTCAATCACTGATTGGACATAGTCGGTTCCAATCTCACTACTATTATCAAATTGGCAAAAGACAAGATGAAAGTACTGTAGGATGACTGCCGCCCTGTCTGGCAGGTCCAAAAGGGAATCATTGTCAGAGATTACTGAATGGAAAACTATGGAAGAATGCTATAGGGAAGCTTTATGAAGAGGATATTTTAGTTACACTGTTTGGGACAGCTGTTTTCAGGTGCTCTTGGTCTCAGTATCTAAACGTTGGATTGTTTGGACTGGACATGTCAACGGGTTGTTTTATTTCATTGGGTCATTTCTGTTTCCAATGTTGTGATCACTTGTTGGTACCACAAGAGGCTGAGGTCTTGTTATTAGTGCACAAGAAATTTTTGGACGATGACCAAGCCAAGCGTGGCTGGAGGAAATCCAGACGATGACAATGCATTACGTACTCAAAAGCTGAAACAAGGAAGGATGAGTGCATCGTATAAGCCTTGAGAAAACAAGAAAGAATAGCCCAATGCATCCATGGTTTTATGATGCGATTTTTAGGAGATCGTTGTTGAGTGCAAATGACTCATCTGTTCGGCGTTGATGCTTAAGAAGTTATCATTCATTATCATTAATTATCATTAATTATCATTAATTATCATGTTTGATAGCGACGACGGAAACAGTGCTATGTGTGCAATGTGCTGGACATCGTCATTCGAGGATTACATATGAGTCGGTGCTTGTTCCTGATATTTTGGTGGTCATAATGGAATTTGTGCACCTATTCATGTGCAGTGGCAACTGTGCGTATTGATATGCGTCTATGGTGATTGACCTCGCCATATGGCTTGATATGTCGCAAGGAAAGATCAGTTGCAAACAGACCAGGAAAGTGATGCAAGCACCTGTTCATTAGGCAAAGTTGAGATTGCATCAGACCGCGTGGCGTTACTTAGGTATTATTGCAAAAATGAAAGCCTGGGGGACAATGACATAAGTTATAGATAAGGAATTATGGAAGAGATGCTTGACGTTCATGAGACCATATGTGGCAGCATGTGGAAACATGCAGAAATGGCAATTAAAGACTTTACTGGAAACGCAATCATTGCAGCCATTTAGCATTGATGAGACATAAAGCAATTTATAGTCGTTATTTTATCTTTGAAACTTACTTTGATATCTGACTTTTAATATCTAAGTCAGGATTTTTAATTGTGCAATTACTCTTAAGGATGTGTAATTCCAACACAAGGTAGCATCGCAAATAACAACGACTACAGTCGACTATGCAAGGAGTGTTGACTGAGGAGTCTGACTGGTGTGTTATTCACATACCGCGAAGGTGACTGGTGAGACACTATAAAGTGTGTGTCTGAAACAGATACGTGTTCTGGAAGAAATGATGTGTCATGTGGGGTAAACACATGGAGGAGGTAAAATGCAAGACATGAAGTATCGTCTGGCAAATGGACAAACGAAACTACAGTAAGTTTAGCTTAAGTAAACATGAGGAATGGGGGAAGGCATTTCTCAAGTAGGTTTGGCTAGGAAAACGTTTTAGCTTACTAAATCTGATAAATAGAAGGTAAAAATAGGTACTTTGGAAGGAGGGTTGAATAAACTGTTGAAGGTGTGCCGTTCCTGTGAAATGAGAGCAATAGAAACGTTTTAGAGCAGTCACTGGGGAGATGCTTTTTATTTACATAAGCAGATTCTGAAAAGTCTGCAAATTCCTTGCTAAAAGGTTATAGAGTAGTTCTAGGTATGTTTATGACTTACAGAAAGGAAGAGAGGTCGCTATCCTTCTCGAAATTATTGACTGTGCTATAAGTCTGAGCTATGGTATAATAGGATAAATGTTATATTGAAAATAAGACTTAATGCTCAGAGATTACTATACAATATTGTACCACAATAAATTACCAGGATAAAAGTTTTACAGAAAAATCGATGGCATATCATCTGTGCCAAGAGCTGAACAGCGACATTATTGTTATGAAGTGCCGAAAAAGCATATCGGGGGCATGGTATTGGTGCCATTCAAGGTCATCTTCACAATGGTCAAATAACTTAGTTTATAGGGAAGAAAGGTCGGCCTGTAGGTCGCAAGTTCGAAATGCAGTCGAACAATGGAAACAGACCATATTCCTGAAACACAAAATGCCAAGCAGATACACATGATATCTGAGATGGATAGTTGATATATACTTGGAGATGACCGTCACGCCAACGGGCTGATGTTATTGTTGAGGTGACTGTACTGTCATCATCGAGAATACAGGGCCATTCATGAAGTGCAGACCCAGGGCCTGGTTGAGTATCATCTTGCCGAGTTTTAAAATATAAAAGAAGAGCATCAGGGTTAGAAATAGACATGCTATAAGAAGGCTGGGGTAATTGGTGCGAAGGATGTGAAAGGTCATGGGAATCAAGCAATGATTGGGACAAAGGCCCAGGCTTGACCTGTGAGGCTGGGGTAGAGACTGGTAATGGAGGCCCTTGAGATTCATCGCTGTGTAATTGCATAGTGGCTGCAGCCACATCATCAATCTTGAGATTTTCGGACAGAATTTGAATGCGTAATTGTTGCTGGTTATAAATTGGTGACCCATTCTTAGAACGAACCATACAATGCTTCAATCTACCTATGTGAAATAGACCTGGTAAAGTACGGTCGTCAATTGTCTTAAGCAAAAATTGATTCAAAAGTGGCTCTGATGCAATATACAATGGGCCAATAAGCTTAATGCTTAATTTGGTAGAATATTGCACCCCGGTGTATTTAGGTGCCAGTAATAAGACAAGGTCTCCTTCCTTAAATGAATGTAGTTTTGGCATGCGTTTTGCGTGTTGCTGGGTCTGTCTAATCTTAATTTTATTATGAGAAACTACAGCTTGTTGTCTAACAAATCGCAATTTCTCTCTAATCGAAGATACATACTGATCATAAGAAGTAGCAACCACAGAAAGAGCCTCGGGATTAATATCCACAAGATTGCGGTCTTCCCTAAGGAAAACAAGGAAATTAGGAGAATATTTGGTAACTGCGTGAGGCAACGAATTATAAGTTTTACAAGCATATGGAATAAGGGAAGGCCATTGAGAATACTTATACTCTATCATAGTTAACAGTAGGTTCGAAACTGATTGAATAGCCCTTTCAGCCATATTGCTTGAATGTATCATTGTAGGGACAAGGTGAACCTGAACATTCAACGACTTAAACACTGCTGTCATAATTTTACCAACGAAAGAAGCTTCTTTATCACAAGTAACCCTATGAGGTATCATGTATGGTAAACAAAAATGCTCAATAAATTTCTTAGCTATCTCATCAGCTTTTCTACTGCGTAACGGAATCGCTACGACATAACGGGAGAAAATATCTTGTAGGATGAGACAATGAATAATTTGAGCAGTAGCATGGGGAAAGGTTTTGATATCAAAATGTATATGCACAAAGGGAGTACAATCAGTAAGCAGTCTAGGAACGAATTCCCTTTGCTTATTTGTTTCAATAACCTGAGACGAGCGCTGGCAAATCAAACATGTTCTGGCATAATCCAAAATGTATTTCATCAGATTCTTAATGTGAAAGTTTGATGTAATGACATCATACAATTTATTAGACTTTACATGAGCACCTAAATTTAAATGAAAGAATTCAATGATGTCGAAAATATAGATGTTAGGAATAGCCAATTTAAGAATGACGTCATGTCTTTTAGGACTAGATTGAACATAGAATAAAAGTGAATCGATTAAAGCAAAATGATTAGATAATACTACTGCTTGATTTGCCACTTGCTTACTAGTTGGTAACGTGCTATAAGCTATGAAGTTATAAACCGGTCCCGAATACAAATCCTGCTTTTGAGCATTTATAAGCTGGACTCTATCATGAGGTATCTTGACGTAATGAAATGCATCTGTGATGTATTTACGAATAGCTGGTTCTAAGTCAGCTTGATGGGGCATTTTAGTCAAGATAGTAGGTTGATTACTATCGATGGTCTTGTATTTCATTTCGGTAATAGGTAAGACTGGTCCAGTGGTATGGGTACATTCACTGGTAAGATGTGACAGTGGTTTTATAGGCTTTGTGGGCTGTGGGGTAGGGTGGGAGATATCATTATCTGAGTGTTCCTTGGCCTGGGCCCTTGTTGTAACACAAAATAGAGAATAGCCCGAAAAGTTGGCATAGAGATTTTCATAGTAAGTTTGACGAGATGTCAAAAGGGGATGAGTATTGGTATCCAGGAAATTATAATAAGAATGTTGCTCTTCGTCATTAATGCTCCTATCTTTATCAGCCACTGCTATTGGAATAATGGGTTCAGCATCTGCTGGCCATTGGGTGTTATGATGACGAGATAACATATCAACCAATTTCAACTCAGTAGTGGTTGGTTTTACATAATAAATTCGATAAGGGTAGTCTTGTAATTTCCAATAGAATTTTGCTATGCGAGGTGTTACAAAATGACTGGAAGATTTAAGAATTTGAGCAATAGGGGCGTGGTCCGTCAGGATCATAAACCTACCACGTCCAGCTAAAAAATATTTAAATGATTGGACAGCAAAGTAAATTGCCATCATTTCTAATTCCGAAATGCTGTAATTATGGGTAGCAATATTACCATGTAATCGACTAGCATAACCTAACAAAACTTTTTTAGGTGTATCATCAGTTCCATTAGTTTGTAACTGATAAAGAGCTGCACCGGAGGCGGTTCTGGATGCATCAGACACCAGAATCATTTCACCTTCAGGTCTTGGGAATGACAAAATAGGTGGGGATGTAAGAATTTTCTTAATGGCATCCCAGGCAACTTGTTGTTCATCAGTCCAGAGAAATTTGTTAGCTTTGCGCAACAGGCGCGTCAAAGGTTCAGCTGTCTTTTGATAGGATGGTATAAACGAAGAAATGAATTGAATTGAGCCTAGGAATGATTTAATCTGTTTTCTATTTTGAGGAACTTGCAAGTCCATAATAGCATCAATTCGAGACTGTCTAATACGCAAAGTAGGTCCATTAGGTCCCTGTAAATCAACATCAAAGCCAAGAAATTGAAAAGTAGAATTAGAAGCAAAAGAACACTTAGCCAAGTTAAGAACCAGGCCATGTTTATGAAAAAGAGCAAGAACAGCATCAATGAGAGCGAGATGCTCCTCAGAGGATTCACTAAGAAGCAAATAATCATCATAATAGTTGTAAACACATTCTGCATAAATTCGTGGCAATTCTTCAGTGATTAAAGTCATTATTTCAGCGAATAGCGCCCCGAATTGATATATCCCATCGGTAATCTAGTATAGGTTATGGACTCTGCGTTATAGAATGTAACGACGCCGAGGTACTAACGAGACTGAGGGGTTACTTGACATGCAAAAAATGCCTGTTTTAAGTCAATGGCCGTAGCGAAAAGAAAAGGACGACTGCCCATTTGCTGCTTAAAGGAATCAATATTAGCACAAGGCCTCTGCAAGAGCTGAAAGGCTTTGTTGACAGAACGCATATCTCCGACCAAGCGGGGATTTTCGTCTGTGCGTGATTTGCGGATTAAGAATAGTGCACTGGTAGCTTGTGTGAGTTCCTTTTTGAAAATTCCCAGTTGCAAAAGCTTCTGTACCTGTTTACGTACGTAGGCGATATCAGCTTGGGAAGTGATATAAGGGCGTGCTTTAAAAGAACAATCAGTGATAAGCTGTTGGGTGATATCACAAACATATCGGGTGATGGTTCCTATCTGACCTGATAGGCTAAAAGCTGGAGTGTGCAATAAAATTATCTCGCGAAGTTTATGTACTTCGTTAGGCTGAAGTGCACACTTATCGAGCTTCAATTGCTGATTAACTATATCGAATTCAGTCATGCGTAAAGTTGGATCGTCAGGTTGAAGCCATGGATAATTACGTAGTCTAGTTTGAGCACGAGTGTCCGGATCCATAGCATCATAATCTGGGTATGAAAGCTGTGAAATAGCATTAGGGCCATTATCTATGATGACGTAATTAGTGTTATCAAGTAGATTATCATCAACAGATTTAGTATCAGGCTGTTGGACCACAGAAGGCGCTGTTGTAAACGGGATATCCATAACCAGTGCTCCTAGAATTATGTCAGCAGGCAAATGTATATCTTCAGAATCTACATTATTAATTCTAATGGAACCAAAACCACTGCGTAAATCGACAAGTGCCTTGTAATTCTTCTCAGAAATAATGCGAGATATGTTAACCTCAAATGGACCATTAAAATATTGTGCCAAATGATTTACACGAACTGGCACATCACAGGATGTATTAGGTGTTATAGTGGTCGATTTATGTACGACGAGTAAAATTTGGTCGACAGAAATATCCATGCGTGATTCTGCTGAGCGAAAAACACATTTGTATCTAATTTGAGCATCCAAGCCCATAACACAATCAATTGGTGAAGCCACATCGATAATAAAGGTCTTAATAGGAACTTTACACTCGCCAAACTGTATGACGAAATAGATAAATTGAGAAATAGAAATAGAAGAACCATTGCCGACCATAAGCTTGATTGGCTCTGCATCAACACGAGGAAGGCCCTGCAAAAAGGGACTACGTTTGATAAGAGACGTGCTAACCAAATTGTGTGAGCTGCCAGTATCAAACAAGGTAAAGAATTTAGTGCCATCGGGCAAGAGTGATGGAATAAAGTTGCAATCATGAATCTTGATAGATAAAGGAGTAAGAGGAATAGGAGGCTGAAGTACTGCATATAAGATGTCAGGGAAGTCGTCCCCAACAATGACATCGGAATCAGAAAAATCATGAAAATTAAAAGTTTCGGAAGGAGCAGAATTGGTAAGGTCATTAGATTCGATAGGAGACAAGTGGTGAGAATCTGAAGAAATGGCAGGTGTTGAGTTAGGACGAGGCACGACCGTATCTGAGCACAGTCAGAATGATCCATTACGTCGTGGTTGCTGATGTGGTGGTCCCTGTGAACGATTCTGAGGTGGTGGTCGTTGATTACGAGGGAAAGGGCCAGCGCTCTGAGAGCGGTAAGCAGTTCTAATGCCATTAGGGTACTGAACACGTGAGTTATTAGGGGCATTACTGTTGTACTGCTGTTGCGCGGGATTTGCATTGCCATGCTGCTGATTATTGAAGTTTTGGTTATTCTGGGAGAATAGTCTATTGTTACCAGATCTGTTTGAATTAGCAAATCCACTTGCTGGAAGATTCCTGTTCGAGTTACCGAACCTATTAGGAAAGGGTCTGCTAGGTCGATTATACCGTTGATTGAAGGCATCGTTTGTAGAATTGTCACGATTGTATGAACGTCCGGCAGACTGGTAATCAGAAGATGTTGGTAGACTATATTGCTGGTTGGGAATGAATCTGCGACAATGAGTAGCTATATGACCTCGGAGTCCACAACGGAAGCAAGTAAGACCAGAAAAAGAAGATTGACCATAAGGCATTTGCTGAGAGACATATTGGGGTTGAGTGTCATCCATGGGAACATCGCGAGGTGCAAGCATTTGAGGCAGTTGCTGCAGGGATTGATTCAAAGCGCCCATAGATTCCTGTAAAGTGAGCAAAGTTGACTGCGAATTACCTGTGTCGAATTTTGAACTAGGGATTTTAGTGACATCAACGTGCTGAGCGATAACTTCACGCTCCATGATGCTTTGGACTATTGGAATTAATTCGTCAAGAGGTTTGTTATCATCAATTAATTGAAGAGAATGCTGCAAGGTCAAGGGTAATCCCTTACGAAAGTATAAAGCCACAACCGATTCAGGTAGGCCCAAACGTGACACCAATTCCTTAATCTCATCCAAGTATTTGCCAACGCTATCACCATAGGTGATACGTTTCTGAGACAAGGCATCGAGGATAGATGCTCGACTCCTAAGCAATGAAAATTTATCTAAGAACAACTTCTCAAGTTTAGCCAAAGTCATAGGCTTCAGAGCATTACACCAATTGCGAGCGTGTCCTTCAGTGAACAGCTGCAGGCGATGCAATATCTGCTGGTCATTTAGGTTATGTAATTGGACATGATCCTTGAATTTGGTGATCCATGCCTGTGGTGTCAAACTATCAGATTCTCCATTAAATACTGGAGGTTTCATCTCTGAAAAATTAAGAGGCTTAGTTCTAGGCTGTGTTTCAGGCATTTGGGTATTAAATGCTGCTGCAGAAAAGGAAGAAGGCAGGGAACCTGAACGAGACACAGGAAAGGAAGTAGAAATTGGACCGTGAATAGATTGAGTAGCTCGGTAAGACACATCTCTGGAGTCCTGATAGGAAGGTGGGTAGGGCAGAGATGTGCGCAAGCCAGTGAGGTCTTGTGGCTGAGATTGAGCCTGGGAATTAAGATTATTAAAAGTAGGATCAAAGTTAGTGAGGTCCTGGAAAGTTTGGTTAGTGGAAGCGGCTTGAGACTGGGTAACCTGTTGAGAAAAATGTGAGGGCTGATTAGCGTGGTCAAATAATAATTCATCACCAGTACGAGTTGCAGGTGCATGAGAAAAGGCGCCCGATGTGGCATTGTAATTGGAAGGAGTGGAGACACCCAGGTTTTGATTGTTCGAAGCCATATTGGAGCCAGAAGGAGATTGAGCAGAAAGGCGATGCAAAAGTGTTTGATGGCTGGGATCAGTGTAACCTATAACTGGCTTACGACTAGAATGAGGAGTGTGAGAAGGGAACAGTACTTGAGTGGTTGTATTAGCTGTACGTGGTCTAGTGATAGTATTTACAGTATATGAGACTGTAGCAAACTGAACTGTATTCGTAAGAGAAGTCTGTGCAGAAGTGAAAGATGCGGGCTGGCTTCTGTGAGTAGATGTATTAGATGGGACGGGGGGTACAGAGAAGGCAGAGGGTCCTGGTGCAGGCCGGGTGGTGCTGGGCGACGTGTCAGTCCGCGGGGGAGGTTGTTGTGCGTGGCCCGGGGGAGACGATGGGGGGTGTTGTTGAGATGGAGGCTCCTGATAAGAGTGATTAAATTGAAAGTTATTAAGAGACTGGTCGAATTCCTGGTTTTGATAGGCGTTATTGGAAAAGTTATCAACCACAGAAGGATGCTCAGGAGGAGGGGCTTGATGCTGTTGACGGAGACCTCCCAATGAAGGAATTTGGTCGTCGCTCAATTCTGATCCAGGTTCACGTGAAGGGGTATGATGGCGGGGGGAAGATCGTGGACTGTCGTCTGGAGTGCGATGGTGATGATTATCAGAGCCGTGTAGAGAATGACTAGGAGAAACAGGAGGTAATTGGGGGTGTTCACTGCTGTCCACAGTAGACGTAACAGGAGGGGTTTGTGCAGCAGCACCAGGCTGTGAAACAGGCGTTTGTTGAGTAGTATTATCAAATGATGACGCAGCAGGTTGCTGGGAGTCTAATTGATGTATAAGAGAGGCGTCAGACTGACCAGCCTGAGAGGCAGAGTTATCCTCACCTGTTTCAGCGGTATTAGAATTTGCAGGAATGCCAGCAATATTAGAAGGATGTTCCTGACGTTCAGAATCAGAAAGAGCTGGAGATCTATTCCTATCAAAAGACTGTTTATCAGAGTTATCACTATCAAAGGTATGGCCAGCAGAATTATTTTTATCGGAATTATCAACCTTATCCCTAGCAATCTTTAGAGCAAGATGTGAATTGTCCTCGTCAGAATCAGAATCGTGTCGGCCAGGTGATTCTTCACGAGATTTTAAACTGTCATGAGAGGGTGTGGAAACACGGGACCCGTCAGTAATATCCCCAACTTTTACATGTAAAGGAACAGTCAATGAAGAATTATCTGGTTGTTGGGCAATGTGTTGGCCCGAGGTATTAGGCTGTTCACTTGAAAGTGATGTATCAGTGTAAATGTCAGTCACATCGAGGTGTCCCTTATCGCCCTGACTTGTACTAGCAGAGGATGAGTCAGTTTCTGACATCATGAGGGTAAGAGGGTAAAGCCATACATTGGTAGGTTTTCTCAAATACGTGTTATAACGAGCAAAAGAAGCCTCACGAAACAGAGCAAGTTCTGGTAAGGGAAGAGACAAATAACCAAGCTGATCTAGTATCGACTCGTAAACATGCCATTGAGTGTTCCTATTATTGGCAGCCAACAATAACCATTTATTAAAGAGAAGAGTAGGAGTGTGATGTTTGATATAACGAGAAGCACGAGCAGATAAATATCCCTCATCAACCGCTGTCTGAGCTTCCAAACGGAACTTAAGTAACCACTGCTGAAGTGTCAGCTGTGTCAACGGGACAGACATTCAGAGCGAAAATAGAGGTAAGAAGAGTAAGCGTACCGTGCATACTAGCACTTACTAGAGCAAAAACATAACTAATTTGAGGGAGATTACGTATGAAAAGAGAGCCTAAAATCAAAATAAGGGTAAAGGCTACAAAATGTGCCACAGCAATTCCCTGCAATAAACGTGGATGTAACTCATAACACATACTAACTAGCGACCCGAAAAATAAGGAAATGAACACATAACTTGAAAACCATATATCAGTGATAATGAAATAAGTAATTACTTGTCTCGCTTTAAATACATATATAGATATAATGCAGGAATAACTGTAACACGTCACCATACATGGAGAAAAAAATGCCGACTTGTCCCTTCAAGTCAATAAGAAAGAACACTCACTAGATAGCGTGATTGAAAGAAAACGGAAATAACTAACTTTGGCTAGGTAAAAGTAGAGCAGTAGACCTGATACAACAAAATACAACACGATACGCTATCAATGATCAATGCGCACAACGTCAATAAATGAATGGGAACATGCATAAATGAAGAAGAGCATGCTGTTACTCAAGAAAACAATAATGGGATGACAATCAGTATGTGATAATCAAATTCTCTAGAATGTTCGCTGGACGGGCAATAGCGATTTTGTAATTTTAAAAGTAATGAAATGTTACGTTTTTAAGTTGCAAAGTGAAGAAAGAAGAAGGCAGAATAGCGTGGCCATGAGACCAGGCTATTAGACCTTAAGTGCCGTGTATAGAAAATCTAAATAGTATGCTATGTGTTTGGAAACAGACAGACATATTGTTAATGTAACGTTAAAATGCAAGAGTTAAAATATAAGAGTAAATGACAGATAGCCTAAGAAAACATTATAAATTAAGGAAGTAAGAATCAAGTGCCTTTCCTATTAATGTTTGCAAAATGAGCTCCTACCGTATTGGAAGATGTGCTGTGTTGCAAGGAAGGCCTAATGATGCGAGAGATGCCCCAGAGACTTGAGTGCGTTGTCTGGTCCGGGTCTGGATGAGGTGTGTAGGTAAAGTTGTGAGAAGTGTGGAAGATGAGAGGCAGGCATATCGAAGCTGAACATGAGTTAAACCTACAGGACACAGAAAGAACAAACAAGGTGGATAACTTTTTAAATTTTAATTATGGCCGCAGTGCCTCTCAAGTCAGGCAAACATCAGACGAGACAAACAATCACACAGATTCATACACACAAATGAGAAATTGACACACAGATAGAGAAATTATACATAAATCTCTTGGCCACGCAGGACCGTCAAAATCGTTAAATGTAAATTTACATAAGGCATAGAATGTATCAATTACAGAAATTTTTTATATAAAATAATTACATGTGTGAACTTAATTTAAAATTTAAAATGAACCTGAGCATGGGTACATGAAATGGAGACTAGGCTATTAGGCCTTTAAAGGAGACGAACGGCTTAGTGGGGCACCGAGATAGAAAAATAAATTTTGAAAGATTATAAATAAAATTTTGAGTTTTTTAAGATTATAAACGTAATTTTGAAAGCTCTGAAGTTCAAATTTGTGGAGTGGGTGGGTGGGAGAATTTGTGAAGTGCGACGTGGCGCCAAAGTGCGCAGGGGTTTTATTAACAGGCTGTTTGTAACAGCTTAGACTGTTGAAAACAAGAGGATATGCCCAGTGGCAAAAACAGAAAAGCGTGTGCACAAATCACACTGGAAAAACTGGTTACACAAAACTTACAATGACCTGAGAATTTAACGACCTCCAAATTTCTGTCTCCCAGTTTAACTTGTCTTAGTTCTACACTAAGACTTATTTAAACCTACAGGACACAGAAAGAACAAACAAGGTGGATAACTTTTTAAATTTTAATTATGGCCGCAGTGCCTCTCAAGTCAGGCAAACATCAGACGAGACAAACAATCACACAGATTCATACACACAAATGAGAAATTGGCACACAGATAGAGAAATTATACATAAATCTCTTGGCCACCAGAACCCGACCAAGAGATAGCTAGTGGAAGTGACCCGTGAAGAAAGAAAAGGAGGAGGCTAGGCAGTTACTCGACTAGAGATTGAGCTAGGTGAGAGTTAGCCTGAGGAGGGGGGCGAGTATAAATGTTAAAGGCATCGGACCTCCAGCGCCCTAGGCGCTTTATCTGATAGGATTGAAGGCCTGATCTAGCGGCCTGGGTGGCCGCGCCTGCCCTAATAGAATGGGTGGAAAATAGGGTGGGGTTGAACCCCGCGGCAGCCACGAGTGACTTGAACAGGTGGTTGTAGAGGGGATAGGTTAGAACGGATCCAGAGGACAACTGGAATAAAGGTTTAGAGAGGGATGGATCTGACCTCGACAGAAAAAGGTGCATAATGCACACTGCACAGACTGGGGACCCTGAACAGCCCACAAATACCGTAAAACCATGGGAAGCTGTCTTGGACGATACGACTCGAAAACTCATGGAGGGGGGGGCGCTATCTGGAAAAAACTTAATTGATGACCTTAGAACCAGGGTCCCGACGGCATAGTCCGAGCAGAGCTCCGAGGCTCTCAGACATGCAAAATACTGGAGTGTGACTGCCGAGGCGAGAAGAAGATGATCGTATGAGGATGAGAGGGAGGAGAGAATGGATTGAAGGAGATGGAAGGTGAGAGGGGTCGGGCGACGAGGAGGGGGACCACTAGTAAATACAGCTTTAACAGCTAACTGGACTCTCGGTGTCCAGATTCGGGGCTCCGGCAGGCCTATCGAAACAACCCACGCTCTGAGCCCCGAAAGATAAGATCTAATGGTGGAGGAAGCTAGGGCCTCCAGATGGAGGAACGCAACAAACCTTAAGAGCCTAGTCTCGCACAAAGGAAGTGGCTGCATATCATGGGATACCGAGAATGAAACATAACGTCGGACGGCTGTTGAATAGGAGGATCGACTTTTAGGGGCCCAGCCCTGAGAAACAAGACCTCGGGCATGATGGTCGAGCCCTGGAAATAGAAAGAGGGGGCATTAGAAACCTACGCCATGAATGCCTGACTCGGCCATGTCATGGATGGAGAGACATGGGGATTTCTGGCCTTAAACTCATCTATGCGGCCCCTGCTCAGATCGTCAGCGTCGATGTTATCGTTTGTATTGATATACACGACTGCTGCGGAGATGTTAAAGGATTCGAGACACAAACACCAGCGTCGGACTAATACCATGAAATCCTGAATGGGCGAGTACAGACTATTCAGAATGCTACAAACAACCATATTATCCACATGAAATACAACTGGGCGTCCCTCCAGCTTGGAGGCCCAAGTGAACAGTGCTGACAAAACAGCGTGAAATTCTCGCCAGTTGATCGACCTGAGAGCGAAGGGAGCGAAGGAACCGGAGTAACTGACAGCGAACCACTCCTCCTGGCAGAGGGCGCCAAAGGCGCTGTTACTTGCGTCAGTAAACACGTGAAGTGCCCCTGACCAGTCAGGAGCATAAAAGGATCGACCGTTATGGGCGTCGATGCATTCCGCCCACCATGCTAGGTCTTCACACGCCTCTCTCTTGAGCCTAACGGAATGGTGGAGGGACTTAACGGACTTCGCAGCGTGAATCAAACGGCTAAGAAAGGCTTTTCCACATCTGACAACTCTAGCTGCAAACGAGCATTTCCCTATGACGCTCAAAAGCTTCCTTTTGGATAAGACTCGAAGAGCAAGCCAGGAGTTAGCCTCCTCCTTCAGCTCGCGGAGGCGCTCCTGGGAGATCCTGAGCTCTCCTCTCTCAGAATCAACAACTACCCCTAAAAATTCGACTACTGTATCTGGGGATGAAACTTTCGAATCCTGAATAGAGAACCCCGCATTCCTACAAATATCCAACAGGCAGTCCAAACTGGACTGGCACCTCTCGGGGGACGAGGCCAGAACGAGGAAGTCATCTACGTATCGCACCAAGTGGGGTACGCCGCCCCCCGCGGTAATGATCCGCTCTAGTGCCGAAGCGAAGGTATTAAAATGGAAAGGGGCCGACCTCAATCCGAAATTTAACACTCTGGAAAAGTAGTAGAGGGACCGCCCGCAGGAATCTGGCCAGGTGAAGCCCATGAGGTGCCAGTCCAGGGGGGATATAAACACGTGTTTGTAAGCATCGGCCAGGTCGGCCTTAGCCATATAGACCGGACCTGGACCGAGCTCCAAACACAGACGAACAGCGTCGTCTACAGAACTATAAGAGAACGAAAAATCATCAGAATCTATAAGAGAATTAACCGAGCCCGTGGCCGGGAATGACAAATCATGGATAACCCGGACTTTTTGTGAATTTCTCTTCGGGAAAGCTCCCAGAGGGGAAACAATATAGCTCTCGTAAGGGGGAATCCTAAAGGGACCGTGCAATCGACCGGCTGCCAAGTCTGCAGCGATGACCTCAGACACCTGAAGACGGAACTTAAAGCTGGATGGCCAGTTGGGAGAGACTATGACTGAATCCGCTGGCTGGCGACCTACCCTGACCCCTAGTGTAATCTGAGAAAGTAAAGATTCAACCTGGGACGATGGAAGGAGACGAGGGAGCTCGGCCTGCCAGAATGGCAGCTTAAGTACTGGATGAAACTGGGGCTGAACCCGTGGCAGACTTACATCCAGGTTTTGGGCACACTGCTTGGGCGTCTGGGCCCCCACACCCAGCGCATTTGTGCAGACGCCAGCACTTTTCGGCTGTGAACTTGCACTTCTTGGATTGAAAGTTAAAGCAGATTTCTGTCTTGGAGACAGGGCCTCGAGATTGGGACTTGCTACCACCTGCACGAGCTCCCCCTTTTTGAGGACACTCGGCGTACGAATGATCAGGAGAGGCACAAACTGAACACTTGTTAACCTGCCTGGCCGCACCAGCGTGAAAGGTAGTGACAAATAGAGCATGATCTATGAAACTGAATGCGAAGGAACGGGCCTGAGCCAGACGTTGTCTATGCCTGGCGTCATAAGAGTAGACAAATGGAAATTTGAACTTCTGAGCTAAATCGATAATGAACAAGCGATATTTTACCATCTCGGTGTAAACATCTTCACCGTGAGTTTTGACAACTAGCATTTCATATGAAGCCCATGCCTCAAGCCACTTCAGTACAGAAGTTATGGTTTTCTTAGATTTTATGGATTTAACTTGAACGTTTCCTGCATTATCGATCACACTGCGTATTTTGCCATTATCACTGGTGTTATCATTAAGGAACTCTTCCAGGTTAACAAACTCACCCTGGAGCGCTCTAGCAGAAGAGCGATAGTCAATGAATTCAAGTCCAACATTTGCACTTCGGCTCTGTGGTGGCGCCATCGTCGGCCTCGGTGGCGCATCGCTGAATGAAGGGAGGCCCCAGGTGGGGGTACTTCTCTCGTGCAGAGCTGGCCTCGGCGCGTAGGTGGGAAACAGCTGGGGGCCCCGGTCGTTCGGGTATCGAGATGATGCCCCTCCGTACGCAGCTGTGTAGATGGGAGCTGACGTCTCTCTGTCGTTCCACGTGGGGAAGCCATGGTTTCCGAAGGATGCGAAGGCTCTTCCATACTGGGATGGCATGTCTGGAGATACTAAGGGAACACGGTTAAACGATGCGACAGGAGGGGCAGCATGCATTGTTGGGACAGATGAATCAAATGCTGCCTGGTCATTTGCAAATTTTACTCGACTATGTCTTATAGGAGAAGGAGCTGTAGCCCCTTGAGCAAAGTTAGCATCGTGACTGGAACTGGCTGTTGGCCCGGGGTTGGCACCCGCACGTTGGCCCTCCAATGAATAATTGTCCCAAGTGCCAGTTTGGTCCACAGTCTCATAATCATTATAAAGTGTTCCATACCTGTCTACATCATCGTGTTCCCGGGGGGAGCTGTACGGCTTCCTTTGGTCGACACTGTCCGTGGAGTCATTCAGTGCGCCTGGAGCGGGGTCTGAATCCGGTACAAGGATGACTGTACATTTGCTGCCTGTCCTTCCTGGATGCCCTTTGCACGAACGACCGCAACGGGAGCACTTCTTAGCCTTCCTGGTTCGAGTCATGTCGGCGACCTGGGTGTCGACGAGAAAGGAACGGGTATCAGGATACTTGTGAGAAATAGCACAGCCCCTGTAGGGGTATTGAACGCAAGGAAAATTCGTATAGAAACGTTCTCACCCGGATGGAGGGTTCCAGCCCGGTCCGGGCACTGTCAGATGCAGAACACGTGCTCGTCGACACTTTTTTCGTCCCCGCCGCAACTCGCCTCCTCCAGGTAAAACGGCGCCTCAATACAGCAGAAGCCCCGTCTTCTGTCGCACTCTTAATGAGGATGAAGGCTGTTGAAGAATATGAGTTCTCCGAGCTGAATCAATTGGAGATAACTGCCTAGCCTCAGTAGAAGAAAGTGCACTGTGCTATGTGCTCTGTATGAAGAATTTGTGAAGTGCGACGTGGCGCCAAAGTGCGCAGGGGTTTTATTAACAGGCTGTTTGTAACAGCTTAGACTGTTGAAAACAAGAGGATATGCCCAGTGGCAAAAACAGAAAAGCGTGTGCACAAATCACACTGGAAAAACTGGTTACACAAAACTTACAATGACCTGAGAATTTAACGACCTCCAAATTTCTGTCTCCCAGTTTAACTTGTCTTAGTTCTACACTAAGACTTATCTAATAGGTAACCAAATAAAGATATGGGCGAAGCCCCTGAGCTACGTGGTAGGAAGATTGCGCCCCCTATACTAGTAGGTGAATTAAGGTGGGATAACATGGCCAGTGTACTAAAACTTGAATTTTGTACATGCGTACGAAGGAAGAATGAGCTATCATTAACGATATAGCAGAACAATAGCTAATTAGGAGACCAAAACAGCGATTAATGGCATGGCGTTGAACCAATGCTCTCTAGCCATAGCTGGCGAACCCGCTATGCATGATATGAAGTTGTGACATAATCGAATTTCCACATCAAGGAAGTGGACTTTCTTCATGCGAAGAAACCGTAGGCCCATAGCATTGCAAGGCTAGTGTTTCGGAAAGAAACGTCACTAAATGTGAATCTTGCATCGTACAAACATCAAACATTGAGTTGCTGTGTATGATCATTTACAGATATGAACAATTATGCTTATGCTATTTCATAGAGTTCTGCTTCTACAGTTCGACGTATGCTGTCGATGCCCAAGTTACCATTGTTAATTCTATACATTCAATGGTACAAGAACTGAATATGATTGCGATTCCTTAAATTTGAAAAACATAGTAAATCAAGAGACAGTGTGACACAGCAGACAAGCGCCAAGAAGCCGCAGACCGGAATTCTCTCACCATGCCATCTTTAGCGTTCCCCATGTAAGGTTAGCGCATGTTTCTGTCTCAGAGGTAGCTAATTGAGTAGATGGACTCATTACCGGGGATCCCGCGGGAGACACCCTAGCACTTGCCACCACGAAACACGTACTCAAGAAATACCAGAGGCTCAACAGTTTAGATTCACTTATCCATTTAATACTCAATTTATAGACAGTTACATTAAGAGTCATTCAAAGAACAGGTGATATTCAACTCATCAATACATTAAACAACGATCTTAACGGATTACATACATCATTAATTAATGCCATCTCAATCAACCATGACCTGAGGTTCCTTTAAGAGAAACCCTTAATCATACCTCTAACAACGATACCCTTACCTGACGAATCGTCACCGCGTCAGGGAGACAGGCAGCCCTCCTGCTGCCACAGCGGGAGCGGGCTCTGTTCTGGCTGGGCAAACAAGCTTGCCCCCAGAGATTGCTACTAGGGTGTTCTGCGGCTGCGCAGAAACACGAGGGTAACTGTTGCCATGGAAACATGGGGTGAGTTCTACCCCGTTGCTATCATTGAATCTCATTACACAATAATATAATATATCACATTACTTTTATACAATAATAATATAAATGACATTACAGAATTAAGATCTTGAGGTTCATGGCGATTCGAGGAAAGTTCCTATAAGAGGAAAGAATGAAGACACCTCTGAAGCTAAAAGCTCAGCGGTGACACAATCATTTATTATTATTCCAGGAACGTTTCCAGTTCTTTATTGCTGGGCAAAGGACATCATAAATTGATAGATGTCCTGAGACACAAGATCGTTTTGTAACAAAACCTTCAGGGTTGAAAATGGGAATTGTTCTGCGCTGCTAAAACTTTAATGTGGCCACAAATGGCATGAAGTCGAAAGATGAATATAATGCAAGTCATCATTCACACTCTCAAGGGAGTTTGTGCTGAAAAGGTCTAATCCCATTTTTGTCCCTTTTAAGTGATGAAGGCATCAGTTGGTGAACAAAAAAAGAAATAGAAATAGAATTGGAGCTGAGAGTGAAAACTAAAAATCTACAGGTTGTAATGAAGCAGCCAACTTGGATTGACCTAAGAAAAGGAAGAACAATATGGAAAGTAATGGAACCTAAGGAGGAAATGGCATACTAGTTTAACTGACACTAAGAGTAAATAAGCCATAAGTATATAAATTGAGCCTTATAATGTCAGGCGAGATGTAATAAGTACAATTGGTTTATTAGTTTAAAAAGCACTATTAAAACGGCATGGTTCTGTGTAGAATGAATTGTTCAGAAACATTGCTGAATGAAGATCAATTGACTATTTAGAAACAGACCTTGTTGACTTGGCATTGTTATTTCAAATGATGAATGTCAATGGCTAATGCAAGGCATCATTCATGCTGTCTTGGTCTGATAAAAAAGGAGCTTTTGGTCAACCAACAGGTGTTCCTTGCAGATAGGTTTAGATACTGAGACCAGTAAGCCGATGAATGGATTAATGTGCTTGTCTTTGGCACAGATTCAGGCTCACATTCACACTCTGTTTGCTGCATTCTTTATACGATGTAATAACAAAATAACAGTCTCAACTGAAATCTGCTGCTGCATTCATAATGTAGCTTGAACTTTGGTGGATGAATGAATTAGGGTTTTTACGGTCTTTATTTTCACCCTGATGCTAATCAGACTGGAGGACAGCAATGGGGCAAAGGACTAAACTCTGTTCAAAATTGGGCCAAACAAACCAGACAGAGCTAGAATCAAACATGGCTCTTATAATAGATATTGGAAGCCATTGCTAATAAAGCCATAGTATAAAGCCCATAGAGTGATGTATTTTCCTAATCTCCAAGGGCAATCTAGTCCAAAACTAAATGGAAGCCAGTGTTATCCTCTCATCACGTCATGTGACAGCCCAATCAAGTGGTAAATTGAGCCGCAAACTTTTATGATAAGCTGCTTCAGGCAGGCTACATGTATATCAAGGACATTGAGATATCAGATTTGAAGGGACAAGGCACTTCACTTTAATTTCAAAAAGTTTAATGGACCATACATTTTTGTTAAGAAACTCACTATCAAATGAAAAAATGTTACGGGGAAATTCAAGTACAGTCAAACATATGTATGTACATTGTACAATGTATATGTACCTGAGCTGTTTTTCTTTAAATATAATGTAATATAATATTTACTCTTCACTGTCGGTGTAAAATTACCATTGAGAATAATTCCTAAGTGGCTGATAATTAGATCTTCAGAGGGGCGTTTGATGTTTTCCTCAGCAGGAAAATTATTTGTTTCTAAGTAACAGTTATGATTTTTTCTGGTGCTCGCCGATCCAAGCATTCCTTGATAAATCAAACAACACTATGATAAGAAATATCCCCACCAGAAATTATTTGTTTCAAGACTGTCCAAATCGACTTTATTCACTTGTATTTCACGGAAACGAAACAAAGAGTATAGATATATTTTTTTTAAACTTGAGATTAAATGGTGGCTCCTAAAGCAGCTATGTTATTTCACAGTTACGGTAACAGTCTGATTTTCAGTGTGCTAAATCAACTAACTGTTTAACCATAGAACTTTTCTTCAAACGTTTACTTTGGGAGCGGGGGTAGCTCAGTCGATGGTGGTGTGGGCTTCCAATTGCTTGCTTCCAGTTGATTGCTTCCAGTTGCTTGCTTCCAGTATCTTGCTTCCAGTAGCATGCTTCCAATTGCTTGCTTCAAATTGCTTGCTTCCAATTGCTTGCTTTCAATTGCTTGCTTCCAATTGCTTGCTTCCAATTGCTTGCATCCAATTGCTTGCTTCCAGTAGCTTGCTTCCAATTGCTTGCTTCTAATTGCTTGCTTCCAATTGCTTGCTTCCAATTGCTCGCTTCCAATTGCTTGCTTCCAATTGCTCGCTTCCAATTGCTTGCTACCAATTGCTTGCTTCCAATTGCTCACTTCCAATTACTTGCATCCAATTGCCTGCTTCCAGTAGCTTGCTTCCAATTGCTTGCTTCCAATTGCTTGCTTCAAGTAGCTTGCTTCCAATTGCTTGCTTCCAATTGCTTGCTTCCAGTAGCTTGCTTCCAATTGCTTGCTTCCAGTAGCTTGCTTCCAATTGCTCACTCCCAGTAGCTTGCTTAAAATTGCTTGCTTCCAGTTGCATGCATTCATTTGCTAGCTTCCAATTGCTTGCTTCCAATTGCTCACTTCCAGTAGCTTGCTTCCAATTGCTTGCTTCCAGTAGCTTGTTTCCAATTGCTTGCTTTAAATTGCTTGCTTCCAGTAGCTATCAAATGACCGGTTCAATTCCAACTCAGTTTAGTTTGCCTGGATCATTTTTTAACAACGGTTAAATATTTTGTGTCATCCTTGTCAGGATTAAATATGGGCCGTAAAATCCTAATCTGTTTATTTGTCAATGTTCAATCTACGTTATGAACGCAGATGGCTCCTGTTGAGATTCTTGATTTGCTATTGCATTGTGTAAAGAATGATTAAACATATTGTGAATGTGAAACCTCCATCCAATGACATCCATACCAAGGACAAGCATTTTAATGCATTCATTGGCTTCCTGGTCTCAGTATCTAAACCTATCAACGAGGAACACCTGCAGGGAGACCGCAAGGGTTCTTTCAAACCAAGACAGGCGTGAATGATGACTTGCATTAGCCATTGACATTCATCATTTATAATCTGGCCCCCTTTCTTGTGCACTATGCAAGCCAGCAATGTATTTTATTAATGGTCAATCTGCACTTTGTAACTGCCATTTTGGGACTGCAAGCAAGCCATTCTATAGGAGAGCATGCCATTTTACTGGTGCCGTTTAAACATCTACTATATTGCTGCTACCTTGCCTCACATGATGATGACATGGCTCAGTTTATATACATGTACTTAATGCTTATTTACTCTAAATGTCAACCAATAATTTATAAGCTTGAATACATCTTACGTATTGTGCAAGCAAGCTACTCCCTCCTTAGGTTTAATTACTTTCAACATCGTAACTCATTTTCTTTAGTCAATCCAACATGCTGCTCGATCGTTATTACAGATTTTAGTTTTCAACTTTCCATTCTGACTCTAATTTATTCCTTTTCTTTGTAACTCTGTTCTCCAACTGTGAATATCCATCAATCTTTAGACCCAGAACTTCTCAATTAGTGACACCATTAACACTTAAAAGAGACAAAAAGTGGACGAAACCTTCTCAGCACAAATTCTCTTGAGAGTGTGAATGATGGCTTGCATTAACAACTAACATCCGTCTTTTGACTTGATGCCATTTGTGGCCAAATCAAAGTTTTAATGGCGCAAGACAATTCCCATTTTCTACCCCAAAGGTTTTGTCATGAAATGATCTTGTGTCTCAGGACATCTATCAATTTATGATGTGGTTTGCTCAGCAAAATTGAAACAGAAATATTTCTGGAATAATAAATGATTGCTTACACCTCAAGAAATGCAAAGCCATTCTCATTGCAACGTTTTTACCCTCGGCAATGTATACATTGCCGACGGGTATTGTAGTTACTTTGGGAAAATTTGTCCGTCCGGCGGGCGGGCGGGCGGACGGGCGGGCGGGCGGGCGTCCGGATAACGGGCGTCCCACTTGTGTATTGGGAGTAATGTAAAAAATATGGAATGTATACTTTTTATTTTTGGGACATTATTATATCCTTTATCCTAGTTGTGCCTTTTAGGGGTTTAATCCACATGACATTAATACTTTTCTCACAATTATTGAAAAATGTGAAAAAATAATTTTTTGTGTATTGGGTGTCAAGCCAAAACTATGGCATGCATATTCATCATTTTTGGGTAAATATTGTATCTTTTATCCCAGTTGAGCCTTTCATAGGTTTAATCTCCATGACATTAATACTTTTCTCACAATCATTGAAAAATTTGAAAAATTGTTTTTTTTGTTTCTGGGACAGAACTAAAAATCTGCAGTACTTTTGATCCTGAAATTTGCATATTGTATGTATTAAATAACCAAGACGTGTTTTTTGTTGGTTTAAATGCTCTGAGAAAGTTTAACGGATGACAATTTACCAAAAATATGAAAAAATACTATTATTTTAAACTTGTATGATTCAGTCAATTTTGAAGTTAAATCTATGAAATTTTCCAATTAGGTGTCTATCTTATGCCTCTTTAAACATCTCTAATCAGTTGGAATGTTGGTCCTACATATTTTTATAAAAACCCAAAAATTCGAAAAAATCCCAATTTTCCAACATTTCTGCATGAAAAGCCAAATGGTAATGGGTAAGTTAGTTAACTTTAGGTCTTGTTATAGTTAGACACACTATTGACTAATATTCATAGCCATTGCATGAGTTGTTGCAATTTTTTCCATTGAAATGTATGATTGAAAAATGCAAAAAATCATTAAAATGTCTATTTACTCTCCATTTCCTTCTGATGTCATACCAGTCGTTGACATTTTTTTGTCAAAATAAACCTGACATGTTCCACATCATCATCATGCCGATTTTGAACAATATGAAAATTTTTATTTGCAACAGAGGTCAATATTAACAAAATTAGATAAATATTAAGGATTTTCAGATAATCATATATCAGTAAATATTGGCCCTGGTCAATCAAATTTGCCACATTAATGTCTAAACTTGACTTTTTCTACCTCTCCTCATGAAATGTTATCAATAGGAAATATATTAATTTCATATATAATTATGTGGACTTTCAAAGCATTAATTAAGTATATTCAAAAACATGCATTTGTGTGTTAATATTTTAAAATGTTGACACTAAATCTTTAACTCCCAATTATTATAACTTTATGGTTAATATCTAAACTCAGTGATGTAAATTTTAGAAGATAAATTAATGTCAGCCCCTTTTATTTGGTTGTTTGCATGAAAATTAAAAGTGAATGAATCAGACAGATTGGCTTTTGTTGAATGGAGAACTGGAGAAGTCTTGATTATGTAATGTTATGTCACAGGGTAATTGTCTTCCCTGCTAATCCTTTGACAAGAAATCTTAAACTCTCAATTCTAACTTAATGGTTTAAATCTAACCTCAGTTATGTACATTTTAACATATGAAGTACTGTCAGCTTACCTTTATTTTGGTCTTTAATGAAAATTAAATATGAACATTGAACATGTAAGACAGACTGGCAATAAGACCACTATGTATATATAGAGGGTTATTAAAGAAAATTACTTGGCATGTAAACCCCATTTCTCATGTATATATTTTTCATTATTTGACATGTACACGAATTTGTAGAGGTGTAAAAACGAGCATGTACGCATTTGTGGATATGAAAAAACGAACATAGGTGCTCGTGTATGTGTAATAATTAGAACTAGTGTATGTGCTTTATTATTCATTTGTGTACCTGCCATTACCAGCATTCGTGGAGGTGTTATATCTTTTCAGTTTTAGGGTAAAAATTAGTTTTAGAGTTGGTTTTAGCCAAGTCTGAGGTTGCAATGTTCGTTTTTGCACCTATACAAATTCGTGAATTGCAATATTTCACACTTACACGAATGCCAAATTCGTGTATATATTCGTTTTTGCAGGTATACAAATTCGTGTACATGCCAAATAGTGAAAAATATATACCTCCATTTCTGCAAATTTTAATGTGTAATTTTAAATTTTAAGACATTATTGGATAAATCTGTCTTTTAATTCATTTTAAAACTCACTCCAATTGTATTTTTAGCATTTTAAAGAAATATTGTTTAGGGGGTAAAAGTGTCATCATTGGAAGGGGTCCAGTTTTTGTTGAATGGGCCTGGAGACACTGTGTCTGTGCTTCATTGTACCCCTCCCCTCCAGCCATTCATGTTATGTACCTTGTGTCACTAATCCTCTCCAGTGACCAAAGCTAGGAATAAAGGAGCACAAAAGCAGTGCACAGCACCCTCAACTTTTTAACAAATTCCATTTTTTCTTAGAAATATGTCCAAACTGCATTGACACCAACTTTGTAGTTTTATATTGAACAAAGAAAGAAATTTCCAATTTGAAAAAAAAAAAAATTGGCCAAGTAGAAGCTGAGATATGACTTTTTGTAGCCCATACAGGCTGTACACAGAGTTGGAACATGTTTCTTCTGTTTTGCTTTTCTTTACAGCTATTGTTATTCTTCAAAGTTTGACCAGCATTTAACCTTTGTATCAACTAGCAACTTGCTTAGTCTTAAAAAAATATATATATAAATATACTGGCATAAACCTTGTTTTATTCTTACTATTTACAATGGTTTTAGTTGGACATATCTTATCTATAATTTATGTTTTTAGACCTATATTCCATATTTGTAATTTATGATAAGAATATCATAGACTAGATAGATAGATAGATAGATAGATAGATAGATGGATAGATAGATGGATAGATAGATGGATAGATGGATAGATAGATAGATAGATAGATAGATAGATAGATAGATAGATAGATAGATAAAGATAGATAAAGAGAGAGAAAGAGATAGATAGATAGATAGATAGATAGATAGATAGATAGATAGATAGATAGATAGATAGATGCATACATAGATGCATACATAGATGGATAGATGGATAGATAGATAGATAGATAGATAGATAGATAGATAGATAGATAGATAGATAGATCAACACGTCATCCAAAAGATTCAGACATATTGTCTTAGTGTCAAAAACACCTAAATTCAGCAAATGGGACCGAATGTGCCACTTTACGGAGCCTTTGGTCGTTTTTATTGATATGCGGACCTATAATCTGACTGTCGCCTGGCTCAGGTTGTTTGTATTATCTATTTGTAAATGTGGTCAGCAAGGTTGTTCCAGCGTTTGATTGGAAGCTGCTTTATTAGAATTATTCTTCTAGTTTACATGTAGGCCTATTGGAGCTAATTTTTTAAATGAAACTAAATAAAGATAGCTAAAATTATATAATTAGTGCACTTTAAGCTTTGGAGCAAATTCTCTGTATTTTTCCATGATTGTTCCTGCTTCACCAGACATATTTTCCCCGACATCAATTGCATTTGTTGCTGCGTTAATGGAATCCTTAAACAGACTTTAACAGATTTTTTTAATAAAAAAAGGTCTCTTTCCATGTGTTATCACTTATCACAGATTCAACCAAATTTCTCGTTTTTATCCGAAGTTAAAGGGTGGCAACCTGGTATAAAACCAGGGTGGTTTGATTGACTGATCTGCAGATTGAATGATTGCTTAATTAATAGTTTGACTGACTGATCAAATAATTAATTTCCTTGTGCAAATGGATTTTAATATTGTATTAATAACATACAGTATTTGTATATTACTATTAGATCTGTAGATTTCATAGAATGGGTGTAGACAAATTTCAGTCATATCCAATAAATTCTAATTTTAAAATTAATAAAATTTTAAAAATGAACTTCTGTATGCAATAAAAGAACAGTATTTCTTAAGATGGATGTATGTTTGGGGCTTTACATCCTGTATTTACGCACTTGGTAGGACAGGCAGAGGACACTGCAATGAGGCAAAGGATGATTGAAACAGCCATCCAACATAGGCCCAGGTGACCCGGCAAGGGCTGGATTCGAACCCTGGACCCAGCGATTGGCAGTCCAGCACGCTACCACTAGACCAACCCTCCCCCCCTCAAAACCCTGTCTTTGTTTACAAATCAAGTATTGCTAAAGTTTTTCGAACTGTATTTAAGTGTCGGCTCTGCAGTTACGGAAAGTCAGAGAATGAAAAACATTGTTGTGATGAAAATTCAACAAATTGCCAAAACAAATTTTGGCCTTGATTCTCGCTTAGATTTTTACAGATTTTCATTATTGCACTTGCTGTGACCTGGTGGAAACGGACATCAATTTAAAGTTTTTTGGGACCTTGCTCAAAGCCTGCGCCTCCTGAGGGCCACTTGATTTCACTGCCTCCAGAATACCCACTGATCAGCCGAGGGTATGCTGCCGCGCAGCCTATGTTTTCACCATGTAAAAGATTTTTGGTCAGAAATATAGGACATAACAATAGATTATTCACTTATTAGCATAGTCTGCAAGATGTGGCTAAATGTAACTTCATATATCACACTCCACTCTGACCATGTCAAAAGGTGATCACTGTATACATGATTGGTATGATTTCTGTTTGAGCCGGTGAGTGTTTGAGAACGTATTCTTCAGGAAATATCCAAAATCACCATATCATTGATTGAATGTGAAATCCATAAAGACACCATGGTTACCATTACCAATTATAAAGATATTATTTGGCTAATGAATTCCTTACAGGTCTATAATTAGTGTTGATAAGGCTCAATCTTAATTAATGAATTTATGATTTTATCTTGTCTTCGTCTGTAACACTTTCTTAATATTGATTAATGATCCTGTTGCCTAATTGAAAGATGATATCTGATTCAAGTGAAGGAAACTAGATTAGAAATCAAGTACCTGTTATCAGACACCAATTACGCCATCTTCGTTTAATTTGACATTGAGACGAGGCTTTCGGCAGATTCAACAAAGATTCCTTTAGTTTTGATTGATTTTGAAAGGTGATTAATGCTGTGAAAAATAGTAACAATCATTGTATGAGCTTGCATGCATGAAAGACTTCCATGTCTTTGTATGCACATATTCTTTGTTGAATCGAAAATTGCGGCTCTTAATAAAGTTTTTGTGATTTGGAGGACCAACTTTCTATCAATTTATTAGCATCCACTAGCGCATTATTAAATATCAGGCCTTCATAGGCACTTCTCAAAACCTGATAAAACTTTTGCTCCCGTAGATGTAACGGTCGTTTATAAATGAGTGTTTTGTGACTAAATTTGCACAATCATTGTTAGGAAGCATCATTGCAAGGGTTCAAGTGATATTTAGAGTCAATGGCTACTGCAATTCATCATTCATGGCTGTCTAGTTTTATAAAAAGGAACTTTTTGTTGTCCCTTTCAAAGAGCTATTTTTGGTAATGATAGACCAATTTTGGGTTCTTCAGTTTGAAACTGACAAAACTTAACTTTTTAGTCCAGCAGTCAGCTGTCAAACTTTGAGGATAGGAGCTCTGTGTTCCCCCATGGTGAATATCCGTCAATCCTTAAAATCAGACTTCTCAATTGGTGACAACATTACCACTTAAAAGAGATGAAAAGGGATGAAATCTTCTCAGTACTAACTCCCATGAGAGAGTGAGTGTTGACTTGCATTACCAACTGACATTCGTCTTTTGACTTGATGCAATTTGTGTCCACATCAAATTTTAAGGATGCATGGAAGACAATTCCCGTTTTCTATCCCAATGGTTTTGTCACTGAATGATCTTGAGTCTCAGGGCATCTGTCAAATTAGGATATGGTTTGATCAGCCAAATCGACAGAGAATAATTAATGATCCGGCAAAGTATGTACACCCAGGAAATTAACAAGTATTTTTAAATCGGTAATCACCAATGTATACTCGTTATGTCTACATTGAGGAGATATGACCCCTGTATGTATTTTGAGACAATGCTCATCTAAATTCATGTCCATGATAGGGAAGACATCTTACAAAATAGATTAATGAACATGTCATCAATAAATGCAGAACTGACAACGGCATCGTGGTTACCCCAACCAATTATATCGATACTTATTGATTACTTCCTCTCCGGTCTACCAGTGTTGATCAGGCTCATAATTAATGATTTTATCTTGTCTCCATTTGCCGTCCTATCTTCAACATTGATTAATGAAGCTGTCTGCTAATTGAAAGATGATATCTGATTCAAGAGAAGAAAATGAGTTGAGAAATCAGATACTACACACTAAAAAATTTCAGACAAAATTGGTTTTTTAGATTCAAAATGGTTTTTTGAAAAACCAAATTTCAATGCAAAAAACCAACATGGATTTTTTTAAAAATCCATGTTGGTTTTGCATTGAAATTTGGTTTTTCAAAAAACCATTTTGAATCTAAAAAACCAATTTTGTCCCGACTTTTTTTAGAGTGTAGAACCCTGTCTGATAGAAAGATTCCAATAAAGCCATCTAAATTTCATTGTTACCGAGACCAGTCCTGATTTTTTGGTGTCTGGTTTTGCGTTTGATAGCGGCTTACAACATTGATGATAGGGTTAATCGTCTTGAGGCGAAAGAATCCCACTTTGACTTCTCGTATTGAGCAGAACAGGGCGTAATGGAACTGAAGATGAAACGTTTTGTCACATTCAATGAATAGTGAATTGTCAGCACTTTTGCCCATCATTTATAATTCAAGAATCATTTCTCCTTCTGTTTGGCTGAGCAAACCGCGTTATAAATTGTTAGATGTCTGGAGACAGAGGATCATTTCGTGACAAACCCTTTGGGGTGGAAAATTGGAATTGTCTTGGACTGCTGCATAGAATACATAGAACGGACATGAGGCTGTATGACGCCACCTCAAGATGAGGTCACCAAATCCGCCATATTGGAACTGCCCTGAGACATGACGTCACAGCAAGAGCAACAAGATGTTGTGTTTGGCTGATTGTGACGTGACGTGATGCTATTGTTACTAGTGACGTCACTTTTATCGGTGACATCACGGTTACGAAATGCCAGGATGCAGTGCAGTTCCAAGATGGTGGATTTGGTTGCTTCATCTGGCAGAGCCTCATGTCCATTCTATGTATTTCTATGGACTGCTGCAACTTGTATGTGATCACAAATGGAGTTCACACTCTCTAGGAAACCAATGAGCGAGTTCTGAGAGTGTGTCATCCTTCTTTGTCTTCATTTTAAGTCACGTAACTTTTGAAGTGTCAAAGCGCTGAAATTTCGATTATGGACACTTAGAGGATTAATGGCCACTAAGAAAAACAGTATCAAACAAGCAAACATTCGAACAGTTACATATAACAACTGTCAAAATTCGTATGAGAATGGAATTGTGCTAACTGTGATAGCACTTTTCAACAATACACATTTTTCCAGATGTAACTGTCTGAAACAGAAACCGAAAACTTAAAACTGTGACCATCCTATTCAGGCGACTAAAGTCATTTTTGAGATAATGGAGGTTTACGACTGTTAATGCCTTTGGAAAAAAAGCTCTACCAGCCCCTGGAAAATCCCCAACAGTGGCCAACACTGACAAATGCACTTTGATTGTAAATTACAAATAAAATTGCTAAAACGTAGTTATTCACAGTATTACTGCAGGCAAATTTGCAGACTTATAATTTGTCATTCAGCCACATAAGCTTTCACCTGTTTCTGTGATGCGATAATAATATGCCCTCTTCAGACGAAATACCCGCCACCGAAATTTGCTTAAAAAATACTATGTATTTAGTAGCACGTTATACAAATGACAGTTATGACACCATGTTATGACAAATATATCGAAGAAAGCCTACATTGGTTCTCCAGCTCCAGCTCTGTCTCAATAAACAATTCTATCTTGCTTATCCGACTCTACTTCTTCAATATTGATTAATGATAATGTCTTGTAATTGAAAGATGATGTCTGATAGAGTGAGGAAAGTGAGTTGAGAAATCTGATACCAGTTATCTGCAGGGGCACCCCATGATCTGTTATACCAATTATCTGTTATGAAGCAGGTGCCTGGCTGGCTGGCAGACTTTCAGCTAGGATTTTCCTAGCTGGCAAATTTGTCAGCTGGGAGTCAATTTTTGATGTTCAACCAATCACATTCGAAGCCAGGTAATGAGAAAGCAGTTGAGGTGGTTGGATGGGAAAAAAATTATTCATATCAGCTTGCTGGAAGGAGCTGAATGACGCTTGGGCTGGCTGGCAACCCAGCTGGCAGCATAACAGATATTTTCTCCCAGTTGCATAAAAAAGTTAATCTTAGTGTCACAAAAGATGTGCAACCAAGACCTTACACTGATATGGGCATCATAACAGCACACTGTCCTGAGGTGCCCCTGTTATCTGATATCAATCCATCGATTAGCTGCCTGAGTTTTTGTGATACTGAAACAAGGCTTCATTCTTATTTAACGAGTTTTAGATCCGATCAGATGAAGATCTAGAATTAGCTCGAACTTGATGGTGTCTTGGAATTGAGCTATGAGAAGCTTGAAAGACAGAGATCGATAGATATGGTATTATGGTAAGTACAGCCCTCTAATAAGAATCCCCTTCAGTTCAATTGGCACAAAATCAAAACTTGTCTATACCTGAAGAACACCTATGGTGTGATTCAGAGCTCTCTACAAGGCCAATTGTGCAGAGTACATAGAAAAGTACGAAGGCTCTTTTATGTGTATTTCGTACGTAACTAGCCCGTTTTCACATACGAAAATTTATGTACGAACTACAGATCGGCTCTTTTTTGTGAGGTTTTGCGAGAAAAATGTACACATGTTTTACATACGTAATTCATATGTTGCACAATTGCTGGTGTAGCCATGCTAACCATGAAGGATGACATCCATTAATTGGTCATCGACAAAATTTTTGTCATTTAAAATCTGACCAATAATATACATAATGAATCCTTGAAAATGACCAAAAAGGCATTATGCTACTGGACCTGTAGCTTTGGTGTGTACTGTGTACTGCACAGTGAATTTGCTAAAACTAAAAATATCATACTTCAGGAAAATATGCAATTTATTATGTACCACATTTCATATTTCTGTAGCAAACAAATTCACAGTAACTTTGTAACAAGAGAATGATGGCTCATTTAACTTTTGAAATTAGAGTGAAGTACTTAGACTATCTGATCTCACACTGTCCTTGATATGGCCTGACTGAAGCAGCTTATCATGAAAAAGTATGCGGCTCATTTTACCAAGCCAATTTACCACCTGATTGGGCTGTCACATGACATGATGAGAGGATAACACTGATTTCAATTTAGTTGAGGTCTAGTCTGCACTGTAAAATTTTAATTTCGAGTTAGTTAAATTGATTGAGTGAGATGGTTGCACAATTCCTTTGAGCCAAGACAGCTTGTTGTTTGTAAGTTATAATAGCATAAAGATTATCATAACTCAAAACAACAAGCTATCATGGCTCAAACAAATTGTGCAACCATCTCACTCAATCATTTGAGCTAACTCAGAATTTCAAATTTTACAGTGTGTCCCTGGACAACACAAGAAAACTCATCCCTCGGCTTTATACAATGGCTAATATCCAAAATGACTGAGGTGATAAACTTCAGTCACTCATTTTGGAACAATGAAGTTATAACCATCTTCCATGATAGTTTTACATACAGTGGTCCCTGCATTATAAGACCGCCCCTTTGGCAGTTATGAAGTGGTCTCTCGTGGGGTTGCAGTCTCTCATGGGGGTACAAAATTCACTAAAAATACTACTTAGTGCGGGGGGAGGCGGTCACATAAGGCAAGTTGGTCTTACAACTGGGGGTCTTACAAAGCAGGTACCACCGTATAATATGCAGTACTATTTGCACTGTTAGACCGGCCATTGGGCAAATGGCATGTCCAGAAACACTATTCTTGGCCGTTGCTTTTTCCATCAATCATCATTCACAAATCAACAATCTCCCAAAAACCTTTTTGTTGGTTTCTGTTTCTTACCCTTTTAGCTTTCTCAAATAATCCATCTGAGCCGTTCTCCCTCAAGTGTCGATGATTGATGTGTAATTTGTGAGTAGCTCAACTCGGATATGTTTTAAATGGCACTTCTCTAAGTGCTATTGATTTGCCGCAGGAAAAATATTGTGAAGTTTTGGAATGTAAAGCAATATATGAGCCTTATGAGGGTATCCAAAATTTTACATAAAAGTATATGTTCAAGAAATTAAGACAAACCCAATGGGCATATTTATGTTGGAGCAACATTGTGAAAGTAACTTAGAATTGTATGGTAGAAATGACATTGTCACAATGTTCTGAAACAATGTCAAGGATATTATATTAGCATGCAACTTTGATTCAACCTTTCTCAATGTTGTGAAGGAACCACAGAATTTTCACCACTTCACCATACTTATTTACGAGACGAACAGACAAGCACTCCACAAATTAGCGACATTGCATTTACGATGTCTGCCCTTCGGGAAATTATATGATGAACTGTTATACTTGTAGGTGCATTCTCTAGTTTCTACAGCAGGATAAATCGGGGCACATTGGGACTTTTCCCTTTTTTTTTCAATTTTACTTAATGTTGACAAATGTGGTGTTGAAAACACTGAGCAACAAATTTGCATAAGCAACACAAATATTGTTGAGCTTGAATCCATGGCATTGCACCAACTTTTTTGCAGTCAGGCATCAAAATGTGCCTCAAACTTCAGTGCCCATGGGGACTCACTTGCTTATAAAATGCTTGGCCTCAGTGCCATATTGACCACTAGGGGGCTACTCTGTCACAAACTACGAAAGTCATGCCACCTAGTGGGAAAAACTTCTAGGTTCCTTTCAGTCTGCACTGAAGGTAAAAGCACATTATATATAAATCTCTTTGAATAAATTGAATTGAGTTATTTTGATTTGATACTAGTAAGTTACCCGTGATAATGAGCACAGAGAAAGCGGGGAAATAAGTTGGCTAGGATGTGAGGAGGAGAAATTTGTGGATATGAGGGATTCAGCGCCCTTGCACCAGATGAAATGTGACTATTTAATGAGAATCACATGCTCTTAAGAGGCACTTTTTGTAAAAACCTGCGGGGGTGGCCGGGGGTCCTTGAGACTTTGGCATGTGCCATACACCGTTTCGAAGCTGTAAGTCTCGCTAAGAAAAATTCACCAAAATTTTTTTCCTAGACCCAGCGGTTTCCATGGAAACAGCTGCTTTGTTGACCAATGTCAGACCCCTTTTTTTTCACAAATCCTCAAAAGGGCAAAATTGTGAAACTCAAAATTACCAATTATTGATAGGTGGCCTCTGTTGAGAGCTCTGAATTTAATGACGTAAAAAATTGCACATGACAAGTAGAAGTGTAAGGAAACTTGTTGAGTTCATTCTTTTTCAAATACCATGATTTATGACCCTACCACAGCACCCCCTAGTGGCCATTGTTTTCAGTCTAGTACCTGAGGTGAAGACAACCCAACTTCAGGGGAACTTTTTTCAAAAAGGAAACGCGATCCAGGTAGGTGACCTAAGCGGAGTTTTTTATTAACACCTGTATTTTCGGAAACTATTTTCAAACTCGTGGGCACTCATTCCAATTTGACTGTGGCGCCACCTATATTATTCAAATTTTTTTTTTTTTTCAAAATAATCAACAAACTTTAAGCCTAGCTGCAGTGATGAAGGGTAATGTTGAATTATCCAAAGTTACATCCTGTCTGGCCAATAACACTAACTTAGATATAGCAAGTGACAGAAATCACAAAAGTCACATGGTTTTCCAGAGAGAGGGCTGTAACCATGGTAATGTCCGTTGCATTTTACAAATCTAACATTTTTTTTCTTGTTATTTGATTGCCTGTCAGTCATTGAGAAATATTTTGAATGGAAAATTAAGGGCACAAAAATAATTTTGAGGATTGGGGGCAATTATTTTTTTTGGAATTTTTTGGTTGCCATGGTAACTAAGGGAGTACGCCAGGCATAAACATGAGGATGCAAACAAGGAAATATTTAGGAAATTGTCCAGATAGCATGGCCTATTTGGTGTAAAATAGCTTATTTAGATATCCAAATATGCTCTAACATGGGGGTTTAAAATATAATTATTTAAAAAAAGTGGGTCAAAGGTCACAATTGTCTATAAAAGTAGGTCAAAGGTCAAATACGGGCAATTTTTTTTCCATTTTTCTCCTAATTTGTCTTTTTTAACCTCTTTTACACCTTGCCTCTGCTTTTCGAGCACCCTACTGCATTCCTCCAACCTTAACCTAGTTCTAAATAGCAAATTGACCCTTGACCTTGAATATCTAGGTTAAGGCCACTGTTCAAAAGTAGGTCAAATGTCAATATTTATGGATTTTTTCTCCAAGAACAGCCAAAATATTGGGTAAAGGTTGTGTTTTGCATGTGTTTAGGACTAAGGTTTAAGCAATAATCCCACAAAAAAATGAAAACTTGCAGGTCATCATCCTTAGTGATTGTTGCCATGGCAAAATAAAAAAGAAATACATTCAATAGCTTGTTAGCAACTGATGTAAAATCAAGCATATTGGGCCAAAAAAATAAATATCTAGGAAATTGGCCAGGTAGTATGGCCAATTTTTTGTAAAACAGCATATTTAGATGTCCAGATATGCCCTAACATGGGGTATAAAATATAATTATTTTAAAAAAGTGGGTCAAAGGTCACAAATGTCTATAAAAGTAGGTCAAAGGTCAAATACGGGCAAATTTTTTTTCCTTTTTTTTCCTGAATTTGTCTCCTTTAACCTCTTTTACACCTTGCCTCTGCTTTTCAAGCACCGTATTGCATTCCTCCAACCTTAACCTAGTTCTGAATAACAAATTGACCCTTGACCTTGAATATCTAGGTCAAGGTCACTGTTCAAAAGTAGGTCAAATGTCAATATTTATGGGTTTTTTCTCCAAGAACAGCCAAAATGTTGGGTAAAGGTTGTGTTTTGCATGTGTCTAGGACTAAGGTTTAAGCAATAATCCCACACAAAAAGATGAAAACTTGCAGGTCATCATCCTTAGTGATTGTTGCCATGGCAACACAAAAAAGAAATACATTCCATAGCTTGTTAGCAACTGATGTAAAATCAAGCATATTGGGCCAAAAAATAAATATCTAGGAAATTGTCCAGGTAGTATGGCAAATTTTTTGTAAACAGCGTATTTAGATGTCCATAAAAACTGTGCCATAATATGCATAAATTAGTCTAATCAGGCCTTTCCCTGGTTTTACAAACCCTGGCAGGCAGATGGGCAGATGGCAGGGCAGCAAGCAAATAGAGATAATTGAAGGCCACGACTCTACCGCTATTGCATACCTATATGCCATTTGGTAAACACACCAATTTTATGGTGCAACTGTAATCTTCTAAAGGTGTTATTTGCTGTCGGTTTGCTGTTTATGTTGCCATGGCAACACTCACTAGGGATGATGACCTTGAATTTTTCGTTTAATAGGTGAGATTATTGCTTTTAAAACCTAAGCCTTAAACATGTGCAAAACACAACCCTTACATGACATTTTGACTTTTCTCGGAAGAAACCATACATTTTGATATTTGACCTACTTATGAATAATGACCTTAACCTACATATTCAAGGTCAGGGGTCAATTTGCCATTTAGAATGAGGTTAGGCGTTGAAGAATGCAATAGGGTGCTTGAAAAGCAGTGGCAAGGTGTAAAAGAGATTTAAAAAGACAAATTCAGGAGAAAAATATAAAATATTTGCCCGAATTTGACCTTTGACCTACTTTTATAGACATTTGTGACCTTTGACCCACCTTTTATATAATAATATTTTATACCCCATGTTAGGGCATATGATTATGGACATCTAAATATGCTGTTTTACACAAAATTTGCCGTACGACGTCAAAAATTTCCTAGATATTTTTTTTTTGCAAAATATGCTCGATTTTACATCAGTTACTAAAAAGCTATGGAATGTATTTCATTTCAATGTTGCCATGGCAACAATCACTAAGGATGATGACCTGCAAGTTTTCATTTTTTTGGCGGGATTATTGCTTAAACCTTAGTCCTAGACACATGCAAAACACAACCTTTACCCAACATTTTGGCTGTTCTTGGAGAAAAAACCCGTAAATATTGACATTTGACCTACTTTTGAACAGTGACCTTGACCTAGATATTTAAGGTCAAGGGTCAATTTGCTATTTAGAACTAGTTTGAGGTTGGAGGAATGCAATACGGTGCTTGAAAAGCAGTGGCAAGGTGTAAAAGAGGTTAAAAAAGCCAAATTCAGGAGAAAAATGTAAAATATTTGCCCGTATTTGACCTTTGACCTATTTTATAGACATTTTTGCGACCTTTGACCCACTTTTTTAAAATAATTATATTTTATACCCCATGTTAGGGCATATCTGGACATCTAAATATGCTGTTTCACAAAAAATTGGCCATACTACCTGGACAATTTCCTAGATATTTATTTTTTTGGCCCAATATGCTTGATTTTACATCAGTTGCTAACAAGCTATGGAATGTATTTCTTTTTTGTGTTGCCATGGCAACAATCACTAAGGATGATGACCTGCACGTTTTCATTTTTTTGTGTGGGATTATTGCTTAAACCTTAGTCCTAGACACATGCAAAACATAACCTTTACCCAACATTTTGGCTGTTCTTGGAGAAAAAACCCATAAATATTGACATTTGACCTACTTTTGAACAGTGACCTTTACCTAGATATTCAAGGTCAATGGTCAATTTGCTATTTAGAACTAGGTTAAGGTTGGAGGAATGCAGTACGGTGCTTGAAAAGCAGAGGCAAGGTGTAAAAGAAGTTAAAAAAGACAAATTAGGAGAAAAATGGAAAAAAAATTGCCTGTATTTGACCTTTGACCTTCTTTTATAGACATTTGTGACCTTTGACCCACTTTTTAAAAGAAATTATATTTTATACCCCATGTTAGGGCATATCTGGACATCTAAATATGCTGTTTTACAAAAAATTGGCCATGCTACCTGGACAATTTCCTTGATATTTATTTTTTTAACCCAATATGCTTGATTTTACATCAGTTGCTAACAAGCTATTGAATGTATTTCTTTTTTATGTTGCCATGGCAACAATCACTAAGGATGATGACCTGCAAGTTTTCATTTTTTTGTGGGATTATTGCTTAAACCTTAGTCCTAAACACATGCAAAACACAACCTTTACCCAACATTTTGGCTGTTCTTGGAGAAAAAACCCATAAATATTGACATTTGACCTACTTTTGAACAGTGACCTTGACCTAGATATTCAAGGTCAAGGGTCAATTTGTTATTCAGAACTAGGTTAAGGTTGGAGGAATGCAATACGGTGCTTGAAAAGCAGAGGCAAGGTGTAAAAGAAGTTAAAAAAGACAAATTAGGAGTAAAATGGAAAAAAAATTGCCTGTATTTGACCTTTGACCTTCTTTTCTAGACATTTGTGACCTTTGACCCACTTTTAAAAAAAAATCATATTTTATACCCCATGTTAGGGCATATCTGGACATCTAAATACGCTGTTTACAAAAAATTTGCCATACTACCTGGACAATTTCCTAGATATTTATTTTTTGGCCCAATATGCTTGATTTTACATCAGTTGCTAACAAGCTATGGAATGTATTTCTTTTTTGTGTTGCCATGGCAACAATCACTAAGGATGATGACCTGCAAGTTTTCATTTTTTTGGCGGGATTATTGCTTAAACCTTAGTCCTAGACACATGCAAAACACAACCTTTACCCAACATTTTGGCTGTTCTTGGAGAAAAAACCCATAAATATTGACATTTGACCTACTTTTGAACAGTGACCTTGACCTAGATATTTAAGGTCAAGGGTCAATTTGCTATTTAGAACTAGTTTGAGGTTGGAGGAATGCAATACGGTGCTTGAAAAGCAGTGGCAAGGTGTAAAAGAGGTTAAAAAAGCCAAATTCAGGAGAAAAATGTAAAATATTTGCCCGTATTTGACCTTTGACCTATTTTATAGACAGTTTTGCGACCTTTGACCCACTTTTTTAAAATAATTATATTTCATACCCCATGTTAGGGCATATCTGGACATCTAAATATGCTGTTTCACAAAAAATTGGCCATACTACCTGGACAATTTCCTAGATATTTATTTTTTTGGCCCAATATGCTTGATTTTACATCAGTTGCTAACAAGCTATTGAATGTATTTCTTTTTTATGTTGCCATGGCAACAATCACTAAGGATGATGACCTGCAAGTTTTCATTTTTTTGTGGGATTATTGCTTAAACCTTAGTCCTAAACACATGCAAAACACAACCTTTACCCAACATTTTGGCTGTTCTTGGAGAAAAAACCCATAAATATTGACATTTGACCTACTTTTGAACAGTGACCTTTACCTAGATATTCAAGGTCAAGGGTCAATTTGCTATTTAGAACTAGGTTAAGGTTGGAGGAATGCAGTAGGGTGCTTGAAAAGCAGAGGCAAGGTGTAAAAGAAGTTAAAAAAGACAAATTAGGAGAAAAATGGAAAAAAAATTGCCTGTATTTGACCTTTGACCTTCTTTTATAGACATTTGTGACCTTTGACCCACTTTTTAAAAGAAATTATATTTTATACCCCATGTTAGGGCATATCTGGACATCTAAATATGCTGTTTTACAAAAAATTGGCCATGCTACCTGGACAATTTCCTTGATATTTATTTTTTTAACCCAATATGCTTGATTTTACATCAGTTGCTAACAAGCTATTGAATGTATTTCTTTTTTATGTTGCCATGGCAACAATCACTAAGGATGATGACCTGCAAGTTTTCATTTTTTTGTGGGATTATTGCTTAAACCTTAGTCCTAAACACATGCAAAACACAACCTTTACCCAACATTTTGGCTGTTCTTGGAGAAAAAACCCATAAATATTGACATTTGACCTACTTTTGAACAGTGACCTTGACCTAGATATTCAAGGTCAAGGGTCAATTTGTTATTCAGAACTAGGTTAAGGTTGGAGGAATGCAATACGGTGCTTGAAAAGCAGAGGCAAGGTGTAAAAGAAGTTAAAAAAGACAAATTAGGAGTAAAATGGAAAAAAAATTGCCTGTATTTGACCTTTGACCTTCTTTTCTAGACATTTGTGACCTTTGACCCACTTTTAAAAAAAAATCATATTTTATACCCCATGTTAGGGCATATCTGGACATCTAAATACGCTGTTTACAAAAAATTTGCCATACTACCTGGACAATTTCCTAGATATTTATTTTTTGGCCCAATATGCTTGATTTTACATCAGTTGCTAACAAGCTATGGAATGTATTTCTTTTTTGTGTTGCCATGGCAACAATCACTAAGGATGATGACCTGCAAGTTTTCATTTTTTTGGCGGGATTATTGCTTAAACCTTAGTCCTAGACACATGCAAAACACAACCTTTACCCAACATTTTGGCTGTTCTTGGAGAAAAAACCCATAAATATTGACATTTGACCTACTTTTGAACAGTGACCTTGACCTAGATATTTAAGGTCAAGGGTCAATTTGCTATTTAGAACTAGTTTGAGGTTGGAGGAATGCAATACGGTGCTTGAAAAGCAGTGGCAAGGTGTAAAAGAGGTTAAAAAAGCCAAATTCAGGAGAAAAATGTAAAATATTTGCCCGTATTTGACCTTTGACCTATTTTATAGACAGTTTTGCGACCTTTGACCCACTTTTTTAAAATAATTATATTTCATACCCCATGTTAGGGCATATCTGGACATCTAAATATGCTGTTTCACAAAAAATTGGCCATACTACCTGGACAATTTCCTAGATATTTATTTTTTTGGCCCAATATGCTTGATTTTACATCAGTTGCTAACAAGCTATTGAATGTATTTCTTTTTTATGTTGCCATGGCAACAATCACTAAGGATGATGACCTGCAAGTTTTCATTTTTTTGTGGGATTATTGCTTAAACCTTAGTCCTAAACACATGCAAAACACAACCTTTACCCAACATTTTGGCTGTTCTTGGAGAAAAAACCCATAAATATTGACATTTGACCTACTTTTGAACAGTGACCTTTACCTAGATATTCAAGGTCAAGGGTCAATTTGCTATTTAGAACTAGGTTAAGGTTGGAGGAATGCAGTAGGGTGCTTGAAAAGCAGAGGCAAGGTGTAAAAGAAGTTAAAAAAGACAAATTAGGAGAAAAATGGAAAAAAAATTGCCTGTATTTGACCTTTGACCTTCTTTTATAGACATTTGTGACCTTTGACCCACTTTTTAAAAAAAAATTATATTTTATACCCCATGTTAGGGCATATCTGGACATCTAAATATGCTGTTTTACAAAAAATTGGCCATGCTACCTGGACAATTTCCTTGATATTTATTTTTTTAACCCAATATGCTTGATTTTACATCAGTTGCTAACAAGCTATTGAATGTATTTCTTTTTTATGTTGCCATGGCAACAATCACTAAGGATGATGACCTGCAAGTTTTCATTTTTTTGTGGGATTATTGCTTAAACCTTAGTCCTAAACACATGCAAAACACAACCTTTACCCAACATTTTGGCTGTTCTTGGAGAAAAAACCCATAAATATTGACATTTGACCTACTTTTGAACAGTGACCTTTACCTAGATATTCAAGGTCAAGGGTCAATTTGCTATTTAGAACTAGGTTAAGGTTGGAGGAATGCAGTAGGGTGCTTGAAAAGCAGAGGCAAGGTGTAAAAGAAGTTAAAAAAGACAAATTAGGAGAAAAATGGAAAAAAAATTGCCTGTATTTGACCTTTGACCTTCTTTTATAGACATTAGTGACCTATGACCCACTTATTAAAAAAAATTATATTTTATACCCCATGTTAGGGCATATCTGGACATCTAAATATGCTGTTTTACAAAAAATTGGCCATGCTACCTGGACAATTTCCTAGATATTTATTTTTTAAACCCAATATGCTTGATTTTACATCAGTTGCTAACAAGCTATTGAATGTATTTCTTTTTTATGTTGCCATGGCAACAATCACTAAGGATGATGACCTGCAAGTTTTCATTTTTTTGTGGGATTATTGCTTAAACCTTAGTCCTAAACACATGCAAAACACAACCTTTACCCAACATTTTGGCTGTTCTTGGAGAAAAAACCCATAAATATTGACATTTGACCTACTTTTGAACAGTGACCTTTACCTCGATATTCAAGGTCAAGGGTCGATTTGTTATTCAGAACTAGGTTAAGGTTGGAGGAATGCAATACGGTGCTTGAAAAGCAGAGGCAAGGTGTAAAAAGGTTAAAAAAGACAAATTAGGAGAAAAATGGAAAAAAAATTGCCCGTATTTGACCTTTGACCTACTTTTATAGACATTTGTGACCTTTGACCCACTTTTTTAAAATAATTATATTTTATACCCCATGTTAGGGCATATCTGGACATCTAAATATGCTGTTTTACAAAAAATTGGCCATACTACCTGGCCAATTTCCTAGATATTTATTTTTTTGGCCCAATATGCTTGATTTTACATCAGTTGCTAACAAGCTATTGAATGTATTTCTTTTTTATTTTGCCATGGCAACAATCACGAAGGATGATGACCTGCAAGTTTTCATTTTTTTGTGTGGGATTATTGCTTAAACCTTAGTCCTAAACACATGCAAAACACAACCTTTACCCAACATTTTGGCTGTTCTTGGAGAAAAAATCCATAAATATTGACATTTGACCTACTTTTGAACAGTGACCTTGACCTAGATATTCAAGGTCAAGGGTCAATTTGCTATTTAGAACTAGGTTAAGGTTGGAGGAATGCAGTAGGGTGCTCGAAAAGCAGAGGCAAGGTGTAAAAGAGGTTAAAAAAGACAAATTAGGAGAAAAATGGAAAAAAAATTGCCCGTATTTGACCTTTGACCTACTTTTATAGACAATTGTGACCTTTGACCCACTTTTTTTTAATAATTATATTTTAAACCCCCATGTTAGAGCATATTTGGATATCTAAATAAGCTATTTTACACCAAATAGGCCATGCTATCTGGACAATTTCCTAAATATTTCCTTGTTTGCATCCTCATGTTTATGCCTGGCGTACTCCCTTAGTTACCATGGCAACCAAAAAATTCCAAAAAAAATAATTGCCCCCAATCCTCAAAATTATTTTTGTGCCCTTAATTTTCCATTCAAAATATTTCTCAATGACTGACAGGCAATCAAATAACAAGAAAAAAAATGTTAGATTTGTAAAATGCAACGGACATTACCATGGTTACAGCCCTCTCTCTGGAAAACCATGTGACTTTTGTGATTTCTGTCACTTGCTATATCTAAGTTAGTGTTATTGGCCAGACAGGATGTAACTTTGGATAATTCAACATTACCCTTCATCACTGCAGCTAGGCTTAAAGTTTGTTGATTATTTTGAAAAAAAAAAAAAATTTGAATAATATAGGTGGCGCCACAGTCAAATTGGAATGAGTGCCCACGAGTTTGAAAATAGTTTCCGAAAATACAGGTGTTAATAAAAAACTCCGCTTAGGTCACCTACCTGGATCGCGTTTCCTTTTTGAAAAAAGTTCCCCTGAAGTTGGTATGTCTTCACCTCAGGTACTAGACTGAAAACAATGGCCACTAGGGGGTGCTGTGGTAGGGTCATAAATCATGGTATTTGAAAAAGAATGAACTCAACAAGTTTCCTTACACTTCTACTTGTCATGTGCAATTTTTTACGTCATTAAATTTAGAGCTCTCAACAGAGGCCACCTATCAATAATTGGTAATTTTGAGTTTCACAATTTTGCCCTTTTGAGGATTTGTGAAAAAAAAGGGGTCTGACATTGGTCAACAAAGCAGCTGTTTCCATGGAAACCGCTGGGTCTAGGAAAAAAATTTTGGTGAATTTTTCTTAGCGAGACTTATAGCTTCGAAACGGTGTATGGCACATGGCAAAGTCTGACGGACCCCCGGCCACCCCGCAGGTTTTTACAAAAAGTGCCTCTTAACAATAGAACATTTTGATATGTATAGGTATGTGACTGCGTGTGTGATAGCATGAAGTTGTTTCAGAATGTATGCAATGGAGGTGAAGGATGGGTTTGTAAATTGACTGTTTGATGAAAGTTGCATGCTCATAGCCAGAGAATTTCTTTTAACTATTGTTGTAAACAATTTGAGAATGGTTTGATATGAAGAGGAAATGTAATTGTCTTCTTATAAAAAACTGATCCTGCAGTCATGGTAAAAAAACCTATTTGGAAGTTTCAGAAGATCCTTTCGAAAAGACAAATTCATCGCAAGTTCGATAACCATGTTAATTTGATGAGATTCACATGCTCGTAGCAGAAGAGCACTTTAATGAACAGGTACAATTGTCAATTGTACACAAAGATTTGTAATTGATTTGCAAATAATTATGCTATTGAAAGAAGGAAACATTTTTAGTGTCTTAATCAATAGCTGGTCATTATATACGTATGTTAGTGATTTGGAAATGATAATATATATATGCTTTGGTTTGACAATAGATGAACATTTAATGGCAACAAAGCTACAGTAAATGAAGTTGTTTCAAGGTCATTTCCGAAACTGTGAAAACTATATGAACAGGTGTTTTGGTACATGTACAAAAATAGTATAAGAGAACTGAAGCTGTGAATTGTGGAAACTATAGACTACTGTGAATCATTGACCATGAAAGCAAGTTGATATTACAAACAATTGGAAATTGCGAAATATATGCAGTACAGTTCATATACAACGAAAGATTGTTCAAATGATATACAATATATTTTTTAAACATATGTACAATATGGAATGATTGAGATGTGTAACATGTACAATGCTCCAAATAAGATGCAATCGATAGTCAGTTAATTCATTTACAATGCAGGATAGTAAAGTTAGGCATGCTGAAGATTAGGCCTCTATTTAACAGTTTATGCTGAAAATCATGAAAATAAGGACTAAAGGATTTTATAATGCAGGTAAGTTCAATTTGGCATGCTCAAGGTTATTTACAGAACAGGTTGCAACATAAACAATTAAACATTGTAAATGATGTGTTGAATGGGTTAATGTAGATCACAGTAATGTCATTTGCAGGAAGAACATTTTGACAGGTTAATAGATATTGTAGACAATATTCCGTGTGTAGTAGTTTCCCTCGTTGTCTGTTGTGTCTGTCAAGATTCGAATATTCTCAAGGGATGTTGTTCTGGAGATTGCGACATACAGTTGTCCATGTGAGAACACTGGCCTTGTCAAGTTGATGCCAATGAATTTCAGTGTCTGCCCTTGGCTTTTGTTGATGGTCATCGCGTATGCAGGTTTTATAGGGAACTGGCGTCGTTTGAAGGCAAATGGCAAGCCGGAATCTGAGGGAATCATGGGTATCCTTGGAATGAAGACAAAGTTACCTGCTTGCTTGCCTGTCATTATTTCCGCTCCGAGGACACGCTGACCTAGTTGGACGATTTTGAGTCGTGTGCCATTGAGTAGGCCATTCTTGGGATCCAAATTTCTGAGGAGTAATACTGGAACGTTCTTGTGGAGGATAAGTTTGTGGGGTGGGAGACCTGAAGGAGTGAGATTGTGAAGAAACTCAGTGGGATAGATGAAATGCTGGGTTGCATCTGTAAGTGTATCTGCACTGAGGTAGGTCATTGTAGGCTCAGGTTGGTTGCTGATGACGATGTTGTTAATGTTGTCGACATCGTCATTTGTGGCACAGAGAATGGCACGCGAGTAGTCAATGTCAGTTTTGCTCGGGAAGACAGTACTGATCAGCTGGTTGAGACCACCATCAACTGGATTTACACATATTGTGTTGCGAAGTTGAATCATGCATGGCCCAATATCTGGGTGTGTTGGTTCCGTGCCATTTCCAATACTGAGCAGGTAGTCTTGGAACTCTTGTGGATTGGTGTCGTCATGTTCTTGAGGATGTAATTTGGCCCGCATGTTGACTGTGAGGTGGAAGATGTGTGCATATTGCCAGAGGAAGGAGTTCTTCAAGGTGCTTGCGATGATATCTGCCTCTCTTCCATGACGAATTACTGGCAATATTTGCCTGAAGTCTCCTCCGAGGAGAACTATCTTTCCTCCGAATGGCACACTGTCAGGAACTTGCATTATGTCACACAATGTCCTGTGGACGGCCTCAAACACATTCTTGTGCATCATGGGAGCTTCGTCCCATATGATGAGGGGTGCATCTTGGATCTCCTGTGCAAGGCCAGAGTTTCTTGACACATTGCAAGTGCTGTGGGGCATGATCGGGATGGGAATTTTGAATTTGGAGTGGGCCGTTCTTCCTCCTTCCAGCAGCTCTGAAGCAATTCCTGATGATGCCACAACAATTGGGTGCAAGTTCATGCCACGAAGTTTTTGCAGTATGGTGTTGTAGGTGAAGGTCTTGCCTGTGCCGCCAGGACCATCTAAGAAGTACAGAGCTGATTGCTTGGAAATCACTGCTTCAATGATTTTGTTGTAGATGAGACTCTGATCCTCATTGAGAAGTGCACTGTTTCGGTCTGCCTTGGCTCGTTCTGTTTCTTGATCGAAGATTTGGTTGTCTGGTGGTGTTGCTTGTAAGTCTACATTGGTGTCTAATTGTGGCATATCGGGAAAGTCTGAGAGAGTCTTGTTATGGCGTTGAAGGAAGACATCAATTTCTTTCAAGGTGATTTGCGTCACTTGGAGGTCAGTCAGTGATGGTGTGGCATAGCGTATATCTTCAGACATAGGATTGAGGAATGAGTAGAAGAGAACGGATGGTTCTGCAGGTTCGGCAAAAATGAGGAGAGTGGCGAACAGATTGCGGATCTGCTTTGGAAATGCTGCCAGAGCTGCTTCTTCAAGGCAGCGTGTCCACTCTGTGTCATCTTCTAGGTAGCCACGGGCGAGTGCAGCCATTTTGAAGGTGGGAGCAACATCTCCATTCTCCAGTCGGCGTAGGTCTTCAAATGATGTGCAGCCAGTTGTGTGATTAAGGAGAATGCGGAGGTAGTAGCGTTCTCCTTGTGTTGGTGATGCTGTATACATGCGACCTACTGCATGATTTTGTTTGCGGGGTGTCCATTTGCGTGTGGATTGGTTGTAGGTGAAGTGTTCAGGAAAATCCTGGTACAGGATGTTGCGAGCTTCTGAGTACATTCTGTTGGCTTGGAACCATGCTGTTAGAGTGGTGTGTGTTGCTCTTTCCAGGGCTTCTTCTGCATTTTCTGGTGTGAAGACCACAGACTGTTGATTGGGAAGATGAACATCAAGGCGTTGAATGGAAGGGGAACGTTTGTTGAGGTCAAAGTGGAAAAGGCGCCAGGAGGCTTCTCCGGGGGAGATGTATCTTGCGTCAATGAAGCGTTTTATCTCATTGATGTCCTGATTGTCATCGCTTTGTTCTGGTTGCTGGATAGATGCCATTATGCGGTCTTGGCCTTTGTATACATATTTGTACAAATATTTCACTGCAGTGACTGTGGAGCAAATTTCAACATTGATGTGTGCTTTGTATTTTGCCGCAAGGAAGGGGTTGTAAGGAACCACCCAGCGGTTATCAAGAATGATGCCATTTTTGTGAATTTCTCTGCCGTTGTCTCTCCTTCTGTAAACAGGATATCCATCATTGGACTGCTGGGTTGTGTCGGAGAATGACTTTGGGTACTGTTTTGTACAGTGTCCTTGGTCCATGCAAGGAGAATTTGGGTTAGCATTCCCACAGGGACCGTGCATCATGTTTTGTGCAACAACTTCAAACAATGTTGTTTGAGTTTGTTCTGGAAGTTCTGCAGAAACAAACTTGTCGTAGTCATCTGGCGAGCGTGGTTTGTCATCTGGATGCAGGATTAGCAGCATGTGTAGGTGTGGGAGTCCACGTTTCTGGAATTCGATGACCGATACATAGGCTTGTACTTGGCCAAAGATTTTCTTTTGCACAATATCATGTATCAAGGCTTGTTTCTTGACATGGAACACCCTGGCAACAATATCAGGCCTATCCGATGCTGTTTGATGTGGAAGCAATGCTGCTGTGATCTCTGGCCACTTGGGATTGCTTGTAAAGGTGACAAACAGGTCTGGTTTTGAATATCGCCTGACGATGGCCATTGCATCTTGGTACATTTGATGCATATTTCTGGGACTTCCAGTGAAAGAGGAGGGCAATATAATGCGTCGTCCAAGGGATGTGAGATCTGAAGTGTCGTGCTGGATGGCGTCTTGGAGGCCTTGGTATAAATCAGCACGCAGGCTTTGTTGATTTTGATGTATGTAGGTGAGGCAAAGGTGCTCAACTTTTGCGTACTGATCCACCAAGTACTGCTGGAACAATCGGCCGCTGCGCAGTAGGATATTAAAAGAATTGGGCCGTTGCATCATATGGAATGCATAGAAAAGCATGGCACTTACAGGTTTGTTGTTTGTTAATGAAGTCGTTTTGTATGTCCAACCAAGATTACCATATGGGAAGAGCAACACATATTGCAATGGATCATACAATGCGTTAGTTTCACTAATACGCATTATGGTGTGGCCAGATGCGGCAGTGCTGGCTCTTTGGTAGAGAACAATATCTCTTTTCGAATCGGCTGCTGTGTGGTCCGGGATGATTGCGCTGACTTCTGATGCTGTGGGTGTGTTGTACCGTCTTAGGTCTGTGGTGGGATCAGCTCTTAGAACGAATGTCAATGATGGATCCGTCTGAATGCACTCAGCTGCATGTTTGTAGGCATCAATAAATGGGTTGCATTCATGTAGTATTGTTTGTAAGACGTTGACGGTTGGCAGTGCCAGAGCAGTATTCCATGCAGTGCGATTTGCTGATTCATTCTGGGTGTCATAAATATAGAGTTGTGAAAATTGTGGTTTTTCTCCTGCCTCTGGAAATAGATGGCCTATGCGGTGATAGACACTACCTTGAATCCTGAAGGTGTAAGGGCCTCTGTTCGGAAGGTTATCTTCATTAACACCAAGAGAAGTGAATGCAAAGCTTGAATTGTATGCCCGGATATTAGCTCGAAAGTCTTTGGCCTGTTGAGAATCAGTGGCATATAGCTCCTGCAGCTGGAGGGGAGGGTCTTGAATGAGAGGTAGGGATATTTTTCCCTGATTACAACAGAGGGAGAAAGTTGCAGATCTACTGAGAGAGCCAGAATGGATTTCGTCCTTCCACATTAGTGCTGTGCATGCAGAGCAGATATTGGTCATAGATCCCATATCATGCGGTTTTGGTGCTAAGGAATCATTGAAATGTTCAATGTCTCCAAGCGCATCACACTTTTTTTTGCTCCTTGAAATTCTTTTGCAGCGCTTTTCCGATTCTCTGTGTTGTGCAGCACTTTGGCGTCTTTTTGACATGGTGATTGAGTTATCTGGAAAAAATTACTGCAGGTTTAGAACCTTACAATGTTTATATGTGAAAGTATAAGTATTATTTGCTGAATAATGAAGGAAAGCAATAGTGAAGGGTTAAAGACAACTTCCCTGAATATTACACTAATAATTGTAATATGCTTTAACAGTTAAGGGACAATGAAAAGTGAGGAAATGACGTACAGTGTAAATACAAAATGAATTCAAAATGTAGTCCGCAGGCAACATTGATAGTGTGAATTTCTCAGTGCATGGGAATTTTTTAAAAAGTTATAAATGTTGGAGAAGGCATGTACCTGATACATCTGAAAGATCAGCAAATGGCAGGCATGTTGCAGATTGTTCTTGATTGAGAGCATACTGTCCTGGTCTGTCATCAATTTGTCAATCAAAAGGCATTGCTGGACATGGACATGGTCATGTGTAGACTACATTCAAGGGCAGATTGGCCGAGGTCCTGCAGAAAGGATTGTGATTTTATAGTCAATTTGAAAAAAATTAACAGATATACGTTATTTTGGGATATATAATAGCTGCAAAAGGTAATCTTTGAAGATGTGATTAAAATGTGACATTGAGGCTAATGTATTGCCTGTAACCCTTTATCATTTTCATAAGAATAGGCCTAAGGCTAAGTGCAATGAGATAAAAGCTACCTTGAAAATCGTGTGGAAACATTGCATCTAGATGATAAATTGTGAAATCTTATTAGTGTGTTATGATTTCAACAATTAGCATGTCGTCCTTTCTGAATTACAACTATGTGCATGAAAGTATTAATTCTCGACAGCTAATAAAACATAGCAGTTTGTAAACACAATTTTTTTTCACAATTACTGCAAGCCTATTGACAGGTGACAGCCTAGATTGAATTCAATAGTAGTAGGCCTAGATGTGCGCAAAAACAATGATTTTAAAAGGGCCAAGTTTTGAGTAATACATACCTTTTGTTGGTGCATGATTAGCAGACTGAAGAGGCATGTAGTTCACTGGTCACATCGTCTCTTAGTTATTACTGAACATGTGGGAATTCAGGCAAAATGAATGAGAAATTGTATGAAGACGTTTGATCACGAATTTGATCCTCGCGGTGTTGACAAATGATCTGCTTTGCCTTAAATTGCGGGAGCAGCAGACTGCAGGGCCGGGATAAGTTGCCAGGCTATTAACTTTGGAAATATTGGGTGTACAGAAACGGCAGACCCCATTTTATGAAGCTGAATTAATTGTCTGTTTTGTTGTTATGGTTTAGTAGATGCATATATTGGGTTAGTTGGGGGTTATGGCGTAGCCCGGACAGCATTTTGTGTGTGAGTGCAGTGGGCCGGGTTTTATGTGGGGCTGTAATTATGCACGAACAGTAGCGAAGATTGCCGAGGTGAAGTGATATTGATGGCGTAGTGGTGGATGACGTGAGATGGTGAAAAGTTGAAATGATGGATTGAGAGGTGTAAATAGAGTCAGAAGAAGTTGAAAGTGCGGCTGTGGCGGCCTATGGTGATTATGAGAGTACTGGGTAAGTTGGAAAGGGATGCATTGAGCAGGAGAGGAGAAAAACCCCGGACACTGTTATTTTAATATTAGTAAGAAGATATGTCAACAGAGAAAAAATTATACTGGGAATGCTACTCCCCTTTAACAGCGCAAACAGCTTAAGCATACCAATCTTATAATCATGATAAATGTATACAGCAAATCAAAATAAAGATAGCAACATTGAATGATGAATGTCCTTATGTCCACTCTTTTCTCGCAAAAATTGAGCAAGAAGTTTTTGACTAAAGAAATATCTAAGGCGGCCCAACACAAAGGCGACCTCCTCTCCCAACCTCTACATATAATATATTATTACATGACCACTATGCTAGAGCGATGCTGATTGGCCAAAATCAGTCACATGACGACATTATAAAAACTCATATTGCATTGTTCGAGTGCAATATGAAATTTTTTCCAAAAATTTTTTTTTTTTTTCAGATTTTTTCATATTGCATGGTTAGAGTGCAATATGAGTTTTTATAGAAAAAAAAAAATTTTCTTTTCCAAATTTTTTTTTGACTAAAAAAAAAAAAAAAAAATTTTTTTTGAATGGAACATTATATTGGAAGCTAGTCATGTAATAAAACTTATACCATTCGACACCTCTGTCAGCCAATCACATTACAGTATTTCAGGGGAATAATTCTCATATTCTTTGTTGTCCAGTTATCCTGTCATGTTTGACTGTTTGAGTGTTTGTCTCATGGTATAAGCCGGTTATTCACCATGGGATCATGAATATGTGTTTATCACACCTCGGCCTAAAGGCCTCGGGTGATAAATCACATATTCCCTCTCCCGTGGTGAATAACCTTTACAAATACGGCACTTATTATCGTGCAATATGAAAATTTATTTGCACTCGTAAATTCATATTGAACTCGGGCTGCGCCCTCGTTCAATATGAATTTCCTCGTGCAAATAAATTTTCTTATACCACACATATGAGCCACCAGCCAATCAGAAGCCTGTATTTGGCTGGTATATATCCTATATTCTTTGTTGTTCACTTATACGCCCATGGGAGTATATATATAAGCCTCATTGTTTAACAAAGCTCAAAACACAAACAGCAAAACTGTACCAAACAGTGAATTACTAACAAAAATTAAACAAAAGTATTATAAAACAAAACGCCTGAGACAAATCCGTAAATCCTTAAATTTGACCCCCTTCTAATGTCAAGAACACAACTAATAAGGATAAGGGGTCAACCATATTGGATCTCTAGGAGGAAGAGGAGGCTTTGATTTTTTTTATAGATAATTTAGTTTCCAGTTTAGGTGAAATAAATAATTCCTATAGAGTCGTCTTGAATATATAAAATGATTGCTGGTGGTGGACGTATTTCTTAACATGGTTTTGTTTAATTCAAAAAGAAATATTTTAGGACATCATTCACTAAAAATAAATAGGCCTAATTACTGCTGCTGTTATCATGAAATAAATGATTTCCTGTCAATTGGAAAATTAAAATTCCCAGCCCCCCCCCTTTATATCTGATGGTGATCCCCAACTATCCAAATGCATATATTCTTCTGATTTTTAACTTTTTTTCCACAATTTTTTCGTTTGCCTGCTTTTTTCCCTGTTAAATCTGTTTTTTAAATTCATCCTCCCCCAAAATTTTCAAGAAAATATTTTGTTCCAAACTTTTTTTTTACAACCCCCTCTCCCCCCCCTTCCAAATTTTTTTTTCTGATTTTTTCAAAAAAATCCCCCCCCCCGCCCAATTGCAAATTGTATAACCCAATTTTTGTTTTTAGATTTTTTTTGTACCACTTTTTTTTTGTTAAATTAATTTTCTTTCCAAACATCCCCCCCCCCACATTTTCCGTGGGGGGGATTTTTTCCCCACTTTTAAAAATTCAAACTGTTTCTTTTTAAATTTCCAATCCAAACATTTTTCATTATAATTTTGAAACTAATTAGCTTATTACAAACTATTGTCTTTAAAATCAATCTTTTGGACATATAAAAAACCAGGCCATTTTACCCCTACTACTGACGCTCCAGAAACCTTAAACAGAAAACAAAAAATGAATAAAAATTGAGCTTGTTTTCATAAATATTATATATAAAAAGATTATAATATCATTTAATATCATTATGGTTTTCAACACATAATGGTGCAATATATATATATATATAATCTATGAATGTGTAACTATAAGAGAAAGGCAAATGCAGACAGTCTGGAGAGTAAACAATTTGAACTGCTCCAGACGTCTGCATCTAGCAGTGTCAGTAGATTATCAGATAGCATGGAATACAGACGTCTGTAAGTGCCACATTTGTTGCATAACTAGACGTCTGTTAGCAGTAATTTAGATCTGACTACTGAAAATATCAGTGTCAGTAGATGCATGAAAAATATGTGAACTAGACCGTCAGTAGGCAACCAGTTGATGGTCCTGCCAGACGTCTAGAGAAACAGTATAGTTAAATGCCACTGACGCTATGGACGTCTGTAAGAGACCTCTTTTCCAATGGTTTTTTAGCTCCTTTTGGATCCAGGCAGCACGGTCTTCAAGCTTTGGTGTTTGCACATGTATGTTATTTGAGCATATATATTAAAGGTAGTAATTGGGAGATATCCATGTATTTCAAGTAACTAACACAATGTCAAGGTCCACAGTATTAAAATCAGTTGTTTTCTAAATTTATAACCAAATTCTAAAAATGTAAGGGATGTCTCTGTAGCTTTTTTAGTGCGTGATTGAAAATTTCAAATACCTTTCAGATGCATTAGCCTTTTATATCCAAGAAAATGATCAGAATATGTATAAATTTCATATCATATAATTGTCAACTGTGATTCCATTTGGATTTTTTTTTTCTTCAACTGATACTTTCATGTGATTAGATTAATACCACTTGGCAAATTGTTTGTAGCAGTTTTCTTCCTCTTTCCGTAAATTCTTCTTGTTTTATTTTCTTTTTAAAATCTCTTTGTTTTGTTTTATTTTGTTTTGTTTAAGGTATAAGTTAGTTATATCCCTTGTTTTCGTGAATATGTGATAATCCTCGGCTACGCCTCGGATATATCACATATTCACTCAAACGCGGGATATAACTGGCACATATTGCACTCATATCATGCCGTATTTGTATAATATCTAATGGTTGTAGGTTGTCCCTTTACAGGTTACAGTGCTCAACTATAAGAGAGGCCATTTGATAATCAATTTTCCTCCGACGGAAATAATTCATTTATTAGTAACGACGGTTGTTATTATTTATTTCAAGCGCGCGAAGTCTCAAAATTTTCCTTTCTAATTCAAACAAAACCTTGTCAAGAAAAACCCCCACCTGAAATTATTTATTTCAAGAATTTATTTATTTCACCAAAACTGAGCTTAGTTATTCAAAAGAAACTCCACCCCCCTCTCCCTGAATCCTGAATATTAAATGGTTATCCCCTAATTTGTTTAGTTTATGCTTAAAAATTTACATTTATTTTACACCAATTAATAAGACTTGAAATTCAGTCTCCATCAATTGTCTATCTTTGATCAATCGGGTTATTTTAAAATGCTTACAAGATGTATTTTGAAATTTTGCATTGATCACAGCCCTGGCCTGGGGTTGCATGGATTGTATATTACAATGGATCACAGTCATTGTCTACTCTACATACATCATGATTTATTTTACTGTTCTGATAAACCATCAAGATGAAATGAAGAGCTTTCACAAAGACAGGTAAAAATTCGGAATGAATTATTTAGCTACTCCAATGAGGGATACACTTGCCTGGGTCTTGTCAAGCTAATGTTTGATTTCTGCACTAAGAAAAATAGACCCCTTCTGTTTGCTGCTTGTCAACATGCTGATATATTTGCTAAATCACCATGACAATTTTATGCAGAGATTTTATGCTGCAGGACTTTGTCTATTTCATGACAAGGAAACCAGTTTTTATTATTTTTTTCTCTTTTTCTGGAAATATAAATACACCTGGATGTGTCCTGTTAACCCTTTTGGGGCATAGATATAACTAGGTCTCTAGATATATAACACTCTGATCTAGTGAGAGGACTGGAGGTATATTTAGTTCACAAATTGGCTGGCTTCGAGTTGTGGTTGTAACCTAATTGCTGAATAATTGGACTAATTAAGGAGATGTACTTTAACCTGCGAATTATTAGGCTGCCAGTGATCATTTCTACATTGTATACATTCAGGTGCAGTTAGCAGTTGACCAAAAGGGCAGTATGATTTTTTGAAGAGCTCTAATTGGTCGCTACACTGGCCCTGTTGGATTTATGGAATAAGATACAGATCAAGTCTACAGACTATAGATAAGGCAGTTTACTAAGCACTCGATTTTGGATCTAAAGGAAAGCAACGTTTCAAATATCTGACAAGGCTGAAGTTCATGATCAAGGATACCTTAAGGATCTTGCCTGAATCAACACGACACAGTATCTTGTCTGGGGCAGTAGGCTATAGACTCATTAGGCTACAAGCCAGTTCACTATTGGTCAATTTTGCATGCCAAGCAAGAGCACTGATTGTGATGACGTCACTATGGATGATGTCATAAAGCAAACTATTGTTTACCTGTCAAACTGTGATTTGAGGATGCCAGTGGATGGACAAAGCTACTGAGGACACGTTTCTTGAAAAAGGTGAGATTTTAGAGCTTTTTATAGGCCAAGTACAGTGAATAGGCTAGGCCTATGACTTTAGAAATTTAGGGTAGAGCAGACTGACTGTTTTGTTTTTTGTAGTTTTTGTAGTTTTTTTTTGTACAGAACATTCAGTCTTTACCCGTTTAGGTAGGGGAGAGCGGGGCCAGTTGAACTAAATTTTTGAAATTGCTCTTCCCGTGTGCATACCTTTACAGCTTTCAAAGAGAACAAAGATGGAAAAGTTAGTTTGAAAAGTTGTCTAAACAGCCCAACTTTAGGTTTTGGTTTATATCTTACCACGGCCGACACATGAGCCTCCAAAAATTAACTTTAATAATAGATTTTTCTATTTATTTTAATCCATTGTAATGGACCTATTAGAAAAAAACTGTTTTACTGAATAGTACCTCTCATTGTAAGTGGATTTTGTTAAAATTTGATTAAAAAAAATATATATATTAATAAATTGCCATAAACTCCCCCGGTTCAAGTGGCCCCGCCTGGACCTCCATGTATCTATCTATATATAGCCTGGCTGCACCCTTGTTGTTGAAAACCATTTTAAGGAGGTGGGTTTCCATCTACAAGTAGCGGTCGTAACCCATTACCTTATGATGATATGACAGCCCTGCAGACCAGGTAATTTAAATGCTATGAAAGCTCCAATCTCAATGTGACAAACTACAATTTTCATGCGAATAACGAAAAAAGTGTGGTGTCTCAGAACCAAATGATCTACATGGAAAAGATTAGCCTAATGAGGCCTAACGCAAGGTTGTATGTATGCTCCCATGCCTGCCCCACCTGGTGAAAAATCAAGGGTGGTTCAACTGGCCTGCCGGTTCAACTGGCCCCACTCTCCCCTAATGATTCTGGACCTTCTTTTATTTTAACAGCCCACAAAGTAACAAAAACGAGAGTGAACTTTTGTCTGTCAATTTAATTATCTTTCCATTGTTACTGCGTGATCATATTAACCTTGGCCTATCATTTTTGCAACAATTGATGAATTGTAGCCAAATGAAAAAACTAATTACAAAAGAAAAACATTGGCCTGTGGTGTAGACACTATTTCTAAATTTTACAATTTCGACAAGCCTATGTTTTTTGTACTGTAGGCCTATCACTCGTACCTACACTTCAGCAGACATTCTCTGGGTGCATCTACAACAATGAGAAGAAATCGGCAAAGCAGTGGCGTATTTAGGGGGAATCCGATGGGGGCATTGGGCCCTGCCTCGTCTTGGGCCCAAAATTAACATAGGAGAGATAGGAAAAGCGGTGGAGCGCCCCATATTCACCCTTTGTAGGCCCCCGTCGGCCATTTCTAGATAGGCTACTTCCCTGAGGCGTGCCACCAATGAAACGATCAGATAATTATTGATTTAAAACTTTTTATTTTAAAAATCCACACTGCACAATTATAATGTTCTTTTTTTCTTTTCTCTTTACCCGAACAGGTGCAGGTGGAGTGAAGAAGAATCATCTTGGTGTAAAATCTCAACATAGACAACAACCAATTAGGCCAACAATCATGTTCCGTAAGAAGAAGGAAGCCACAAACAACACTGGCGCGAGCACTTCGGCGCCACCTGACGACGACGATTTTGAAGGTAGCAGCAACCCGCGTACGACACCATTATTCAAATTACGAGAGACAACTGTTGTCGCTGACGACTATGATGAAGAAGAAATTGCGCTGAACCTAGCGAGGTACAGAGCGCAAGACAAACGTCGCAGAAGGTCGTCCCATTGGAAATCTCCGGAGTTGCATAATAACGATGATCTGAATTGGCGTAAAACCGGACTTATGGTTCTACTAATGATAAGTGCTTTAGTCGGAACAATTGGATTATCGTTGTATATCAAATATTATGTGTTGTAGTACAATTGATGAGTGAAAAAGGTTTAGGTTTTACATTTCATTTATTTGACATCACAAGTATGTAATGTACAGGATTTATGAAAATAAATTGTACCAAATATTGTGAATGCACACTCGGTTCATTCACTGCTTCATTGTGAATTTGTGATGATCCTTGGTATCAGGACGGTACATCCCTAATTTATTTTAATTTGAAATCTTACTTTAACTGAATAACAAGGAAGAAGTAAGTGGCAATACACCCAATCCACTGAAAAAAAGAAGTGAAATATTTAAAGAAAAATGAACAATATGCATTTTGAAATTGCTATCCAACTTTCACTTGAGAAGGAATATCGTCAAAGCAAAATTGGCCTAAGTCATTTTTGGCAATTTTTGGGAAACAGCAAAAAACTGACTTAGGCCATTTTTTTTTTTTTTTTTTAACAAAATGACTTAGGGCAAAATTCTTTTGTGGTGTAGCTGTGTTAGTAAGCAATTCTCAATAAAATTTATGAATGAAATGCGAGGAAGCAACTTCAATAAAATTAATACTCGCAATTATGACCGAAAAGTATTGATGATATCCGCTAAAATTAGTGATAACGAAATTGGCCTAAGTCAAAATGGCCTAAGTAAACAGGACTTAGGCCATTTGTGCGAAAATTGAGTTGGGGTTTTGAGGGGTTTATTATTAATTTAGGAGTCCAAATTTTTTAGCACATGTATTATCATAAGGGCCTTCCTATGGTACCAAAAAGGAAAATTGGCCTAAGTCTGACTTAGGCCAATTTTGCTTTAGGCTGACGATATGCAGGATTATTACACTTACTGCTAGGGCGAAGGACCTGTCCAAATTCAGGCCTCCCATGACACTGATGCCTGAAAATCCAGTGATAGTGTTTCTGAAATCTTGGAGCTGCAGAAATAAATAAAAAAGAGATATAATATGTCAAACCTACTTAATGATGGCACTTTCTGATAAAAAGTGTTTGTGTAAATTAGCCAAACAAACGTTAGCTGACCAGTAGCTGCACAAAATCTTTGTACCTTATGAAATATCTGAAATGTAAATTCTTTGGGTCTAATTGAACACATGCAAAGCCTTTTAAAAAGTTTGTATTGTTCAGACACCTCGTGCTCATTGGCGTTTTCTTTTTTACATGAACCTTTTTTAAGTGTCAAATCGTTATAAGCTGATGACGAAAATCTATCAAAAAGATTACAGTGCAAGTCAGAAAAGTGGACCAATACTAATCTATGAAAGCAATCCACAGAGATTAATGTGTACAAAGTTTGCAAAGGTATTGATTTGATTTGATTTGCTTTTAATTTCTTGGTCATGAACCAACATGCGGCACATGAAATTTGTGGTGAGCCTTCCACATATGATACAGCTCAGGGTAGCTGCGGTGCAGCACCCATGGGCAGAGGATACAGGAACATTGCCCAAGGTTCCCATGCCGTAGCACCCTCCAGTGTTGGTGACCGCCGTATGATGATGACTGATGAGAAGACTAGGAGTCTGGCACATACCCTATCAATTCAGGGATGCCCAGGGTCTTTCAGTTGTCGCAGCAGAGAACACTGGATACAACCCGCCTTCATTTAATGTCCCATGAGCTCGGACTAAATGAGTTCCGGGGTGGGATTCGAACCCACGTCCTCAGAGCCAGAGGTTGCGCAAACTAGCACTCTTAACCATTAGGCCACGGAGGAACTATTCACCAGGTGGCACAAATATCTGCATCAGTACATGTCTGATCAGTGAATGCAATAATAAACATGTAGACAAATAATCACAGATCTCTCTCTTCAGGACTGTGGGTGGAAGGGTGAAGCCCTCACAGTCTCTTGAAACTGAGAATTATACAGTTTTCAATTTTATTGAACATTCTCAAAGTTTCGGTTCAATATCTTGGACTATACTCAAACTAGACAGTCATGTTGAATGTTGTCTGAGAGAGTAGACTACTAGACTTGGGTAGTTCCTAACCATCAGCATACTTTGGAATTCCCCCTGGTTTTTGCCAGACTAAAGTTGTATGAACTCCTGCCTTCTGTTGACCAATCACTGGAGCATGAAAAATTTCTTCCTCGGAAGCAGCACTGATTCATTCAATTTTACAGAGGTCCTGCCAATGCAATGGAACTCAGCACTTGCAATGCAATGGTCAAATTGTAGAATTCTAGATCTAGTTAATTATTAAAAATAAAGTTTGAGTTTTTTTATTTATTATAGTAGCAGTTTAATATAGGTCACTGTATGACAAAGAAGACAAACCTGATGTACTGATATTATCGAATACTGTATTCGGCTTTCAGTACCTACCTTTATGAGACAGCGATCTGAAGTGTTCGTCCATTTGGTGGCGCTCAACAGTTGGAGAGGTTGTTTGGCCTGTTTAATGTACAAAATAGTCCTAGTGAAGTTCTTTTTTTATATCACTAAGCTTGGATTAAAAAGGTTATTTTCTTTTGAATGGTAATCATTCTTGCTTGTGACTAAGTCTCTTATGCCATAGTGTCTAACAGATATAGTTATTTTCAATAGACAAAATAGCACTGCATAGTTCTATTTGGATATTACATATAGCACCATACTATCATGCAGATATTTTGAAAAGGTCATGATTGTGTCACAAACATGCTGTTTGGAAATTATTAATTTCGTGAGAATCTATTTAGTCAGATGATATTTTATAGGAAGCTCTTTGGTCAGATGCTAAAATATCAAACATTTTGTAGCTTCATCGGAAGCTTTGTCACCTGCCAAGTGTTCTCCTGGTCTACAAGCACCTACAATCCTACATGGTATTCTTGGTTCCAAAATATCCAGGAGCTGCGGGTGCTTCAACTTTGGATGCTCCGTTCCTGTGCTTCTCAACAATTTACATGGAGCGCCCTCTTGTGTAGTAAACAAATGAACAAATCCAAAAATGTGTTCAAATAGTGTCTAACCATGAGACACTATTTGAATGCTATCTGGATTTGCCCATTTGTCGAATATAATAAGTAGTTGTTAAATGTTAATATAACATAGTTTCCTAGAGAGCACATTTGAACTTAAGAAAAATACAGTGGATGATGAGGCATAGTTACATTTTTTTGGATATTTTGTGAGTGATATTGGCAAAGCATGAATAGGGTAGAAGATATTCTGACAAGCGCCTATTTAGTTAGCTAATTGGGCATATAGAACTTTCGGTTGTAACAATTCTTAGAAATTAAGTTAGTTTCTCACTTGGTACCTACCTTGTCAACGATGCCAGTTGTCGTATAAAGGAATATCATAGCAACAATTAACAAAGTCACAAAAACAGGTATGGAGGCAGATAAATATGTGACATCACTGACTCTGACCATCACGTAACCATAGAAACAGAACTGGACACTCAAGGCGAACAGTGAAATGGTAAACAGCAGACCATGGGTGGAAGAAAGTTGATCCATTTTGTCGAACATCGATTCGTAAGATTTGTGGTATCTGGAAAGAAGCAAAAATATCAATTCAGAAAAGGACGACCAATTTCCGATGCCATTTGGTGTAAATATTCACGGAGAAGTTATGATTGTTTATGATTTTACATTTTTCATATACATGAAAGCATCCAATGGTGAAAAAAAGGGGAAAAATTTAATCTAAATTTATATTTATAAGTCATCACTAATAAAAAAGAATTGATTTAGATTTTTCTAATCATGATTATATAGCTAAATCAATCAGGTCACTTCTGTATAAAGAAATGAATGGATATATATATATTATTACAGAAGAATACTGATGGAAATCTACAGGCCCAAAGTCAATGCACCCTCTCAATTAATTTCAAAAAGAACACTGATATGCTGATGGCTGTTTTCTAAAGTTTTTGTATGTATGTATTCCGTGTGATATATTTCTGTTCCTAATAGGCCTGACCAAAGGCGGATTACAAAGACATGTGCAGTAGGGCACTGCATGGGATGGGAACGGGACTGAACTTGACAAAATTTGGCGGGAGTAGGTCAAAATTCGGAAAATTTTATCATTGTAATGCCTAGAACGGGACGGGAACGGGAGCAGATTTTGAAAGAACGGGCGAGAGTGAGACAAAAATCTAGTCCCGTGCAGGGCCCTAATGTGCAGCACTGGCACTGCCTATACTTTTTTCCTCCAGCATATTCCATGGAAGGATATTTTTAGAAAAACCATAATTATATGTAACCATTTGTGGTTAGAAAAATCTTCTTGTTGATGGTCAGCCATGTATTGAGGGTACCTGCATGACAAAGTTCAAACAGATTCCTTTGAAATGTACAAGTGTAGGCCTATCTGCTTATATCTGTCATCTGCAGTGTAGTGTGAAAAACAGACCTCAGAATGGATTTTTAAAGGTGGCAGTGACAAACCACATGTGTTCTGGAGGGGCAAAATGCTGATTAAAATATCCTTCATTTTAATACGCTTGGGAAGTGGGGCAAAGAGGAAGTTGAACACCTTTTGTAATATGCCTTTGGAATATTGCAAAAAAGCGCTGGGTCACTTTAAGAATATTACAACAAATCTCCCCTACCTTTCTATGAACTTTTCTGGCTCCAAGACGCTTTTGAAATCCTCTTCTAGTTTCTTATTAAGTCCATCAAACAATTTACCAAGGATGTTAGAATAGGAAGATAAATAAAATATTGTTGCATAATTCACAGGCTTGCAAAAGATCTTACTGATAATCAAATACATCCATACTATTGCTGTTGGTAAACCTTCAGGTAAAAATACAATGAAGAAACCTTTTTGAGCAAAAAATATTTGCAAGCCTATTCCTACACTCAAGCTAACACTGGCTAAGATAGATATTATCATCACAGATTTGAAAAGTTTAGATACTCTGGGTTTCATGATTATCAAAGTTGAACTAGGGTTGGAAATATTGAAATTTTCATTATCACAATTTTTATCATTTCCATGTTTGGAATTGTCAACAGATTCTTTAGATTGGGTATCATTTTCACCAGGACGGTTAGTTTCACTTGTTGAGTTATTTGTCATCACAGCGAGCTTGAACAAACTTTGGGGTTAAAAAATTGACCAAGAAAACGATTAGCACAGTGATGTAGAGGAAGGTCAGACGAACATTTTGATGTATCAAACGAAAAAATCTGTTGGGAATTTTTTGAGATATTTGAGTGTTAGATTTTTTTATTTATCACACCCTATTCTTAGCATGGAATCTCCATCTAAAAATGATAAAAATTGCCCATTTTCCTGTTAGGTAATATCTAAGATAAAAGTCAGTATTCAGAAGTAAAATTATGCAGTCATCTCCACAATAGCAAGTACATGCCACTTCATTCAGACTGACAGAGTGTGATAAACCTATAACAGTAAACTTTTTTCAGAAAATTTATAAAATTTGTTTATTTGCCAGTTTTTCCTCAGCATCATTATTCTGGTGAATAATTGTAGTAGAATCTACCTCACTTTTGAACTCTATTTTGTATTATTGAGGTTTTTATGTGTTTTTAAAGAAATTTCACCACTGTGAAACAAGTACTTTTGCAACCATGCAAAGTGTAACCAATGTTGAGGGAATCATCAGAAAACGTATAAATAGAATGTTTGGAAGCATTTAGTTAAGTATGGAGTAAAATACTTTGACATTGCAGACTTCATGGGCAATAGTTGTACATGTTTGTATTAACTACATTTTCACATAATTTACTGAATTTATGCTACTTTTGTTGTTCTATACAATTAAAGATGGGTTGATTTTGGATGCCAGAAAACTACATCAACATTAAACACCCAGCGTCCATTTTAGGTACTCAAAATACGTGTACATTAAGCATGAATATTACCTAACAGGAAAAATGGACAGTTTTGATCACTTTTTCATGGAGATTACATGCTAAGAATAGGGTGTGATAAATAAAAAAAACTAAAACTCAATATCTAAAAAAATTCCCAACAGATTTTTTTGTTTGATACATCAAAATGTTCGTCTGACCTCCCTCTACATCACTGCGCTAATCGTTTTCTTGGTCAATTTTTTTAATCCCAAAGTTTGTTCAAGCTCGCTGTGTCATGGTAACATTATCAGCAGATTTCTCACATTTTGCTTCATCTTTTATACCAGCCTGATCCTCTTGATAGATATAAGTAAAGTATCCTTTAGCTGACATGTAAATCATTGCTACTGAAAGTAAAGAACTCCATGTGAAATCCATTGTATAAAATATTGAAGGTATATTGTCTTGAAATGACCTGTCGTTCCTTTTCAACAGTTCTGATAATGCTAAAGCTAAATTCACTATGTTAAATACAAATACGAAAGAAGTATACATGATCATAAATATAGATTTTAATGTCTGGTTATCCTTAATGAAAACTCTTCCATATATTTTAAACATTGTGATATAACATTGCAAATCCTGAAAAACATCCATTGTAATGAATAGTGTTGAATGCTGTCTCTGGCAGACAAGTCAGGTCTGTTGTTTCATTGAGACAGCAAAACTGCAATGTTTCATCTGTGACTTAGTTCGAAAATTTCTTCGTTGGCACTAGATTGGGAAGATTCGAAAATTATTTCTGATGGCATGTCTTTTGCATTCAAGTTATGGTTACAAATCTTGAATTTTACATCTGCCATAAGAGTGGGAGATGATATACTATTTTCACCACTTAAATACAACCCATATATGGAGTTTTAATCGTGTGTCTTTTTCTTCGCGGCACAAGAGAAAATCTGCCAGATCATCGTACTAATACTTAGAATGTTGACCGGGACCTTTTAGTAATGAGGTAAAATAATGCAGATATCTGCAGATGTCCTAATATTTATTGTGCCATTGAGAGCCATTAGATCAGGCTTGCTGCATTACCTGGGATATTAAAGAAGAATGCAAATGTTTGCGATGTCTGAATCGATCTGGATAAATTTGAAAAAGAATGATTGTATTAGAATATTTCTGAACATTTTTCTGGCTGGTTTGTTGTTGAAAGTGTTTTATTTTCTCTATCTACATAGATCTACAATGATTCCTAAAATTTCTCTGTATGCAGCTGTAGATGGTTAATCTGCTTGGCAAGCAAGCTTTGTCAGCACCGTCATTACTTGTATTCAACGTGTTGTCAGTGTTTGACAATTTAAAAGGTGTTGGAACTATAAAACATGTTGATGGCCCCCATCATACAAAAACCTCACAAGGCGATATTAATCTCTAGGTGTACGCTCCTGGGCAAAAAAAAATGAACCTGAGTAGAATTCGCTTCCTTTCAAAATGCTTTGCATGATTTCTATGGAAAATGCTCAACAACAAAGCTTCATTTCCTGTCAGTCAATCAATAGCAATAATGTCTTATATGTAATCGCTTTTTCTTTTGACTTTTTGAGAAGAACATGCATTTTGCCAGCACTTCTCCATAACTTTCTTTGCCAAATGTTTATATTTTCCCATTTACGTCTCATTGCTTTCCAAAGCTGTGTTACTGAACTGGTGTTCCTCTTAAATTAATGTCAAAAGTCAAAAGGAGAAGCAATTTCGTACTAAGATGATGGTGCTATTGATTGTACTGACAGGAAATTAAACTTTGTTGTATTGTATTGAAGCAATGTGAAATTCCACTATGGTCATTTTTTTGCCCAGGAGTGTATAGAGAAGTATCATTGATGAGAGCACACTGCTCTGCCACCATGCGAAAGCTAAGGGGTTGAGGGGCAGAAGGAGTTTTACATTGGGTCCAGGAATTTTTGCAGTGACCTCGTAATAACAATGTAATAAGTGCATACATGGTCAGACTAATGCAGTATGATAATCCCATAAATTCACACCATCTAAAATAATAAAGTTCATACCACACTGACAGTATGAAGTCAATCTAGGTATCCCTACCAATTGTCCTTGTTTGGCCAAACCCAATTGCTCTAAGCTACAGTTTAATGACTTTACCAAGTCCCTGTGCTGACAGTGGACAATGTTGAATCTTGTGCAGACCAGTTATAGACCTGGAGGTATAACCTTAAAAGCGACCTCTGGTATCTGAAAAGTAAGCTGCACTGTAAAATTAAAGTGTGGATTTTGCTCTTACATTGTTTCTAGTGGTAAAGTTCTGTAAATGAATTATTGAGGTAATGTCAGGTAAGATGAAATAAGATTACGTAAGATGTGATAAGATACTGTAAGATTACCTAAGAAAAGATGAGATAAGATATGTTAAGACAAAATAACATAACTGATTTAAAATAAATAAAGATAAAATAAGGATAAGATAGTAGACATGCAATTATATAAGGGACATAAGGTAATATAAGAGGCATAAGATGAGATTAGGTTAGATAAGAGACATAAGATAGGACAAGAGACACAAGATAAGATAAGATTCATAACTAACGTAAGATAAGATAAGAGACTTAAGATAAGACAAGAGACATCTGATAAGAGTCTAAAAAGAGAAATAAGATATGACAAGAGACATAAGATACAATAAGAGACATGACTTACATAAGATAAGAGCAGGGCTGTTAACAAGTACTTGAGTACTTAAGTACTTCTGTACTTAAGTACAATTTCTTGAGTACTTGGAATGTACTGGGTACTGGAAGTACTGAACCCAAAAGTACTGTACTGGTACCCAGTACTTTGCAAAAAGTACTTGAAATTTTAAGTACTTTTTAAGTACATTTAAGTACTTTCAGTGAAAAAAAAGCCAACATGACAGCTAACAAGCCATGTTGAGTGAAGTGCCAATATTTTCCAAGAAAATTTGTGAATAAATGACACTTCATAAAATCATAAATTTCATGTTGTCTGTAATAAATGTTACTTTATGAAAATAATACTTTTCAATAATGCAATTTATATAATAAATAAATTAATAAATAATTTATTTTGGCTCTTAGAAGAGATATATTGGAATACATTTACATTGGGTAATGCAGAAATATAGCAATTGGATAGTGCAGAAATATAGCAATTAGTCAATTTCAATTTATGTTACAGAAGAACTTGCACTTAAACCTGTCAAAGCAAATCAGAAATGTGATTGCAATTAGACAAGACATGACAAAGTCACTATCTGAGTAGTCTAACTATGTTGCTGAACTACCATCTCAGTTCTGCAGTAAATATATGATCAACATTTATATCATTTTCATTTTAATATAGGTAATGTTACTTTGATTATCAAAAAATAATTTATCCATTATGTATTAATTCTGTTTCAACCACTGAATTTGTTTCTTTATCCTTTCAAGAATAAATATGGTTATGATAATTATTTGAGAATTAACTTTTTTTTAAATGATGCATCATTTTGAAAGCTGTATACATGCATAAATTCAGTAATTATTCAATCAATTTCAATGCCATCTTTTGGAGGGGTTTTCCATGTTCATTGAGGCATGTATGTGTGAATGCATTGGCCTATTGTCTTTAGCAAAGAAATTGGGTCACTGCATGTACCTGATCTAGTACACAGGTGTGAGAATTACCCTATTTACAATTGGACACGGAACTTTCACAATAGAATGTCAATTTTCATCAATTGCTTGCTTAAACCTAATCTGTGTTAATTAAATATCAATTTTTCAAAACTAATTAGATATATAGTAATAAATATTTCATTCATTAATACACAATAACCTCATTAATTGTCTGGTTGTCTAATAAAACCCAGTGATTAAAATCTGAATATCTTATTCTGACTAGTTCAGGACTTAATTTGACAAGCATTCAAAATATATCACAGTCTGGGGCAGATCCAATTTGCCCATTCTTTTGCATTATTATTAATGAAGTTCCTATTTCCTATCTATCTATCTATCTATCTATCTATCTATCTATCTATCTATCTATCTATCTATCTATCTATCTATCCAATCTATCCAATCTACCTATCTATCTATCTATCTATACATCCTTCGCCTCATTGCCGTGTCCTCCTCCTGTCCTAATTAGTTTACCGAGTGTATAAATACAGGACGTAAAGCCCCAATCATCCATCTATCTATCTATCTATCTATCTATCTATCTATCTATCTATCTATCTATCTATCTATCTATCTATCTATCTATCTATCTATCTATCTATCTATCTATCTATCTAATGAAACTGTATTCCATGAATATCTCCATTTGCTTGAAAAAGAAACACTGAATTTTTGTCAATTTATTTAATCTATAATGTATCTGAGTATCTCACACGATTTTTTATACAGATTGAGTAATTGCTGATACACAATATTGATAAAGTGTATGATCAGATGATAGTGTTATTTTTCACTATATTTTCAAAAAGATTGCAATTTTGTTTTCGACAATTGTGATTCAATTTGTGAGACATCAAAAAGTACTGGGTACTGGACTTAAGTACTTTCAAAAGTACTGGGTACTGGAATTAAGTACAGTGACTAAAAAAGTACTTGGTACTGTACTGGGTACTGGGAACATTTGAAAAGTACTGTACTGGACTTAAGTACTTTGAAAAGTACTGATTAACAGCCCTGGATAAGAGACTTTTAAAAGGTAAGGTAAGATTAGATAAGATAAGAGACATTTATAAGGTAAGATAAGAGACATTTATAAGGTAAGATAAAAGACATAAGATAAGGTAAGAGACAAAATTAAGATAACATAAGATAAGGCAAGATGAGAGCCATAAGGCAAGATATGATATCGTAAGATAAGAGACAAGTAATTTTTAGGTAACCTGAGGTAAGATAAGATAAAATAAGAGACCACAACATACATTACATTCATAACATAAATTCAATTCAATTAAGGTGAGATAAGATAAGATAAGATAAGATAAGACAATACAAAACAAGATGAAATAAATAGGATACAATAAGATAAGATCAAGTTAGATAAGACGTGGTAAATGTTTAAATTGACACTTGAATTGTAAGAGTGACGGCACAGATCATTAACCATGCGCAAACAATGATTTTTGTTCAGCCAAGGCTGATAAGCAACATAATAACTTTAACCAGTCATAAACTTTACAGAACACATTTTTACAGTGTAGCCTAAAGTCTTAATACAAAGTTGTCGCAAACTGGTGTCCCTCCATTTTACGACAGTGCTCATAAATATTCATGAACTGAGATCAGGGATTGATCCTAGAGCCAGAGAGTATTCATTTAGTAGACTATGGTTTGACTATGGCAGGGCATTGACAATGTAGACCATCAGAAATATACTTCAGAAATTGGGATGCTGCAAAATGGGGTCAATTATTATTAGGAATATATTAAAATTGTATTGAAATTGCATTAAATGTAATTTCATTAATTTTTATTTCGAAACACAAGCATGAAAAGAATATAGAAGAAAGAGCTTTTTGGATATTTTGTAAATTTGGATCTAACAACAAACATGGAATTAAGATTACAATGGATTTCTGGATTTCTATGTTTCATCTACACACATTTAGTCCTTTCTCAAATTGGTGAGTTGACTTTCTTGGACTTTTTATTTTATATTAACTTCAATTAATATTTTAGGACCTTACTTTTAATCTTAAAAAAAAAATTGCCAATATTTTCAAGATACTTATCACTGACATTTAGAGTGTATTTCCATCCTCTTGCATGAGACGTTCAAGTCACCATGAAGGAGCAACTTCCTCAGATAAAAAAAAATGCTTTGGACATTGAGTTGAAACAAATTTGGTCAATTTTAATTTGAGCATAATGGCATCAGAAATGTCATGTAATTATTTTAAGACTGATAAAACTTTTTCTGTAGTGACAAATAATTGTACAGATTAGTGTAATGGATGGATGTCAGTTTGGTGAACAGAGAAAGTAACCAAATCTGCTCTACATACTTACTAATTATTATACAATTAGCAAATGTGAAAAACACAAGTACATAATATTATATCATGTGCAATTAAATTAATATGCATTCATGATTTAAGAATTAACTTTTCAATGATATCAAATAATCATTAACTGATTCTAGCACATGCATCTAAACATGCGTCAAAATATACACATAAATAAATATAGCATCTAAAATATATATCAGCCTGGATATATTTTAATTATGTAGTCATAATTCTGAAATATATTTAATAATGTGTACACATATAGGATGGCCAGTAAGGATCTATTTGTATAGGACCAGATCTATGGATGTAAAATGCAGCCAGAGCTTGACCATAGAGCTAATTATTATTCCTGTCATCTAGCAGAACTTCCGCACTTTTATAGCCCCTGTGGATCACATATTAATGATGTCACACTTCAAAACTCTCTGATCTGCTAATTATCTTTTTACTACAACAATGAAAGTGTTTTACAACACAGATTATCCAACACATATTGTTTAATGTTGGGTTTACACTAGAATTAAATTTGATTTAAATGGTAAACTTTTTTCATGGCCGTTACTTCCTGCTGTAATTGAATTTAGTATAATTTCTAGTGCAGTCCAAGGTATAATATTGATGTCTAAAAGTTTTCTGCAAAAATGGTTCCAAGATTATTACAGAGTAGGATTTGATGGATGAGGCAACATTTTCAAAAATTTAAAATAAAAAAATGTACATTCCCTCAATAATTACCAATGTGGACAGTTGTTTCATCCTGTTGCAAGAGTGTATCTCACCTCATTAGATGGATGGATGATTGGGGCTTTACATCCTGTATTTATGCACTTGGTAGGCCAGTTAGGACATGAGGAGGACACAGCAATGAGGCGAAATATGATAGAAACAGCCGTCCAACATAGGCCCAGGTGACTAGGCAAGAGCTGGATTCGAACCCTGGACCCAGAATTAGGCAGCTAAGCACGCTACTCACTAGACCAACCTCCCCCCCTCACCTCATTAGAATGATACCTGCCTATGCTGTCAAGCCCAGCCTTAGTCAGTGTATATAAATAAAGGACGTAAAGCCCAATCACCTGATCACCCAGCCAATCTTCAAAATTATGATTAATTAATCAGTTTTGAAGCTGACTCAAGAAATCAATCACAAAAAACTTCAAATCATAATGATGTTTACAAATAGCCATTTTTGGAATAATTGCATTATTTTCCTATCTTTAGTATTGTATAATGTCTAAAGATAGTAAATTAAGAAAATGATAATTTCGTGGCAGCTTAATTTCTTAAATCTAATGTGTATTTGTTCCTAACATTTTTACGTATTACAATTATGGCAATACAATAAATCTTAAGTATTGTACTAAGTTAATTGGTATTGCAGTCTTGATGCCATCAATTTCTCATAAAATCATCTCTGATGATCGGCCATAAGTCGTACCTTGGTTCAACTCTTTTGTGTTGAATTGTTATACAGAGACCCATTTGTCATCAACTCTAACCATCCCTATTTGCACAATGGTATAACTCTCCAGACTCAATTTCTAAGGTATGGGTGAATCCAGATGATGCATCTCAGACAGACTGAGGTTTCGACAAATGCATAGATAGACAGATAGATGGATAGATAAATAGATAGATAGATAGATATATAGATAGATAGATAGATAGATAGATAGATAGATAGATAGATTGATGGATAACAGAAAGATAGATCTAGATAGATAGATATATAGATAGATAGATAGACAGATAGATAGTGTTGCCTACAAGTAAGTGAAATGGGTCATGATTTGCCATTGGGTCAATGCAACACATCCACAAACTTCTTTTCGAAGCATGAATTCTCATCCAATGAGATAAAAACATATTTGCACATAAAGAACAATATTTTAGGTATATGGGATACAAATAGCACATAATTTTCATTGCTCCATTCAGAGTTATATATGGGTCGAAGTCTTTTTTTTTTGATAAGTATTAGTAAATATAAGTGAAACACAAAGTCAACGCAATTTCATTGGGGAGGGGGATTCAGATATCAACTCTTTTGAGCCATATTGTAAACATTTATAAAATTTAATAGACTGAAGAAAATTGGGGCTGTCATTTGTATCCCACATGCCTCAAGTATTGTTCTTTTTGAATCCATATGTTTTCCTGTCACCAGAAAAGCAATGCTTGTTTCCACAAGCAGTTTGGTGGAACATATTTAGCATTGACCCAATGATAGATAGATAGATAGATAGATAGATAGATATGGTAAGTGCAGCCCTCTAAGCCCAGTTTTGGGCGCTCACGAGGGTTGATTGATGAGATGAGAGAGAGAGCAGGAGTCCTCAACATGTTACACATTTACCCCATGTGAGCCTTGTGAGGGATCTTTTACTTGCCCAGCACAGACACTGATACAAGGGGCCGCCAATTTAACGTCTCATCCGAGCGACATCCAGCTGGGATTTTGCTCATAAAGGTACACTGAAAATTTCGGGTTCCCCAACCAGGAGTCGAACCCGTGCAGGCAAAGACCTTCAGCGGAGCAGGCGGGAACCTTAACCACTACACCACCCAGCTGCCACTACACCACCCAGCTGCAATGGCAAAACATCTTCTGTTTCCTTCTATAGATCTTTATTGGTACTGCTGTAACATGACATCAATTATAGATACCACAAGTTTGGCACTTGCCGTCGGCAGAAGTATCTGATGTCAGGGCCTAAGAATATTTGTTTAGGGAAATGCATGTATATTCCATTGTTTATCGTCAAGCGTTTGTCATGTCTCATAATATTGTCAGATCTGCTTTTAGTCTAATCTAAACTTGTCTAATCTACTGCCAAATTTCAATGACCTGAACCCAAAAACTCTGAACTTTAATAGTCACTCCAAGGTTAATTAGCATCAACGACCAATCAGAACCTTTAATTATCCAATTGATGATCAATATTTTTTTCATCAAGTGTATTACAATCCTACATAAACATGCTAGCATTAGTTAATGACATTCTTACATGCAATGATATTCATGGACCTTACCTGGGATGACCTTAATTGTGAACTTTGCATATGCAGTCTTTATAGTTCCATCATTAAGCTGCATAGAATTAATGAGGAACTACATTCAGAACCCTAATTAGCATTGAAGGTGGGCATTTGTTGTTAATTATGAAGTACTGTCTGTGAGCTCAGGTCTATTAAGAGATATATAGGATAGCCTGGCATTGTATTGTACTTGCATCCAGTACATGATTATGCATGTTGATCAGTTGAGACTATCTAGGGATAGAAATCTGGACTGAATTTCACTCAGGGTGACACCCCTTTTGTGTGAGACAGAATTGACTAATTTTGATGTTGTCCTAGCTGAATATAGTGAAGATGGATAGATGGATAGATAGATAGATAGATAGATAGATAGATAGATGGATAGATAGATGGATAGATAGATAGATAGATAGATAGATAGATAGATAGATAGATAGACAGATAGATAGATAGATAGATAGATAGATATAGATAGATAGATAGATAGATAGATAGATCCCAGAATTGACTAATTGACTGACTGAAATGACTAGCTTACTAAGTCAAAAGACCAACTAAATTAGTAAAATGACTAACTTTATTGGTCCACTTAAGTACGATTGTGACTGACTAAATTAGTCAAAAGTCTAACTACATCTGTAGCTTGACTAACTAATCAGACCTTTGACTAATTTTTGGTGTTTGACTAACTTGATCCGTCAAAAAGATTTTCAATGTATATATGCAACTAACATTAATTGTCAATTATTCACCTCAAACCTGATGTAACTCACAAGTATAGCAACCCATTCTTTGCAGAGAAGATCAAACAATAGAAATAATCAACAATAGGGTGTCTGTGATGATGCTGCTATTATTAACATGTTCTGTGAATAGCCCTGGAGCTAGCATGTCCTTTTACAATCAGGTATTGTGTGCAATGTATCTGTCTAACATGGAGGAAATGTCTTTTCCCTATACATGTCATAAGATCATAAGAGAATGTAAAAAATAACAGTAAAGGGACCAAAATAAAAATGAAGAAACAAAAATAAGAAATTCAATAGAATGCTTTATGAAGAAATGAGTGAGGACTGATTGGTCATTTTCATGGCCTTTCCATACAATTCAAAGTTATTTGGCGTGCCGAATCTCTGGGAGCAGGTTCATCATGCACTGACAAGCAGTATCAGAAAATATCACTTGCAAATTGAGAATTTTCTTCATATACAGTAGCCTATCAGTGGCGGATCCAGAGAGGGTAATCTAACAAGGGCTTAAGGGGGGCCTGGGCATCGTACCAGCCATCATCCCAAGTCATACCATGACAAAATGGCCCATAACCTTTGCTAATTCATGAATACTTAATTAACTGACCCAGTTTTGGCTCAGCCAATCAGGGACTGCTACGTCAAAGTTTGAAATTGTTGCTTCTGTTTCACACTGTTACAAATGGAGAAATTGTGTATTGTGGAAAGGTGCTATCACAGTTCTGAAAATTCCATTGAATTATGTATTTTCACAGTTCTGAAATGAAACTGTTTGAAAGTTTGCTTGTTTTACACTGTTTTTCTCAGTTGCCACTAAGTGTCCATAATCGGACTAAATCTGCCTGCAAAACGCTTATGACCTAAATAAGCAGCCAATCACAGAAGATATTTTCTTAAAAACGTTATTTTCATGTTAGCGGTCTGGGAGGGGGGAAAGGGGCCCTAGGCCCCCCTGGATCGGCCACTGCCTATTTATTTCGCAGTTATTCTACTCATATTTGAGGATGTCGCGTTCATGAAATTAAAAATTGCTGTTGCTGTTCCTTCGAAATAAATGATTTCCCATTTAGGAAACTCGAAATGCCCCCTCTTCTGGCTCCCCCCGTGGAATATATGAATATTTTTGCAAAAGGGAGTGAAAAAAAACTTTGTGCTTAACAAAAAAGATCACCATGATTATTCCACCTTAACTTTTGAGAAAAAAAGTAATCTTTCTAAATCGGTGTAATGTACAGGGCCTGTAGAAAGATATAAATCAAGCATAATTTATTTAACATGGTCATTCCAGACAGAGGCCTATGGGCAACATGCATGTGCATGAACAATGTGCAAGTGTATGCCAAGTCAAATATGGTTTTCATCTATAATATATAAAGAAGAAATATTCAAATAACATATATTTATCAAGGCTAGCAGAATAAATTAATAAATTGTCATTCAGTAAACTCATAATGTTTTCTTTAGCATAATCAGAGCCCCCCCTCCTATATTTAGTCTGGATTTTCTATATATAGTCTGTAGTTTACCAATACATAAGATAGGTTTCGCCTATATTATGATTTGCATTTATATGATTTCTTTCAATTTCGAATTTTGAAGCAAACAAGCAAATTTAAAGAAAAAATAAATAAAAGCAATTTCTTCTTTTTGGTTTTTATAATCTTTTCTTTTAATTTTCTGGTTTATGATAATGACCATTTTGTACAGCCAATAAATGTACCTAAAATTTTATAGTCTTGACTAACACGTTGTCAGCTTTTTAAAATGTTATAACTGTCGCCGTTACCTTGAAATAAATCATTTCCAGTTGAGGAAAACTCTAAGCCCCCTGAATATCTAATGGTAGCCCCCTAACTGACCAACCAATAGAAAGGCCCAACCTCTTAGTAAAATTATTCTTAAGAATTCAATGAAAAAACCACCATTGAATAATTGATAACCACAGCACAGGGGCGTAGCCAAGGGGGGGGGATATAGGGGTCAGAACCCCCCCCCCCTTTGGCCCAAAACTAAAGTCACATTTACCAGCCTTTTAAAAGTAAGTCCTCACAAGTGCCAAAAGTATGTGAACTTGACGCAAAAATACAATTCTAAAATTATATTTTTCATCACAAAAGTTTGTTCCAGGGCTCTTAACTCGACGTCAGACCCATATTTATGGGACAATGAGCGCGGATTTTACAAAAAATTTTAATATTTCTTTGAATGGTTCTTTTAGATATTACCTATTTTTAACATAAAATCTATTGCAATTTTAGTGTAATAAATTGCATTTTGCCAGATGAGCCGTGTATAACAACTGTAATGGGTCAAGAATATAAATGAGACGAATGTCTGCTGGTTGGCTTTGATGTAAATACATGGAAAATCAAGACTTTCGGGCCTGAAAATTGTTCTTCTGAAACGTCACTTTCATTTTTAAAAGTTACCTTTTAAATTTATGGTGTTTTCTTCTGAGAGACACTTTTTGCATTCCTTCACTTTACCAAAAGACCAGCCATAACAGGTAGCATGTTTGCCAATTGTTGGTCATTTTAAACCCAGAAGTCTATGATAATGTTTTAAAATCAATGGATTTAGATTCCAGAAAATCACACCCTTGCATATTGTACATGTATTTAGAATAGGGGCTGATGTATTTATAATGGACATACATTTATGTTATTTGTATAGGAATCTCAAGTGCTGTCTCTGACTATGCTAACAACCCAAGGATGAGAGTTTGTATTCACACACTCCCTTGCAACTTGACAAATGTTCCAATCAAATTCAAAGCACAAAACAAAATTAAAAAAAAAACACATTATTGGACACTTTTGCCGTATACTGATCATTTCGCTGAGTAAGGAGGGATTCTGAAATATTTTGTATAATGATAACTTACAGAAAAGTTTAAAAAAACAGCATTTTTAGCTTTTTATACCAGACCTCACATGAAAGAATAATAGCCTTATAATTGCTAAGAATCAGTATCCAGCAACATAAAATCCCCCAAACCCCCTGCCGAATAGGCTTCGGCCCTACGGGCCTCGCCAAGGTCATCTGGACCAAAACCCCCCCCTTACCTGGTTTCTGGCTACACCCCTGCCACAGCATGTGCTCTTTAACCAGCATCCTTCCTTGAAATTTCGACTAAATATATATTTAGTGGTTTGTGGCCATTTCCAGGAGAAGGCATATTTGACCTTGTAACCCTGAAGGTCATGGCCAGGGCATCTGCATACATTAATGTCCCCATGTTTGCTTAGGGCAATTTCTGACTGCATGGGTGTCTGCATGTGTGGGTCTCCTTTCTTTGAAGAAAATCGACTTAGTGTGGAGCTCTTACCCACTGTGAATTGTATATTTCTGCAATACAGAATACCTGGAATTATTGAAAAATGAAAATACTTGCAGTAGATTGTCTGATGTTACAGGCAATATAGAAGCTGGAAGCTCCCCCCCCCCCCAAAAAAAAAGATCTAAGCAACACATCCTTTAGCATCGTGTTATAGTTATAATATATATTGTACTTCTTTATGATATTTTGAAGGTTGTGGTCAATCCGTAAAAACAAAATGTAAAATATATCATGTAACTGAGTTCACTTTCAGTGCATGTGTGATATGATTTCTCAATGCTATGATAATTTCAAGGTTTCACCTTGCAATTGATTGGCATAGAATACCAATGAATTTATCATAATAGTTTTCTTTTAATAATTGATAAGTTAAGGATAACATATATATACTCTCAACAAAAAGGTTTTATATGGAACCTCTAAGCAGTGCTATAAGCTGGTATAGATAAGGAACCCTAAAAGGTTCATTATTCTACATTAAAAAGGGTTCCAAAAGCGAACAAAAAGAACAATTAGATAATCCAGCTGCACTAAATTCCCACCATGGAACCCATTTCTCTCAAGTTGGGAGCATAGGGTCCCATCATAGGGCCTTGCCACCAAGTATTGAACCTTTTCACTTCAGATGAACCCTTAAAAAAATTAGAACCAGTGGGATCTTTATATATACCATCAGGAACCTAAGTCAGGGGTGGCGGAAGGAAAACAGGGCGGCAGGGGCGGTCGGTCGAGAAAGGGCAAATCTAATCCGTGCAACAAAAATTTATTTTAGCGACAATACTAATTTTGAATTTATACTAATAATTTTTTACCGAAATTCGACGTGAATTAAGGCCTAATTTTTTTTCATTCTCATCAAAAGGGCAACCTTGCCCCCCTTGCCCCTCCTGGCCAAGGGCAGGAGGGGCAATTGCCCCCCCCCTGCCCCCCCCTGTTCCGGCACCCTTTGGAACCTTTTGCATTAAGAGTGTGGAGAGAGACGTGGAGATAGATCGATCGAAAGACAGATAGATATATAGATAGTTTCATAGATAGACTGAATAATCAGATGGAGAAAGAGAGATGTTGGTAGGAAGATTGATAGAAAGGCAGAAACCTAGAAACCTTTCGAATTTGGCAGAAAAATTGATAAAAACATATGAATCAAAGGACAAAGAGATAGATATATTTGAAAATGTATAATTATTATGAGAGATTCATGTTTAATTGATTCATGATTAGGTCAACATGTAACTGATTTTATCACAGATCCACAGCAGAGGAGTCGAACGATTGCCCTTTAGAAAACGAAGAAGCTTGTTTGTCTAATAAAAAAAACCAAAAAAGACAATGATATATGATAATCTTATCATTGTGAAAAAAAAAATGCAAAAGATAAACAATGAATTTTGCTGTGAGGCACAAAATTACAGCCAGTGACTATAGAGATTAATTTTTACGACTCTGCCACGAGTTTTAATTACACAACAATTAACTGTCGTGTGCCTGATTTAGAACATTTTTTTCCAGCTGTTTTGTTTTCATTTGAATTTTATATTTGTTCACAATGCCTGGAAGTCAAATAGTTGTTTTTTCTCATTGTGAGTTATATTTAATTTGCCTGTGAGGGATTATTGAGGGCACTAATTAATTGTTAAAAATCATACGTTTATAAATTTGCATAGGCCATGTGATTTAGAGCACTATACACTCTTAACTAAAGGGTTTCTATGGAACCTTTAAGGGTTCCATAAGCTGGTATAGATAAGGAACCCTAAAAGGTTCATTATTCAACTAAAAATATTACAACAGAAAACAAAACAACAACTAGATAATCAAGCTGCACTGAACTTCCACCCTTTCTCTCAAGTTGCGAGCATAGGGTCCCATCACAGGGCCTTCCCGCCAAGTATTGAACTTTTTGGCTGTGGGTTCTTTATATATGCACCATCAAGAATCTTTTGAATTAAGAGTGCATGTACCGTGGTCTCTGCGAATTCAGACTTCTATCGGACTGTTTGCCACTGCAGTGGGATGAGTAGGTACTTGAGCTTTACATCCTGCATTTATCTAGTCAATGTGCTAAATAAGGACCGCAAGAGAACAAGCAATGGACATGTGGTGCATGATGACTGAAATTGGTGTTCAACATAGGTCCAGGTGACTTGGCAAAAGTTAGATCTGAAAATGGGATCCATCGATTCGAAGCCCAGAGCGCTACAAAAAGAGCTAAGTCCAGTGGCGTATTGAGGGGCGAGGGTTCTACAAGCTGGTGTAGATAAGGAACCCTAAAAGATTCATAACTCAATTTTAAAATGTTCCAACAGCAAACAAAACAACATTTAGATAATCCATGTAGCTGCACTGAACTCCCACAATGGAACCGCTTTCTCTATATTAAAGTTGGGAGCATAGGGTCCTATCATTGGGCCTTCTCACCAAGTATTGATCTTTATCAATTCAATTAAACCCTAAAACAAATGTAGAACCTTCATTTGCTGTGGGTTCTTTATATATACCATCAAGAACCTTTTGCGTTAAGAGTGTACTACTAAGAGGATGTAATGTCGCAAACAGGTTGAAACAGAAATACTTATATCACAATTTTTCTCCAGAAACCCCAGACGTCCATGTCCGAGGAGGGCGATATCATGGATCATACACGAACAAGGACCTGTGCCTGTGGGCCTGCGAGATGGAAGGGACCTCGAAATGTGCTGGAGTGGACTATGAGGACGCAGGGGGTTGCTGGTTCCACAATCCAGAAACAAATTGTGGAGACAAACTGCACCTCTCGGGGGTCACCCATGTCAGTCTAGTCAGCTGCTATGGTGAGTTTGGCACAGACCGTTACAGTCTGTCACTTTGAAATAGAAGAAGAGTGGACTGTTGCACTGTGAAAATGGCACTTCGTGCATCATCATGCTGATGATTTGTCATGATCATACCCAATACTGTCAATGTTAATTTGATTTAAGGAGACTCTTCATGCTTGTTGATGGCAGCCAATCGAAAGAATTATGCATCTGATTTTTACTCTAAAATCAGTTATGACAATTCAAATGGCCTTCTCTTGATCATGACTAATCAACCAGGCTCTGTGTCCCATGTTGAAAATAGAGAAGATGACACTACATCAGCTATCATGAGTCACAAAGTGCATTCTCCAGTGCTGAAATCCACTTAAAGATGCGCAATAACAACAGCTACAAATATTTTGTGTTACGTGTGACACCCTGCCCTGTGACAACCAGCCCCGGTCTCCCCTACATAAATGTGTGATTGAAGCCTCAACGATGATGTTTCGATGGAGCACTAAGTCTTGCAAAAAATTGACCCTGGGACGACAAGCCAAATAGCTTATTACATCAGAAATTTGGCCGTCTGGCTGCATAACCCTCCAGGAGATATTTATATAAGACTATTCTGTTTTTGTATGGTTTTCTTATTTTTTTGTTTCAGAAGTATCAGGTCCTATAAATTCTGTCCTTCAACCCCAGTCGCCGAATATCCGAAACATCATTAGTAAGTGTTGTGTTTTTTTTACCAATATTTTCTTATTTGACGTTGTAATACTATGTGATGCAAACTAAGAAAGAACTGGTTATAATCTATGAAGTCTCAATGCTATTGGCAATTTCAATCAGATGACATGATGACATCTGAAATGTCCCTGCTACTTTTTCATATGAAAACAACATGTGTTGTGTGGTATGGGTCGGCGGCGCACTGGAGAAACATGTTTCTCACATTTTCTGCTTGACTGGAGGATGTACCAAGGCATACGAGAGATCAAAATTCATGAATGAAAAAACGTCCCTACTCTTTTGTTTGAGAACAAAATGTATCTTGGTACTGGTCCCTGGACTTAATTTTGATGGGGGCAGAAGAAACATGTTTCTCAATTTTTCTGCTTGACAGGAGATTTACCATTGTATACAAGAGTTCAAAATTTATTAATGTCAATATCCCTACTTCTCAATTTTCTGTGACTCTGACGGATTATGGCCGCTTTATCGCATACACCCGCCACGCCGCATTTTCCACGAAAATTATGTCCCAGTAACTCCACAATACCTTCCAGACCACTTGTCTATCGTAGTTCTAATATTCATGCTGATATACTGATAATACAGATGTGAGGCACTTGGAGGGGAATTCTTCCCCCGTATAACATATCTTTTCTTCAGAAAGGACAACTTTTCACTGAATTTTGAGGTATTATATTATACCAATTAAAATCTAATATTTCTTTACAGGTCAATGGAGTATGAGACATGCAAGAGGTGGTCGGCGGATTGGTTTCATGGGTCCACAAACCTGTGTCGATTCTTGTTCGGACAGATCTAACTGTTTCGCGGTAGATTGGGATGAACGAGACCAGTCTTGTTGGGTCCACATGAGGTCAACAGCATGTGGACGATTATTATTTGAGCGAGCGACGACCCACTACGTCATCAAAGCATGCGATCTCGTCAATTCCATCTTCCAATCAGCACCAATGTCCCATGAACAGCCTCAGAGCAATGCCTTAGTCCCAATGGTTCATGATAGCAAACCAGGTGAGCAAACATGTTATTTTAAAGTCTTTATAGAGTAATGGCAGGCAAAGCAGTTCTTGGTAAAGCAATCTTTTGTGACATTCAACCTTTTTTATCCGCTACTGTATATGTTGAACTTAAATTTTTAAAATCTCCTACCTCCTACCTCTAGGGAAAGTTATGCCTGAAATTCGATTGCTCGGACTCTGTTGACACTTGTCCTGATCCCATTGTATTGAATTGTATAATTGACTGCCCCGGCAGGCCCAAAATTAACATTGCGGCCTTGGGAGATAGGAAAATGCCGCAGAGCGCCATAAATTCGCCGCGCCGCACATCATGGCTCTCCTCTGGCCATTTCTAGATATGCCCCTGTTGCTTAATTGGCACTTGTACTCCCATGCAAGTACTCCCTATCAATTGATGATCCAGCCTTGCTTATCATGATTGTCTGTAAGGTAAAAAAACATGGCTGACCAAAAATATGTCATGGAACATAACAAGCACATATAATGGCACAGCATCGCCCATGCCCCGCATGTTTTATCCTATGTTTATCCTATCCGTTAGCCAGTTTATCCCGTTCTTTTATCCCGTTCTTTTATCCTATCCATTTATCCTATCCATTTATCCTATCCATTTATCCTCTCCGTTTATCATATCTGTTTATCCTATCCGTTTATCCTATCCATGTATCCTACCCGTTATCCTGTTTATCCCGTTTATCCTATCCTTTTATCCGATCTATTTATCCTATCTGTTTACCCTATCCGTTTATCCTATCCGTTTATCCAGTACCCCATAAGCACTGGTTCATCCCATTTATCCTGTTCATCTTATCTATTTACCCTATTTGTTTATCCTATCTGTTTATCCTATCCGTTTATCCTATCAGTTTATCCTATCCGTTTATCCTATCCATTTATCCTATCCATTACCCTATCTGTTGACCCTATCCGTTTAACATATCCATTTATCCTATCCGTTATCCCGTTTATCCCATTTATTCCGTTTATCCTATCCATTTACCCTATCCTTTTATCCTATCCGTTTATCCTATCTGTTTATCCTATCCCTTTATCCCATCCGTTTATCCTATCCATTTATCCCATCCGTTTATCCTATCGGTTTATCCTACCCGTTATCCTGTTTATCCCGTTTATCCTATCCATTAATCCTATCCGTTATTCTATCCGTTTATCCTATCCGTTTATCCTATCCGTTTATCCAGTACCCCATAAGCATTGGTTCATCCCATTTATCCTGTTTATCCTATCTGTTTATCCTATCCGTTTATCCTATCTGTTTATCCTATCCATTTATCCTATCTGTTATCCTATCTGTTATTCTATCCGTTTAGCATATCCGTTTATCCTATCCGTTTATCCTACCCGTTTATCCTACCCGTTATCCTATCCGTTTATCCTATCCATTTATCCTATCCGTTATCCCATTTATCCCATTTATCCTATCTGTTTATCCTATCCATGTATCCTATCCATTTATCCTATCCGTTTATCCCATTTGTTTATCCCATTTGTTTATCCCATCCATTTATCCCATCCGTTTATCCTATCCATTTATCCCGTTTATCCTACCTCCGTCTGTCAATCTGTCTATCCATCCATCTATCTATCATTCAATCCATCTGTCAATCCATTCATTCATCTATCTATCTACGTTTCTATTTATCCTATCCTTTAATCCTATCCGTTTATCCCGTTCGTTTATCCCATCAGTTTATCCCGTCCGTATATCCTATCCGTTTATGCCGTTTATCCTACCTGTTTATCCCATCTGTTTATCCTATCCGTTTATCCTATCTGTTTATCCCATCCGTCTATCCTGTCCGTCTGTCCCATATATCCATCAATCCATCTGTCAATCCATTCCTCCATCTATCTATCTATCTATCCTGTCTGTTTATCCTATCCGTTTATACTATCCATCTATCCTATCCTACTGTATATCCTATCCATCTATCCTATCTGTCTGCCAATCCGTCTATCCATGCATCTATCTATCTATCTATCTATCTATCTATCTATCTATCTATCTATATGTCTATCTTTTGTTTACATGAGTGTATATTATAACCAGTATTTTATTTACACAAATATAAAACAGATTTATATAAATAGATTGGAGGGAAGAGAATAGAATAATATGAAATAGATACAATATAAGCCCGTGCTACCTGTATAATTAGTTGGACAGATGCATGAACTTTACTGAGATGCAGGAATTGCTGAGTTTCCCAGAAATAGAATGTGGTGCAAAGGGGGGAAGTGGCAAAGGACTTGCAGGTGCTGCCCTCTTGTGTAATGTATCTGATGAGCTGCTTGCAGTGGCCATTCTGTGTACTAAAACTCACCCTGTGGAAGGGAAAATGGCCACCACAATGCAGGCTTTCTGGACCTTGATAGCCTCTAAAACTGATAATAGTAAATTTTCTAATATTGAATTAAACTAAAAATACGAACCGTTGTGCACATCTACAATGGTATCAATGTGTTATGCATATGATAAGAACTTCCAGAGTGGGCTGGTTGAGGCCACAGCATTGGTAATTTCACCCCTTCAGTAGATTTCAGCACTAAAGCATAATCGCCCTATGCATAGCATAGCATGGGCGATAATTAAACAGGAAGGACATTTGTTTCTGACATAACTCTTCCAAATATTTTAGACGCTGGCAGAAATGCCAAACTCAATTCTGATCAGTTTCATTTTCAGAGTCTTTCTCCAGCCACATGTTTACGTGTGGCACCCCATCCATATCCCCAATAGGCAGCAGAATTGTAGGAGGTGTGGAAGCTATACCCTCCAGTTGGCCCTGGCAGTGTGCCCTTCGCCATAAAGACGAAGGAGTCGTACGATGTGGAGCAGCTCTGATCGACCATAGTTGGATACTCACAACTTCTCATTGTGTTGACGAGTAAGTATGACGTTCATGTTGATTAAATTCTAAAGGGTCGTAAACCCCCTGAATGCTCGATCGAGAGAAACAACCCTGGAATTCTATTGAGTTTTATTGACCTCCCGCATAGCCTAATGTGGTCTTTCCCTTAGCAACACTTTTTTAAAAAGAGTTTCTAACTAGATTTGTTTGGAAAATTTCCAAGACTCAGTTTTATGTTTCATGGACTTTTAGCAGTTACTGCTGGTCCATACAACATATTTTTGAATGAACCACTGTTAAATTTTAGAAATTTATGTGTAAAACAGACAAACAGTACAAACTTCTGAAGTAAAACAGACAAACCATGTACAGGCCAATATCATCATCATCCTTATCTTTTCAGAGATTCCAACCCTCACAAGTGGCATGTTCTTTGCGGCTGTCACGATTTGCAGAGGTCTTCCGAATGCAAAGAGATTGCGACTGTGGACAAAATAATTTATCACGAGGGGTGAGTCCTGTGTAGTGATCTTAGATCTCTACTGAGATACAATATAATAGTTCTAGTTTGACCATCGGGGTCGCCATTTTAATTTTATTACTAGAATTAACATCCCTCTGGTGGAGGTGGTGTAAACCAACTTAAAGATGGAGGCTTGAATAAACATGGATTTAGTAATAATGTTCTCTAAACTTTGAAGTCACATTTATTCCTCCACCACCAAACCACGAATTACAATATCTTACTGATCCAGAATCCTAAGAACAAGAAATTAATATTGATAAAATCTGATGATGTGCCTTGAGAGGCGATACTTCTGTATTATTAGCCAATGAAGCCATATATATTAAGAAGTAGAGAGAATACGGGGTTCTGTAACAGTTAATTGGACTGCTAGGTATGGGCAAGTTATATTAAGGATTATGGAACTGAGACACACTTAATCATTTATGTTTGTGTTTTTCCAGATTTGACCTCAAAACATACGACAATGACATAGCCCTGCTGAAGTTGAAACGTCCTCTGTCATACAGCGATGCAGTTTCTCCTGTTTGTCTTCCTTCACAAAATCATAACGTCAATCCCGGAACTGTCTGTACCGTTACTGGATGGGGAAATCCTGGTGGGTATTTATATAATTCAATAAATAGGATTGGTGTTCTTAAAGAACAGGTGCTGTTTGTAAAATAGACTTTGATGATGTCACATTGTGGAAATTTCCATCAATGTCATATATAAAGCCCTTCAGGCATCCAAAGGATTTGAGTTACTTTTAAAAAATAGGGATTACTAGTTTTCATCATTGTCAATGTCATTACTACTACACAATGACAAGATAAAACTAAGTGCCTAAGAAGTTAAATATTCCTACATTGTTTTTGCTTGTATTCAGAAAAACAAAAGATATAATACATTATGGCATGTGTATTTATCATAAATTGGCATTTTTGTGGAATTTTTTGAAGTTTAACTTTGGGTCTGGTGTTTGCTTGTATCCAATTTACTAGTATTGGAACATATATATATCAAGCCATATGTTGTTGAACATTCATTTTGTCAATGAATGAACTCTTTTTCTTGTAGGTCAAACCAAAAGACCTTTAAAACAAGCCAATTTGCCAATTGTAAGCCAAAGTACCTGTCGATCACGCGATTGGCTCGGAAGACAGTTCCACATTTCGGACAGGATGATGTGCGCAGGGTACGAAAGGGGGCGTATAGATTCTTGTCAGGTAAGATTTATGTAATTGGTGAACAAAACTGTAAAATTTGAAATTTTGAGTCAGCTCAAATGATTGAGTAAGATGGTTGCACAATTTGTTTGATCTAACATAGCTTGTTGTTTTGAGTTATGATAATCTTTCTGTTGCTACAACTTACAACAACAATCATTGTTGGCTCAAAGGAATTGAGTAACCATCTCACTCGATCAATTAAGCTGACTTAAAATTCTAATTTTACAGTGAAGTTTAAAGTTAATGTGATGAAGATATTGCAAACTAATCTCAGTGATATGATATATAATATTTGACATTTAACTTTGCCATTTCTTATCTGGTAAACCTGTGAATCCAGTCATTTGTTTGAAGCGTTTTGTAAATATAGACTGCAGTACATCAATACATTCAGTACTGATACTTGTTTCTTTGACGCAGCTCTACTATCATTATGACATATTTCAAAAACAGGGTTTCTTTCTTTTTCCACTAGGGTGATTCTGGGGGCCCTCTGGTGTGTTTTGAAGGAAATGCTTGGGTTCAATTTGGAGTTACATCTTTCGGTCGAGGATGTGGATTACCTAAGAAGCCTGGAGTTTACACTAGGGTCAGCAAATTTGTCAACTGGATTAAGAGTAATATGTTGAAGTACAGTTGATGACATTTCGATCGAGACATGAATCATGGACTAAATACTCTAAAGAACATTATGGAATGTTCAAAAAAGGATTTATTTGTGACGGCTCATTATTAGAGTCGTTGCAAATATGTAGATGGAATATCTTCTGACTAATTTTCATACTCGGAAACTTTTGTAAAGTGACTTGTACGATTTATATGATATTTGAAGATTCATCTATCAACAGTGAATAATTATGATGCTATTGACTACAATACTCTCATTATGTTGCACCAAACGTTGCTCAAGATGACTTCTTGTTTGTTTTAAAATTGCAATTTATGCAAAAGGAGGGCGAGTAATATTGGCTAAAATTTGTTGATCCATCTTATGCCCCAGTCTCACGGCGGCTCCCGGAGAACTATTTAAATCGGCGTCGAAGTATTTCCTGGTAATTTGAGGTTCCTAGAAATGGAAAAACTGCGCCATGGATGTCAAAAAAGATTCAACAGGTACAAACTTTTTTTTCATGACGGCGGAACAGAGCCCAAAATTTTCTTGATTTTAGGATGTCCGGCGTGGATTTTTTCAGTGAGAACGTCTCAAAAACATCTCCGGCGGGATATTAGGACATCCCCTGCCCCTGAGGGGACCTCTCCTGCCCCCGCGGGGACTTTTCCTGCCCCCGCGGGGACCTTTCCTGCCCCTGGGGGGATATTTGAAGCCTCGCTGGCAGTTTTTGACATCCCGCCGCGGTGAAATAGGTTCACTGAGGGGCAGTTATAGGTTCACTGAGGGGTACTTTTTATATCTCGGGGCGATATAAAAGTACCCCTCAGGAGGAGGAAAAAGAACCCCGACGTGATATGCTTTTAATTAATTATGTAATGGTTTTATAAACATTGTATGTCGCAGGGATGGTCATTTTTTTCCTAGAATTCAACTCAAGCTACCCCTCAGTGGTAAAAAAGTTCTCCGTAACGTGCCGTGAGACTGGGGCATTAGCCTGATCATCAACCTGAATTTGTTGGCTGCTATGCCCACACTTTTTAATGTTTTCCAACTGTTTTTTGTTCTTGTTGCTGGGGGAGGTACTCAGGGGCGTCCCTATGGGGAGCCCCCCATATGAACTTTCCAACTCCCGCTACAATATACAAATACTATAGTGCCCCCCTCCCACTTACGCCACTGGGTTTACTCCCCACGATATGATTAACAAGAGAATTTGAAGAATGCATACTTTATTGGCCTTTTAAAAATTCAGGAAATTGAAACCATTCCATTGTTGTACCAATTTTCAGGATTCAAACTTAAATTTGTCACATACTAAGCTCAGATTTTCCATGCTGCATAACAAATTTGTAATACTCATGATATGATAGTCCATACATATTTTGAAAACTGTTTATTTCATTTTTGACTGCGTGTCGTCAGGAAAGTGGTCATTATGACAATGCTCTGCTTTTATTTGGGCCAATTATCTACTTTTTTTGTTTTTGCTCAATTTAAGTGTATTTGTTTTTATTAAATGATGACATATGTCAGTGATGGAAATGGGGGAGCTGAGCTCCCTTGATCAAAACAATTGGGGGAGCTGTGCCCTGCTACATCTCAGAGCTGTCAGCTCTCCCAATGATCAGTGGTGAAACTACAATTATCATATTCACCTTTCAGTCCTCTGGCTATTTTAGCAAATTTATGCTCAGGTGGCAATTGTTATCCCCCTTTTTAAAATCCGAATGACACACATCACAGGTGCACCAGGAAAGAGCTCTGCCTATGAAAATTTTCCATTTCCATCACAGATCTTGTCCCTCCAGTGTAAACTCCTGTGGCAATCTGTCATATACTTAACCAGTGGTCCCTTTTTAGAAATAGATGTAACACAATTGTCAGTTGAAACAGAATTAATGCTTACTTTTGCTGAGATCTTTTAAATTGTAATTAAACTGTTTACTTTTCAAGGCTCTAATCGTTAACCATTCATACCCTGTATGAGTAAAATCACTTTCAGAAATCTTTTGAATATATGCTCGGAAGTAACTCCAACGGTCCTTTTATTTCATCAGTCTTGACCCAATATATATCGTCATTATAATATTCAGAAGAATTTGAATTTAGCACCAGGATTAGTGGCTCCACATTGTGTAATATGTGTATACTTCACACTGCGCACCACCTTGTGACTTTGTGGACATACAGTTCTTTGGTCAAAATAGGCATGTAAGTATATATATGAAAGGTTTGTTTGATGTATTTGTACAAAATCCAAGTGTATTAATTTGTTATTAATTTGTTTGTTATCAGCCATATTACTTACTAAAATGTATTGAAATAAACGAACGAAACAAGATCATTTTTCTGTATTTTTATTTACAAATGCAAATATAGAAATAATCACTTAATCACTTTGTATAACATAAAATGTTTTAGTAAATGTATTTATGATAATATTATGTCATCACTTTTGAGTTGACACATAACACAATATGTACAAATAAACAATTTTTTTTGAAACACAGTATTTAAATCATACAAATAAATAAATAGCATGTTACTATCATTTTTGCTTGAAATATATACATCTCGTGACGCTCTCATGAAAACAGGAGTTAAAATATTATCAGTCAATATTTGTATCGTAACACTCACCATTTTAAATCAACTGGCATATAGATATGTATATTTTCGATGGAATTTCATTCCACTGCTCCATTGTAGCTTTATATGCTACAACGGTTCCTGTCGTATCAATTATTCTCAATTTCAAAAATGTAAAAATAAGGGAAGGAAAGTGCTATCGCTCACGACACTAATTGTAACTTTTACTTTTTTAACTAATGCCATTGTCAGTATTTAAAAATTGATATAAGACACTTCTATGATGAATCACATTCTGTCGCTCAGACATCAGCTAGAAGAGCTATTTCTTTAGAAGACGTCTGCCTCGTCTGCGGTCTCTGTACGACATTTTTTGCGGGTATTGGACTTGCACTGGGGGTGTGATGACAATTGGTGCCGCTTTTGCGCTTGACGTAGCAAGTACAAGAGCGGCAAAATGTCTGACGGAAGCTCTCTTTGAATTTACTGCACATAGCGCTGTAAATAAGAGGGTTCAAAGCACTGTTGACATATTGAAGAAACTGGCTTATGATCAATATGATATGTTTCATTGTGGCGAAAGAAAAAGCTTCTGAGCTGAAATCTGGATCAGCTTCAGTGTCAAAATTTTGCTCAGCTTTAGTGTCAAAATTTGGCCCATGGGCAGCATCATTGAAGTACATATTTTGGCCATCATCAGAACCTGACCCAGTATCTTCTACAGTCTCTGGCTCAAAGTGAACTTTTGGTTCAATGTTGTTAGATAAGCCACTGCCTTCCGATTCACCAGATTGAACGTTCGAGTCCAAATCAGGGTTATTCCTGATGATGGATTTAACAGTAGCGCCGAAACCATTATTTGACCCATAGCCCCACTGCAGGTTTGGGTCTGAGCCAAGTTTTGATCCGAATGGCGGCTTAGAGTCCAATTTTGATCGAGATTTGGCCTGAATGTTGGAAGCCAAACCATGTTCAGATCGAAGTTTTGATTGAACAGTGGAACCTATGCTCACGGAGCCAACTTCTTTGCTGTCCGAGCCAAACTTGGCGTCAAAATTAGGCACGATGTGATTGTACATCAAGATTTCATGTCCTCCCGTACCATTAGTGAAAGGCAGATCAGATTCAGAAACAAGCAACGAGTCCGCGTAGAAATTGTAAGCATATATTGGAAGCCAACAAGCCGCGAAGGTCGCAACTACTGTTATTGTGATGCGATTGACCTTCCGATTCCTTTTTTCTGTGTCTCCTTTTGCTCGTCCGCCTCCGGTGTTTTGCATCCTTTGGCGCAACTTTCTTGAAGTGGAACAGTAGCAGAATGCAATGATCGCCAGAGGAATGGCGTAATAAACTAGGAAGTTGACAATGTTGAAGGTTTTCCTTGCTAGAGTCTAAAAGAATAGCAGAGAAATGGGTACATTAGTATGAGTACATAAGTATGAGTTTGTGCAATGCTATATAGGAGAGTAAAACGTTACAAATGAGGTTCCTGTGATTGGTTGAGCCACTGAATTACAAAGCATAGGCCTACCTTAATTTTTATAATTTACACAACTTTAAAAATTATTACCTCGTCTCCTGGAAAGTAATGCTCACAAAGGCCCGATCGGGGATTCAGATGGGAGAAATACCGAACTGGAAGTGAAGTCAAGATACCAATAATCCACACAATACCGAGCAACAGGGCTGCCCTGTGAACAGTTCTGGAATGAGAACATAAATAATAATGTGAAACTGAAATATTAAAGTACAAGAAATTAACATCATATCTGGTTACTCTGGTACATGGTGCTATCCCAATCGGCATATCTACGTTGCAGCAATGTTGTGACAATTTCACAATGTTGGTGTTAATTGCGTTGAATTGTATGGTACTTAGGGTGTTTCAGGTGCCCCCAATATTTTCCGATCCAGCTTGACCTAGGTCTGGTATTGCAGTTTATATAGTAAAAGTCACATGTAAATTTTTGGCCCATTCTATGAATACTTACCTTTACCAGAATTTACTTGAAGTTTATAATGTAATTCCCCATTGGCGAACATGCAAGTTCTCAAGATATTTCAAAAACCAATGAAGAAATCAATATTTTTTTCTCAATCCACAGTTCCTGGGTAAGTTTTGAGAGGGAAATTCAAGTCTGGTGTTATTTTTTTTATAACCCCATTTGCCAAGCTGCTAGTAGAAGCTGTCAAATTTGTGAAAATCTGCATAAAATGGCAGAATTTTAGGAAATTCAACTCTTGTTCATTAGGAAGACCTGTTGTAAAAATAGCTGATGCTAGATTTGAATTGCTCTCCGAAAACTTACTCAGAAACTATGGATCATTATAAACTTCAAGTGAATTCTGGTAAAGGTAAGTATTAATAGAATGGGCCCAAATTTTACATGTGACTTTTGCTATATAAACTGCAATACCAGACCAAGGTCTAGCAGGATCGGAAAATATTGGGGGCACCAGGTCCTCAAACACCCTAATGGTAGTAATGACATTGTCACAATTAATATTGTGAAACAATAACAAGATATATGACGCTTACATTCAATGTTGTGACAACACTGTCACAACATTTTGAAAAATCTCAGTGCATGTTGTGTTCAAGTTGTGCCGTTGTGGCAACGTAACTTCTACCAATCATTTGTGACAACAAATGAGCCCTTCATCAATTGGCAACATTGTGTTTACGTTGTTTGGTAAATAACAATTAAGGCCATATTCCTATGACTATGGCAAATACGTTGTTTTGAAATTACTTTGTCAGGATATAGAGCGGTATGTGAGACTTTGCGCTGATAAGCCGTTGAATTAGTTTGTTTATGATGCCAAACTTTCATCAACTGACCATGGTGGATGTTATGAGGAAAGCAGACAACAGAGGGCATGCTTTTACCTTTGGCAAATAGCATGTGCCCTCTAGTGTTATGAATTGAAGTGCTGAACAGACTTCCAATCAGGCTTTAGGATGCACCTTACGTATTCATTCGCAGACGTCTGTCCTTCTATCTGTCAGTCTGTCAGAAATACTAGCTAATCATGTCTCTAGGAACCTCCTCTTGCTAATAAAGGTTATTTCAGACAGTTTCTGAGGATCTTATGGGCACTGGTGTTCGTGGTGTATACTGAAAATCTTCCTCAATCTCTGGTTGCCAAAAATGTTCTCCTCCTGGTCCCGTTAAATACAATTGTTACAAAGGCTGATAATTTACAACTTCATTTAACAGCAGTTGTTATCAATAAACATTATCAGTTGTAAGAAATTACTTGTCCGATTTTGGTGTCAACACAATAATTAAAATGATGCACCAGATGACCTGAATCACCCAGCAGGAGTACAGTCGAGGCGTCGTACAACTATTCAGTCGCAGATCCCACAGTTCTAACACCTTTGGTGATTCTGATGGCAGGGGTGGAACCAGGAATTTTGAAAGGGGGAGGTCAAACGGTGAGACTCGAAGGGCCGGAGCAAATTGGGCAGGGATCTCTATGTCGGGATTCCATATCTTAGCTTGAAAGGGGGAAGATTGGGAACCCCTTGCCCCCCTCCCCCTGGATCCACCCCTGGATGGATAGAAACAAGTGGTATCTGTGGTGGAAAGATAGAGATGAAATAATTTTATACCTTGCTGTCCTGGCAGCCATCGGCTTCACCACTGCAGTGTATCGGTCTATCCCCATAGCAACCAAGGTCATCACACAAATAGCATTTGTTGTTGTCATGCCAATATGTGTCAGGTGACCTGAAATAGAATGAGATGACATTAATCAGAGACTCAATGGAAGAAGAAAGAATTGTGTTACAGAGTCAAGGAAGGTGAATCCATCCTATTTTATTTTGCCAACTGCTTGACAAAGCTTCTACCCTTCCCTCCAGTCATTAATTCTGAATGTTGCATAATGGAATGACTTATGTGTATGTATGTGCCAGTTATATCCCGCGTTTGAGTGAATATGTGATATATCCGAGGCGTAGCCGAGGATTATCACATATTCACGAAAACAAGCGATATAACTAACTTACACCTTAAACAAAACAAAATAAAACAAAACAAAGAGATTTTAAAAAGAAAATAAAACAAGAAGGATTTACGGAAAGAGGAAGAAAACTGCTACAAACAATTTGCCAAGTGGGATTAATCTAATCACATGAAAGTATCAGTTGAAGAAAAAAAATCAAAATGGAATCCCAGTTGACAATTATATGATATGAAATTTATACATATTCTGATAATTTTCTTGGATATACAAGGCTAATGCATCTGAATGGTATTTGAAATTTTCAATCACGCACTAAAAAAGCTACAGAGACATCCCTTACATTTTTAGAATTTGGTTATAAATTTAAATAATAGAAAACAGCTGATTTTAATACTGTGGACCTTGACATTGTGTTAGTTACTTGAAATACAGGGATATCTCCCAATTACTACCTTTAATATATATGCTCAAATTACATACATGTGTAAACACTAAAGCTTGAAGACAGTGCTGCCTGGATCCAAAAGATTGATTTTAAAGACAATAGTTTGTCATAAGCTAATTAGTTGCAAAATTATAAAGAAAAATGTTTGGATTGGAAATTTAAAAAGAAACAGTTTGAATTTTTAAAAGTGAAAAAAAAATCCCCCCCCTCCGAAAATGTGGGGGGGGGATGTTTGGAAAGAAAATCAATTTGACAAAAAAAAACAGTGGTACAAAAAAAAAATTAATAAAAATTAGGTTATACAATTTGCAATTTGGGGCGGGGGGATTTTTCAGAAAAAATCAGAAAACCAAATTTGGAAGGGGGGGGGGGAGAGGCAGTTGTAAAAAAAAAAGTTTGGAACAAAAGATTTTTTTGAAAATTTAGGGGGAGAAAGAATATAAAAAACAGATTTAACAGGGAAAAAAGCAGGCAAACGGAAAAAAATGTGGAAAAAAAGTTAAAAAATCAGAAGAATATATGCATTTGGATAGTTGAGGATCACCATCAGATATAAAGGGGGGGGGGGGTGCTGGGAATTTTAATTTTTCAATTGACAGGAAATCAATTATTTCATGATAACAGCAGCAGTAATTAGGCCCATTTATTTTTAGTGAATGATGTCCTAGAATATTTCTTTTTGAATTAATCAAAACCATGTTAAGAAATACCTCCACCACCAGCAATTATTTTATATATTCAAGACGACTCTATAGGAATTATTTATTTCACCTAAACTGAACAAGAAATTATCTATAAAAAAAATCAAAGCCTCCTCCTCCTCCTAGAGATCCAATATGGTTGACCCCTTATCCTTATTAGTTGTGTTCTTGACATTAAAATCTGAAGAGGGGTCAAATTTAAGGATTTACGGATTTGTCTCAAGACGTTTTGTTTTATAATACTTTTGTTTAATTTTTGTTAGTAATTCACTGTTTGGTACAGTTTTGCTGTTTGTGTTTTGAGCTTTGTTAAACAATGAGGCTTATATATTCTATATACTCCCATGGGCGTATAAGTGAACAACAAAGAATATATTAAATACACCAGCCAAATACAGGCTTCTGATTGGCTGCTGGCTCATAGGTGTGGTATAAGTATGTTTATTTCAAGGGACCAGAGAAGCTATAAATAGGGGTGGGCCAATCTACATTATTTTCGAAATTCTCACTGGAGACTTGTGGTTTCATAGGCCAAATATTCTGGAGATCTCAAATTTGGTTGGTTTTTTCAGCTAAAAGGCATATTTAGGTTGGTACTTTTGACTTTTTTGAAAAAGGTCCGGGAAGGTGAAAAATCGCCTATTTTCGGGCATTTGTTTCTTAATATATAGCTCATAATTCCATATTTACACATAAATTTGGTTTCTATTGTAGATTTTAGGTGTTAGAAATATTGATTGAACCATTCTTATTCATCAAATAGTAAAATCAACTGCAAATTCCATAAAAATAACTAATTTTATTAAGAAGTTAGTGGCGGAAATTTAGCAATTTCACCAATAAACAGACATATTGCATAATTCAAACACTTGTGCATAATGTACAATCAGAAATAATGCTACCTCTTTGTAGTTCAAATACTTATGTATTGTTGTCATAAGGGAAATTGTGACTGTAAAGTGATTTGGCACTATACAACATATAAACTCTGAACAGGTTGGTCTATTTGGTTGACGTCACATAATTCATGACTGAAATTTTATATTAACACTAACAATATATGTTGTAAATTTAGAGGTGTAGGTACAACTAGAACAAAAACCACATTCTCAAAATGGATAGGGTTAGGCCTATCTAAAGCTGTGATGAGAAGCTGAAATACAAGATTGTGACGGGACATTATTGTTTGGCATGTTAAATTCAAGCATCATGCATAAGCCAATTAGGACAGCCGATTCTCACCCATGTTATCCAGCAAGGAATCTACATGTGTCTTCATCTAGCCCCCAGGTTTGGAAACACAGCCATGATTCCATCTGTTTTTCTCTAAGCTCCTATACTAAGAACAAAACATGAGACAGCCACACATTTGGTGAAAGTCAGAATTTCACAGCACTGAACCTCAAACTCATCTATGCATAAGGTCTTTGAAATAGTTTAAGCAGACAGCAGTCACTAAAAGTGTGTCATTAACCACATCTGCACAGACAGTACTCCTTGACCACTAGTGCTGATCTCATAGAATGTCTAGTTGTCGAAGTTTCTTGCTGAGGAACCTTGTATCTTGCCAGTCATGCCCACAATTCTAATTCTCATTGATCCCAAGCAACTTCATTAATTGGAAGATAAACTTTAGTGTCCTATACTGGGGCAACTGAAAGACCTGGCTCTGAATGAATATACCTTATGCTTGAATCCTGTGCTTCTCATCATCATAATTATGGAGGTCACCAACAATGATGGCAGCTCAATCTATGTAAATTAGGGTTGAGCTACCCAGATGTTCAGGGTTACACCAGCACAACACAAGCAAGAAAGCTACCAAGAATGGTATCACAGAATCAAAGAACTACAAAATGGTTTCTCATTTAATGTGAGTACTGGCATCATACAGGATATCACTGGAATTCTTCCTGGACACATGGACATTATAAAGTGAGGCTAATGCTGAGCATGACTTGGAAGACAGCAGCTTGGAAATGATAATGAGACTACGGTATGGATACTTGAGATGGACTTCCAAACCCAGGATGCAGTTGAGTTTTGGATGAGATCTCATAGTCAATCCCTAAGAACCACATATCTGCAGAGATTTAGTATGGGCAGTTTTGATTGGGCCTTTGAGAAATTAGCCCAAGATGGTTCTGCATTGGTACCAATATTTCTCTGGTTGTGTGCTTTGATCTTGAATGCCATGAGGTACTTCACGTGGTTCAACCATTTATGTGGTATATTCTGAGTCATCTTTCACTATTTCCATGCATGTATGCCCCTTTTCAAACCATTTGCTCCTGTCTTTAGCTTTCCCTCTGTGCCTAGAATACTTCTGTTCTATGTTTTGGTTCATTTTGTGCTGCTCTGTCCAGTTCATAAGCACAGTTGGGGAAGAGGTAGCTTTCATGTATGTGACAGTTATTTTCATAGGAAGTTTTGCCTTCTGCTTTCATGATAGTATCATACTCAGTGCCCACTGGTGATTACCCAGGCTCTTCCTACTGATGTCATAGGCTCTCCTGATCATTCTCTCATTTAATTAATTAATTTTCATTGATCATTCCTGTGCACAGGCATTAGAATCATTTTGAGAAAAAAGCTTGTCACTGCACTTATTGAATTTTTATACAAGGTTGGAAAACCTGGTTTGAGAATTCATGCTCTTGCTTGAGACAGCATTACAGCAGGGATTCTCAAACCAGGAATCTTGAGGGAGTTGCCAACCTTGTATACATGTATTGTATGCAGGATACGTTTAGCAATGTGAGCTTTTTGTAAGAAATTATAATGCCTGTGTTCCTGTGTCTTCTATTTCTGCTTGCTTCTAAAAATATGGTTATTTTCCGTAGATGTCTCTTATATTCTTGGCAATAGACTTTCTAGGCATGAGGTACAGTTTGGTAGATATTTTAGTGCTCAGTCCAGTCCTTTACAACTTCAAGAACCAATTCTACTTCATCCTTTTCCCCTTTCTCAGAGACTTGCATGGTCTGTCACACACCGCAGTGTTATCATTGGGCCCAGGATAACATGTGGTTTTGGCACATGTAAACTTAATTGCTTGTAAACAGAGTCAGGAGACTATTTATGACAACACCAATTTATAGCTTAAACATTTTTGGACATTATCCTAAAACAAGCACTGCTTCCAACCATCTATCAACTACCAATAGGTTTAAAATTAGCATATTCATAGCCACGCTGGGAGTCTGAGACTCCTCAAATGAACGAAACTTCCATATTTTATCAACTTTTTGGGAGAATTTGACCATGATATGTAATAATACTAATGTCAATTTTACTTAAACATGTTTATTGACATCCAGTGTGATTTTAGTGAAGAGAATATGCCCACCTGTCTGTCTGCCTTGCTAAAAGGACCCAAAATGTATGAAAAACGTCACTTTTTCGCCCAGATTTAGATAGGGACAAACAAGTGCAAAGTACCAACCTAATGACCATTCTGAGACAACTTTACCTGCCCATTTCTTGATCAGGAGGATATTTGGCCTGGGAAATCACAAGTCTTATGATGTTTACCCAGATTGGCCCACCCCTACTATAAACAGCTTATCGAGCTGGCACCATTGCATCAGTATTACAATATCAGTATTACAAAATAAAGAAACAGATTATAGTAAATACATCTAAAGTAAATACATCTAAAGTAAAATGTCTTGAACATGTGTTAAACTATACTTAACCGTACAAATGTATACAATGAAATTAACGGTTGTTAGAGTAGTCATGCATTTGTCTTCCACATCTTTGATCGAATAACGTACTTAACAAAATTCTATAGGTTTTTTGTGGTTTGTCTTTTTGTGGAAAATTATGCCTTTTTAAAAAAATGAACACAATTTATGCTGCAAGAGCTATAATTTCCATAACTCAGCAGTTGCTGATTAGACGTGAAATCTGTATGATGTAAGTTTAATGAGTGAAAAAGGTAGACTCCAAGTGTGACTGATAAAAGGAGGTTGGTCTATCAACAAGGTCTCAAATTACTTCCACCTTCTATCATCTTGGCTGATGAATCAAATTGCTAATATTTCATGTTTTAAATTAGACCAGACTCTTGCTAAGTAAACAAAGTCACACATATTTTAAAACAGAATCAAGCAGTGGCAGATCCGGGGGGGGGCTAGGGAATCCGGCCCCCCATCAACCCTTGAGATTGAAATAACATATTGAAGAAAATATGGAGCAATGCGGGCCCTTGAATGCTGAAATGACACCAACAAGAGCCTGGGAACACCGAAACAATGCTAGCCCCCACCCCCCAGACTACTACCCTGTCTGGATCCGCCACTGTCAAGTAAAAACAACTAAAACCACAAGCAAGAAAGCTATACATTAGCTAATGAAATGAAGCTCACCAATTAAATCACCAAAATGTCAGAATAGCAAACCATTAAGCCATCCAGCAGACAGACTATTCTGGTGTTTATGTTGTTTTCAGTTTTCTAATCTTATTTGGCATTACTTCACTTGAGGAAACTTTTTTGTCCTAAGGAAAGCTCCAATGTCATTATTTCTCTGTTGCTGTAGAGAGATGTTTGCCATCAGTGTTTAATAATGTTTATGCCTTGTCCACAGGCAATGTCTATTCTAACTATATGAACAACCGTCATAGGCTAGCCCTGAGACCCTGTGTGTAGTGCAGTAGTCATGAATCACTTCAAAGTAAAAACTTGAGATTTCAGTCTACCCTTCAGGAGTATCAGAATGTTGTCATTACAGAAATACATAGAACGGACATGAGGCTCTGGCAGATGAAGCAGCCAAATCCACCATCTTGGAACTGCCCTGCATCCTGGCACAATGTAACCGTGATGTCACCAGTAACAGTGATGTCACTTATAACAATGGCATGACGTCACGTCATAATTAATATATATTGTGATGTCATATCTCAGGGCAGTTCCAATATGGCGGATTTGGTGACCTAATCTTGAGGTGGCATAATACAGGCTCATGTCCGTTCTATGTATTTCTAAGGTCCCAGGGCTAGTCAGAGGCAGACATAATGATGAGGTAATAAGGTTTTGAGTCCACAGTAAGCGGAGTTGTCCCCGGTGGAAGATTGTATCAACGCTTAACGCGGGTTATCCTAAAGTGTTTAACTCCTATAACTTATCTTTAACTGGGTTACTGGTAAAATAATTTAGTCAGTATATAACATAGGTCAGCTTGAAACATGCACTAAGTTTTTCCCGAGAACCCTGTTAAAAGTAAAGTTATAGGAGTTGACCACTTTAGCTTAAACCGTGATAACAATCTAGCACATTGATGGAAAATATTTTTTCCTTTTTAAAAATTTGGAATGATATTTAACTTGCCTCAGTGAATAATGTAGAACACTAAATATCAGGGATCTTTTAACTATAAGTTACGTATAATTGACTGAATTGAGTATAATGAGTACTCGTAACAGTTCAGCCAATGGGAACTTTAACAGAAACATACTCGCAAAGATTAGTATATTTGTTTTATGTTTGTTAGCTTCTTGTTTATGCAGAGAGCACTCATTTCCTGTTCTTTTAAAACCAATTATTTAACACTTTGGCCCGAATTCACTTCCTTCTAGTCTTTGGTTGAGTTTTCGCAGAATGTCATTCGAAACTCTCCCACGCCTTTGCTGCAGTCTTATTCACGAATGAATCTTGTTAGTAACCAGAGTCTGCATGGGTGACTCTTGCTCGCCTGTTTGGGCTTGAAAGTGACTTTGGAATACTTCCGGTTGCCACCAATTTGTAAATCAATTAAATACCACCCACCCCAGCCTACCATGCACAAACTTTCTGGAGAGCGAGCGACATTTGCCCTTATATATAGATCTAGATGTGTTATTATGATAATAGAAAGAAACTACTTAGAAACCATTGTTATTCGTATTTATTTTATGATTTGTCCAAATATTTTAGTCTTTTTGCGGAAATCTTAATGTTTCTGAAAATTACACCAGTTCACCCACCTTGTGGATAATTATTTCATAAGCCAAAAATAACTTGCAAGCACCTTTAGCAGTGCTTAATTTGATAAGATTTCTCAAAGTGCCAATGATCCACAGAGTTGAAAGGGTAAGCGCACTACGTCAAAATTGGCTCTGAGCAAACTCTGATGGATGATCTTTGACTTGTGAAAATCAACCCATATAATTTATTAATTTTTAACGGGTTATGGTTGGCCATCAAATCTTTTCAACGCGAGTTAGAATATCGATGAGGCTCTTATCTATGGTAAGTTGCAATGAGATTTGTTGATTGTTTTGAAGCTCAAAAATTGTTCTTCTGATGAGCCGCGCACCACTTGCGAAGTTCCAAATGATGTCAGAATTCAGGCTCATGGTATTTCTAATATAATGTTTCAAGTATTCCTTTTATAGAAATAAATAGGCCATCTCAATTTACTTTTGATTGTTAATCTTTTCAGAAATTAGAAAGAAAATTCCTGATTCCTGCCTGCATACAAGTCATTTGAGTTGATACAATAATCAATTTCACTATCAGTCACGTGTTAAGGGGGGGCATTGGGCCCATCCCCCCCCCCCAGGGCCTAAAATTAACATAGAAGAGATAGAAGTGCCATGTTACTGTTTTTAGAATTTTGGGCCAAATGTGCTAAGGGCCGGATTTCCATCATCTTTAGTAGCAGATCATGACAGGGTAGTCTAGTGGAGGCCCGGACCATAGAAATACATAGAACGGACTTGAGGCTCTGGCAGATGAAGCAACCAAATCCACCATCTTGGAACTGCCCTGTGTCCTGACACAATGATACCGTGACGTCGCCAATAACAGTGATGTCACTTATAAAAATGTTAAAAAATGGCATGATGTCACATCATAATTAGTCTATTGTTACGACGTTCTCTCAGGGCAGTTCCAATATGGCGGATTTGGTGACCTATTCTTGAGGTGGCTTCATACAGCCTCATGTCGGTTCTATGTATTTCTGTGGCCCGGACGTTGTTTGACATTCCCCGGGCGTGCATTGCCCCATATTTTCTTCAAAATTATATTTCCATCACAATAGTCTAGAGGAGGCCTGGGCCCCTAGCCCCCCCGCCCAATATATCCCCCCACTGAGCCTAATCTATTAAAGGTTAATTTGCGCAAAATGTAAATCCCAAAATAACTGCTCAGGCTTATAGCAGCTAGTAAGAAATAAACCGACTTCGCTTTTGCTTCAAATCGTCAACTTCTGATCAATGAAACCACAAAAATAATTGCTTAACTAATGTTACTTATAACTTTCACTTAATGCCACAAAAGAATATTTTTCAATGCCTTTCTCGGTAATTTGTGCTGACAATTGTCCTTCGTTATCCTTGCTTCATTATCACCTTCCTACGCAAGCGATATATTTAGAAAATGTAACAAAATATCTTCCATGACTGTGATGCACTACCCTTGAAAATTAAAATGATATAATGCTTTACCGAGATGTTTCGTTGTGACTGAAAATATCTTCGTTTAGTTGATGAGCAAAACTCAGTGTCATTAAATTCATTTTTCAAAAAGTTCAAAAAGAGGGATGTCAATTAAAATCCTGGTGATTTTCCAGAACAGCTATTCATAATTATTTGAACTAAGAAGTGATAATCAATGGTGAAACTGCAATGAAATGCGGATTAACAATTCTGACTGCTGATAGAATCTTAGTTATCAAATGTGACATAAGGGACCATTCAGAATAATTATTTATGACTGGGGGGGAGTGGGATTCTGCCAGAACTTCCCGTAAAAAATTGATACCCCCCTTGAGTTCTATGCGGATTTTTAGTACCCCATCCTTAGGTTTCATGCTCATTTTTAGTAACCCACTCGACATAGAAAGCAATACATAGATATATGTATTGTTATACACAGTTGCACCTACATATTCGCGGACTTTTGAGGAAAAAATGCTAGGTCAAACTGAGCGTATATCTGCGTTTTATAACATTTTTGTTTAGTTAAAATTTCTTACAAAATATTAAAACAATACTCACAAAGGAATTCTCCAAAAGGCCATGAATTCATGAAGTGGTTTATGAAAGTGTAAGGGATGCTCAACAGAAGGAAAAGTAGGTCGGCAATCGCCAGGTTCGCAAAATAAAGATTGGTAACAGTTTTCATTCGACCATGCCGAGAGACCACGTAGATCACAATGCTGTTCCCTGCAACCCCTGAAATAACAAGAAATTCTTCTATATTTTTCGAAGCTGTTACTGTGTATGTCTCAAAATATTTACGTGAAAAGATCTATGAAATTGAGATATTGTGCAGGAAAATTAACAATAGTGTGCATGCATAAATTTATGATGGAGGTATACACACTACATAAGATATTGACATTAATACTTTTATATTTTATGTCTGCCCCAGTTCGGGATTGAGTAGAAGCACATGAATCATCGGTCTATATTTAGAAATTCCTGAAACTACACAGAAATTGATCACACCTTCCTAAATGTGTTGGTATACCCAGTCACAGTGGGAAGATGGTATTTGGAGAATAGTTCTGCTTGGGACCTTAGATACCAAAAAACAAATTGACTCAAAATAATTTCAGTCACAGACAAACATATTGGTATATTTTAACTTACCACATAAGAATGCTGATCCCCAAAAGAACAATTTGAGGGCTAACTGCACAAATGTCCAGGTACTCGACTGTGTATAGGAGCCAATAACTTGGTTTAAATAATCCTGGAATTCTTCACGTGTTGTGTTTGCATTCAATGCTGGAATAGATAAAACGTGACAAAATCAAAGAGAAATTCAATTTGGGGCCAGATAAATCTCCTTATAGATGTAAAAAATGAGCAACTTTAATATCATGCACTAGGACTGCATTGGTTTAAGAAATTCGAAGAATCGTGAGCAAAATGTTCGAGGTCAAAAATATGTTTGACGGAATGTGATCACGTAAGTTCCGGATCAAGGCAGAATTAAAATAAGAGGCAATAAACATGAATTAATTCATTTTCTTAATACATATGGTGTTGCTTTCCTGTCCTCTTATTTATTGCGAAATTTCTCAGCAGATAATGGTAGTTGCTTATGATATGCTACTTGACATAGAAGTTGATATCCAAGACACCGTTAATTAATTTAGTATAAGTGAATTGACTTTGAACTTGAAAGTGAGATCACTAAATTACATTTTAGAAATCATATTTACCAAAGCTGCTATAGTCTGTTGAGTGCGGTGAATCCATAGTGAAATCTGAAAGACAATAGCAATATCATTAGACATCCTCTATTCATAAGATTTCATTTGATGTTACTGTCCATACTGATAACATCATTTATGAATTGTTACTTGAATAACAGGAACTGACCTAATTTAATAAGAATTAGCCAAGAAATAAAAAAAGAAACTTCAAGAGAAAGAAGCCACAGTCTAGGTACAATCTCAATGTTAGTCCGGTACTCCTGGTTTATTTTCTTTCAGGGGTGGACTGGTGACATTTTGGGCTCGTGGCAAAATAAGTTCATGTGCCCCAAGATTCCTATTTTCATATGGTAATGCCAATGCTGGAGTTGATGTTAGATGGTCTCATAAGTCAATGGTTTAAAGTAGATCAAGGTGTTCGACAAGGTGATTCACTTTCAGCAACACTATTTAGTGTATATTAATGATATTGTGGATGATCTGAACCATTGTAACTGTGTTAAAATACTTGACAAACAAATGACTTGTTTTTCTATATGCTGATGATATTGTCCTAATTGGTGAAAGCGAGGTTAATTTACAAAATATGTTAAATAAAGTGTATGAATGGTGTCAGAAATGGAGCATGACTGCAAATATAAAAAAGTCAAAAATTTTACACTGTAGGCCTAAAAACAAAAATAAATCTAATTTTATTTTTAGATATGGCGATGAAAATTTGAAATGTTGATAAATATAAGTCTTTAGTTGTATTTTTAGATTATACTTTTAATTTTGATACCACAGCTGACATTTTAGCAAAATTGGCGAAGAGAGCTCTTGGCAGCTTAATTTAAAAAAATTTAAAGAAAAAAAACAAGGGTCTAGGATACAAAACTGACTCGAAGTAAGACAAAAGTGGTGTGGTGCCTATAATTGACTCTGGTACTGGAGTTTGGGGTTTTAAATATAGCAAAAAGGGGGAAATTGTACAAAATAAAGCTGTTACATTTTACCTCTAGGTGTTCACCAGTTTTCATCTAACTTGGCTACAAATGGTTATATGGGATCATGGCTGAATTGCGAAATGATGCAGAAATTGGAACTGCTATGCTAATATGGAACAGATTGATTGATTAAGATGAAAACAGAATTATTAAAAATGTCTTCTTATGGGACAAAAGTCATGATAGCCTTAATTGGAGTAATGAAATAAAAGGAATTTGCGACGAAATTGGAGCAGTTGAACAATATGATAACAACATATACAAGTTTTAAAATGGCTAAAGAAAAAGTATACAGCTTTTTTTGTAATAATTGGCAGATGTCTACTAAGTTAAGATTTATAGCTTATTTAAGACAAGTTATATGGTTGATCATTTCGATACATACATTAAGAACAGAAAGAAATGATTGCGAATAGCGCAACTGAGATACAGTGTACTACCCTTAGCTATAGAAACTGGAAGGTTTAATGATGTGCCTATTGAAGAGGGATTTTGTTTGTTATGTAATTATGATTTTAACATACAAACACCATCTTAAAACACTTTCACAGCACCAAGTTCATTCAACCATGCACGCATAGTTCACTGTAAAATTTGAAATTTTAATTCAGCCTAAATGATTGAGTGAGATGGTTGCACAATTTGCTTGAGCTGACAAAGCTTGATGTTTTGAGTTATGATAATCTTTTTATTGTCAACTTAAAACAACAAGTAATGCTAGCTCAAACAAATTGTGCAACCATCTCACTCAATCATTTGAGCTAACTCAAAATTTCAAATTTTACAGTGCCCTTAGATATAGAAACTGGAAGGTTTAATGATGTGCCTATTGAAGAACAATTTTGTTTGTTATGTAACTATGATTTTAACACACAAACACCATCTTAAAACACTTGCATAGCACCAAGTTCATTCAACCATGCATGCATAGTTCACTGTAAAATTTGAAATTTTAATTCAGCCTAAATGATTGAGCGAGATGGTTGCACAATTTGTTTGAGCTGACAAAGCTTGATGTTTTGAGTTATGATAATCTTTTCATTGTCAACTTAAAACAACAAGTAATGTTAGCTCAAATTAATTGTGCAGCCATCATTCTCACTCAATAATTTAAGGTGACTCAAAATTCGAATTTTACAGTGTTCCCAAATCTGCCTGCGCAATCGTCCAAGGTGTCCATAGAAACAAAAAGATGTTTGTGCCTGCCGCTTTACTCAGAGGGTGTTCACTGCAGAGACCAATGCCAAAATGGGTAATAAAATCCTTCCAAGAGGAGGAGAGGGGGTGAAGCTTACTTCCCTTTTGTGCTTAAAAGCTTATATATATTTCACAAGAACCAGATGTTGTGGTTTCTGCACATTTGCTCAAATCAAGACAAAAAATTGCAACTTGCAGATCTAAACAGCATAGGCCATCAGAGAATATTAATCTAAAAGATGATTGTGCAGCTATATCATGCTTGGTATAATTTCAATTGTTTTGTTGTCCTGGGTAATAATAATCAGCTTAAATACCATTTCGTTTTGAAGTTTTTGATTTTAACTTAGGTGCTGATGTGTCTCAGGGTGGAGTTATTTCACGTCTAACCCCAATGAAACAGACTTCGGGTTTTGGAAGGTGTCCGGGAAATTTGACATCAGTTTCTGCACAGGGTATAAAATAAGCGTGCAACGATCCCAAAATGTGCAGTGATCAATTTGAAATGTGCAGTGATCAATCTGAATTTGTGCAGTGATCAAATTCACCCTTTTTGTGCTAAATTATGGGGATCTGCAAAATCCTCACAATATACTTTGTATTTCGACAACTTTGATACAATAGTCTGCCTGATGATGGTCAATTGATCATCTTTTGGAAATTTGTAATGCTTGATATCACAATTCCTGCCCTTAAGAACACCAGTTGGTTATCCACATTAATGGCGATAGTTCGCGCAAGACAATACGCCCAGTGATCAAATTTCCTTATTTTATACCCTGTTTCTGCATCCAAAAAGGGATATCTAAGATACTTTACTCCGCGAGCAAAAGAAGTGCTGTTTTTGTGGGGTTCATCTCTGGTGTGTACAAAATATCTGCATCGAGCCTAAGGCGGACAGAGGAACTAAAAATCCACATGAAACCTGGGGGGGTATTAATTTGTATCGGCAAAAATCAAATGCGTAATACTCATCCATGATAGAATAATGACAATATAAAAGTTTCCTCACCTGTTATAATGTTCAGAATTTGACAATCTCCAAATCCTTCCAACTCGATGGCTTAAGTCTCACTGCCTCAAGAGATGCTTACGCCATTTTATATGCAACGCGCTCACCAAGGCTGCTTGGCACACACTTTGGCTACAAAGGGATTTCATTAGTAGCTATTAATAGCTAGCCAAAGACAGTTTGATATTGAATCATGTTATTTTACACCAAATTTGTTTGATTAGATTGGAAATTATGACGCAGGTACTGGATTATCAAATAAAATGAATTAATTTTAGACCTACATCTGTTTTGTGCTTCTCAGTAATGAGAATTAGTGGAAGTGTGCTCCGCAAATGAGTTTCTTTTTCAATTGATGCACTTTTGAGTTTTCTGACTTATGTTTGTCTCACTACAAGTGTCTCCTGCCAACAATTACTGAGGTATAATCTAATATACTTGCGTTATGTATGTATTCCTTTCTATTATGTAATGTTGCCAAGTGAAAACAGTCTTATTCTGAATTTCAAGTAAAGGCGGACCATGCGAAAACAATTTGGGGCCAAGCGACATTTGACTAAATTTCAAGATCTATGGATTTAATACCATTTTGAAATTGCTTGGAAACATGAGCCGAAGTACCAGTCATTGATAGACATAGCATATCAAGGCTTGTAGATCGATTTAATCCATCCATATACTAGCATATGACAAGTCCAAGAAATGCCCTGGACATGCATGTTTTGTTATATTTGTCACAGATTCTATCAAATTTGACAGTTGACTATGAAAAACATTTTCTCAAGATTCACAGTTATTGTTGGGTGTTGTTAGTTTGATAAGTTTAAGATTCTTATACATTTTATCTCATGTCTAACAGCTGAATGCACAAATAGTAACAAACAATGTATAACAGTTTGTGATCACTGCTATGGTTGTATTCTGATTGGAGGTTGTCATGTGACTTTGACATTGGCTCCCACAAGTTTTGTATTTCTTTAAAATATGCAAATATTATAAAAGAAAAAATACTATGCATGCCAGAACATTATCAAAATAAGTGTGATGTACAAGGTCAAATATTGCATTTGCACCATATCTGTGTGTTATTTGCAAAATGGCTCTGCTCCTGCAATCTCAGAATTCGAATTGCATATGCTTGTATTGTCTATAGAGTATTATTGGTATACATGTGCGTGCTTGGAAGCCACTGAATTTCGAAAATGAATGTTTATTTGGCCATGTGATCAAATTTTCTAGCTTTTTTGCCCAAACTTAGTTTCCCATACCTTTTGGCTTTATTTTCGCTATGGACGAGAAAATAAGAAGAGGTGCACCCATGATTTTGAGTAACAAAAAGAAAAGGAAAAAGGTTTTTTTTTGTCCTGCAGACCGATGCGAATCAATGTTGCCACAAAATTGTGTTGATGTTGTGAGCGCGGGGCTGGGGGGGTACTTGTGGACTTTTGCATACGGATGCGCCACGGCGATTTTGAAAACCAAAACCATTTTAATCCGAAAGCAACGCCAAAACCACAAACCATTTTAATCTTTTAGTAAAAATATCCATAACCAATTTAATCTTTATCATTTTTATACCATTGTAATTGTCTTTTCAAGCCGATTCCAACGGTACCAAACATGTTGGGGGTGCAAAAAGGGCAACCAAATTAATCCGAATTCCTAAAAAAACCAAGACCATCTTAATCCTGGAAGGCCAAAAAACCAAAACCATCCAGCGGAGCCTCTATATACACCCTTTCATAGTGAGCCACTTAAGAAATAATTACGAATATGTCATATATTCAAGCTCATTGCATATATCCTACAATTGCATACAAGTAGATGGCACAAAGTCTTATTTAAGAAGTCTCCAGGGTCATGCTTTCATAAACCTGAGGCTTCTACAAACCATCTTGGCATACATGTGCTAATTGCAGACCTACATGGATGTGTCACTCACTATATAACCAGTTTTTTGTGTCCGAGAGCAGGGCCTCGGGCCCTTTGTCGTCATCAATGGGATTGTCATATCAAAGTTGGTGTGGATCGAAAAGCATTTCACAGATGCAAGAACAACCCAAAGTTATGATGCCATTATGATGCCCAGTGTTTACACTGTTGCACTAGATGCCCTGGCTTTAACCTTATGTCTCTCTGCTCTAAATAGTTAACTTTAATCCCCCAAATTCCTAGTTACTCAGCAGACGATTTCTGAGAAGCATCTTCTTCTTCTTCCCTTTGGCCCTTCCGCCCTGAGACAAAGTGGGTTGCACCACAACCTGAGATTTATGCTTCAGCCAATTACTAAAGATAGACAGATAGACACATAGACACATAGATAGACAGATAGATAGATTGATAGGTCGATTGATATATCTAAAGATAGAATGCAACTTTTAACAATTTATAGAGATGTGTTAATGTAATGATCATATCCCATTGAGTTATAAGGGTTATTAAATTGCTCGAGGACACGGTGCATGCATTGCATGCTATTTTTTTTGTTAGTACCATTCTGTGTAATTTTCGCCATTTGCTTCTCCAAAGAGGTGTTGTGCACTGTCAGCTAAATTGTGACCAAGGACAACACATTGAGGTGCAGTGATAACGATAATTATTACAGATGATTTCATGTTTGCAGATACTGAGATATGATTTTTTTATTACACATGTAGAGTAGGTCGGGGCAAGAAGCCCAGGTTATATCTAAACTTACATTTTTGGAGCGTTTTCTTATTGATAGGATTGAAACTAGAGTCTTTTTCGGTGATGTCACAAATTTTCAGGACAAACAGCACCAAACCATTGTAGAAATTAAAGAAACAAAAATATATGCATGGTTTTTGTAATGTTGAGTAATTCTATGAAAGGGGCTGTCATAAATAACTTTGGAAATATTTAAAAGTATAATGGATATCTGCATTGCTTCACTTTATGACCATCATATAAATATTATTTTAATCATGTTTTTTGCATTTTCGTTCAAAATATAGAGGTCAAATTAAAATATGTGTGAGATAATTATAATAATCTCTCAAGAGTCTAAAAATTTAGCTTACCAAAGCTTTCAGCCACCTCTGAAGAAAGCCATGAGAGGTGGCTGAAAGCTTCGGTAAGCTAAATTTTTAGACTCTAAGAGACTATTATAATTATCTCATATGGAATACCCAGAGTCAGGATCAAATATACATTAGTTTAAAATATGTGTGTTTGGGGCGAGAGGCACCACAATGATATGGGGCATGAGGCCCCCTTCACTGGGGCCTCGAAGCTATTCAGGAACCATTTAATAATGTGCACTTTACCTTAAATCTTGATAGAATAGCTAATTAAAATAGAAAATATTTGGCCGAAATTGAAAAAGGGCAAAAATATTAAAAAATAAAAGTATGAACAGAAAAATTCAGAAATTCAGAAAAAGTAAATAGAATGCCTTAAAAATGATAGAAGAACCCCAAGAAATAACTTTCAAGCTGAATGCGCTCGCAAAAAAATTGCGATGGGTGGAGTAAGAAGGCCATTTGAACTTTTTACAAAAATGGCTGTAACTCTTTTATTAAAATTGGTAGACATCTGTTTTACTAGTTATAAGTATAGAGGCAAGTGATCCCTTCCTGACAGCGTACAAGCATTCAAAGAATTGACCATAAAAAGTAGGTCAAATCACCCTTCGAAGTTAAGGGGGGCTGCATGCCCCACTCTACTCTATGTAGATCTAATGTATTCTATTGGGAAAAGTGATGTCATAAATTTTTTGATCTCACTTTTTCCTAAAGAATAGAGTCATGTCCCAGAAAAAAAAAATTTTACATTCAGTGTCTGTATCTACAAATTTTATGAAATAATCTTTAAAGAATGGCCTTTAGAAGTGAAAAATTGGTTCTTTCTGCATTACTAATGAATTGATATTGAATATACACTGTATTAGAAGTGCAGAACCTACTCCACCAAAAACAGTTTGAAGCGAATAAAATTTGCTTTTAAATTCATTGCAGTAACGCCGTCAAAGAAACGCAGCTGGTTTTAATGTGGGCAATTTCGTAAAGTTATCAATCAATCAGTCGAAATCTCAAAATTGACATTAGTATTATTTGTAAATGGATGCCAAAATAAGTCAATTGTAAGGTACAGAAAAAATCAATTGATTAACTCTTTTATTTTTTTTTAGATATTGTCATTTAAGCAATGCTACACTGTAAAGTCTGCAGCGTTACTTTAACAGCAACTACCATAATGATTACAACAAAGATCCATTTTGCGGTAGAAGACCATTTTGTTTGTACTAAGATAAGATAAAGATAACATAAGATAAAACTTTATTTAACGTCGGTGGTGACAATACAAAACAATAAACACAAGCTACGAGCTTTTTACCGACAAAGTTAAAATAACAGAACAAGGTGAATTAGCGAAGTTATATACAAATGAGAGATGAATGAAGTATATCTGTAGTTATGCATATTCTTACTTCTTAAAACATTTACTTATCACAGAGAATTTCTCAGACATAATAAACATGTTCCACATTCACATTGATTAAAATAGTTATTTCTTCGCAGGTCTGACTTGAATGACCCTGTATCACTTAAACATTTTACATGCGAGGGCAGAACATTCCATAATGAGGGACCTTGATAACTAATTGACTTCTTACTATACTGAACTGTATTATAAGTTGGTTGGACCAGTTTGTTATTGTCTCGCATGTTATATGGAGAAATTTGCTTCTCAAAGAACGAACTTTCTAATGGTGGCGCAAGCCCATTAACTACCTTGAATACAAATTCAACCAAGTTATTTTTACAAGATACATGCAGCATCTTTTTACCTGTTTTTATTATTACAGATCTCATATAGGTGTGCCATGTTCTTTTCAACTGCCACAGTGCTCTTGATGTCAGTATCAGCATAATGATTTCACAGTTGGTATATTTCGCAGTTTCATGTGTGTCACTTGGAACCCATACTGATCACACCATTACAAATCCACAATAAGCTGTTAGATTGTTGCTCAACATTGATTATTCAGTTTGATGTTTTGAATAAATCCAAAAGTTACAATATCCAGCTATGTATGATGCATGGATTTTGTGTATAACTGCTATCAGTTTTAGCACTTTTACAAAAAAAACAAATTCATTCACTCTCTCATTCATTTATTGGTCTGAGAGGTTATCATGTGCTGCTTTGTCTTTGCAAAAATAATATTCTCAGGAACCATTCAGAATTTAAGACCTAAGGGGGGAGTTTTGCTTGGGGGCATCCTTATCACTGATTTCCAATAATGTTTATTTGATGATCGAATTCTTAGCCTCCTTGTCTGGCCTTTTCCCAAATTTTTGGGGAGTAACTACCCCCCCCCCCCCATCTCTCGTCCTCTAGTATGCCCATGCAACACCGCCACATTCACTTCCAAAAAATCTCCCCATCATCCCCATTCCAGTCATCAATTCTGAACAGTTTCTTTGGCGCAGATCTCACTTAAAACGCTGAAAAGCCACAAGGTGCTGCCCTCAAGGAGAAATTTCAAAACAGGACCACCATGAATGTCCATGATGGATCAAGCAATTGGCTCAAACATATCAGTTTCACCTGCTCCAACTGAATCAAACAACCATACCAATGAATGCAGATTAATCAATTGTTATTCACACTTAGACGGCCCATAAGCCTGACTTGTTGGTAGCAGTTGGAATCAACACTCAAGCTTGGAGTACCAATAGTGATGTCAGTATCGCCATACTGACATCATCTGAGCATATATTCACATGGAACATGGCACACTTATACAAGATCTGTAATAACAGTTCATTATATGTGCTCTCATAATCATTGCAAACCAGTCTTAAGGCTCTTTCATTGAGTTTTTCAATTTACTATCTTGTCCGAGGGAGTAAGTTTGATAGGCAATTGAACAATATATATATATCAGTTAGATACCAGCTGCATGTACTGTTGTTTTAACGGTAACTGCTGTAAAAGTAACGCAGCTAGGTTTACTGTGTATGTTTGCTGACTGCAATCATTATTACTTTTAACACTCTTAATACAAGATGTCAGTGCCGGCAAAGAAATAGTTTAGTTGGTTCCATTTTGCTGTCAGTTACTGCCTGTGGGAGTACACTTTCATTTTGAATTAAAAATCCTTGCTTCATTTCTGTCATTCAGTGACATTTTACCAAATAAAATTCTTAGCGTACACCAACACCAAATCCACTCAATGATTTCCCTGCTCACAGGTTAGGCCTACTGATGTTAACTTCATAAAACTTCTACAATACAAAGCACACATATATGTCGATGAATAACATGGTGGCCACTTTAATCATTAAACATAAATAACTAGAATGACCGCTCGGAGACAGAACAGAATTGTCTGATTCATGATATATATAAGTTATCAATAATCATGTAATTTACAGAATGTTTAATTTTTTCTATTTATAATGTATATTTTATAAGGATACCATATCAGATAAACTGTTTTTCAATGGGCCCATAATCAGTGGTGTAGCCAGACATCTGCCACAGGTGGGGCAGGACTTCTTGAGGGGGGGGAGGCAAGACCTTTCTCGACATTTATCGACATTTATCGACATTTTTCGGATAAAATTCAAATGACTCCCACAATGGTCATTATCATCATCATTAAACAAGTTAAATTGACCATGAAGTACAAGAAATTTAATTATATGTTGTATTTACATATCATTTTTTAAGGCATTAGATTATTTTGCTGCTAAATGTTAAATTATTATATCTTGCATAAATTTGCTTGACTGAATGCCACTAAATATTGAATCTAGATGATTGGATCCATAGATGAAGGAAACACCATGGAAAAACATCAGAAAAGTGACATTTTTATCCAAAAAAGAATTCTGGTATCAATGAAAATATTCTTCAATCTTGAACAAGAAACAGAAAAGTTATAACGCTCATCACATAGCAATGATCATCTTAGCAATATCATCACACTAGAACAAAAAAATTGCATGATTTTTCATCATACTAGGCCTATAAACTATTCATAAATATATTATAGGAATGTAATGAGGGTCATATAGAATAGTGAAAAACTATCTCTATCCTTAATTAGAACAGAGCAGTGTAATAACAATAGCAGGCCTCCTAGCAGCCCTCCAGAAAAAAAAAGGAGTTTGGCCAAAAAAATTAGGATAATTAATTGTGGTCATGTAGGAGCCAGTTTTAGTCACCTTTTGCCAAAAAAACAAGACAAAGGGACAAGATATTGTCTTCATTTTTGACGCCTTCATTGAAAGTACACAATTTTTTCCTTCAAGATAAGTCCCAAACCTTGTCAAAAGAATGTACAATGAGCCTTAAGATTTTTTCAGTCTGACATTTCTGACTCAAAGCTTGAACTTTGTCATATGAAGAGACAAGATTTGCCACTTCACTAAATTTACCATTTCTGAATTTTGAAAAAGTAGGACTGGCAAAAAAAGGAAAAGTAGGATGATTTATAAAAAAGGTAGGAAAAGTAGGAGTTCTAGGAGGCCTGCAACAGAGACACTAAATTTCAATGTAGCAACATCAGTCTCTGATTAGAGTTAAGAAGCATGATCCTGTTTGTAAATATCTCTACAAACTCATCCAAATCAAATGAATTTGACCTTTGCCATTCAATATGGATGACTCTTAAGTTTGAGAGCCTCTCATCAGCCATTGAATTTTCACAAAGGTTTTTGTCCTCTTCATGACAGAGAAACTTCGCTCACAAGAAGCACTGGACTCTGGGATTGTCATTGCAATTTTACAGAGCCTCACTGTACGGTTGAATAAATTTGACAAATTTGGGAGAGTTCAGTTGGTGTTTTGAGGCCCTGCATTTTTCGGCTCCACCAGTCGCTTGGCCCGCTAAACAATTAGGTCAGCGTTTGAAACACTATTTGGTAGAGGCCATCCTAAGCACAGTAGTAGAACCAGGTCATGCACTTGACATTTCAGGCTAATTTTATTTTATTCCAAAGCCAGAGGGGGGGGGGCAAGAGGGGGGCAATTGCCCCACCTTGCCCCCCCATGGCTACGCCACTGGGCCCTACTATAATGGATATGGCAATTAATCAATAAATCTGTCTATGTATCAATCTGTTTATCTATCTATCTATTTGTCTTTCTGTCTGTTTATGTCTCTATCCATCTATCTGTTTTTATTTTTTTAAATATTTTTTATCGATTGTTTGTCCTTTTTCCTTCAAAGCAAATTTTCTTCATTCGTTTACATATTTTTGCCAAATAACCTCGAGTACAATGTATTCTCTCAACAATTATTAAAGAAATACGTGCAATTGTAAAAAGTTTGGGTATAACTGGAGATTGTTTTTTTATTTCTGTACTAAAATTTGTAATAATTTGTATGTTTGTGACACTAAACTTGGCTCAAATGTACTATGCTGAAGCCATTTCATGGTTCCTAAATAGTATTGCCAAAGAACTCTATACTTTGTATAAAGATGCAAATTGTGGATCGTTATTGCACTGAGAGCTACTGAAGGCATCCGTTACACTGTCATTCACACGAGTACGTCTTTAATTTGTCGTTTTACATCGAAAATATGGACGTCAGACACCGGATATAAATGGCTACAGCTTTATGAAAAATTACAATATTGCTCTGGAAATTAACCTGGCTGATGCCTGAAATAGCTTTCTTGACAATAGAGGTCAGTTGATCGATTTTTATCGATATAAATCACCAAGTTTTGAGAGACAAGCTATCAAGTCAGAAAAATGTCATTTCTCTTAAAAGTCTGACAACATGACATTTTGCCTTGAAGTAATATTAGTTTCAAGGTAAAATGTCAGGGTATCGGACATACTCATAGAGATGACACTTTTTATTGATGGCTTGTTTGAAAACACTACAGGGCAATTCCGTAAAGTTCGATTCACGGATTTGACACTTTAGCAGCTTGTGTAGCCCTACCATTACACTTCAGCTATTTCATTGTTATCTAGGCATGAGACCAGGTAATAGGGGTATCAGACAAGGCACCAACCAAAGCTCCAAGTGTAACAGGAGTTGAGCTATTGCAAAATGTCATGGTGTCGGACGTACACCGTGTGATGTACGTCCGACACCATGATATTTGGCTTGTAGGTCAGCTCCTGTTACACAAGGAGCTTTGGTTGGTGCCTTGTCTGATGCCCCTATTACCTGGTCTCATGCCTAGATAACAATGAAATAGCTGAAGTGTAATGGTAGGGCTACACAAGCTGCTAAAGTGTCAAATCCGTGAATCGAACTTTACGGAATTGCCCTGTAGTGGGCCTACATACCTGAGATATTGGAACATTATGAACTATTATTTCAAAGCCTAATGGGGTGGGGGTGATATTTACCCGAATTTCTTGATCTGTTTATTCAGATTTCATATCAAATCAATCAATGCTTCCCAAGATATATGCCATTTCAGATTTATGAACCCTGGATCCTGAAAATTTGAGCAGAAGTCACTCCCCGTCTCCAAAAAAGTCCCACTCGTGCTTGGTATACTTATGTTACACTTTTTTTAAAAATTTCCGATAACATGAATAGACCTATGGTTTCATTGTCACATTGAAACTAAATTTCCAGAAAATTTCCCCGGTGTTATAACTATATAAACAGTGCTACAATGAAACAAAACCACTTCCTGAAAATTTCTGGAACACATCACATATATATATTAAAACAACCAGTTTGCGTAGGCAGACCTGTTATAGCGTAATAGGAAAGTTCTTCAGTTACAGTTGCACCAAGTTGGTTAATCAGTGCCCGAGGTAGTCTGCTTTTTTGTCACAGCTGTAAATGTGCCAGCTTCCTTCTTTCCAACCTTTTGTGACATACTTTTGCGTGCTTTTTGTTGTTGGTCATTTACTACAAAACATAACATTGAAGATTGCTGGGGGGGGGGGAGGGTGCTCACTGAAAAAGGGTGTATATAGAGGCTCCGCTGGATGGTTTAGTCCTTTTTGGATTAAAATTGTTTTGGTTTTTTGACAGTTCTGATTAATTTGGTTATGGCTTTTGCACCGCAACATGTTTGGTATCATTAGATAAATTGGTTGACAAATTTTGACTGAAGGATTAAACACATCAACAAAGCTTCATTTCCTTTCAGTTAATCAACGGAAGCATTGTATTAGCGTTGAATTGCTTTTCCTCTTGACTTTTTAAGCAGAACAGTTTTTTGGCTGTACTTCTTGACAACTTTGTGCACTGCAAATTGTGCATACGACATACGTATTTTCAGATTCTGTTTTACTGCCTTCCAAAAGCTTCAAAAGCTCCTCAGTGTTACTAGGTTTGTACCTTCTTAGATCAACATCAGTATGAGCCCGCAAGTTCTGAAATTAGTTGAAATCTGGACTTTTTCAAAAATGGTGGTGGAAGAATGATGGTGTGGTGAGACTTTTCGAGCAGTCTTCTGAGGTATCAAAATCATCTAAGCTTCTAAGTAGGTAAAAAGAATGTATCGGGCCTTCTGCCGACCACTTGGAAGCTTTTGTTTTTGCAGAAAACGTGCAAAATATACTGTTCCAGGTTGACAAGCTAGTGTCCACGCAGCGAAGCTGACCATTAGTATTTGCTGTGCAACAATAAATCTACTATGTTCTGGCAGGGACAAAATATATATACCAATCAAATTGTGAACTTTTTGGGTCATATTGATGTTGATCTAAGATGACATGTCACAAATTTTGTTTCGCAAATGTGCTTAGAAAATCATTGAAAGAGCAATGGTAAAATATGCACATTTTGCAGGGCACAAAGAGGCCAAGAAGTGCAACCAAAAAACTGTTCTGCTTATAAAGTCAAGAGGAAAAGCAATTAAATACTAATGCTGCGCTTCTGTTGATTAACTGACAGGATATGAATCGTTTTTGATGTGTATATCCTGTAAAAATCAAAGCCTAGTGAAATGAAGTCAAATTCTAGGGTGGTCCTTTTTTTTGCCCAGAAGTGTATGACCTGAAAAGCACCCAGATGCTGAAGTGCTGAAAAGCTGTTGTTAGCAAGGAATATATGCAGAATACTATTATAGTTCTCATCAAGACATCTGTCATGGACTGACTGTGTGAATATAGAGCAATTGACCTACAATAGGCAGTGTTTTCTATTATAAACACTTTGGTTGTTAAGCAATTCTTATAACAATTCTATAAACAACATAATTCTATAAACAACAACATCAGAAGCAGGGCTTTGGAGTCAGAGTCGTGGAGTCGGAGGTTTTTGGGTGGAGTCGGAGTCGAACTTTGAGTTTCAGGTGGAGTCGTAGTTGGAGTCGAAATTTAAATTGGTGACTCCCGACTCATAAAAATAACTCCAATAATTAACAAAAACAAAGTTACAAATATGTGACATGTATCCCGAATTTCACTCAAAACTTCATAGAGTAGTGTACATGATCATCATCCTATGAAAACTTTACAGGATTAATTTTTTTCTCCCCTGGCTGAGTCGGAGTCGCTTTTCGGAAAGCTAAAGGGGTCGGGAGTCGGAGTCGGTACACTTACTACCCGACTCCAAAGCCCTGATCAGAAGACACAGATATCACTTTAACAAATTAAAAGTATTCAACAAGACATTTATTTAAATACCAATCAAAATACATTACTTTATTTCCAACCAACAAAATAATAAATAAGTAACATATATATACAAAATAATAAATACACAATGCACATTAACGCACTGCTGTGTACTAGTCGAAATAAAGACTTCAATAATTTAATATCATGCACAAAATATAAATATGGAATGTTAAGACAGTTTTTAAGAGAACTCTTTTTGAAAGCTGAAACAAAAGCAATCTGTGACATTTAAATCCTGTTTCATAATCCGAAGACCTGTGGTGAAACGAACTGTCCAATCCACACGATCGAGCTTAACTGAAAGGTTGCAAGAAATAATCGTATTCATCCTATTATATTGATAGATCCTATTAGAAGGTGTTATAACATTGCTTTGTTTTCGGAGGTTACTTTTATTTCTGATTCTAAATTTGGTTTATTATTCTATCCCCATCTGCTGTGGTCCTTTAAATCTGATTAATTTATTAAAAGCATCTGGTATGATCTTTTTGAGTTGTAACCAATTAAGTTTAATCTCGAGTCCTGCTGGTTTGAACGTTGAGTGACTCTAGAGATTACGAATTGCTGAATACGGATTATAACATGACTTTTCGATTATGAACAGTAGCATATTTAAGGGGGGGGGGGTTATTGGGCCATGCCCCTCCAGGCCTAAAATTAACATGGAAGAGCTAGGAAACACAGAGCGCTGGGTATTTGCCCAATGTTATACTGCACCTTCTGATCATTACAGGTGATTTCATTAGCAAGGGATTCTGCAAGTTCTAGGCCACTAAATACATAACATTTTTGCTTAATCTGATTGGTTCAGAAACAAAAAAACGTCACAAATTTAATATATCAAACGTAGCAAGTGTTTGTTTAGCACTGATTTCTCACTGTCAAGTGTGAATGACCAGAATCTCGTGCTAATGAAATCACCAGTAAATACGCCCCTGATTATGAATTAGAATCAAAACTAGGTGAGAGATTACAGACAACATAGGGATAATCTGGGATCATGTCAGTTGCTTCGTCCGTGTCTTAATCGAGACTTGGCTAAAATTCTTCTTCGCTGATCTGACATCAAACGCTGTCTCCTGTGGTTCTCAGACGGCACGGTTTTTGCCACAGTTGTTTGCGATGTCCTGTCATTGGCTGTTGGGTCATTGCACTCACAAGCGGTCGTACACGTCGCTGGAAATGGTCGAACTTGACCTCCTGCGACTGTTGATGCGCAACAGTCACCACCGTCCCAACCGCAATCAGCTCTGTTATTAACGGCGTCACAAGAACCGTCACCAACAAAATCCTGAAAAAAAAAAAATCATTTCAAATTTATAGGGTAATGTTCTTTGATTCGGTCAGTCGAACACTTAGAGAAAGCAACCTTGACACACACACTTTCAGTTGGACTGACCTGCCTAATTGAGATCTTCTATACCACTTTATTTGGTATCAACATGACGTGTAGCCAAAGACGTTCTTAAGCCATTCCAAAAATTTCAGCATGATATGAATATATTTAGTGTGTTTTTCACGGCTCTGAAAATGGGGTAAAAACTATGGTTTTCAATTTTTTTATATAAGGGAATTGTGTATTTTAGCAAAATTTCACTAGATTGAAGGTTTTTTTCTGGTCTATGTTATTGATTTCACATCAGATTGTCATCAGAATGGTTAGTACAGAGCTTTATGTATGCTGTGCTCTAATATGGCATCTATTACAGGCAATTTCATTACCATGCGATTCTTGTCATTCACACTTGGCTGTGAGGAATCAATGCTAAACTAGCACTTCTTACGTTTGATAAATCAAATGTGTGACGTTCTGTTGTTTCTAAACCAATCAGATTAGCCAAAAATGTCATGTATTTGGTGAGTCTTGAACCTAAGAATCGCGTACTAATGAAATGAAATCACCCGTAATGGATTGTAAGGATCTTAAACACATTTGAGTTCTTCAATGCCTTGTAACTGTCTGACTCAAGGTTATCCCTCTAATTTTCAATTACCTAAAAATAATCCATTATTATGCAAATTGGCAATATTCTGATAGATTTTGGAAAAACGTTCAATTTGATGCCCTGGTTGATGGAGACAGTATTTTGAAATCAAGACTTCAGGTTATTTTAATATAACTGTTTTTTTTTTAACCGAGTGGGCAATGACTGTGGTAATAAGGTGGTATGCTGAGCACTCTTGTCAGTAGGGAATTATTTTCTGACTAATGATACATGTAAGAATCATTTTAGCTTGTTACAATTTTACAAATTATAAAGTGCATTTTTGTATGTGCGTAGTCAGAAACAAAATCATATATCAATGTTACTAAGAATGATATTAACACCATTCCGACACGACTGCCAAAAATGTTAACATGTGAGGGGTTCAGAAATTTCACAGCTTTTTTATGTGGACACTTCTATTCAATCTGGACTATGAATTTTTTACAGGATAAAATTCAGCAGTTTTGGAATTTTGCACAATTTGGACATTTTTTCCCCATAGCAACCAAAGAATTACTTGAAAATGTCCAAATTGTGTGAAATTTTGGAAATCCATTCCAAAACTGCTGAATTTTATCTTGTGAAACATTCACAGCTCTACACTGTATATTGAAAATAAGTGTCCATACAAAAAAATAATATGCAAGCACTTTAAGCAGCACAGACAGTCCATGGTTCCAACACAGGCACACCTGTCACAGATATACTAAGGAGAAGAAGAAGAAGACATGGTAATAATAAATAATAATAATAATAATAATATGAATTTGTATGGTTGACCTTTGACCCATGGAAGCCAGTCCATTTTCGTTTCTTTATAATTTTTTCCTGTCATAAAAGGGCACCAAATGTGACTGGTCGAAAGTGAAAAACCTACAGAGAATGTAGAGTAAATTTGAGTGAGATTGGTGAAAGAGAGTAACCTCCAGAGTGCTAGCGAGATGAAATTCTTGGGGTAAGAGCAGCTGTGCTGCTAAAAAAACATGAACTTTCTGAACCCCCTTCGTATGACAACATGGTACCCACCTCCATACATTGCCTCCAGCAGACTATATCGCTTGGATCAGGGTACCATACTAATCTTCCAGTACATGTCAGCCTTTGGACCAAATTGTTTTGCATGTTTGTCATCTCGGTCGAGTACAGCGCTCTGCTGCGAGAACTTTGTGTAATTCCAGGTGTTCGTAAAATTGGGTTTTCCTCGAAGGAGATGCAAGAAACTTGGCAGTGATCACCTGAAAAATGAGAAGACAAACATGATCAGACAACTTGAACAAAATAAAAATGAAATATTTCCATTTGACAACACATTTCTTAGTCTGTCACTTTGCTATAGAAAAAATGAGGACCAGTTCACTGCGAAAAATGCACTTTGTGACTCATGATAGATGATCAAGACTCATCTTCTCTACTTTCAACATGGGAAACAAAGAGACTGTTTGATTAGTCATGATCAAGGGAAGGCCAGTTGATTTGTCATAACTGATTCTAGAGTGAAAATCACATGCATAATATTTCATTTGTTTGGCTGTCTCCAACAAGCAGGATAGTCTCCTTAAATCAAATTAACATTGAAAGTAATGGGTATGATCATGACAAATCATCAACAGGATGACACTCGAAGCGCCATTTTCACAATTCAACAGTCCACACTTTTTCCTTATCACAGTGACAGACTGTAAAAGAATTTTTTTCCAGTACTTTGTTTGCTGCTGTTGCAACATCAATACAGTGGTACCTGCATTATAACACCCCCTGTTGCATCTTGTAAGACTGACCTGCATTATGTGACTGCCTACCTCCCACACTAAGTCGCGTTGTAAGTGTATTTTGCATCCTGACGGGAGACCGCCCCTCAAAAGAGACTGTTTCAAGACCGCAGAAGGGGCTGTCTTACAACGCAGGGACCATTTTATAATTTCCCCATGAGCGGCGATTATGCCTTCAGGTATCAAACTGTGTAGTCTTTTGTTTTGTTTAATCATAGAACTATACAGAACCTATACGTTCTACCAACAAGACGCAAGACCTTCGCAGACTGTGCTTTCAGCGTTTTTGGACCTAAATTGTGGAACACGCTGCCGACAGTTATCAGAGAGTCCACAAACATAGACACTTTTAAAACTAAATTAAAGACATTATTATTTGATAAATTTTTAATGTTTTTAGACTTTATTATTATTGTTTCCTAGTTTACATGATATATGGATATATGTTTTTGTACACCTTTATGTTTTAATCCATTTTTATTTTACATTTCACTTTCTTATTATGTAAAGTGCTACTGAAGATTTTTTGATCATAGTAATGCGCTATATAAGTGATAAACTTTGAACTGTGAACTTCATAATGTTGTAAGTGGGAAAAAAATGTGAATCTGAAAAAAATAATAAAATTGCCAAATCCAAAAATTTAGATCAGTAAACTTACCAATATCTTGCCCATCACAATTGTAGTTGACACCAGCAGTCTGAGCCAAAGGAGGACACTGACCAGGCTCAAATTTGCAAGGGATGAATTCAGCATCCCACTTCCCATAGTCTGTGCATTCTATCGAAGAGGTGAGCTGAAAAAAAAAGAAGACATTTATTTTTTGTTTGAATAGCTGCAGACAATAAAAACATAATTTCAGGTTTGAACTGATTCAAAACAGGTCTAATTGGAGTTCAAAGACATCAGCTTTTTCTGAGGCCTTGGATTAAAATCCACAACATGCAAGGAATAATATATATTTCTCCATATAGGGATTATTATGATGATTTCAGTTCTAAAGGCGACTGTTCTCTCCAGAGATAGGTGATAGAGGAAGCCCACTAGATGACATAAACGGAACATGTTACCTTTACCTTATGTCTTTATATATTTTTTTTTTTACTGCAGGAAGTTGGTTCATATAAGAGCATTTTGTTATTGCTTCTCCGAATACAGTTTTAGTTTGTATTTTGGGGGAATCAGATTTCGAATATGCATGGGATCTTGTCCATTGAGCGCTTTCCAAGTTTTTAACATGAGTTTGAATTGTATTCTAGCTTGAATTGGCCGCCAATGTAGCTGCTTCCTATACTGGTTCACCTTGTCATGCTTAATTTAGTTTTTCAATTAGTCAAACTGCTGAGTTTCTGGCCACTTGAAGTTTGTTGTTAAATAACTTGATGCTCCATATCAAGAAGACCATTTCCCTTATAGTTGAGATAGATGAGGAGTCACAAAGGCATTGACTCCTTGTAGTAGTGCAGCCCTCTCAGCAATCTCTTGTCATTCAGAGTTTATTTATGGAAGGTGATAAAGGTAATGTATGTCACCCGCTTTAAAATAAACTCTATAAATGTTGACAATGTTGAAATTAATGAAGCCAATCGTGTAAGAAATCTTGGTGTAGGCCTAATGTTTGCTAAAAACATGAACACGGAAAAACAAGTCAACAAAATGTGCGCCGGAATGCCTATTTCAATTGGAGAAATATTTCAAAAATTAGGAAGTCTAGACAAGGTCAAGGAAACTTGCAAAACAGTAACCGGTGTGGAAACCAAACAATTATCATTTATGCATTTGCGGTATTTAGTGAAATTAGCTGTCCGTTGATTGTTGTCCAAGCTTATGTAAAAACATCCATGTTTACTGTATTCCAAAGCAAAATAGAAAATTCTAAATGTTTACAGTGTTTAAGCAGACGGTGTGTGAAAGGCTTAGTCGGAATTTCCCATTAAGATATTAGTGCACTGTCACATTCGAGTTAATAACAATTAATTATGAGAGAAATATCTATTAACACAGATTTCACCATATTCTTATTTGGTCAATTAAAAAGTACCAGTATTAGTGCAAATCATTCCCATTCCAAATTCTGAAAATTTATAAAAATTCCAATGCCTGCATCATGTATGTTTGCCAATTTTTTGAGAACTTGAAATGAGCAATATTTCTTATTAGGTACAAAATGACAAAGGAAAAGTGTGCTCAAATAACTGGGAATTGAATCTATTTGGCCTTAATTGACTACTTTATAGTTTATACTTTTCACTTGATTCTAGCTATATGAAATGTTTCAAGTGTTTCATAACTATACTGGACATTTCTTTGACAGCAACCACTATACTATTATATGGTGCTGGTAAAACACAAAGTACATATACAGTCAGAACTTCCATGTATATATTTTTCATTATTTGGCATGTTCACAAATTCGTGGAGGTGTAAAAACGAGCATGTACGAATTTGTGGACATGAAAAAACGAGCATAGGTGTTCGTGTACATGTAATAACTAACACTCGTGAATGTGCTTTATTATTATCATTTTGCAGGGCATTGTCTGGCCATTAACGCCCAGTTCGCGGGCGTTAATGGCCGTTAACGCCCGCGAAAGCGCCCCCTGGTGTGTTTTATAGATCGTGACGTCATCAGAAGTGACGTCATGGTGACGTTGTCAAATGTCTTTCTGCTTTGGCTCAATCTCGGTCAAAAATCGTCCGATTTGAAAAATTTAAAAGCCTATGAGTATCTCCAAGGTCCATTGATTTCATAATTTGACTCTGTTATGCTCTGGCTTCAATAATAAAGTCGGGGCGACGCGAAAACAGCGCGGGCGTTATTGAACCAAAAAAAAAGTAAGTTTCTTCCTGGATATGGATTGTGTTCAAAAATGATAATAATGATAATAACATTTTGTTGTCGGGCATTATGGGGTATTAATCAGTTATGGCCCTCGGGCAGAAATCATTTAATGCCCTCGCCTGGCGGCTCGGGCATTAAGTTAATGATTTCTGCCCTCAGGCCACAACTGATTAATACCCCATAATGCCCTCCAAAAAAACGTTATTGACCAATTATTCATTTGTGTACCTGCTAACACCAACATTCGTGGAAGTGCTATATCATTAGGGTTTAGTGTTATATTAGGTTTAGAGTTAGTTTTAGCCAAGTTTAAGGTTGCAATGTTCGTAATTACGCCTACACAAATTCGTGCATTGCTATATTTCACACTTACACGAACGCTTAATTCGTGTATATGTTCGTTTTTGCAGGTTTACAAATTCGTGTACATGCCAAATAGTGAAAAATATATACCTCGAACTTCAGTATGATTCATTCTCTGCACTAATGACACAGTAAATGCCATACCTAACAGCTTCATGGGTCATACAAAATAAGTCTAGATTCTTAACCGCATGCAGCAGTATGATGTATGGCTTTTGAACATTTCAAAATAATAATGTAAATCTAGTCTTCTCTACAATGGTCAGTGTTCATTGTTTTAGATGTCACTGATGAATCTATATCACAATAGCAAACGCAATTGTATTGTATTAAAAACGTGTAGGCCTAAAGCAGCACAATACAGGACTTACAGGCAATTATCATCATCATACCCTTAATTCATGGATGCTTTACGCTACTCCTCCCAAACTACTCATTGTCCACGACTAAAAATTCGCAAGCAACATTATTTCACGCCATACAAAAACCATAATTGGGTCTGCTTTTCAAACTGTTCATATTAGGCTTATATCAGTCCACTTATTACGTCTATCAATAGGCTATTCTCCAATGTTGGTTTGGTTGGTTGATGATTCTCCCTGGACTCCGAAGAGGGAGGGATGGGCCACTGAACAATGTTTCCGATTCCATTTCACTGTTTTACCTCAAGCTGTCCTTCCTGCTCTCCTTCTCAACTCATCACAAAATGTATATATAATTTTCTTAAATCACCATTCATCCACCATCCTTTTCTTATTCCCGTTTCACGGGTAGTATGCTAGTTTTGACAACAAGACACGCCTAGCACTTTTGTTTTATTTTTAACCCTATTGTACTGCTTTTAATATGCCTACTATAGGACTTCAAAGCTTAGTTACGCGATTACTATTACTATTTGCATGAGAGCATGCAGAAGCCCCAGAAATAGACAGTTTAGTCGAATATGTGCCTTTAAGAGATAAAATATTGTCACGCAACAGAACATAATTACAATTTCTGTCTTTGACAAATCCTATTATCAGACCTGTCATTTTTCTATTACTTGGGATTTTCAAGGTCCTTTGGATTCTTGTAATGAAATACGATCCAAGTTAATCGAATCGCATGCCACATTGTAGTTTCGTGATATTCCACTGAAAGAAGTATCATCCCTGTTTACACATCAAAATGGATGGATGGACCTTTGGAGCTTTATGCCCTGTATTTATGCACGCACCAGGCTAATTAGGACAGGAGGAGGACACAGCAATGAGGTGAAGGATGATTGAAACAGCTGCCAACATAGGCCCAGGTGCCCGGCAAGAGCTGGATTCGAACCCCGGACCCAGCGATCGGCAGGGAACTGCCATGACGTCACAATAGACTAATTATGATGTGACGTCATGCCATTGTTATAAGTGACATCACTGTTTTTGGTGACATCACGATACCATTGTGTTAGGATACAGGGCAGTTTGGATTTGGTTGCTTCATCTGCCAGAGACTCATGTCCGTTCTATGTATTTCTATGAGACCAACCCTCCCCCCTGTTACACACCACAAACAGTATCTGTCAGTACGCGTCAGAAAAACGCAACTGTTTTTGTGGTGCCTTGGCCTAGTGGGTAAGGTGCTCGCCTGTTTTCTGAGATGATACAGGTATAAGACCTCTAGTCACAGCAGAGAGGAACATAGGAGATCTTCCGTAACTTTTTGCTTCACTTCACTCAGGTGTAAATGGTTACTTGGCTAAAGGCGGTCATATTGATTGTACAGTGACTTTTCATTGTGTGCACAGGAAACGGCTGCCTGGCTTAATATTCCCGGGAGTTGAGAAAGGTTCATGAATGCTTCCTGTAGCTTCCGTCAGTGAGCATTGCTCTGTGCCTGCCCTCAGCTGTAATTAGTGGAAGACTCAGCACTAATTCCCCAGCACTGGTACAGGGGACCAGAGGTATACTTTACAATTGATACAATACAATGGCTCAAGCTATTATCATATTTTCACCGTGGGGGAAGGGTTGGTCTATTGGTAGCATGCTGGGCTACCATTCGCTGGGTCCAGGGTTGAAATACAGCTCTTGCCAAGTCACCTTGGCTCATGTTGGATGGCTGTTTCAATCATTCTTAGCCTCATTGCTGGCTGTGTCCTCCTCCTCTCCTAATTAGCCTACCGAGTGCATAAATAGGACGAAAAGCTCCGATCATCCATCCATCTTTAGATTCACCCGCGCAATTTCATGTTCACATTGCAGCAACATAAGGGTAGTTTTACAGTTTTTGCACTCCGCTGATTTTTTGTCTTTAAGCAATTACTAATACTATGAGAAAAATATGACAGGTGTGCAGAAATTTTCATCGTGGCAGTCTTCTACTACATTGAAGTATATGTGTACCAAATTTTACCTCGTTACGATGCTTAGTTTTGAAGCAGCAGGCGATTTATGACCAATTTTTGCACCTTTTTGTCTCACGGGCAGTTTCGCATATTTTTATGGCAACACAGAAAAGCAAATGGAGGCAGTTGTGATTTACGTTAATGATGCCTGTCTGGAACTATGTCTTGGGCATAGAATACATAGGTTTCATGTGAATAAGTTACATAAGAAAGGAGCTGTCTCCCAAAATGTAGAAAAATGGCATGTGTCAAAAAGGTTGTCTTCGATAGACCATTTATTACTGTATATGCTGTTATGAATCAGTATTAAAGAGTGTGTCTACTATTTGTGTCAATTTTGTAGCTGGAGACATGTCTCAAGGTAAATAAAAAAGATTCATATCAAAGTCTATACTTGGTTTTCGGAATTTGAGGCTTCAATATGATGTCAAAAAAATGCGTCCTCTCCAGTACGAGGAAAAGACACTCAGGATTCTGAAGGAAAAAAAAGAGTGTGTGTTTTCTTTGCTCGATTGTGTGCCTCTACATTGATGTGACGAATGCAAGTTGAAAAAAGATCCTGGCCATGCACATACACTTTCTTAGAAATTAAAATACAAAATGTCAAAAAATGTCCTCTCCAGTACATCAGACGTTTCGCTTTGATTCAAGTCTTTAACACTGGATTCATTAAGGAAGAGAACATGGCTGAACTAAATAATTTAACCAGGATGCCTAAAAGGGCATTTATAAATATTGAAAATTGCAATATATGTGTCTCTATCATCCAATTGCACTTTTATGAGAAAATCAAACTTGAGAGTAAAAGGCAATTATTTTATGCAATATATCAATATAATTGCAATTTTTCGCAAATGGCAGAATGACTTATTAACAGGATAATGTGTAAATATCTTATTTTTGGAGCAATTCAAGATTATTTTTTCTGAGCCTGTGATTTTGGGTCATTTTCGGTGACTTTTCTCTCTAGAATATTATCTTTGACCAAAAGGAAACACTATGAGATCGAAACATACCGCAACAAAACTCGACCTTGGGTTAGTAGGATATCTAAGCATTATTTATCATGGCAATCGTGTGTCTATTGAGACTAGAACCTTACTAAACACTTTAAAACATAAGCTTTCAGAGTAAGGAATGTCTAATTTCTTTACTTACTTCAGAAAAATTGTTTGGAAAAAAAGTTCTGAAATATTTCATCGAAATTTAAGTTTTGTATTGGTTTTGACGGTTCTATGCAACAAGATGGCTGGATTTTAATTGAAAAAATTGTTAAATTAGTATTCACATGGATATTTTTTCTGATAAACATTAAAAAAAATTCAAACCTTGTCTACTTTATGGAGTGGCAATTTTGTGATAAACCAACAAACCACATGTGTCCTTGTTGATTAACGAATCATTAATATGTTCATTTCATGATAGCATGAAGGAAATTCTCATTTTCAGATCTTTAATTTTACCCCCCATGAGACACTTTGAGTGCAAATACTGAAAAACTGCCAATAAGTTCTATCATACATTTTATGTGACCACCCGTTAGCAATGTTGTGGTAATTCTGTGTGCTCCTTTGGTCATTTAGTCAAGAGTGCAGATAGGCTGGAGTCAGAATGATACGGTTCAAAGCAGGCACAGAAAACAGAAAAAAATGGTGCTTTTGCAACACCAGGGCCAAATATTGAAAAACTTAAAGAAGTGGAATTCAAAGTGCTGCATTCCTTCCATTTTCCATCCATATCAAAACGTAAAAAGCCAAATAATAAAAACGACAAAAACGACGCACCTTTTACAAAACATTTCCTTTTGCATAATCTTATTTGCTCGCCATTATTTGATACTTAATGCTATTCCCATTTTTAAAAGGGGCAAAGATTTCAAAAAGAACTAAAACGTGCTATGAATCAGAGACAAAATCGTAGCTGAAAGGATTATTTCTTGTGTTTGCGGCCTGGCATGCAAATGAGTCCAAAATCATTATTGTTATGCAACATTAAGCATATTGTGTGTTAAATGAAACATTTGGGGGCCACCTTCTTCTATAAGTCAAACAAAGTCACAATCCAACACAAGATTTTTAAAAATAATCCAAAAATGCAAGACATCGACAGCTAGGTAGGGGTCGTCTGACGAGAACTACTTTGTCATATCTGACTTAGGCATGTTTAATCGGTTTGATTGGGAAACTGTCCAGGCCATCCCAGAACCCTAAATTTGAGGGATTTTAACACATTTTAGTGAATTTGCTTGCGCACTTTGGGTAATTGTTCTGCCGGAAGACCCACTCGTGGCCAAGTTTCAGGCTTACAAGTAAAAGCTTTACATTTTCTAAGCACATATTGTGATATTTCACAGAATTCCTTATGATATCAACAATAGTTCATTTTCCTGTCCCATTTATAGCAAAACAAGTCCAAATCATAATGGGGCCACCATTATCTTTCATTGAAGGGTGGGTGTTATGTTCCGTGAAAGCAGGACCTTCCGGATGTACGACATATCTGTTTTGATTGTGGCCAAACGTACAAAGAACCCTGACTGTACTTCACTGAAAACCATCTCAATGGATTGTATGATTATTGGATCGATGGTCTGTGGACAGACTAATAAAAAATTCAACCTTTTGGTCTCGGTCAATATTTCCAAATCCGGCGTCCTGACGGTGCTACATTCAAGGAACATAACATCCTCCCAACTATGTAAGATAATGTTGGATCCATCATGGTATGGGGTTGTTTTGCTATAAATGGGACAGGAGAAAGAACTGTTGTTAATAGCATAACAAGTTCTGACAAATATCAAGTTATGCACTTAGAAAACGTAAAGCTTTCACTTACAAGCGTGAAACCTAGCCGCGAATTGGTCTTCCAGCAGAATATTATCCAAAGTACACAAGCAAATCCACTAAAAAATTATTAAAATCAGTCAAATTGATGGATCTGGCATTGCCTGGACCAGTTCCTGATCACAGACAACAAGAAATGCCTTGCTGAGATTTGACAAAGCAGTCCACATCAGCAACCCACCAGCTTATTAAGGTTAAGAAAATGCTTTCCTGAAGAATGGTAAAAAAAATCCCACAGAAAATCAGGGTTCAGAAACTTTTGAACATGCAGTTTCGGAGACTTTCATCATAAAATCATATTTAAATGTCATTATTCGCTATGAATATATGCTTACATAAAAAAGATGGTGTTCAACTGTTGTATTATTACCCTATTTAAAAGCTGTTCCTGCATTTGTTTGAGAGATGTGCACAAATAAGGTAAGAAGTACCAGGGGTTCAGAAACTTTCAAGCACAACTGTAGATAGATAGATAGATAGATAGACAGATGGATAGATAGATAGATAGATATATAGATAGATAGATAGATATATGGATCTATAGCTAGACAGGTAGCTAGATAGACAGATATATATATATATATATATATATGGATATATAGACATATAGATAGATGGACGAACAGGCAGATAGATAGATTGATAGATAGATACATGTAGATAGATAGATAGATAGATAGATAGATAGATAGATAGACATCTAGGCAGACAGCTAGATGGATAGACAGATGGATAGATAGATAGATAGATAGAGAGATAGAGAGATAGAGAGATAGATAAGGTGAGAGATCTCAACATGTCACGCCATATATCTCATGTGACGGGTATGTAACTTGCCGACTATAGACACCGATACAAGGATCCACAATGCAAAATCTTCAATGAATGACACCCGAGTGACATGTCAAAGTAAAATTGTCAAAAACTTGTAAAGTAACTTACCCGAGTGGGCCCTGGACATTTAAGAGTACATCGGCTGCCATAGTAGAAGTCATCACTACAGGAAAACAGGCCGTTATAGATAGCATTTGGTGGTTCACACTGGATACGCTCACAAAGGGGGCCTTCCCAGGACCCTTCCGGAGAGCAGGTGTGGAACATCTGACGCCTAAAAAGAAACAATTATTTCAAATTCTCTGGTTGTAATAAATTGTTTGAGACAGATTGAAAATTAAGCGAAGCACTGACAAGAGTGGGAAAAGAGACAGTATTATATCCCCTGCAAGCAAAACAAATTGGAAGACAGAGCCTTTTCACATGCTGCTCCAAAACTGTGAAACCAACTCCCAGAGATTGTCAAGGCCTCCAAAACACTTGAAGGCTTCAGGAGGAATCTTAAAACTCACATGTTTAAGAATTTCTACAAATGAATCCATCATGCACAAGCATAAGTGGAGCAGTTTGCTGGAATTAGTGCTAAATAAATGCTATATAAATGCCTATTATTATTATTATCATATATTATAAAATCATAGAACACTGTTAATGCTATGCAAAGTATGATAATTATATTTTCTTCTGGTATTATTTTCAATCTAATTGATTATCATTTCTAGGAATAGTTAAAAAATTAATCTCACCTTTTCATGGACCTTGTTGAAACATGGTAGCCATGTTTACAACGCAGTTTGCATCTTGTTCCCACGGCAACATCATTAGTATCACATGACCTGGTAACCAACATGGCGTCCTTGACTACCGGTGGTCCAGTGCAGGTTGCTAAGCAAAACGCGTGAGGTATTGACCACATTCCGTCCGCTTCACAGGTTAAGGTGGTGTCTGAACCTAAACAAACGAATAGTATGAAAACTTTTTACTTTTGTTGCCAATGTCCTAAGGGCTGTTTCAGAAAGATAGGACTGTTTGACACGAAAGCGTTCAGTTGTATATTTAAACAAAATAGCATAGAGTAGAATAAATTAAATTTTCCAGTTGCAAAGACCCCTTGTCATAAGATTGACTTGCCTTATGTAACTTTTACAACCTTTTTCATACAATCTAAAGTAATATACACTCTTTTTTATATATATTTTTTTTTTTTCAAACATTTTTGGTAATTTTTTTAAAACATTTTTGGTAATTTTTGTTTTTTGGAAATTTTATTTTTTAAACGTTTTTGGTAGTCACGCGTGATGAGAAAAAAGTGCCAGGATCACATTATGGGATGTCTGAATCACTTTTGATTGAACCATCTGGTTCACTCCTCGCATGTTTGCCGTAAGGGACGACACACCTCGCTTCGCTCGGTGAGCCAGTGTCTCTGTCCCATCTATAAGTATTTTTAGAGCATAACGCACACTTAGGAGCCACCCATTGCTATGAGCGAACACTTTAATATTATGTTGTTGGCATTTAAAATTATCATACCTTGTTTTTTCGCAGGGGTCATGCATTCAAATTTGCATCTCTTGCCAAAAGTTGTTCCGTCTGGGCAATCCACTGTTGCCTGGGCAACCAGAGGGGATCCACAGTCACGTGGTACACATCTGACATCATAACCTGGGGATTTCCACTCTCCAGCTATGCAGGTCACATGTTTCTGGTGAGAAGCCAGTTTGTAGCTGAAATATAGAGAAAAAGGCTCAATGTAAAGAAATAATTATAATCCTCAACACCGTCTGCAGTGAATATGGTGAACCATCAAACCACAGTGGTGAAAAAGTTTAATTTTCATTTTGCAATATCTCAGGCTCTCAGCCCCTACAATTAAGGCTCCCTGACTTGGGGAACACTTCGGTAAAGCTCCATTTTGCAAGAAACCCGAATGACTATTTTTCTGAAATGATTTGCTCAGAAGAAACATCACAACATTACGTCTCCAGTGCGAACTACATGTAGGCATAAGTTTAAGCATAGGCGTACGAGACAGGCGTTGCCTTGATGCCCCCCTAACCCCCCGCGAAATACGCCTATGAGTTTAAGCAGGAATTTCCAATGAACAATTCCTTGGTTACATAATAAATATCAAGTACACAAGGTCAGTGCATTATTTTCAGTTTGTGGCAGTTGTGACTTCATGCACCAGCCTCTGAAAGGAGCTTTACTTCTACAGACGGCTGCGTGGCCTTGCAATAAAGAGCTTAAGGTGCTTTTATCAGTGTGGACAAAAAAGCCACAATGCTGCTGCAAACTTACAGATAACAGACTTTTGACAAAGAGAACTTTATACATTCTCTGAGCACCTGCAGTAATATCGATGTTCCTTTGTTCTTCGAAATACTTTTTGTCTTAGAATGCGATGCATAAACGAAACAATCGGATTTGGTTTCTCTGTTTTCTGTGGTGTAAAGGATCCCAAAAGGTCTTGTCTCTTATTTTTTCATGTTTGATAGCACATATTTGAAGTAAGACGCCAACGACTATTCTCTCCTCTCATAAGTGGCATCCTTATTAATATGGGGGCACTTGGGGCGGGGGGCTTGGTGAGGATACATATCCTCCAATAATCGACCTGTGCCCCCAGGTTATGGGCCATTCTCAAATTTCGGGACAACGGGTAATGAACACTTGATTTTGTCATGTCAGGTCCAGTGACAGGGAAAAACCATTGATTTTGCACGGATTTCTGGACATAATGCATCAAAAAAAGTCTAATGAATGACTTTTTCCTCCAAATGCAGCTAGTGCTTCTAAGTAGAAATATGAATAACAGATGCAGAGTGACGCTTCAGATATTTATCGCATTCACATTAATGTCAGGGAGCTAGAGTGACGCAAATTGTCCCGAAATTTGAGAATGACCCTTATACCACTGCTTCTGATGCTTCTAAAGCTTACCTATATTTATCACAAGATCGTAATCTAAACTTACATTACAGATAGACCAAACTTTTCAATACATTCTTTGAGCGCCTATACATGCACACAGTTATCGGTGTTCTTAAATTGTCTCAGAATCAATTGCGTATAGCGACACATTCTGATTTGGTTTCTCTGTTTTTTGTGGTGATATGAATAACAAAAGGTCCTGTGTCCTGTAGTTTCTTATCTGAATATCACATTCATGCCATACAGTATGAGGCCAAATTAAGGATGGCCTTCTGTTTGCACAATATGTCTGGCTCTTGCAGTTTCTGGGATCAGAAGCAATGCAATGCTCACGGACTAGAATCCAACGACTATTCTCCCTTCTGAAGGTGTTGGCTAACCTAAATTCACCACCAACTCAACAGGGAGGAGGGTTGGTCTTGTGGTAGTGGGCTGGGCTGCCAATCGCAGGGTTCGAATCCAGCACTTGCCAGGTCACCTGGACCTATGTTGGGCGGCTGTTTCAATCATCCTTTGCCTCATTTCCATGTCCTCCTCCTGTCCGAATTAGCCTACCAACTTACCAAGTGCATAAATACAGGACGTAAAGCCCCAATCATATCCATCCGCAAACTAAACATACATGCAGAACTTTGTATCCATTCTCGGAACACCTGCAGTTGTTGATGTTCTTTCACTCTTCACAATATAGTATACAATTATCTCTGAATAAGAATAAAAAGGTGACCCAGATGGACTTGGTCTTTCTCTTTTTTTAGGTGTAAAAATTCTGTGATAGAGCATTGAGGGATACCAATTGGACTGACTGAAATTACGTATTGCCCGTGATGTCCCAGATAAATACCAAGATCCCAAGTTTATGTGTCGCAAATTGTGATTCTTTACCAAATTCTGGAGATAAATTTCTTGGCGTTGAGTTTTTTATCTGGCTATTTTCTCTGAACATTGATGATCTACATTTGAATCATTCCCATTCAGACAGTCACTTTTAGGGATGTACCGATTCGATACCACGGACTGGTATCGGAGTGAATCCAGCACTTAGAAGCAGTATTGGATCGGATAGGTATTGGTATCGGAATGATATCGGAAATGGGTGGTATCAGCAACAAAATACCAGGATCAGTATCGAATCGGAAGTGAAAAAGTGGTATCTGTGCATCCCTACCCATTAGTAAAATGAAAATAGTCCAAATTAATGCCATGTCAATCCACTGTTTGTTAATATGTCCAATATAGTAATAATTATGTAACCAGCATAAGAAGCTCACACAGCCTGCCATTATCAATACTATTATCAGTACAAAAACATGCCAAATTGATACCATGCCACTGTCTACAAGTTGTGAGGGTATCAAAAACACCTGTGTTGTCTGAACTCTCACACATGCAATCATTCCTCGGAAAATAGTACCACTCAACAAATATACCTTGACCTGTCATCTCAAGGCTTTCTATATGTAGCATACATGTATATGATAAAGTATTTTTCATGTCTTGATGTCATACACTAATTGCATTAATTATCAGTGGTTGGTCATTCGGTATCCAAGGCATAAAAATCTAAAATGTATTTTTGGCATGTTGCCTTAAAATTATTATTCTTGTATGATGTGTCTTAAGTGTTTCAGGCACTGTCCAGTCTCATTTTTATCCTGAGTAACTCTCATAAGCTTGATGGTCAGATTTACCAAAGAAACTTCTGAGACAGAATTTTTAAAATTGGTAACTGAGATCATACCTCATAACTTCAGCGCACAAAGCACATGGCCAGGATGGAGCTTAATTTGGCTGAAAAAATGCTCCAAAAATCCGCGAATTACATTGATTCATTTTGATTTTAATATTTCCATTTGCTCTAAACATGAATAAATCCAAAAAAAAGATTCCGCATTTCAAAGAACACAGTAAATCACCACTAAGGTCGTTAAATAATCATGGCAAATAAGTTTCAAGGCCAATCATGAATTCAATTGTGTCTGATGAGAAATAATATATTGAAATAATCGACCTAGTATGCCTAATTAAGGAGCAGCAGTAGGCTTGATTGCTTTAAAAAGTATCATAAATTCCATCCCATCCATTTACTTCATATTCAAAAGACCTGTTATTTTTGCAAAAGTGATATAGGGAGTGACCATTATAACCAGAATCATGTTTCTTAAGGAAAATTTTAAAAGACAATATGTCAAATCGGAGCCTGAAATAACTCAAATATCACACGACTGTTAAATTACAAACGTATCCATCCATTAAATGACATGCCAATTTTTGATAGTTTTTCTTTCTGTGAGATTCTGCCATTAAAATTCACACATGTTTGAATATGAAGGATGCTTATTTGGAAAAGCATCATCCATGGGAAGGCTCAATGGAGATATTTTTACACACAATGGCTCCCTTTTTACATTTTTAATCCTTCCCTTTTTTCTAATTATCGCGAAGTATAACAGATAATCTCTTTCATCAAAAATTGTTGATTAGAAATATGGAGTAATTAGCAAAGAATGTTTAACCAGTGACAATCTGTGGGAGATACATGCAAGTGTAGAATGTATTTGATCACTTCTTAATGAGGCTAAGGCTGCTCTGGACCTATTTCTGTGTCCCTCTATCCCTTGACCATTTTACTTTTTGAATTCCCCGCCCCTTTGTAACTTTCCCAATAGTAATTTTTAATTCCCTATCCATCAGGTTATATATAAAACAAGTGCATTAAGTTGGTGCATTATTTTCATATTGTGGCAGTTATGACTTCACTCACCACTTTCACCAGCCTCAGATAAGTACTTTACTTCTGCAACTGGCTATACGCCTGTTTTGTGACTGTAGCCTTGTAAAGAGCTTATGTTGCTTAGGACAAAAAAGTCATCATATCAGACTTGTAACAGATACAACTTCATATCCATTCTCTGAGCACCTGCAGTAATATCGATGGTCCTTTGTTCTTCAAAATACTATCTGTCTTGGAATCTGATGCATAAACGCCACAATAGGATTAGGTTTCTCTGTTTTCTGTGGGGTAAAAATCGTAAAAGGTCCTGTGTCTGATATTTTCATGTTTGATATCACATTTATAGTTGAAGAGCCTCGGGAAGATGCCAGAAGCTACTCAAACAGTCAAGGAAATTACCGTCACATGAGGACAATTGCAATTCCAGGTAAGTCCTGGCCCTGACAGGATGATTGAGTGTGTGGGGTTGATCAGTTGGATATCATACGCAAGTCTGATCTGTGTGCAGCCATCCTCACCTCACAGCAGCATGACAGTAGCGGGACTTATTCTATCCCATTTCGTCAGATACCACGAGGTCATCAGCAGCTGATGAAAGTTCCCTAATGGGTCATTCCATGTCAGATCAACAAGTGGCTTCCACCAACCCGTCTGCGAATTAGCTGAAAAAAATATATGTTGTTACATGTCTCAAAACATGAACTTCCTGAAAATTTCAGCTCAATCGGCCATATAGTTGTGGTCAAAATGATGCCTGAAAAACTGGTAAAATGAGCTATTTTCAAACCTCAGCCAAATCATGAAAAAATGGCCGATTGAGCTGAAATTTTCAGGATGTTCATCTTCTGAGACATCAAACAACATATAATTTTTTCAGCCAATTCGCAGACGGGCTGGTGGAAAATTTTTCGAAAATCTGATGATTTGACACGGAATGACCCTAATGTCTGTGGAGCCTTTGGTTTTTTTCCTCATTATGTAATAGATCTATGCCTGCTAAAATTTAGTTAGTTGATTCTGTGATACAACTCTATGCCAAGTTTGGAAGTGATAGTAGCCGCAGACATTTTTAAATAGCCTGTCAAAGATTATTTTGAGCATTACCAAAGTCGTGGCTGGGCCATGACACTTTGTGAGGGTCATGGGAAGGTGATGACAGTGCTAGGGTGAGTGTCATGTGGGGCTGAAGACATTAATTGTCTTGAGCAGATGGTAATTTCCTTGACTGTTAATTTGTTAAAGATCAATTATGCCTGACCTAAGGTAATCTTGGTATTGTCTGTGTTTGAGTCCTTAGGGATACATATACTGAACAAACTAATTACTGCCTTCGACGTTCCAGATTCATGTCCCAAAATGTGATCTTTTACCAAATTCCAAAAGTAAATTTCTTGGAGCTGGGCATTTTTCTTGAACACTAATTTCACTGAAAATAGAATGTGATGAGCTATATTTGAATAGTTCCCATTCAGACTGTCACCTCTACAGGAAGATTCCATTAGCACCACGAAAACAGTCCCAAATTCATGCAATGTCTATAATTATACAAAGGACCACCGTTTGTACAATATTCCTGACATTATCATAATGTCACCAGTGAAAGAAGCTCACACAGCCTGCCATTATCACTAAAATACATGCCAAATTGATACCATTCCACCATTTACAGTATAGTGGGGGTATCAAAAACACCTGTGCTGTCTTAGATTCATGAGCCCCCCACTCTCACACTTGCCAATCATCACTCTGAAAATAGTACCACTCAACACATCTGCCTTGACCTGTCATCTAAAAGCTTTCTAGGTGTCATATGATACACTATTTTTCATATCTTGATGTCCTGCACTTGATCTAATTGGCAATGGTTTGTCCTTCTGTGTCCACAGCCTGTAGATTATAGCTGTAATCCTTTAGAACTGTTTGTCGATTAGCGGTCCAGAAGTATCAAAATTAACTTCCAACTTGGTCGTGTGATGTCACTGGCTTAAAACCGTTTTGTTTTTGTCAGTTATGGTTTCAGTTGATTCAATGCTTATCATATCTAGCAGCATAGGTGACAATAAACAAACTAATTAAATGACTTAAGGTACTAATCGAATAATACTAATCGAATAAGAAGATTAGGAGACCCAACAGAAATCTGTCTATGATGTAGCAAAGCCAGTTTGCAAATTGAAAATAAGAAAATTAATTTTTTTTCACTGGACTGCCAATTCGCAGAGAGCATATATACGCGTTTTGCCTGTACAATTATCATTGTAATTTTGATTTCTCTGTGGATCCATGCCCCCCCCCCCTGTAAGACCACTGAGATGTATAATATAATTTAGAAGAAAATATGCGATGAGTCCCATAGGCGTATCGGAGGGGGGCAGGGGGGGGGCAGTTGCCCCCCAAACCTTTTGAGAAAAGGCCCATATTTGGGCAAGGAGGCTGAAAATTTGGGCAGATGATCAAAGTAATATTACGGAAAATCAGGAGTTTCCAAGCAATGACATTGGGACGTGTAATCAAATTTCGATTGTGATATTCAGGGAAAATGTTGCTCGCCCCCCCCCCCCAAAATCGGCTTGCCACAGGCCTATGGCGATGACGTGGGGCGTGATGTAAAAAAATGCCCCGAGCCACCCAGATCAGCCTGTCCGGATCCACCACTACTTTGGCAATCAGTTTAGTCATTATAAGTTCTTTAAATAATCATATCAAATAAGTTTCAAGGCCAATGGTTCAATTGTGTCTAATTAGAAATTATCAAATTAAAATAACAGACTGAGTATGCCTGATTAGAGATCGGAAATTGGCTTTATTGCTTCAAAAATAATCATAAATTCCATCACATCAATATACTTCATATTTGAAAACTGGATATAGGCAGCGGTCTTCTAAACCAGAGTCATGTTATTAAGAAAAAAATCCAGGTTTAAATTAGTGCCTAAAATTATCCAAACATCACACAAACGACAATTTACAAAAGTTATCTATCATCATGATATGCCAATTCTCGCCGTTTTTTAATTCTCTGAGATTCTGTCATTAAAATTCACACATGCTTGAATTTAAATGATGCTTATTCGGAAAAGCATCATCCTTGTGGTGGCTCAATATAGAGATATCTTCACACAGAGATGATTTCTGAATAACATTTTTAATCACTAGCAGACTGGCTTTTGTTTCTTCTTGCTCTGCTTAATTTTTCTAATTATCGCAAAGTATAACAGAATCCTTTTCATTTAAAATGTTTGATTAGAAATATTGAGTAATTGGCTAAGAATTTATTGCCTGTGTCCATGTCAGTTCGGGAAAGTGCAGAATTCGGGAGCACTCCCGAATTCGGGAATAAGGTGTTGCCGAATTCGGGAACAGCTCCCAAATTCGGGAACAAAAGTGTGCCCAAATTCGGGAGCTTCATTTTAAAAGGACCCTCGGACGTTGTGTATTGAGATCGGATGGATTTTTATTGGCCAGACTGGTTGTTTGCAAGGCAATTAAGAATTTTACCCTGTGAAAAAAAATTCTGTGCTGTGGTTTTCTTTACAGAGCAAATCAAACTTTGTAAGTTGACTAATTCTGTCATAAATTCAAGTTTCTATTGACTTATTATCCGAATCTTGTCAAGGTGTGAATTTAATTTATTTCTTAATTAATGTATGAGCCATAATTCGCCGATAGTAGAGCAGGTGCTGGAATTTGTTGACTAGAGCAACACAGATGAGTCTTCAAATTCGTTTTAGATTTCCTTATAATAAAATAAATTATTATCAAATGACTTGACTCAAACAGCTCCACAGCAGCCTCTTTTCTAGAGAGTATCTATCTATCTATCTATCTATCTATCTATCTATCTATCTATCTATCTATCTATCCATCTATCCATCTATCCATCTATCCATCTATCCATCTATCTATCTATCTATCTATCTATCTATCTATCTATCTATCTATCTATCCATCTATCTATCTATCTATCTATCCATCTATCTATCCATCTATCTATCCATCTATCCATCTATCTATCTATCTATCTATCTATCCATCTATCCATCTATCTATCTATCTATCTATCTATCTATCCATCTATCCATCTATCCATCTATCTATCTATCTATCTATCTATCTATCCATCTATCCACCTATCCATCTATCTATCTATCTATCCAATCACGATTGGTTATTCTTGTCCAGTGTAACCACAATATACGGCAGAGGAAAAGTTATATTGGACAGTGAAAAGTTATATTGGACAGTGAAAAGTTATATTGGGCTGTGAGAAGTTATATTGGGCAGTATATTGGGCTATACAATGTAGTTTCTAAGCTCTCTCTAATTGGCTGATGATCATTTAAGGACCTATCAGAAGAGGTAAAAAAAAGCTACGTAGCAAGTGGCCTTGCAAGTCATACTAACTGAAATTGCAGTAACAGACAGACAGGCAGACTAGAGAATCATGTACAATCTAGCGATAGAGACGTGATAAGCAATTCATAAAACTTCTGTCTGATATCAAAAGCTAATTTGATACATTATAATTGTCTCTTTAGTGTGGAGAGACCTCTCTGAGAGCTGCAATATCTAGCACATACATGTGCTTCCTTTGCCCCAGTCCAAGCACACAATATAAATTATATAATGGACACTCACTGGACAGTTGACGAAAGAACTTAGTGCAAACTTCACTGAAAGCCATTACTTTTTCAAAATCCAAGACATAATAGATTAGACTGCGACTACCCTTTCGCAGCAAGACAGAAAAATGTGAGTTGTGATCATGACTGTCATTTTAACACTCCATGTGTGCTGGATATTAAATTTTATTTTTGTTCACAAAGCATGGTAATCCACTATGCCTCTATTATTCGTTGTTGCTTGAATACCTATTGTGTGCTGTCCCAGGTCATTCAATTGACTTGTACACTTACATTCTGCCATATAAAGTGAGTCCCAATGTGCCCGTGTTCAATGTTCCAATTAGCCCCGATATGACTTTTGCACCAAAATGCTAATTTCTCAGGCACCGATGAGTGTGCTGATCAGGATAGCAATTGATAACTGTCCGTTACAATGTATCAAATTCATACAAGCATCGAGAAAGCCTCATTATTCATGACCAGTTTGTCCAGAGAATGGTTTGAATTGAACCCCTCTAAATTTAGTTGAGTAGTATAGGAAAACAAACTTTTTCTCACCATATGTTTGCATGTCGCTGCAATGTGCTAGTAAATAGAAACATCGAGATGGGAATTTACTAGATTTGATGGCACTACCGTATCATAAACAATGTCAGGAACCAAGAAAACCCCACTGTCCCATTGTGCCCCATGTGCCAATGTGAATGTGCCCCGGCTCCCCTTACCTATCCTAATAAAGTGGACAGAAATCATCCGAAAACTGCAGATATGGACCTGATGGAGAAGGGTAGCACCTTGGGTGGCAAAAAATAAACTAAAAATTAGCTTAACAAACTGAATTGGCCTGTATGATGAATGTGAAGAACTTTTTAAAAATATGGCTTCAGTTCAATTTAACTATAGGCCCAGTGATCTTCAATAAATGAAGTATCACAGTGATTTGACAGACAGAAAATTCTAAATATGTCTTCTTCAAATCAGATTACTCTTATTATACTCCTCAGTGTCAGTGTAATTGGTTATGCTGATAGTGTCATACCTGCATTTTATTTCTTTTGGTCTCACAGAAATGTATATAGGAGAGCATGCTGAATTGCGAATCAATCAAGTCTTTAATAAAAGAGGAGATTTAATAAATGTTAACAGAAACATATAGACATGTCAATAGCCAGGTAAACAGATTTATATGGATAGATTGTAGGCACAGGCGTATTTCGCGGGTCAGGGGGTGGGGGCAAATCCTGACGAAATTAGGGCACATCGTCACATCATGACAGCCGCAACCCCCCCCCCCAATAACAGCCAGCACTCCCAATGACAGCTGCACCCCCCCCACGGAACGGCCGTCCCGTACTATGAATTTGTATGTCTACACTCGTAGAGATGTATAGATGTATAGATAGTAATACTTGTGTAAATGCCTCCGCTGAAGCAAAATGAACATATTTCACTGTTCAGAGTGATGCATGCTCCTGAATTCGGGAGCAGCTTCCGAATTCGGGAACACTGTTCCCGAATTTGGGAACGTTCCCGAATTCTGCACTTTCCCGAACTGATGTGCGGGAGGAACACATGCACTGTAAAACCAGCTGCGTCTCTTTAATGGCAGCTAGCGTAATGAATTTTAAAAATTCCCTTAATCTATTTTAAAAGGCAGGTATTGTTGTTTTGAAGGTAACTACCATAAAAGTAACAGGAAGAAGATTCACAGTGTGCAAGTGCAGAATTTATTTGATCACTTACAGCAACGATGTAGGCGAGACCAAAACATCCGAGGCCAAGACCGAGACTGAGGCATGAGCCTCCGAGGCCAGGTCCAAGGCCCCCACCACTGGGCCAAAGACACCTGAGACCGAGGCAAGGCGAAGGCTTTGGCATCTGAGACCGAGCCAAGGTCGAGGCCATTAAAATATGGCACTGAGGCCGGCCTCAAGGGCGAGGCCGGCCTCGAGACCTCCAAAACTGCTAAAGTCTGATTTCTGAATATTTTCTCCATTTAAAAATTTGAAATACCATGCAACCCCTGTGCCAGCCAAGAGCCCTCCTGACGAAAATTTTCCATTTCCATCACTGATTGGGTTTTGTGTCCCCCTGTCCCTTTGCCATTTTACTTTTGCCTGATCTCTCTCTCTGCAATTTTAGCAATGGTACATTTGAATTTCCTGCACCCCAGCTCAGGATGGGAGTTGATGTCCACAGTCCCCTAGGGGCCAGACCTGGAGAGCTGGTATTATCAGATAACATGTTGATGATTCACAAAATTGAATACAATCTCAGGTTAATAAAATGGTACTGACCCAGGATCACAAGTTACAGTGCAAGTATCGCCCTCGCCGAGGCCCGAGCAGGCAATGTCGCCATATTTGGTCACATGGGGTTCACACTGCGTCCGCTGGCAAGCATATGGTACGCAACTTCCCGTCAATGGCGAAAATAGTTCTTCGTCTCTGCAGGAATCTACTGTGACGGGGTCAAGATCTGGTCTTGAGCGAATTGCAATTGCTGATACACCGACGTGACTGCTAGACCATGTAAGTCTCAGTCCTGAAAAAAATGATTAGTGAATAATTACACTTTAGAAAACTTTTTGTTTGAAGTCATAAAGTTTTTATGGGAACACAATGTTTTGTTTCAAATAAAGTTCTTGTGAAGTTTAGTCTGCAAGAAAAAATTCAGTTGATGATGCGAAAAATTTCTTTGTTAAAGGGAGATCTCTCCTCGAGTTCCAGCATAAAAATAGATTTCTAGCACAAAACAAAAGATAATGATCTTTTTATTTGCATCATGAAATTCTCTACAATTTGCATCATGAAATTCTCTACAATTACCACATTATAGTCACCATAAAATCTGCCAACTGGATCTAAATAAGTACTCATCTACATGTAGCTGCAAATCAGCATGACTTTTGGATTATAAGGTTCATTTTTTATAAAAGGATTTTTCAATCTAAAAATTATGATTAAAAAATAGACCAATACATATAATTCAGAAATCGGTTCAGTTTTTTCAACATGCTTGTTCCATTTCCAAGGCGCATGTGCACGCAAGGAAAAAGAAAGTTACATCTTTTGTTTTTGTGTGACACATGTTTTACCTTAATTTGATTTAGACACAAAGAACTGGCAAACCAATTGAATTCTACCCACATAGATTTATAGTTGTAAAGCCTTACTCAAATCTTTCTGTCCTTGAGAATTTAAATTGTTGTAATGTAATTACCAAGTGGAAGATTGAAGCTTTTAGGTTTCGACAATTCAAATATTCAACAGCATTATGTTGCAGAAGAATAGAATTAATATTCAATTACCAACAACTGTGAATGACAGGATATAGAAAATTCCCAATTTTGAGGATTTACATCAGTTAACCAGTGATTTAAATTCTTAAAATGATGATAAAAATCTGTCTCTGAGTCAACCATGAAGGTTGTACAACTTTAATTTGTATTTTTCACTTCAGTTATGTATACCTATTTTTATTATTTTAAAGTGAATTTTTAGCACAAGAGGGTTGTTGACTAGTATGTGAGCCCCTTTCACATGAATAAATAATTTTCTATCTGTCTCTCTGTACAAATATGTCAACGCTTGATTTGACTTGTGTTGGGCTTGTATTCCGGATTAGATTGGCAGCTCTTTCTCCTTTTTTTGGAGGGAGCTGCACATTAAATTTTATTGTTGGTGACTGCCGAATGATGATGAGATGAGAAGACTGGGAGTCAGGCATATACACTATCTGCACTCTAACTGGTGATCTTCATCCTTATGCAATATCTAGTCGCCGCACTGCTGATTGCATGGTGTTTTTCACAGACCTTAACCCCCTCTCAAACTTCCACAAATGTAATCTGGAAATAAATGGCCAGAAGTTCTTCAGTGGGGAGCAGTATTATCAACTCCAGAAGGCTGAGTTTGCTCAAGATGACTCCTCTGCTGCTCGTATTCTACATGCTTCCACCTCCCTTCAATGTAAACTTGTTGGGGATCGAGTCAAGATGAACCGTAATGTCGAATGGGACCACCAAAAAGAGGCAGTCATGCAAAGAGCCCTTCAGCAAAAGATTGCTCAAAATCCCCATATCAAAGACTATCTGATTGACACTGGCGACCGACGTCTTGGTGAAGCTAGTTCGAAGGACACGTTCTGGGGTATTGGGCATTCTCTGAAAGACAAGGAATGCACAAATCACGGTGGTTGGCCCGGTGATAACAAGCTTGGTCTGCTACTTGAAGATATTAGGTCAACTCTATAATTCTTAGCATATGAACTTTTTGGTCATGCTTCCAACTTTTTTCAAAATTACATGTTTGTTCTTGAAATTTGCAGAGCTGGTTGTGGTAGCTCCATGGCACTGTGTGCAGCCCCTAGCAGCTAATGGTGCCGTGTTGCTGCCGCTCCTTTGTCTCTCCACTTTAAATGTTCATTTTAATTGTTCAATATTTTCTACGTAGTTATCTATCAACACTTTTCTGTTAATGCTAAATTGTTTCTGCTATACAGAAGTCTTAATTGTGTCTCAATACATTACCATGCCTAACCTATATTCTAGTTAATTAATGTTAACAATCATTTACATCATTCTCACTTTTCATCATTTTTCAATGTTACAATTTGGAAAATTACTCACATTTAAATTCAATAATGGAAGGTCAATATCCTTATTGTCAACATCATATTGGCTCACGAAGTGTTGCATAAGTTTGCTGCCTCATCATTATGCCTAACCACCCACCTATTGACCTGACTGATACTTGGAATGACCAGACTGCTACCAATAATGAACCCTCTTTTACAAAATCTGAGTATTATGATCTGACTGAATTTTGCAATGTGTCTTCTCAAATAGTTCCAAGCAACTTTCTTACAATATTTAATACTAATGCTAGAAGTCTACCTCGACACATAAAAGACTATCAACTATTGTTTGAGTATATTCATGAAACTTCTGCTTTGGATTTTGATGTGCTTTCTTTCTGTGAAACTTGGTTGGATTCAGATTTAGAACAATTAACTGCTATCAATGGCTATTCAGCCATATACAAGCATAAAGCAAGCAAGAAAGAGGGTGGTGGACTTGCTGTTTTTGTCAAATCAAGTTTGTCCTATAAAGCCCGGACTGATTTAACCTTCCCCTTAGAATTCCGTGACCAATTTGATGCCCTGTTTGTGGAAATTGAGCTTGGTGCCAAATGTGAAAATTTTGTACTGGGCATCATTTACAGGAGCCCAAGTAACCGTAATGAGAAAGAATTCAATCACTGTATGAATATTGCAATTAACAATCTTGAACAGGAATATAAAAATATAGTAATAGTGGGTGATATGAATATTGATCTCTTAAAAACTGAAGTTCACAAGGACAGCAATGAATTCTTAACATTACTGATCTCAAGAGGCTTCATCCCTGCTGTAACTCTACCAACAAGAGTTACTCATAAATCAGCAACTCTCATTGATCACATATTCATCAAATCTACCATACCCCATCATTTAGCAGGCACATTAACATCTGATATAACTGACCATTTCCCAAACTTCATTTTTATTCCGTTAAGTGCTCCTCATATAAACAGCAATTATGTGTCGTATCGGAATTTCAGTGATGTTTGCATTGAGAAATTGCAAGATGCTTTAATCCAGCATGACTGGTCTTCAATCCTGCAATGTGATGATGCCAATCTTGCTTACGACAAATTCATTGAATCATTTCTCTCAAAGTTTCAGCTTTTTATTCCTAAGGTTACAAGGAAATTCAATAAGTTCAGGCACAAAAAAGAACCATGGATTACTAAAGGGCTGCTTGTTTCGATGAGAAAAAGGGATAGGTTACACGCAAAGATAGCAAAGTCACCAAACCCAGTTTCTAGAGCAGCAGCTGAAGCAGTTTATAAGTCGTAAAGAAACTGTCTGAATAGGCTTGTTAAGACTCGAAAAGAATCATATTGGCATTCCACTTTTGAAAGCTGCAAAAAGGATATTAAAGCCACATGGAATTGTATAAACAGCCTTCTTAAAAAATCAACAAATAAGGCCGATTTTCCTGATACTTTTCAGCATAACAATACAGTTATGCATAGCACAGTTGAAATAGCCAATGGCTTTAATAGTTTCTATACTAATCTAGGCACTAATTTGGCTAGTAGTTTGCCAAGCTCTCAAGTTGATTTCAGACAGTTCCTGTGTCCGCCTTGTCCCAATAATTTCTTCATGTTTCCTACAAACGAAAACGAAATAGAAAGTATCATCAAACTCATGAAACCCAAAACTAGCGCAGGGTACGACTGTATCAGCCCTAAATTGTTGCAAGGAACATACCGAGGTATTCTTTGTCCTTTGACTCATATCATAAATCTTTCACTTAAGCATGGTCAAGTTCCAGATCAGATGAAATTAGCCAAGGTTATTCCTATTTTTAAATCTGGAGATCAACAACAAATCTCCAACTACCGACCTATTTCACTTTTACCCACCTTCTCTAAAGTCTTAGAACGTATTGTCTATAAGAGACTGTACTCCTTTCTGAGCATCAATAAAATTCTTACTTCATCTCAGTATGGTTTTAGAGAGTCAATGTCCACCGAGTTAGCAATATTGGAGCTCCAAAGCAGAATAGCGCATTCATTGAGCACTGGCGAGTGGTGCCTTGGAGTATTCCTGGACCTTTCCAAAGCTTTTGATACTATAAACCATAGTATACTTTTGCAGAAGTTATGCGCATATGGTGTCAGAGGTTTAGCCCTGTCTTGGTTCAGAAGTTATCTATTTAATAGAAGCCAATTTACCAGCATTAAGGAGAGTCATTCTGAGAAGATGTTGATATCATGTGGAGTACCCCAAGGCTCAATCCTAGGGCCTTTGCTTTTTCTCGTATATGTGAATGACATCAATAACATTGTCCAGGCTGGACACCCAATTCTTTTTGCTGATGACACTAACATTTTATTTACGGACACTAACCTAACGCGACTGAAAGAAACTGTCAACAAAGAAATGGTTTGTATCAGTCAATGGTTTAATGTTAACAAACTCTCCATAAATGTCGCAAAGACCAAGTACATTGTCTTCCATCAAAAGGGGAATGAAGTAAATGCTGAAAACCTACACATAAATATAAATGGCAATGGAATTGAGATTGTTTCTAATATGAAATTTCTTGGAGTCATAATAGATGAAAATTTATCGTGGAAAAGTCACATAGATCATATTTGTAAAAAAATTGGAAAGGCTCTGGGGGTGCTCCATCGCATCCGTCGCCAGGTTCCAGGCTACATCTTATTGCAGCTGTATAGTACACTGATTTTGTCGCACATAAATTATGCCTTATCTGCTTATGGTAGTAGTGACAATTGTAACATGAAACGTGTATTGACCCTGCAGAAAAAGGCCATACGTTGTATTACAAACTCACCATACAATAGCCACTGCAATCCGTTATTTGTCAAACACAAATTGCTGAATGTGCACGATCTGTATGCCATCAGTTGCTTGAAAGTGGCCTACAACTTTAAACACAACAGACTACCAGTTTACCATACGACTGCATTAGCATCCCCAAACCAGATGGCTCTGACTACAAGACAGTCTCATGACTTCTATATACCAATGACGAGATCCAGAATTGCAAAGCAATGTCTCAAATATAAAATAGGTAGTATATGGAACTCACTTCCCTTAAAATTGAAAGACTATGGAAAATCTGTTTATGCATATGCAAGTAAACTAAAAGCACACTTCCTCTCTAAGTATGATGTTGCATGTCAAATTCGAAATTGCTATATATGTCATTGATGTTTTAATTTGACCTTATTCTCCATCAGCTGAATCAATATCAAACAGAAATTTTCATATTCGTAACATTAGCCTCACTTCATCTCATTCCTAACAAGAAAGGTGGCCTGAATTTCAGCTCCAGGGCTATCCAGGTCTCCTCACATTGGCACACCATAATAACAAATTTGCAAGTTATAAAGAACCAAATAATTCATGTGGTTGCTCGACCATTTAATAAGTAATGTGATGGCAAATTTATGATGATATTTGTACTGGTCATCTTGTTCTCGCTGATGTCAAATAAATATATATCGTATCGTATCGTATCGTATACGCTATTAATTTATGGATGCCCAGGGACTTTCAGTTGCCATGTATAGAACATTGGCTACATTTAATGGAGGAAGCCAAATGGTTACTCTCATTAGGAATGCATAAAATGTGTTTGGGCTATTAATAGTTTCACCTACCTTTTGTTAATTTGAATGGATCGCTCAGTTTCTGCTCAATATCAATGACGTATGGATACTGAGCACAGTTAATGATGATGTCATGCATTTCTGTGCTGTGCGCCTTCCCATCTTTATCGAGAAGTTCTAAACTCAGTGTTTCATAATGTAGATATGTCGAAAATCCGAAAATATCATCAGTCGTTATGTAGAGAATTAGGTTAGTCGCAACTACCGGTTTGTGAACAAATACCTGAAATGATAATAGAAAATGTGAGGTTTTGTCAAAATAAGAGATTTTCTGTGATATTAAAGGAATAGGCACCCAGAGAATCTACTTTGCTGAAGTGGGAACAGGCTGACCAAATGTACAAAATTATATCAAAGCTTAAGATGGTTTATCCTGATCTGGTTAACTCCTAAAACTTATCTTATAACCGGGTTTGTGGCAAAAAATTGTCATGTTGTGACATGAGTTTAATTGATAAAAACCAGTTATCTAACAATGCTCAGCATTGTCATTGATACAATATATTATTAGTAAAATGACTAAAATATGACGGGTGGGAAAGCTACATGTACCTTAACTAAATGGAGTCATTTGCATTTGGAAGTGTGTTATAGTGAGATATTTCAATGAGTCTACCAAAACATACATACCTCGATCGATACACTGTCCTGACTATAATTGAAACTGCAAGGATACCATGTCACTGTGGGGTCCATGCTGTCAACATTACATTTCTGAAAAGGTAAAAATACATTTTTATTACATTGGCTACACAATATGACGAGTTGTTAATCCTTTTTTTGCATTCTATAAAATGTTTCCCGTGGCCTAATGGTAAACGGCACTTCTTTTCGCTACCAGTCTGGCTGTGAGGTCGTGGGTTTGACTCCCACTCCTGGAACTCAATTTGGTCCCAGCCCAGGGGACCTTAAATGGAGGCGGGTTGTATCCCGGGTTCTTTCCTGGGGCAACTGAAAGACCCTTGATATCCATGAATTAATAGAGTATGTGCCAGACTCATAGTCTTCTCATCACTCATCACCATACGGCGGTCACCAACACTGGAGAATGCTATGTCATGCATGGGAACTTTGGGCAATGTTCCTCTTGTCTCTGCCCATGGCTGCCCTGAGCTGTATCATTGTGGATGGCTCACCACGAATTTCGTGTCTGCATTGCAGTGCATGACTTAAACAATACAAAGACTTGACTTTTACTGGTATATGCCGGATTCACCGAGCAGCTCACTTCCTCTTTTTGTGGAGGTAGATGCGCATTTACTTGTTGGCAAAATTGAGTGTATTATGATGATATAAAAATACTGGGAGTCTGACACATTCTCTGTTCACTCAGAGATATCCAAGGCCTTTTAGTTGCCCAGTTCATACAACTTGATATAACCCACCTACATTTAATGTTCCAGGCCTTCGGACCAAATCGAGTTCCAGGAGTGCATTCGAACCCACAATCTCATAGTTGCATAAACCTGCTAAACCATCAGGCCAAATTACCAAGAAAACAATGGCTAGGCCATTGGTTTCCACTCCCTATTGTTTTCCATTTTATTTTTACTTGTGATTCTATCTCTTTCCTTGATCTTCCTTCATTTGGTAACAGCATTACAGGACATTGTTGTCATAAACAGAATTTAAAAGAAAATTTGAATAAAAGAAACCGTTGTCCCTGAATGAGAGTAGAGTAACAGGATATTTAAGTGTTCTTTGTTACTCAAGGATAAATAAAAAGTGAAGGTTGCATAAGAATTGGAAACAAAATGCCTGACAAATGGATACTATCCATTAAGTTAACGCTCCATTTAACATCGCATGAATCCGTGGCATCTTCCCTGCAACTGCGTGATATCACTAATGTTTCTAAGAATGCTTTGGCAACTAAAAGTAAATTCTGTTTACAGCAAAATCTAAGCAACAATAGTCTGCTTTAAAAACTTGTGTTTCAGCATTAACCTCTGGCTGGAGTGAGGCAGAGTTACAGCGGTTACAAGTGATTTCATTAGTACACGATTCTTAGGTTCTTGACCCTCAAAATACATAACATTTCTGGATGATCTGATTGGTTCAGACCCAACAGAACGTCACACAGTTGACATATCAAACGTAGCAAGTGCCTGTTTAGCATTGATTCCTCACAGCCAAGTGGGAATGACAAGAATTGCATGCTAATGAAATCGCCTGTAATGAAAGTGGGGCACATCCTACCAAAAATGCATAATATTATTGTTGCTAAAATAGTATTTGAGACTTTTTCAAAGAGTGATTATGAAAAATAAATAGACATTCAGAGTGAATGTAGTACACCTTGCTTGTATTCAAACTCCAAAATTCACTCTTTTGGCACATAGTTTCCAAAATAGTATTCTGTATTTATTCAATCCGGCAGGCTGATTTAGAAGATATCTATAGGTCTCTTATCTAGAAGCTCTGGTTCTTAGATTTCCATTCCAGGGTCATGTATGGGTGGAGATGGAAGGTTGGACGTCCTTAAAGGCCTTAACATCACATGTAAGTTTAAGTCTCACACCTCCATACACCTGACTCTGGTTTGTTTGGCCAGGTCAGGTTCTGGGATCTCAACACCATGTAATGCACCAGACAATTGGTTATATTGTGTCTTTTCTTTTGTAATTTTATATGTGCTATAGCAATGAAATGAAGAGGGCTTGAAAATACTGTTTAACAGTAGGTCCAGATGACCCAACCTGGGTAGCAATGAACCAGTGATCAGAACCCAGATCTGTACCAAATGACCAAACCCCGTACCTCCCCATTTTGAGATATTGAAACCATTTATAATAGATTAGTGGCTGGCCGCTATTGAAAGTCCTTTTAACAACTCTACTCATGTCAAACTCAGTTGATCTTATTCATCTTAAGCTTCTTGGAGCTTCCTGTGGCACTTTTTCAAGGGTTGGTCAGAAGGATGAACAAATGGTGAAATTTCAATTTTTTATGACTGACTGACTGACTGACTTGACTGACTTGTGTTGTGCTGGTATACCCCGGATCAGCCGGGGCAACTCAACCACCATCTTTTGTGGAGGGAGCTACACTTATTATTTGGTGACCGCCGTATGATGATGAGATGAGAAGACTGGGAGTATGGAACATACCCTATTAATTCAGGGATGCCCAGGGTCTTGTAGTTGCCCCAGCGTAGAATACTGGATACAACCCACCTCCATTTAATGTCCCATGGGCTCGGACTAAAGTGAATCAATTTAATAAGAATTGCGGGTAAACTAAATTCTGTTTTGTGTAGGCCATAATTTAAAATTAAATGCATCTAAGTGCTCTCACCTGGGCTTCAGTTGGATTTGGAGGTCCCAAAATCACTTCAGCAGGGCATTCCGGAGATTCCTGGCCTCGAGGGATCCGGACTCTATTTGCCCATTGATCCTGGAATCCTTCTGGAGTAAACCATCCACAATCTTCTGGACTCAATTCCTCCTCTCCTCTCTCACAGATTCCATCACCTTTCGGAACGTAACACAAACTTGGCGATCCTGAAATTGGAATAATTGATTTTGAAAATGATGACCATCACTACTTTTCAATTATTTTCAGTCTGGTGGTGAAATGTAACTAATTTAATTCTGGAGATTTTTTAATTAAATCGGTCCTAATCCTTCTTGGAAACCACACAGGTCACATCTACCATTTCGGCAGGCACACACCATCGTCACATTATTATACATGGAGATCTGACAATGAATGGATGGATGATTGGGGTTTTACGTCCTTTAATTATGCACTTGGTAGGCAAGTTAGGAGAGGAGGAGGACATGGCAATGAGGCAAGGGATGATCCAACGTTGGCCCAGATCACCCGGCAAAAGCTAGATTCGAGCCCCGGACCCAGCAATTTGCAGTCCAGCACGCTACCACTAGACCAACCCTCTCCCCGACATTGAATGGCCAAATTTACTAAGTGAGTTCCCGTTCAGCAATCAGTTTGTCATTCATAAGACAAATTTGCTTTATTTTCGTACTTCCAAGGAACGTTATTTTTAGTCTTTGACGGAGAACATTTTTTCGTTTGCAGCTTTGCGTGAAGATAAATCTCAAATATTTCTGTCTCATAATAAGGATTTAATGGCTGTTTCACACTTTCAGTATCACTTCATATTTCACACTTTCCTAAGCTGGATTTAAACATCACATATAGGGCTATCTTGGGAAACGTGCCAACTTCACACGGTGACTGTTAACAGTAGTTCGCTACAATCGTCATTTTACTTCCAGGAAACTTAGAAGCTCTTCGACTATTGTCACTTTTCAGTATGTAATACCTTCTTTCTAAGTAAAGCTAAATATATTTTGTAAAGGCCTACAGATAGGAGTTACAGAATATTGTGGGAGGATAAGGTTACGTACAAACTTAATGGATTTTTTTTGCGAAGATTCTCAATCGAAAACGTGCTTTTATAAATTACCTCTTTACAAGGTTCATATTGGCCTATAAACCAGACTCTGACCCCTTGTAAACTTGAAAGGTATGGAAGTTAATAGCCCTTTTAAAGTTGAAAGCCAGGCAGTGTGGCTATTAAACAGTGTTAAATTTGAAGCTCTCGCCAGGCCTGGATTATCCATTAGGCTGAGTAGGCTATAGCCTAGGGCCTCACACCTCAGGGGGGGCCTCACATTGGGTGAAAAAAAAAATTAAATTTGCCTACATTTGTTTATAAGGTCAAGATTATCGTAAAAATCAAGAAGGACAAGTTGGGCGCAATTGCAAGGGGCCTCAAATTGACGTTAAGCCTAGGGCCTCATGCTACCTTAATCCGGCCCTGGCTCTCGCCATCTTTAGCATCAACAATTTTGCTTGGACGACATGAAGTAGCTCCCAGTGGGCACACGACGTAAACCCCGACATTGCTAACTGGTGGAGGGCTGGTCTGTTGGTCATGTAGATGTGTATGGTAGAGATTATGTCGCCCCAACGTGAACACGACGTCGGGGTTTTTTGACAACGTTGCCACAACATCGCAAGCTAACGTCGAACTCCAGACATTGCCTCACAATGTTGTGAAACGTTGCCACAACGTTGCATGCTAAAGTCATATCTTTGACGTTGCTTCACAACGTTGTGACAACATAATTTCAACCATACAATTTTACGTTATTTGACGAAAAGTGTGACATTGTTGCAATGTTGCTGCAACGTCGATGTGCCCATGGGGTTTACATCATGAAAGTGGTATAGAAAATCAGCAGATTTTAAGCTTCAAAACCACACAAAACACAAAAATTGACCCCCGTAAGACCGGTATATTAAAGTCAATCACTAAAAATGAGATTGTATGTCAATGTCAACATTAATTTAACTGCATATTATAAATATAGAACTTATAGTTTTTTAGTGAGCACAAAAATGATATGCAATTAAATATTCACCAACCTTGACACCTAAAGTGTTTCTCTGTTTTACATTCATCACTGCAGCCATCGCCGTTAATAGTATTTCTGTCATCGCATTCTTCATTCCTGAAAATAATGAGAAACATGGCAGGAATTCATTTGACGGTCAAGACATTCAGCTTGTTATTCTATTCAAAACAAGAGACAGGATGTTCTGAATATCTATATAAGTGTAGCCCTCTGAATCCTACTCTGGGCATTCACAAAGATTGCTTGATGAGATGACAAGGTGAGCAGAAGTCAACATCTATGTTTAAGATGATACACATTTGACAGATGTTAGGGATCTTTAAGTGCCCTTCTCATGTAGACACTAGTACAAGCGGTGTCCAATAAAATGCCTCTTTCCGCAATCATCCTGACTCAAGAGGGGAGTTATTTCGTTGCCGCATAAAAATTCTTAATAAAAATTTTTGGCAATTGACACTTGTAAGACAATCAATAAGGCTGTACGGTAGGGCTATAGATAAAAAAGATTCGGTGGCAATATCTGTAAACTTGTTAAAATGTACAGTAGGCCTACACATTGCTTCTAATTATACTTACAAGTCAATTGTGCCATCTCCACAGAAGCTAGTTCCATGTTCATGCACCAGATGGGGTGAAAAGGCACTCTCCTTGTTGCCCAGCAATGCTTGGACATGGTACTTGTATGTTCTGCCCTCCACCACGTCTCTGAAAAGACAAATAATGAAGTAATTATAATAAATTTTACGCGAAGAAATATTTTCTAATTTAGTCAGTCACCATGATTAGGGTGGAATCTCATTTTAGACTGTCTTTTGCTCCATCATCATGTAAGAACAGCTAGGTGACATCCATGGGATAACTTGTTGGTTATGGGAGACAGCCTTATATGAGGAGAATTTAGTTTTTCCATCAAAAAAGCACAAATTTTATTAAATATTCTACATAATCCCTTCGTATAACGAATGGTTGCTCTTTTCTGTACATGATGACAACATCACCTAAATTAAGCTGACAATCGAAGGATGTGCCATTTTTAAAATTCTAAATCAATGCAAACAAAATTGATACTTACTCGTCAGTATATTCTTCGGCATTCACGATCACAGAATTGCGTAAGTTTCCATTGCGACCGAATGCAGGATCTCGCGTTAGGCGGTATTTCATGTGTGGGCAGTTTCTGCATTTCGGGTGGTCACCAACTGAGGTCATTTTGACAGCATCTATGGCAACATAGGGGGTGTCCACATGAATTCTGACCTGGAAATTAATTATTAATAGGAAAACTCTATTAGGAGGGGATGGATGGATAATTCAGGCTTCAGGTCCTGTATTTACGCACTGTGGTATGCTGCTCAAGAAAAGGGAGCGGAAACATCTATGAGGTGATGGATGAATGCAAATCAAGCATTGATACAATAGATAGATATAGATAGTTTATTTTTCAACAAAGAAGAACTTTACAGCATTACAAAAACATGAAAGTGGTATACAGTAGCTTGTTGGAGGGGTACGGTGACCAGGGGTGCTGGAAGGAAACGAGGGCAGCAGGGGCGGTCGGTCGAGAAAGGGCAAATCTTGTTCGCGCAACAAAAATTTAGTGTAGTGGCAATAATAATTTTGAATATAAATTTACTTGAAAATGTTTGCCTAAATTCACTGTAAATTAGACCGAATACCGCTTTTTTTCTTTGAGATCAAAAGGGCAATATTGCCCCCCCCCCTGCCCCTCCTGGCCAAGGACAGGAAGGGCAATTGCCTCCCCCTGCCCCCCCCCCCCTGTTCCAGCACCCTGGGGGGTACCAAGAGAAACTTAAAGTTTGTTTTTTGGGCACCCCAGAGCAGATGAGATGAGTAGGGATGAGATGAGATGGGATGAGACAAAAGGAGATTCGGTGTAGATAGCCCAAATGAAGCCCTTATTTTTTCCAAATGATTCATCAAAATAATTAAATTATTGATTTATACCTTTCTCAACAGCTTGTTCATTTTGAGGGGAATAGTGAGAGGCATGTCACACACAGTTGGCTGGAAACCAAGAGAGTGAACTGTCTCATCCTTGAAAACTAATTCTACATCTTTCAAGCCAGGCTGGAGGTTCCACGTCACCCAGATCCACAAACTGAAAAGAGCGGGTAAAGATGTCTCCTATTGTCAATGTTTTGTCAATAAAATCAACAACAAATTATCAATTCATTCACATATTCAATTGGGAAACAATAGTAATGATCCATGCTTCTCTGTCTGCACTCTAAAAGATTTCGGGACAAAACTGGTTTTTTAAATGGAAAATGGTTTTTTTGAAAAACCAAACTTCCATGCAAAAACCAATATGGATTTTTGAGAAAAACATATAAGATTTTAAAAAACCAGTTTGTCCCGAAAATGTTTAGAGTGTGTTGATTTAGTCGAAAAGGATTTTTTTTATCTTTTTGGGAATTTTCAGCCATTCACCTGCAATAGCTTTGATTATCCTTGTCTTGCACCTTAAGTTTTGTGGATATTTTCAGAGTGACTAAAATCAATTATGGTTGGCTGCCCAAAGCAAAGATCGACTACAAAAATCAAACTGAACAAGATATCATCACTAATAGAAACTACATACACTCTAAAAACATAGGCTGCGCGGCAGCATACCCTCGGCTACTCAGCAGCTATTCTCCAGACAGTGGGATACATTGAGGCAGGACCCCACTGGGTACTCTAATATCCTCATGAACATGAAATTCCCGTTGAAAAACTTTCATTGAATGGCCAAGAGCTGTGAGCAAATGATATAAATGTTTCCTGTCTGCCATTTTGTGTTGGCGGGAATTCAAAATCCACATGCAATCAGCTTGCAGGATGGGTCCCCCCCAGAAAAACAGGGGAAACAGTTAAAATTTGGGCAAGGAGTCAAAAAGTGTGGCACAAGATCAAATGAACCGAAAATCAATGGTTAGCAATTAGCAAGACATTACATTTTACTGTAGAAGTGGTATAATTTGGTATAATCTGGATAATGAAATTCAGGCAAGTATTCCACTATGCCTATTGGTGGCCTTTGGCAAAATCTGTGCCTTTTTGTGAACAAACAATTTGAGAAAGAAAATTTAAAAATAAATGAAGTCAAGAAGATGACTGGTTTCGGTGACAATATTAAGAACAATATTATCCGGCATGGATTACCCACAGTAATTCGTCCCCTCTTCCACTACCATTTTAGAAAGTTGGTTTTTTATCAAACTTTTTTGTCTGAATGTAATATAAAGTGGTGACAGACAGGAAAATAAAGCAATGCAGTGCACAATAGACAGGTAATGACCATTCAAAAGACAGCTACAAATGGACAACAATTGAGATAAAGACAGTCAGAAAACGATCAGGACATGTAGGG